>CM057142.1:43183918-43802489 GCA_029964075.1 Patiria pectinifera | reverse complement strand
CAAAACTCGTCTTATCTTTCGACTCATCTTAAACAGGATTTAAGATGAGTCCCTGCGGTACGATTGATTCTAGCTAAGATGCGTCCTAAGACCGATTTCACTAAACGCATCTTAAGCAAGACGCATCAAAATGACCAATTTGATGGCTGTTTCATGTTTGTCTTTATGAAACAGTCGTTTAAAAGAAACGCGCAAAACCAGTTCCCGCGCACGTGCAAGAAATGGCTGTACAGAAGAGTTGGAATCGAGTCATTCACAAGTCACCAAAAGTTAATCACAAGTCAATTCACATGTAACATGGCATGAACAGTGAAGAAGGAATGTGTGTGTCACAGTTGATTTGAATAGAATTTGAATTAACTAGAGACTTGGATGACTTGTGGTGATTTGTAACTGACTTGATAAAAACCCTAAGAATTGGGAACCACTTTTGGGTTGGACAGGCATAAGTAGTTGTATTTTACTTTTATTTCATCTTGCTCTTCCGGTTTTCTTTTCTTCAAGGTGCATCTTTGTGTGGCGGCTGCCGTGGGGCTTCACACACAACATGAAGGAAAGACTGAACGAGATGGGACAACACATGAAGGAAGCTCCTTCATATCCACAGCTGAGGTGAGTTGTTTTTTCGTGCTCACGTGAATGAATAAAGCTTGTGTTTGTGGGGTCAGTCAGGCCGATACACAGTGCGGTTTGGAAAGGGTTAAAGGTACACTGGATCAGTTTGCTATATTTGCATTTTTTTTCCCTTTGAAGTAGCGAAATTGTTGAGAATCTTAAGTACGGTATATAACAACTAACCTTACCTGTGGAAATTTAGCTCAGATGCGACTATATACAGATATATTATTGAGGAAAACATCTCTACTATCGTTGAGGACTTGTAACTGGATTCCATTGCCAAGGCACTTAAAAAACTAATTTAACACACTTTTTAAATCACTATCAATGATTGTTTTCTTCCAAAATGATACAGGCATGCAACTTTTCCTCGGATCAGCTGATTTCCTCTTTTTTTATTCCCATTTCAGCCATTCAAAATAGAAATACACTGTGCAAAGTCTTCTGAATTTTGGAATTTCCTCTTTTTTGTGTGAAAGTACAGTTGCATGCCTGATGATAGCATTCCAGGCGGAATAATTTCACATGGTATTCTGGACCAGCCCTATCTTCACTTTGAGCAAGGATTTTTTCATTACATCAGTAGGTAGTTACGTTTCCGGGTAATCCCTAATGTTCCTACAAGCCTTTACAAAGTTGACAAATTGGTAGAAGATTAGCTTGAGTGATGTGTTTTTTTTTTCTTCACAAAACATTTCTTTGAATTGGTGATATGCACGTTAATATGAGGAAAGCTTTTTTTAAGTTGATTTGAATAATGATAGTGTTGTCGGGGTTTTCTCGCACAGGCGAGGCACCTTTGTCATACCGCCCGAGCTTGACCCAAAGGTCGCCGCCATAGAAACCAGAAGCAATACCCATAGAGCAACGATGTTGGTCAACAAAGGAAGCAACCTCGTTGCCGGAGACGGTGAAGAAGAGCAGGAGGAGGAGTATGAGGACGAGAATGGAGAAGGGCGAGATGAGACGGACAGGCACGCAGGACCTATATTAGGTGGGTTAGCTTCTTCTCTTTAACCTAACGGCCTTCAGGGCTGTGTCGAATATACCAAATATTGAATATTGGATAATCATCCCAATATCTGATTGTTATTTTTTTCGATATAAATATTTGATAATGAGCATTCTCAAGAAGATGAAGGAAAAATGCTGTTTTATTTGTATAAGTTGGCATGTTGTATGGCATTTAGTAACTTTTTTTTTGTTATTCACTTTCGGTGGAGCATTCAGGAATGCCAGTTTTCTGACTGCAACTGGAAATCCAGCTTTTGGGGAAAATCAGGCATCTCTTTGCAGGCCGGAAAATAAATCCTCGTGTTGCGCACCTGAAGAAAAGTAAAATAAAAAAGACAAAGAAAACAAAAAAGCCACATGTCGTTTTTCAGCCAATAGAAAGATCTGTTACAAGTTGTTTATTGTTGCTGATGGGCCTATAAGGAAATTGGTAAATGCGCTTTGTGTCAGCTTGCTTGACTAGTACCAAGTGCACTCGCTCAAATTTAAGTTTTTTTGCATGGACTCGCCACATTCAAATTATATGGGCAAACGATGGTTTAAAAAAGTCCGTGCAGAAAGAGAATGGCACATTCTTACTTCCCTTAACATGGATCATGATGACTTATGACATGACGTAGGGGTAGTTGCATATGTTTCTGTTGATCTTCATCGCCACATCTAAGGAAATTAATATTCATTTACCATTACAGACAGCACTGCAGACCTTCCCCTTTGGGCAAAGAAACAGGTCAGTTTGCAACCTTACATTTTTTTTACTCAGCCCCATATTACATTAAATGTATAAGGGGCAATTATGTAGCAATATGTAACGTCTGTGGCAAAGCTTTTAAGTGCCGTAAATAAACCTGAAAATGTATTTTTCAAATCATATGCTTCCATCATCAAGGAGATTACAGAGTAGGGGTTTTTGGATCATTTCGGTGTATCGTTGATTAGATATCATGGTTAAGTGGCTCTGTCACGGACATTACACTTCCTTTCATAATGCTGGAATGACCCTAAGGATAACTTGCTTTTGGAACTACCAAAGGATTGGTAGTTTGCTTTGACTTTGAATTGGCCTAGTAAAAACTTTCTGAAACTCAAGACGAACAATTGCTGCCAGTAGAAACTTCTGTAAAAAATAATGGCAATGTTAGTGACCTACAATTCACTGATGGCACATCTTTATTCAATTGTAACGTGTTCTGTCAAAACTAGACCCTTTTGGGCAGAGACCTAACTGGAGTTTTGACCAAAATAGATATGGAGGTGACTTTTGTTTTATTTTTAGTTTTTGCACTTTCTTAGTATGTCTAAATGTACTGTAAAAGTTTCACACCATAATTATGTCTGCATATGTGATATTTTGTGTTTGTGATTGTAGAGGTGTACCAGATCACGACATGGAAGAAGAAAAATTTTTTGTTTTGAAAAATTTCTGTTTGCGACATCATGAACTTCTCAAAATGGGCATTTTTTCAAGAATAATGGGGAAAATGCATACATCAACAATATTTGAAAAGCTTATTTTCAACCCAAGTCTGTTGTCTGATAAAACACATCACAATTGAAATTCCCATGACGTTTTTGTGGCATTGTCTTAGGTGTGTGGAGAGGACCTACCCAGCCCGACCACCTACAGCAACCCAGCCCAGCCAAGAGGCCGCTGGGCCCAGCGCCTAGACTCCAAGGGCTTCAAGGTGAAGTCTGAATGGGACGCCCACCGTGATATCGAGCTCAAGCTGGAAGATGGCATAGGTAAGTCTAGGTCCAAGACTGGACTTTTGGATTTTGCCCGTTTGTTTCCCCATACTGAAGCTGGTCCTACTCCTTGGCAAGTGCAGTCAAGCCACTGCAGTGTTAGGGGCTGTTGTCAACAAGATGAATCCAATCCAGTCTTGGGAACTTTGGCAGCTTGACCCAAGAAATTCAGCATACATACATGTACATGTACCTTCAAGCGTACATTTGCTGAAATACAGAGGTATACTCAGAATATCTCGGGTCCTACTGCCAGTGTTCCCAAGAATTAATTTGAATCATCATTTTGATAGCAACCAGACTAGAACCAGATAGACGCAGCAACCTCTTGAACCTCTTGAAACGTTGTGTCGCGCTGGTTACTCATTTTTACATCTTACATATCTGCTCACCTTCACTGTCACATTTTGAATTGCATTTAGCCAAGGTGCATACATGTACACATATTACTATCTGCTTGCTAACATGCCGTCATTGGGCCGTCATAAAAATCAGGTCTGAAGCCAATTCTCCATACAAATGTGTGTGTATGTGCAAGATTTATGCTTGGGATTATTGCACTTAATATCTTTTTGGGAATTTCTTTTTAAATCTTATCAATTGAACAAAAGTGTAAAATATTTTTTTGAGTAGAATTATTGTGTAAGTTTGAGGAAATATTAGAAATGTTTGATGTCTGATGACTATTAAGTTAATGATTATAATTCATCATGCTTGTTATATAACACTGAAGCAACAGTAACTAACAGCCTTCACAACTGATAGGAATGGAAATACTTAATCTATTGAATCGCTGTTTCAGGTTGCGTGACATCTTATGAAATCTATCTGTTCAATTGGCTATCATTTGTTGTTGCAAATTAAAGGAGCGCATGCCATTGCCAGGGCATGTCCTCCCCTCTTTAGTTTTTTTTAACTAGGGGGGAAAAAAGTTTAACTTCACTATTTTTTTCCCAATTTGGTTACAGATCGCAGGCGTTACACCGTGGAGCCAGAGAACCTGGCCGAGCAAGTAAGACATTTTGCCCTTTTGCAATCTGTAAGTATCTTTCTCTTGCCACACTTTATTGTGTTCCTGATTCAGCACGTTCACCTCTGGTTTTGGGGCCACACTGGTGTTGCCACTCATGACGACCCTCTGCACGACACCCTGTGTGTTAATACTGACACCACTGACTTGTGATGATCTGGGTAAGTTTTGAATGAAGGAGCGAGGCCGATTGTGAAGTTACGCTCCCGTGTTCCTCCTGTCCTATGAGCTCCATGCGCCAACAAGAGAGGGCGCTGTTTGACCTCTTTTGAGAGCCCCGTGGATGGGAGACACTATGTGCACGTACTGATTTTGGCGCCTGTAGCTTTAAAGGTATAGTCCACCATTTGTAATTTGTGCATTTTGTTCGTTTGAAGCAAAAAAAAGCTCAAATTCTAAAGAAAGGTACTGAACAACTAACCTGACGAAGTTTCGGCTCAGCTTCAGCTGTACATGTATATTCCGAGAAAAACAGCATTCTAGGATCTCGATTTCAAATCAAAAGTTGCTGAATCATGTTTTGAATATGGCCTGAATTCAGCGTCCAATACACGTTCTCACTGAGCAGATTGCAGCTACGCCCTGTCGCGCACTGATCCGACGAATTATAGCAACCGTGTGCGTCGTGCAAATGCTGGTGCGTGCTTCGCAGAATAACAAAACGAACTACTAATTTGAATTTCCTACGGTACTTCTTAAGAAGCACCGCTGGAAAGGCCTTCTTTTGTTGATTTCTTCAAAATGACAGCTTGCCAGAAAGAATAATTTCACAGGGAGTTTAGTCCCCTTACTATCTTTCAACGAAGAATGTTTTTCTACAATAATGACGCCAGTTACTTTTCGGTTAGCTGCAAATGATGGACTATAGCTTTAAGTACGCAAAACTTATTTTACTCTGAATCTACACAAGCCATAGTGTCTTTGCATTAGCATCTGGCGTCATTGGTAATGGGTTCGAATGTCTCTCCCAGTGGTCTCCCCCAACTCTCCCTTTATTACCGTTGAGGGGGTACTTTTACATGGAGCCCATAAGAGAACAAGATCTACTTTCAGGTTATTGGACTCAATTAGCGCTGTTGAAAACCAACAGGAATGTCATGGGTAAGAGGACTGGGACTTGATTTTTGAGGGAAATTTTGGGTGTAAAATGACGACAAAGACGATAAAATGCAAAGTGAAATTGAAAATGGCAATCAATCGTGAGTACACTAAACTGCATTGATTCGCATAACATCCAGTAGAAAATGGGTTAGGAAATCTTGTTTTGTAACAAAAAATATCTGAAAGTATTAAAAAAAAAATAGGGTCTGTAGAATTAGAAGATGCTTAGTGCTGGTTAAGTCATTGGAATGATGGCAACATGCCTGAGGATTAAAACTTAAGAGGGGCTCTTGTAGCTTCACAATCGCAGGAATGAGGCTGTGGCCAGATCTGGGGTTTGCTGAAAGGCTGTTGGTCGCAATCCAGTTTGGTACTTGATGGGCCTTAAGGGCTACATCTACCTCAGTAATGTAATTATGACTGGTAGAAAAAACGGAGCTTTTTGCTTAAAGGGACTCAAACGTATGTGGACGCAGCCGTAGTCACATGTTATGAATTAATGATGCATGCTGAAAAATAATTAGCACAATATAATACTAATTTTGTTTTGGACTCACTCGACTTTTTCTTCAATTTTTGCATTAAAATTAGATCAAATGAAGTAAATGCATTTGTGCATGGAAAGAAGTTTCATTTTTGACAATAGCATTTAAAGCAAGATGTCGTTTTGTTTTTTGATGTGTTTTGAGAAACTACATGTACCAAGAGACGGATGATCATAACGTCAAAACTTCATCTGCAAGAGCACTTATTATTTATTTTATGTCTAAAGGGTTCATTTGGTTTTCTAATTCATTTTTTGTCCATACTAACTGCATCATTAGTCCTGAGATTTAAGCACGTGTTGAATTTATGCTACTTTTCTTCAGTTTAAGAATGTTGTCATTTTCTGTGATAAACATATTTTTGTGAATCTTCCTCTGGATACCAGAGTATCTGGCGGATTTTTTTTTTCATTTCAGAATATGCCAGTGTTACTGCAGAGTGTTGGGGTTTAGGTTCCATGCATAAAATACTCAAGGGCACTAACCTCTATACTAACTGGCCTGGTCTTGCCGCTACATGCCTATTAGCCAAAAAGTCACCTTGAAGCAACTGATCGGCCATCTTGAATCCCCATAATGCCATGCCAGAATGTACATGTACCTGCACATCTTTACACAAATAATGTTTTTTGGTGTTTTTTTTTTTCATTTAAAACAACAATCCCCATAAAACTAAGGTATTCTTTTGATGTTGGCAAGTCCTATAACTGTTTAAATTTCAAAAAGCCAGTCAGAAAATTAAATTTTGTATGTTCACCGTCTTAACTCTGAAGAAGAAATCCAGTGCCAACCAACCTGTAAAAAAAGTTGTGTAAACTCTGTGTGCATCATGGGTGACCCAAGATGGCCAACAGCTGCTTCAGTGTGTGGGCATTGTCAGCCAGTCCAGTAAATATAGACCTCGGTGTTCAAGGATAACATGTAGTGTGGCAAGCCATACAGAGAGCTGCTTTAAGATGCCTTCAAATCAGGGAATGAAATTTGTTGCGCATGCATGCATAATGATATATGTTCTTTTATAATTGACATGACAGAAGTATAACTGACTTGTGGAGTTGATACACTTTTGTTGAATCTGTAATAGACTTGTCTAGTCTAACCACCATCTTTTCTCTGTTCAATTTCAGGCTGCAGTAGCAGAACATGAGAGGCTACAGGTAAAGAATATTGTGACAGAATACACCAATTTTTCTTTTCAAGAACACCAAAGAATATTGAAACGTCCAATTCAGGCCTAATGCAACTAACACTTATTTCGAACTGGCTCTCCCGATTTGTGGCAAACCAAAAATTTAATTGGGGCGACTCAGTTTGACTCAAATAGAATTAGGTTCAATACAGGCAAATTTAATGCCTCAATTGCAACGGTTGAATAATTTAGTTCAAGCGACTCCGAAATCTTGTCTGAAACATCGCTTGAACCACTTTTGATCATAGTTGACCAGCCGAGTTTGATAGATTCAAGATTTGCAAATTGATTTCAGGGTAACATTGACGTCTTTATGAACAAAGGCAAGGCAGGCCTAGTAAAGCTGGCCCCAGAGTGCACAAAATTATCTCCAATCGATTCAGAACAGCTACTCACTGGAAGCCTTTAAATGCATCTGGTGTACACAGTGGGCCAGATTAAGCCTATTACGAGGTAATCCTATAAAATAGCACTGCCCGGCTGTCTTCACCAGCCAACAACCAGGCTAAGTCATAGGTAACAGTCAGTCAGTGAGTCAGTCAATAAATCTGTCCGGTACAAAAAAATATATAGGCTGGCCCCTCCAGGACCAGGAATAAAATGTTTATCAACTTGTCATGCAGAGAAAATGACCTTCATCAAGCTTCCTTAGAATGTTGTGGTATTAAGGGGAACTCAGTAAAACATTAGGTTTTTTTGTTGTTGTTGATATAATATGTTCAGAGTTCGCTGCTCATAACGGATGCAGAAGACTTTGTGTCTGCAGAAGAAGGTTTGGCCGGCCTAGAGGACCAGAGAAATGCCTCAAATCCTTTGGTGGGTTATCATCATCTTTTTTTTTCAGAAAAATAAAATGTAAATTGAAGCTCTTCAAGGCTGCAAGAAATGAGTTTTACAATAAAATATGTTTTGTGAAAATGTCCATTCTTCTGAACCTTCGGAAAATAACGAGACCCATTTTTGGTTTATATTTGTTAGTGCAATTAATTCAGTATTTATCAATTCAGTATTTGTGTAAGGACACAATACTGGCTAATTTTAGGGTGGAACTCAATGTTGTCACTCCTGATAACTAAATAGTTGGGTAAAGTCTGTTTTGGCAATGTTTGGTGGTTTAACATGTTAGGTACAAGTATGAAGGGATAAATAAAAATTTTAAAAAGCCACAATTTTCATTTTTAGTGGTAAAATTCTTGATTTTTGGTGAAAATTTACCTCGAAATACCACTTAAAAACGGGACATAACAAGTAAGCCTTTTTGAATGAATTAAAAACACGCTTACAATTTATTTCCTCAGATGGATATTGTATTGAAGTTGTTAGTAATGGAATGAATTTTACAAATACAGGTAACCTGTATTCAAAATACTTCTGGTTTGTGCACAGGGACGCCAGATAAACTATTTAACGTAAGTTACGTTTGGTGTCCACCTATTAAGCATATTTACTGGGGTCTTTATAAACCCTCCTTAGTATATCCTACAGTAATTTCAGATGATAAAGTCTTCAGAAGCATAATATCAGTTCCTTTATACACAATGTACATAAGTTTTTAAACTTTACCTTTCCTTAAATCATATTTAAGGGTGGGTCACCACTTTGGTGTCCATTTTTATTCAACATAATAAATGCCTAATTCATTATGTGTTAGGAGGAAAGGCCAAATACTCCAACAGTGATGTTGTACCCTACATGTGTACCAATATATCTAATCGCAATTAGAACATTTGATCTACATAAAAAAAATCAGTCATTCTACACTATGTAACTAACAATAAATGGTGTCCACTAAATGGTGTAACTAACGTAAGTATAAAGCTACATGGGTAGAAAAGTAAATAATAGCTGATTGGTTTTGAACAGCACATTACTTTCTGAGGAATATCTAGCAGTTTAAAATATTTACTGTGATATCCAGAGCACTAGGAGTACAAATGCCATGCATGTGATTTAACGTTAGTTACAGCTGGACACCAAAGTTGCATTAGTTACAATGTGCACTTTGTATAATACGATAGTTAATATCTACAAGCGACAACTTCCCATTGGAATATTGGTGTTAATTAGTTAAAATGGGTCCCTATGGTATTATGGAGAACAACAATTTAATATCAGTTTTGGGCTCAATAATAATATATATTTATGTAAATGAAGGCCTCTGTGGTGTCCACATGTAACTTACGTAACATTTTGATACAGAGATTGTCAAAAGAGCTCCATATAAGATTGTCACAGGAATATAATTATTAATGGATGAATTTCCCTCTGAGGTACTTACTGTGAGACACTGTTGTCATTAAATTTTCAATTGATCTGCTATTAAAATGGTTTAACAGTTAAATCTCTCATTTTATTTGACGTTAGTTACGGTGTCCACTTGTTAAATTTGCGACAAAATATTATATAAAAAAAGAAATTGTCTAAATTTTACATTTTCAGCAATGAATAGCTTATATTGCAATAAAGAAACTATAATTATCTCCATTTCTGCCAATTATGGTCTGGTAACAAGCAGGAAGTGGACACCATGTAACTAACGTTAACTTTCTCCCTATCACCAACATAAAGCTGCTAATAAAGGAAAGATGCTTTAAAACTTATCTTCTCATTATTATTTTCTATTGAGGGAAGGCCGGTCGAGCATTACAAAAGGGAAACAAAATAAATACAACCAACTTTATTTTTGATCCCCATGGCCCTATTTTATTCTCCAGTATTGTGTCCTGACACATTTATCAACTGAGCTATCCAGCCCTATGTTGGCAGTTTCTCCGGCTACTTGACATATTAGGGTTTAGATCTTCTGACTGTCACCTGCGAACAAAGTTGGTAGAGCCCAGTACAGTAATCCGGAGGTCACAGGTTCAAATCCTCCTCCAGTCAATTCTCTGTTTAACTTTATAATTTGTGTCTTGTCCACAGCTGCAAGGTTTTGTGACATCTGCCCGTGGCAGCGATCCTTTCCTTCCACCCACCGGCCATTCCTCCAGCAGCCTGAGCCCCGATACTCCCGAGGATGAGGTGAACTCGGCCAAAGAGGAGGACCAAGAAGAGGAAGAAGAAGAAGCTAATGAGGTCATCATCTACCCGCCCAGCGAGGAGTCTAGCTCCTCCCCTGAGAGGTAGGATGCGATACCATGGAAACAGTAGCATCTGTTAAAAAAAGTCTGGGTTTTATTTATTTTATTTTTTTTAGAAAAGTTTAAATTGTGTTTCAATTTTTCCGTGTGTGTCATATTGATGTTGACTGAAATTGATTGAATTTAGTTGTCTATCAAACAAATTATCAACAGAAGTACATCAAGCTTGGAATTGAAAATGAATACAGGAATAATTTATCTTGCTTTTTCTGAGCAGTCCAGGTCTGCTGCACTCACTTATTTCTAACGGTCCCTACTGACAATGAAATAGGAGCTTAGAAACATTGACTGAATTGACCTTTCCATTAAGCACTGCCCTTTAGTGTTCTGACCAATCACATCACAGCTGTTATTAATGTCCGACATGCGTGCACGCGCATATGACATGCAAGACTGGAATATGCAGTGTGAGTCATTGGAGAGATGGATCAGTTTATAATGGAAAGTATTCATCCAAAATGTATGTTGTGTTTTCTAAGTTTGAAATTTCAGGTGACGGAGTCAACGTCGAGTCTTGAGGAGCTTCAGCGAAGACGGGCGCGGTCAGTCCTCAAGAAGGAGAGCCCTAGAAGCAGCAGGGTCATAGAGGACCAAGATCTTACCGAAGGTGATTATCACAGACATTAAGTCAATCATTAAGCAGTCGTAAGTCAGTCACAAGTCAATCACAAGTTAGTCACAAGTCAATCATAGGTCAGTCAAAGGTCAGTCACTAGTCAGTCACTAGTCAGTCACAAGTCAGTCACAAGTCAGTCACAAGTCAGTCACAAGTCAGTCACAGGTCAGGCAAAGGTCAGTCACAAGTCCATCACAAGTTAGTCACAAGTTAGTCACAAGTCAATCACATGTCGGTCACAGGTCAGTCAAAGGTCTGTCATGTCAATCACAAGTTGGTCACAAGTCAGTCACAGGTCAGTCACAAGTCAATCACAAGTCGGTCACACGTCAGTCACAGGTCAGCCAAAGGTCAATCACAAGTTAGTCACAAGTCAATTCACAAGTCAATCACAAGTCAATCACAAGTCAGTCACAAGTCAATCACAAGTCTGTCACACGTCAGTTAAATGTCAGTCACAAATCAGTAGATGTCAAATGAGGAGTCAACTATGGAAATCTTTGCAGTGAATAACTGTTACGTTGGTCATTGCTTTTTTAGGTTCTGACAGGTAATGGTATGATCAGTGTTGGATCTTTCCAGAGATTCTTGATTTATGACAAGATTCTTGATTTAAGACAAGATTCTTGATTTACAAACAAAACACAGAAGCATGCTGCCAGCGGTTACTGACCTTGTCACAACCCATATGGTAGAGGAATTTTTGGCAGGAATTTGTGGTTAATGACTAGGCACTGAATGAAACAATTTCCACCACCTGTTTTTGTCATTAACAAACTAGAAACTTATGAATAGAGAGCAGGTCTGAACTTTGGTCATATAACCAACGCTCAATTTCAGGCATTCTAATTCTGTGAATGGTTAATAACACATGTACATGTATGTCCTTTGATGTGTGGCAGTCGAGGGATCGGAGAGCACCGAGCCAGCAAGCCTGGGCACCAGCGAAGACGAAGATGAGGGTGATGAAGACGAAGCTGAAGATGAAGACAACGAAGAAAAAGGTGACCAAGAGAAGACACCCACCGCGAGCGGTCACTCCACCTCCAAGGCCCAGTCTACACCAGGTCAAACTCCCACCACTGCGTCCACCACTACCCCCACTGACCCCTCTGAAGGGCTGAAGACCAACGGCCGGGATTCCTCCAGTCCCAAACGAGATGAAGATGAGGAGGAGGAAGACAAAGATGAAGAGAGCTTCTTGCACACCAACTACGGCTTCACCGAGCAGGAGAAGTTTGGCAAGTGCCTGGAGCAGCTGCAGTCGGGCTTTGCCTCGGTCGGCCTGCACAACGGCAACCATCACCGGCTAAGCATCTCCTCCAAGTTCCTCTCACGGTCACAGCTCAGTCACATCAGGTGAGTCGGTGTCATGTGGTCGTTATCAACGCTGTGGGTTTGGGCAACTGGCCCAGCAGTTTCTTTCTGTTGCTCTCGGTATGGTTAATATTAATGCAGACCGTGGCAAAGTGTCAGAGGTTAACACGTCCTACATAATATTAGCTGTTCTTAGGCTAGGATTTACAGTTAGATTACAGAATATGCTAGCAAAATGAGGCTTAACTAATTTTTTTGTCCGCATAGTTTTTGGTGTGGAAAAAACCATCAAATTATTTGTGGCAAAGTGTCAGAGGTTAACGCGTCCTACATAATATTAGCCGTTCTTAGGCTTGGATTTACATTTAGATTACAGAATATGCTAGCAAAATGAGGCTAAACTAATTTTTTTTGTCCGCATAGTTTTTGTGTGAAAAAAAACCCATCAAATTATTCAGGGTTTTAATGTAGAGCAAGGGTTGAGAGTTTTGGTTTGGAAAAATAAAACTCACAACTAAATTGAGTTGCTGTTTTTTTGGACGAATACCTGTCTGTGGCAATTTTGTCAATATTGTCAAATGGTAATTGTTTAGTTGTTTTTATTACTATGACATTGTTTGCCTGTTCACATGCATGCACTGGGTTGCTTGCATGTGACAGGGAGTATGCAACATCAGTTTGTATCTGAATGTGCACATATTGTCATCGTGATTCTTTTGTTTTGTTTCACTTTTTGCCATCGCATCAGGGGCGCGGCATCAAGTACACGCCCTCTGCCGTCGTCATCGGTAGGAGGAGTTACAGCCCAGGTGGTGAGTATCCTAGCAATATCATTTCGTCATTAGAACAAGAAAGACAAAGATTGGTTTTCTTTAGTAGTAGCTTCTCTGTATCTCTCTGTTGTTAATGCAGTGGTTGTGTTCGTTGCGAAGACTGAAAGCCGGTTCATATTGGACGCGAAAGCATAAACAAACACAAATTTGTGACATCATGGCAAGAATTTGTGTTGCAAATTTGCAAAGCGTTGACAGATTATACCTCAATTTGGCCAAACAATTCGCGGCGAATGCTTCATGACGTCAACCCGAACATTCACGTGAAGTTTGAACCGGACTTAAGTGCCTCTGAGGAAGGTGTGCTTCTGTTTTATCAGATCCTCTGAAGAGCAGTTCCGAAAGCGGTTGTGACTTTCATCAGACCCCAAAATTTAGAGTTGCAATTTTCCTGATTTGCAAGTGTTTACTTGAACTTACAGTCTTCAGCATGTTGCCTTGAACCGGTGTGGTTTTGTGTACAGGGTGGCGCAAAAAGAAGGAACCCACTTTTGACAGGAATTTTCACCTACTTGTTGAGCATATTTTAAAAATTAAATTTAATGGTATTAAAATATTGATCTTTAAACACAAGTGACGAAAAAATGATTGCAAATGCATATTTTGTCTCTGAGATATGGTACCGGTAGTTTAAAAATTTCATGTGCCAAACCTGTTTGTCCACGAACGGCTTTATTCCATCCGCTTGACTGAGCTCCAAAGCTTGATTTGAAGACAAAAACACTATACACTAGACTTACACGTGGACAACAGTGATTTTGGTGACTTGTATTCAAATTACCATAATAACACTGTTATTTGTGATTTTTTAAAGAATTTGTTTTCACCAAGTATGGTTGAAGAGCTTTACTTCATTACATTATAGAAAAAACAACAGTTCAAATTAGTGAAGTAAGTTGGTGAAAATTCCTGTCAAAAGTGGGTTTCTTCCTTTTTGCACCACCCCGTAGAGTAGCCAGGGTTTTGTGATGTGTTTGTGACTGGCCGATTGGTTAATGTTTTGGTTGATTGCTTCATGATAGAAGGGATGCTGTGCCAGGAGAGTTGCTTTGAGTTCTGCCTAATATTCATTTGTTTCCTCTATGTTTATTTTTGTTCCCTCCTAATTTTGCTTTTGGGTTCTGAAATGGTTACATGGCTTTTGCAGTATAAACCAGTTCACTAAATGGGTGTTTTTGGAATTGTACCAGGATGCAAGGTGAAGGCCAGCTAATAATCAAATGTACAATGTACAAGCAAGATAATTTGACTTTGGTTTTTGGGTTGTCATGTACTTGGACTGAGAGGCTTGGATGGTTATTTTAACTGCAGCTTTTGTTTTTTAAAAATTTCATTTATTGACACCAAAAAGAAATCTAAGGTGTCAAAAAATTGCCCATGGTGCTGTATTGAAATTGCAATTTGATTATGAAGCATAATAAATTTCAAATACGATTCTGTGAGAAGCAGTTTTTCAGTTCATGCTTTTTCCTTTGCAACCCATTGGAAGATCTTTTCATCAAGCTCTGACCCATTGCATACTCATATCCCATTTCATGATTTTCTAGATTGAAAAAAAAACTTCAAAGAGTATGTAGTTCCCATAATGCACCAATCATTGTCTCTCTCTTCCACCACCCCATTGGCCACCCCATTGCCCACCCTATACCCCAACCCATTTCCCACCCCAACCCAATCCCACCCCATTGCCCACCCTATACCCCAACCCATTTCCCACCCCAACCCAATCCCACCCCATTGCCCACCCTATACCCCGACCCAGTTCCCTCCCCAACCCAATCCCACCCCATTGCCCACCCTATACCCCAACCCATTTCCCACCCCAACCCAATCCCACCCCATTGCCCACCCTATACCCCAACCCATTTCCCACCCCAACCCAATCTCACCCCATTGCCCAATCCCACCCCATTGCCCAATCCCACCCCATTGCCCAATCCCACCCCATTGCCCACCCTATACCCCAACCCATTTCCCACCCCAACCCAATCCCAAACCAAATCGCCCACCCATCCCCCATCCCATCCCCAACCCATCCCCCACCCACCCTACCCATCCTCACCCATTTCCCCACCCATTCCTTACCATTCTCAACCCCATTTACCCGCCCCCTCCCGCTCTCCTTACCCCTGCCACCCATCCCCATCTGACCCTATCTCTCCACCTCGCCATTAGTACCTACAACGTCGCAAGGATGTCATGGCTAAGGCTGTAGATGAGACTAGAAGGAGACTGCAATCTGTAAGTGCGCTCACAAAGTCACAATCAAGGCTCACTCGTTAAGCCATGCTTGGCCTCTTTTCAAGCCTTTTACACCACAGCACAAAGTATACATACATTTATAGATGCCATTTTGCCCACTGTTTCAATACACAAAAAGTAGTTTTGATGTTGAACTGCTATTTTTTGACTGGTGCTTTCATCTGCAAAAATTCCTCTTCAATATTTGAATTTTGCAAATAAGTGCATGACACTTCCCGAGTGTATATATTAGGTTCAGTCACAAGAATCAAAAAGAGCTCGCAAGACATCTACAGTTTATCAAACATGTGTACCAGTATTCATCAGACAAGCTCGCTTTCAAGTTTTTCTTGCATTCCCATTCTCTGTTTATTTTCATTTTGCCTGCATTCCATGTTCATCACTGCATGTTTGTTCATTTATTTTACTTCAAAGTCTTTTAGATTGTGGTTCTTACATGTATGTACTGTACATGTATACTTTGGTTCTTCTGTGCAGGGTGTGAGCTAATATTGTGGTGCATTGTCTCACTGTTTTGCTTGCGTTGTGTATGAGGTTACCATTGCAATATGGGACATGGTGCTCATTTATTTCTGTGCGTCGCATGTCACTCAATGTGGGAAGTAATAACAACTTATATCATTATTAAAGATATAGTCCATCATTTGCAATTTGTGCATTTTGTTTGTTTGAAGCAACAAAAGTGCTCAAAATCTAAAGAAGGGTGCTGAAACAACTAACCTGATGAAGTTTCAGCTCAGCTTCAGTTGTATATTCCGAGAAAAACAGCATTCTAGGATCTCAATTTCAAATCAAAAGTTGCAGAATCTTGTTTTGAATTGGGCCTGAATTCAGCGTCCGAGACACGTTCTCACTGAGCCGATTGCACCTGCGCGATGTCGCGCACTGATCCGCCGAATTATAGCAGCCGCGCGTGCGTGTACGTCGTGCCAATGCTTGCGCGCGCTTCTTAGTCGGGGGTCTTAGGGATATTTTGGTTCACATTCTTCCAAAAGCACCAAATTTGGCACAGATGTCAGTCATACCATACTATTTCGATTTTTGACGGGCGCTGAAGACGCGCGCTGGCCCCGCCATATTGGCAAAATCCAATATGGCCGCCAATCGGGTCAGAGGTCAATTGAACTAAATGAGCTAGAATCATAAATAATACCACTTCTCAGGTATTTTCGAGGTCGAGCAATCTGAATCTGATGTTATTTTAACGATTTGAGGCAAGACAGATGCCCCAAGGGACCGCCATATAGGCAAAATCCAAAATGGCCGCCACATATATCACAGTTAAGAAAATAACGAGCTAAAATCTTAAATAATACCACCTTTTATGGGTTTTCGGGGTCACAGAATCTAAATATGATGTCATTTTAATGATTCGAGGCAAGGCAGATGCTCTAGGAGCCACCATTTTTGAAAAAAAATGGCCGCCACCCAGGTTGGAGGTACTCGCAGTAATTAAAACAATACAACGGTTTTTTTGGGGGGGGGGTCCAAATGTCTGATTTTGATGTTATTTTAATTATTTGAAGTTTACCACTCGAGATCATTCCGGTCATCCTGGTGTTTCTGGTGCGTCATTCCTATTAGCTGCACATGTCGGACAGTTTGACATTTCTACGCATACCACAGAAACAATCTTAGATTGGAGCGAGAAAATTGTCCCTAGTTATTTTAAGGATGTATAGGCGCGTGTGGTGTGTGCCCGCCATGCTGAGGATGGGTGGAGCTATCAACCAACGGTCGTTTCATTGTCTTCACCACCCAAGATGTTGATCACAGATAACCAATAATAATAATAATAATAATAATAATAATAACATTTATAACGCACCTTTTCCAAAGGTTACAAAGCGCAACCAAGGACACCTCTGATAGTAGGAAAAACCAAAAAAGAACATTAACATGAATCAAGTGAACAGGTAGGTCTTAAGTGAGGATTTAAACATATGTATTGAGGTGGAGCATCGAACTGATTGTGGGATGGAGTTCCAGATTCTTGGACCCGCCACAGTGAGGGCCTTATCTCCTGCTTTCCTTGCAGTGCGAGGAATACGTAGGTTCCCCTGGGAGCGTAAGTTTCTTCGTGCCGGTGCTGTGAGATCCAGTGAGCTTGAAATGTATTCTGGAGATGAGTTAGTGGTCACTTTGTACATTATTAAGGCTGTCTTGTATATGATGCGGTTCTCAACCGGGAGCCAATGAAGCTGCTGAAGAAGTGGGGATGTGTGAGTGTGTCTTGGAAGGGAGAAGATGACCCGGGCTGCTCTATTTTGAATTTTCTGCAAGCGGGCCAGATCGGATTGCTTGAGTCCGTTGAGTAGTGAGTTGCAGTAGTCGATTCTTGATAGCACGAGGGCACGGGCAGCTGCATGACAAGAACCGACATCGATGTACTTTCTCATTCTGGTGATGTTACGTAGATGATAATTCGCCGATCTGCAGACTGAAGTGACGTGTTCATGCATGGACATTGTGCTGTCAAAGATAACACCCAAGTTACAAATTGAAGATGATGGCCGGAATGGTTTATGATGATGGCCGGAATGCTCAGGGCAACCTCTCACTTGGTGAGTTCCAGTGATATGCCCAAACCGTAAATATCCATTTCTCGCATGAGAACCCTGCAGTGAGGCGGGCTCATCAAGCTTGACTTCTTCGACACATCATAACAAGTTTGCAGATGCATATGGTGACATCCTCACCTGGTTGGGATACAATTAACTCAGTGCTAGCAAACGAGTCGGCAAAGCCCCATGCCAAAATCGGGATGTACGCCCTATACTTAGACAAGGCTGCATCCACATCTTATGGGTGCACCGGAGTAACTTGATATGCGACCCACTGAGCCAGTGAAGGATTGAGAGTCGAGTCACTGCGATCACTTTCGAGATCATTTCAAGCTTGTTTTGGAGATCCTTGGCCTATTGGAGATCTGGGTGGGCTTCAGAAGTGGTGAAAAGTACAGTAACATAATAGTCCAAAGCATCTACTCCGATCTCGGTCTGACAAAGTCCTTGGCACCACCCTTCTTCCAAAGCCTAACTTGGTGCGACACAACTTGCTTCCCCATTTCATGCAGAGCACAAGGGTTGTGGTGCAACTGTAGGTATCAAAGGGGCCAGACATCGCTTCTTCACTACTGGAAGCAGCTTGTCGGAAGCATCCCAGCTACCTGCTGTGCTGTTTGAACATGTAAAGCAACCGCTACTACGTACAGGCCACCTCGGTCCAGCAGGAAATTCCTGACTTCATCGTGTGGGGCTGGCACAAAGATGGTACCAGTACATGGCAATCACTATGGACCATTTCTCAATGATGCTCCAGTGACATGTGCCATTCTCGTGCGCTGCGGCTGCCTCATGCAAAGGAAGGTTGAAATGCAATCACACTACATGTAGGTTTCTATATGCAAGGTCCTCTACAAATGAACAGCTCAATTTAAACGCACACAGCGGCATATAGCATTTTGTCACTGCAGACATCATCTCTAAATATTTAAATGAAAATAGCTCAAACAATAATCTTTATTGATATGTCCAATCCTAAATGACCTTTAGGGCAAAATGTGACATACGATCTTTAGTAAAACAATAGATTAAGATTCTCCAACCCTGAAAATCCATGTAAAATGGTATTATTAATAATTGTAGCTCGTTTAGTTTTTAACTGTGACTGACCTCTAACTTGGCTGGCGGCCATTTTGGATTTTTCTAATATGGCCCCTGGGGCATCCGTCTGGCATCAAATCATTAAAATAACCTCAGATTCAGATTCGTTGACACCGAAAAGCCCTCCAAAGTTGTATTACTTATGATTCTAGCTAGTTAAGTTTTTTAACTGCGATATGTGGCAGCCATTTTGGATTTTGCCAATCTGTCTTGCCTCAAATCATTAAAATAACATCAGATTCAGATTGCTCGACCCCGAAAATACCTGAAAAGTGGTATTATTTATGATTCTAGCTCGTTTAGTTCGATTGACCTCTGACCCGGTGCCATTGCTCGCTTAGTTCGATTGACCTCTGACCCGGTTGGCTATTGATTTTGCCAATATGGTGGCCCGTCAAAAATCGAAATAGTATGGTATGACTGACATCTGTGCCAAATTTGGTGCTTTTGGAAGAAACTGAACCAAACGGCCCCTATAACGCCCTAACATCCCTGACTATCTTTAAATTTCCTACGGGTGCGTCTTAAGAAGTACCGTTGGAAAGGCCTTCTTTCGTTGATTACTTCTAAATGACAGCTTGCCAGAAAGAAGAATTTCACAGGGAGTTTAGTCCCCTTACTATCTTTCAACAAGTATGTTTTTCAACAATAATTACGTCAGTTACTTTTCGGATAGCTGCAAATGAAGGACTGTAGCTTTAAATAGCAGGTGCACAAGATGGAATTTAGCCCGTACATGCGTGTCATGTAGTCTTAACTCAAACAATTTAATACGTTATTGGGCTTTGTGTCTGACATTGCAGATCCATGAGATTGAGTAAATCCACAAACTTAATGGTTATTTTGTTGGTAAAAAAGTTCTTATCTCATCACAATTGTGTTTACTGCATCGTGTTGTTAGGATTACTGTTCTATGAGTACAAATAAGTAAGAAGAAAAACAAACAGAAGTGAAAAGTTTTATCACAGGATGTTTTCCAGTTTGCTCTTGTAACAAGAGTTGATTACTTTCCCTGGCAGATGGGCTGGAACTCCTTAAGAAGCAAATCAACACCTACGCCCTCATCCTCCGGCTCCACAACTTCCACAACCCCCACCTCGACACCGACTTCTCCAAACAAGTCGGTCTTGACAGCGACCACTGTCTCAAGGAGTGAGGGGAGTTCGACGACAGAGGCCTCCCCAGCAGAAGCTGATGAGCGATCCCACCCCGCTGCAACCGTCACAGAGTCTCCGAGTGGTGGAGATGCTCTGCTGAATGAAAGCGAAGGGAGCCAAAAGGGTCAGAAAGCCTCCGAAGATGGGAAACAGGAGATTGAAACTGATCAGAGAAAGGCTGAGAGCACTCCTGTGGTCAAACAATCAGAAAATGAACCTGCATTGACTGAGGACTCGGGGGATAAAATGCAGGAAAATGGTGTTATGATCAACAAAATGGAATTACGGGACAGTAAAGAAACTGAAGAGGCAAAAACAGTAAAAGATAACAGCATCTCCTCCGGTAGTGAGTCTGCACCTAGAGCATCCACAATCCAACCTGGTACTGGAACCCAGGATGTTGGAGACAATATCAGTAGATCCAAGTCTCCATCAACAGTCCCTGCTGCGACTTCAAACTCTCAACAAGTCAGCCAATCAGAGAGTGTCGTGAGATCGGATGACCAATCCCGCAACATGACTTCAACTCCTGACCCTGTCCATGTGCCCATCATCAAGACCAAGAGGCCAGTGTCGGCACCTGTGGAGACGACGTTTGAGGCGATACAGAAAGCAAACAAGGAGAATCTGGTTAGGTCTTCCAAGTACAACACTCACCCAGGAAGAAGGTCGATCTCATCCAGCAGCAAGAGTAAGATGGACAAATTGAAGGCCAGGAAGGATCAACCGACAACATCAACTATGAGGAAGAGTACATCCATGTCAGATCTTCGAGAGGGTGAGTACCAAGTTTTCTTTAAAAAATAGTGGCATTTTGTGGAACTTGTGGTTGTTGTGTTTACTGCAATTGTAATTTCATTTTCCCAAACTTTTTCACATGGCCACGCTTCCCCTCTCAGTGTTTGGCATTGCCCCCACTTCCCCCTTCACTGTTTTTTTGTCTTCTTATATTTCAGCCAAATCTGATGAGGATAGCAGATTCGAGTCTCCAAGCTTCAACATGGTGCTGCGCTCTCACCCCAGGAGTCACAGCGTGGAGAGGAAAAAGATAAGAGCCAACAGCCCAGCCAGGGAGAAGCATCGATCTCGCCCAGACAGAGTCCTTCCCTTGGTCCCCGGCCTCCTGAAGCCAAAGTCCTATGAGGTTGGAACAGCCAGCTCCTTAGCCAAAAAGTCTGTACGTAAAGATGAGACACCCCCGCCATCTCCTTCCAGGACAGGTCGGGGGAAAAGATCATCATTTGGAGCACCTGGTGAAGAGTCCAGACAGTCCAAATCAGGAGGTAGCTCACCAGAAACTCTCCCAGAGACAACAAAGAATGTTACTCTGGCCGAAAAGCCATCTGCAAAGGATGCCCTGGCAGATAAAACTAAACAACTTGCTGAAGCCAACATTTCTTCAGAAGCAACTGTAGCTGATACGCAGACTGCAGATGCAAAAGATGTACCAAGGTCATCCTCCCCATCATCTGTTGGATCTCAGAAAGATGCTGAACTGGGCTCTAACAAAGACCAAGCCGACAAGCTAGCCATGCCCCCACCCTCCAGCACTACCATCGCCAAGAGTAACAGAAGCTTGCGAAGGTCCTCAGCAACCAGAGTGGAGTTGAGGCAACAACGGCGCCGAGGATCCTCCTCAAAGACCAAACCTCCTGCAAACGATGCTTCCTCGACAGAGGACCAAAAGGTCTCCAGTGACGCGATCTCCACTTCTGAGACATCTCAGTCCGATGCAAGACCCTCATCTCCCAAGAGCAGGGCAGGCTCTTACAGGGAAAATCGCAGCAGCAGTTTGAGAGAGAGTCTGTCGCCAAAGACAGTCAGGAAAGCATCTGCCCCGACCATCAAAACTGATACCACAGAGGAATCCCAGTCAGATCCGAGTAGACCCCCATCGAAGCTGAAAAGCTCCAATGATGGCGTGAAGGATGAGAAAACGAGCGAGAAGCCCTCGCCGAGGAGGCGGCGCCGGGAGAGAAACGAAGAGGCTGTTGCCAATGCCTCCAATAACAATAACACAATGACCCAGCTAGACTCGGTGGATAAGGCTCATTCCCCAAGGTCTCGGAGTCGCAGGCGGAGATCTTTTGAGGCCAGTAATGCCTCAGAGAGGACATCTGGTGTCACCTGTGACGGGACACGGGCAAAGGCATCTGAGACGGAGCAAAGACGTGAATCTTTGGAGCAATGCCCGACACCCACCCTCAAAGGTAAGTAGCAAAGCCTGTGACAGACTTGAAGAAATACAATTGATGCCTCCTAATGCCGAGTATCTCTTCCATTAGTTTAAATACTGCAAGCTGGTCCTGGAATAACCGGAAAAGTCCAGATTGCTTTCAGTGCTTAAAAAAAATTGTTTTAACACATTCCCTCAAAGCCAAATTTAATATTTTATGAGATCACTCCTAACAACCAGCCTTGGTTTGTGCTTTGTTCTTGGTTTCGTCTTCAGAACCAAGTCCAGACAAAGACTCATCAGAGATAACCCTTGACTTGATGAAAGCTCAAGTGGACACCATGAAGACAGCATTTGACCAGTGCCTGGAGCTCTGTGCTAAGGTCAGTCATTAAACCTGATGAACATGTCGGTTCTGGATTATCAATTCTGGAAGAAACGTGAGCCACTCATCACTTGTAGAGTTTGCCATTAAACCTGTACAGGCCGCAGTGTCGCCAGGCCCCAACCCCGAACCACCCTTCTATCCCCCACCTCCACCCCCTGAATTGAGGATTTCCCCATCTGAAAGTGGTGAGCAACTCGGGAAAACTACATGCCACTTGGAAATAAGAATATTTTAACTCCCCTCTCTATTACAGAAACACCCACCCATAAATTTGTATAAAGGCACCGTATTCATGTATATTTTTCCCAGCCTGAATGACAGTCTGGGTGAGACCACTGTCGTATAAGGAGATGTGTTTAATCAATTGAACATTTAGAGGTCCTTGATGAATGCTAATATCATTTACTGTTCACTGTACATTTACTTTTTGTGTAGTAAAACACACAAATTGTACATCAGTGTTGAGGTTGTTGAACTGCTAATTCTTGTTGGATTGTAGGCTCAAGGCGCCGACTCACCTGGCAAGAGCTACCAGCACTTCCTGGACTACTTCGCCTCCACGTTCAGCCTGATGCAGGCAGCCTCTTCCCCTACCCTCGCTTCTAGGCAAAGCCGCCGACATCCCAACCTCTCTGTCACTGATGACACCATGTCCGACGTCAGCGAGTCCTCGCTGCCCTACGACGACCTCCTGCGATCAGCCTCGAGCTCCTCGGTTTTCATGACCACCACCGCCACCACGGTGTCGTCAACAAGGCACTCTGAGGTGTCGCCCTCTGACGTGGACGCCCTCAGGTCCTCCCTCAGTTCCTGCCGTAAGACCCCGCCGCCCAACGGGATGACAGGCGAGGTGGAGATGACATCAGCCATTGCCCTACTGGATCAGTACTCGAGCATCCTGGTCTCGCTCGTCAGGCAGAAGGTTGGGGATGAGATGAGTGAGGGATCGGCAGCCACGCAGACTCAGCGCTCATTGGACTCGGCGATTTAAGGCGACATCGATCAGGGAAACTATGGTTAATCAGTGTTGAAGTAAAGTCCTTTTCCGAATCCTCAAATGTACTGAAATCTAAGGTTGAATAGCGAAGAAAAGTCAAAAGTCAAGCTTTGAGTCCGAGTCTGAAATTTTCTGGCATATTTTCCGGCATATCTTCTTCGCTCACCCATCGTCCAATGCCCACATACTCTTTCATGCCACTCTTGGGCAGTTTCTCAGGCTTAGTATTTATTGTACATGTAGCAGAGTTGTAACGAGTCACTGATTTTTGTGACTCGAGTCGAGTCGAGTCATTTTAAAGAAGTGACTCGAGTCGAGTCGAGTCATTAGGTCAACAAGGTCGAGTCGAGTCGAGTCGAGTCACAGTGTGTGGTCGAGTTTAGCTCTAGTCGAGTCAAGTATTTAGCTTGAGTCAAGTCGACAAATAAACTCACGTCACAGATAAGAAGATGTGAAACTCGGTCTTATAACTGTTTTGGCTTCGGTTTTAGATTTTGTGTTTCGCTGACGCTGACAACGTCAAAACCCATTTTTGTGTGTGTGAAAAATCGGGACATATTTAGCCAGCTCACACCAAAGAGCTTTATAAGAATTGCCCCGAAACCAATGATGAAACCACGGATTAAGAAATGCGTTAAGTCTCTGGTTTTTTTTAGCATTACATGCTATAGAACCACAAGGTGGGTGGGAGTCCACGATGTGTATGTTGTTGTATCATAATACTGCCGCTGTATGTGAACGCATATATAATTCGAACATAACGTGACGTGAAAAAACTGCAACTTGTGACGGCGGTGCGAAGTCATTGCAAATATTTTTTTTTAGTAAGTTTTTTTTTTTTTTTTGACTCGAGTCTTATTAGCCTTCCTCGAGTTCAGTCAGTTCAGTGATTGAGATGAGGGACCTCGAGTCCCGAGTCATTTTGCTCGCAGTAGAGGAGTCGAGCGAGTTTTTACCTGTCGGACTCGTAGTCGAGCCGAGTCACCAAAATGTAAAAATGGGACCAGTCCGAGTCGAAAGGCTGACTCGAGTCATTACAACTCTGACATGTAGCTTTCTGTGTGCATTAAGAAAGGGACTGCACTACAACACTGTGATAGAGCATTGTTTAACTCATTGTGAAGTATCGTAGTCAAGTATGGGTAGGCCAGTCTTGTCAACTTTTCAATGAAAAAAAAAGTGTTTCCCTTCAGAAATGTTGTGTTAGAATATGCAAAGATGGTTCAGAAATATTGAACAGGGTGGGTATCACTTATCCATCCCAGCCTGCTCTCTAAGCACAGACAACAGCTGGAATTTGTATTGCTTGGCATAGCAAAGGCTTTTGGCCATAAAACTTAACAGAGAAACAGAAATGTACTCTTCAGCAACGTTTGTAACATTGGAAAGTTTCATGTATTGCACTTTCTCACTAGCTAAACCAAAGGAGGTAGTTGTATCATTCATGTACAGTTGATTTGTTTAATAATGATCTTTTAGAAGCATATATCTAGCTTCCTACATGCATGTACTTCTGTCTTTACGAGGCAACGTCGTACTTAATTGCAGTCATTTACCAAAGTAGGTAGTCTTCCAGGCTAATAGAAAGTACTCGTCATCTCCAAAGATAAACACACAGCCTCCGGTAGTACTTCAAGTAAACGTCCAAGCTGTGTGTTGAAATTGTGCCAGCCCCACCAATTTTAATGTCATAAACAATTTTTTTCCCACCACCCAGCATTGCCAATTTTTTTGGTTGGTGCTTACCAACAAGTGTGCCAATTTGCTAGTGCAAAAGTGATCAGCATTTGGAAAATTAAGAAAAACAGTGGATGATTTATGGATGTATGTTGTACTTAATACACAATTGGCCGAAGGTTTATAGCAAATCAGGGCAGTTGTAATAATGCCATTTTGGGGTTACAAACAGACTTGAATCTAAGAGCTACTTCGAGCTAGGACTGTGATTACCATAGTTCAACTAACTTCATTTGAACGAAGCTCTAGTCAACTATTTTGACCCGGACCACAGGGCACGGTTGCATTAGTGGTTATTATAAAACCGACGTACAGATCCTCGTCATTTGATTGGTGGAACTCACATCACATGACATTCGTTATTGCTCCCATTCACGCCAGGGCTCAAAAAATCCCATTCGCCCATGGTGAATGGGATTTACTATTGAACAGTTAGGATCATTCTTGTTCCATGACGCAGTATTTGTGTGCAAATGCATGCTGGTGTGCGCGTTCAGCGTTGCGCGTAGCACGTACTGTTCCAATTGAGCCAGCGCTACAGCGTTGGGTTCAAACGTTTTCGTGAAGGGGGGGTTTGGAAGAGAGAAATACATTTTCCACCAATTTTGTATTGAAATAAAAGTTCAAATATATCAAATGACAAGGATCTATATGTCAGTTATATAAAACAAATATTGAGTGGCTTTAAATTGTGAAATGGGAGGAATATTATCGCTCGGTAAAATCTGGACTTTTCCAGTTCACTCGGCTTCGCCTCGTGAAATGGAAAAGTCCAGATTTTACCTAGCGACAATATTCCTCCCATTTCACACTGAGCCACTCAATATTTGTATACCAATAGCCCCGCGCATCCTAATGCACAGCAGTGGCTTAACCCTTCTACTATATAAGAGGTCACCAATGGTAAAAATGTTTGTATCTCATCTCCTGGCATACTGTGTACAAACCAATGGTGGTCTTGACCAATGTTGACCAAAGTAAATAACCAGGCTGACAATGCATTTTTCCATAGGAGGGTTAATAGACATTCTTTTGTCTATCGTTTTGTACCAAAAAAAGTGGTGTTATATTTGCTTATTTGCTTTCAAAATATGGCCAATTGAGCTAGTTTTAGAGTACATGTATATGCATGTCTTTCCACCAGAGCAGTGGTTCTATGACAGTGTTAACGATGAGTAATAAAATGCATTGTAATGTCCGAGCTTTAGACAGTAATAAGACAAATTGAATTGATTTGCTGTCAGTAAAGTGACGAGAATGCTAAGTTTAAGACGTGGCCGGACTGCGGTTTTAAAACGAAATTTCTTCCATATCATTATGTTATTTTGGTTTTGAAGATGGGCATGTAACAAGATTTTCGTTAGCAATTTTATTGTCAGACAACAAAGAGTGAAAGAGCATCTCACAGGAAGTGAGCTTTATTATTGAATGTATTCTTTCAGTCCTTAAAAAGTGTGAAGAAATTTTAAACTTTATTGGCATTACATACCGGTACTAGGGCATTTGTTTTAAACTGTTGCATGTTTGAAAATGTGTTAATTGTACTGTTCATATCACGCATGTACAGTGTACATGCATACATGTATACACTTAAACATGCCACGAAACCAAAAAAAAATTGTTGTACAAAACTATTATAAATTTTTGTTGCATAAATTCATTATGGGATAAAATGATGCATCCAAAAACTGTATAGTTATATTATTAAGCTTTAATATTTCTAGAATGTTCTCAGAGCATAATTGTTTTTTATGTTTTGTATACAAAAAAAAACGAAACGTACAAGGCAAGGGGCTATGTATTGTAAATACTCATTCAACACGAAGATGGCTCCATTGCTTGTACTGTATATGTATATAATGTGAAAGGGATACTGCTACATTTGTTTCTAACATTCCAAAATTTGGTCCGGGCATTTCTTTTTCTTTGTTTGGGAGAAGAAAATATATAACTTGCCCAAAATGTGTCTTCCAAAGATATTTACCGTTTCAGTATGGTTTTTACTTTATCTTTGCTATTTTGTTGCTTCTCTGTGGGATTCAGAAATAAATGCTTTGAGGAAAACCAAGTGATTGAAAAAACAACTTATCTCCAATTTTGAGAAGTTAAGAACAGTTGTGACGGTTGACACCTGGTTATTCTTACATGTAGTTGGTTGAATACTGGTTATTCTACAATCTTGAGATATTCTGTATTGTAATATTAGGTTTGTTAATACATGTGTGATGTAAAGCTTTGTATTACAAGTATACTGGACAAGTTTAATCAGACTTTAGGCTCAAATCATTTTTATGTTCAAACATTGGGATCATGAATGGGTACTGGCATTTTTTTCTCTCTCAATTGGCTTAAGGTGGAAAATGATGAAAAAAAATTCAGCAAATATTTATATGCATTTATTAAAGAAATCTGCCTTAAATTTGTATTCAAATTCAGATGCAACAGCAATGACATTGTTTCTCTTTCTCCAATTGGATATATTTTTAATCACATTTCGAAATTATGCAATTTGTATGACTTGCAAGTTTTATCAATTCGTTTTTGGGAGAATGGTTTTTAGTGATTCAGATACAGAATATGTTATTAAGGACAGTCGTCAGAGACAATGATGTAACCAAATTTGCCATGATTCAGTTGCTATGGGTAACAGTCAGTACTCCAAACTCCCGAATGATTCAGATTGAAATCAGAGATTTCACAGAGATGATTTGATTCTATTCTCGTGCAGAGTACAGGTATATCATCACTTTTAATCTCTGTGACGTGAGGTTTTTTTTACGTCCCTGTGGATGTAACAAATGCCATGTCATACATCACAGTAGTCAGAAATTCTTACATTTAAAGACCAGTTCATACTTTTAAAGCGAGAGCAAAGCGAATTCCATGACATCAACAATTGAAGTTTCATTGTGATGTTTTCCGTTACCCTAATGAATTTGCTTTGTCCATCATGCGTTAAGCATACAGTGGGCACTACATAACAATGTCAATGTATCTTAATTGTGTATTGCATTATCCGTATTATGTTATCCATTCAAAGATTATACCCTCCAGGTAGCGATTGAAATGGAAAATGCGCACAATATGCATTTTTTGTGTGTGCAGCTTAAGGAAATGCAGTGCCTGGATGAAAAGATGAAAATTGGCCTAAAGAGGAAGCAGTTTGTATAGTATGCTCTCTATTTGAGGTTTTTACGCCCATCATATGTTTGAAGAAATAGGTACACATGGATTTTCAGAATATACATCCCGCAACTGATAAAAGAACAATGCAGTACGCACAACGAAAACAGAATCGTGGAATTTTAGCCTTAACTTCATAAGTAGGGGGGATAATGACTTTTTGCAATTGACAGTTAATTCATTAAACACTGTACATGTGTGCAAATTTGCAACTTGTTTAGACAGAAAAAAACCAAGGAAATTCAAAGCTGTACAAGCCTTTTCAAAAGGGCTGTTTTGGTTGGCAATAGATGGAAGAGAAGACTGGGCAATAGACCTTTATCATGCTGCCACCATTTCAGTCATGTGCCCTTTTTCCAACAACACTTTTGAATGATGATATTTTTTGTGCAAAAAGGAGCCAGACTATTTATCCTTGCAGCCTCGCTTTGGTTACGTTGATTTGAATGGAAAAAATCCAAATGGCCGCAACATGATAATGGTCTATTGGGGGACATCTGCATGATGCACCGAAGCATTGTAAATTACTCATGTATATTTCCATAAGTTCATTTGTCCAAGTTCATGGCGTAAGTTACTGTGTTATGTATGGTTTGTTTCTAAGAAATGAATAAATTATTTGTCTTTTCCGTATGCGATAAGTGGACCGCTTTTGTCTATTCTTTTTAGTGTACATGTATATGCTCACATGGAAAGAAATATTTTATTTTGCTCACAATTTTAAAGATAATTTGAGCTTTTTATATTTCCCAAGGAGCTGAGATTGTCTTTGAAATGTTTCAAAGGCCCAGTGAGCAGGGTAATAATGATGTAGCACCTTGAGCACCAATACTGGCAGATACGTGTACTTTTTAAATAAACATCATTATTATTAAATAAGACAGAGGCATTTTATAAATACCCTACTTTTATTTACAGATACAATCAATCAACTACAAATGTACAAAATGTATATAGATACACTAAATCAACTAAATAAATGTGACCTGTCATCACAAATGAGCTTAAATTCATATTTTTTTTAAGAAATGAGATATTTATTTATTTGGATTCTGCAGAACAAGAGCTTTCCAATGGTATATAACGTTTAGGGGTACTGAGTTCAGGAACGAAAATATAGACCACTGACTTAATTGAAGTTGTAAAACTGATTCTCGAGAAATTGGCATTTAAACATCCTGCAGTTGTGTTACAGTGAATGAACAGTCAACTAATAAAATGGGATGAAAATAGGTTTTAAAGATGTTTGACAGAACAAACAAAAATTGGAGAAAGGAAAAACAAGACTTACAAAACAAGGTTCACCTGAAATCAAAACAAAATTGACCACCCCTTCAAATTTTGGTTTTGCCCCACTCCGACTTGAAGCTCATTTTGTGGTGACAGGTCACAAATATTAAGAGACATTTATAAACTACATGAATTAAAAACTTGAATCAGAATGTTAGAATTGGCATTCGATCTGACTCGATTACTTTACATCTCATACAAAACCATTTACACAAAAAAGGCACTGGCACTGAAATACTTCACAGTTTTACATACTGTACAAAAATTATTTAAACATTTCATACAATAGTTAGGATTTTGCCGCTAATTGTCAACACTACAATCGCTATCAAAACTCTTTGCGTTAAAAATGTGAGGATAAAAGGATGCTAATTTTATCAGTTGTGACCGAAATTGCATCATAATCACAGAATGACAACCACCAGCATGTGTTGATCGAAAAACTATGGTGACTGAACACACGTTAGTTAATGATAATACAAGCCTTGTCAACTATTTTGGACCAGAGGTTGGTTGCTGAAGTGGGACTGTTGTTTGACAAAAGATGGTGTCACTTTTTGACCAGCCTACATTTGTATTTTTGCCAACCACGTTAGTGTGACTTGCTCCTGTTCTGTGCAAAAGACCAATTTGACTTTGTGGTGCATTTTCTTTCTTTGCCAAGTAATAGACTCTCTCCATTTAGCAGCCATCTTTGGGTTCTTTTTATGTTAAAAAGGAGTTTCCAAGCTTCGCAAGAATTTCCTCAATGAATTGGTTGGGAGAAAAGAAAACCAGGGCAATTGGAGGATTCAAGGAAATGCAGCTGCATGGTCATTTATACAGTGGGGAATTTTTTAAAATGTCATGAATCGTGTACAGTGTATATGTAACGTGTGATAGTGTCACAAATGAATCGCTTTCTTAAATCAATAACACCGAATGCACAAGAGATGCACCCCAGCATATCCTTGTAGAACAAGAGTATATACCTCCGAGATGGCTGCACTGCAAACGGTCTTTTGGGGTCAATTTTTTTTAGGTCAAATTTGCTTAGCACAAAACAAGTCTGGCTTATATAAGCAGGTAACCAGCCAAAACTCCACGTGATGTATATTGCTCGTGATTGGTATTCAGCTGTTGTTTGCTTAGCATGAAAATCACATGGAGTTTTGGCTGGTAACCTGTTTTATAAGCCAGACTTTTTTTGTGCGAGGCAAATTTTTGTGCTTAGCAGCGCCGTGAAATTGGCCCCTGGTCCGAACTTCAAAGCAGCTTTTGTTAAAAACCACAGTGACCTCTTGTCCTATTTCTTAATGCAGTTTTATCATATTGCTGGTCCCAGAGGGCCAGCCTGTTGTCCTCATTTTGACCTGACTGACTGACTGACCAATTGTCACTCATTAGCTGGGCAGTGTTATCATATAGGATTCCCCATTGAGCACTAATGAATGGGCCAAGTCTGACCCACTGTGTGAACCAGATGCATACAACGGCTTCTGGTGAATCAACTAAAAAGACTTTTGTGGGCACTCTTGGATCCACTTTAGTAGGCTTGCCTTGTCTTTGTTTAGTAGAATGTAGACGCTGGCATCTGTTTGTGGGCCAGACTGGTCCTGACAGCCCATCTCAATGCTTGCCTCTTCTTGTCTGTAGGGACCACGTAGTTGTTGGCCGAGAAGACGCGAGGCGTGCGTCTTGGATAGGCTACTGTGTCCTTGTACATCATCTGCTCCTACAAATGGCCAAAGGAAAAACAAATCCAAACAGACTTTTAATTTGCAGCCACAGACTTTATTCTCAGGAGAGAGTGTGGCCAAGGGGTTAGGGTCTGTGACTCATGAACAGAGGGTCAGGGGTTTGAATCGTGCTGCTGGTCATATTGTCACCGACACCACGAAGTGACACTCAATTGCGCGTGAGTGCCTGGCAAACGCACACATTTCACAGAACCGCGTTATTTTCGTTTTCACAAACTGACACCAAGCACAGTGCGGCACGTCATTCGCGCACTCTGTACATTTTCGTTTTCATGAACTGACAATGACCTTAATTTCCCCAGTAAAAATGGTTTTTAATTAAATTTTTGTGTAATCCCACAAGTATACGGATGGATTAAATTTGTGTCAAACCTTTCAAAGCATTTTTCTCTGAAATGGTATTGCCGTAACGTGCTTGCGTGTCATTTCGTGAAAACGAAATTGTTGATTTTTGCAGTTTTCACGAACTGACATGCACAAGCACGTGAGTTTCAGTTGATGGTGTTGGTGACGATATGTTGTGTCCTTGGGCAAACCACTTCACCCCCATTTGCTTTTCTCCACCCAGGAGTATAAATGGGTATCGGCATGAGCTGGGGAGTAACATGCGATGGACTGGCATCCAATCCAGAGGGAATAGAAATATTCTCAGTTGTTTCATGCCACGGAAACCAGACAGACTCCAAACACCCAACACCAGCTGATACACCTAACACCAGCCTGATGAGATGACATAAAATTAGGCCTAGTAATTCCCTCATTGCCCATAGTGCGCGACGCTCACGCGAAGAAGCAACAGGTTTATGCAAACTCAGAATAAGAACAAGTATGTGCACGCAGTGTATAGCACCACCTGGGGTCTTAAAACTGGTTACAAAGGGCCACGTACTGCTCGCGCACGGAGTCCGTATCTAACAACACATTTTTGAACACTGGATGAATTGGGGTTAAGAAACTCACCCTGATACTCCATCTTAGGTCATTCCTGTTCTTCTCTCCCGGCGCTCGATGGTTACTCCACTCTGCCCTGTACATTTGATGTCTATTCATCAAGAAAAAACACATCCGGAAACAATATTTATTTTTAGCATTTCAACAGCTGAAGTAAGTGGTTGCGCCATATTGCATGGCATTTTGAATTTAATGTTGGAGGGTCGCGGAGGGTCTTGGATCTTCATGACAAAAACAAAGAGCATTGTTTGCAGAAAAGCAAAGGAAATTAAAATTAAATCAGGATATATTAAATAAGAAATTAAATAAGTACATTGTAAGCACAACACAGATTCTATCTTTGCCTTTACAATGCTTCTTTCTCAATGGATTACTTAATCTAGCATGAATGGAAGTTGCATGAAGTTTGCCCTTGGTGAAATCTGAGCTTCAAACGTTATTTTGGAACATCAATTAATCACTCAAATTTGTACTCAAATTGGCACAAAATAAACAGTGGCCAATTAAACTACATGTATGTTGGCAACAGACTGATTCATTAAGTCCCGCCCACTGCCCACGAAGAGGAAGACAGCCTAAGAGATGGCGAGATGAAATCTCTGATTTCATAGGGAAGAAATGGAAACAACTGGCAAGGGACCGAAAAGCATGGAAAGTTAGTGGAGAGGCCTTCATCCAACAGTGGATTGAATTAGGCTAATGATGATGATGACTGCCCACGTGGACAGCACATGTGCCTCTCCAGCACCACACTGCCGGCCCAAGCTGTGCGCGTCATATGCAGGTGCATGCATGTTAGACATTTGTGCGCGCATGTTGGATACTAATCACAGCTGTGATCGGTGAAAGCATCATAAGGCAGAGCTTAGCTGATCAGTCTATCGTTGATATCCTCATATCCCATTCAAAAACTTGGCAAAGTTGGACAATTGGCCCTTTGTGAAGGTTGCAACAACAACAAAAAGACAATTTATAGGCAACAAGAAAAACAGTTGACTGCTTTACCTTGAGACTGGATCCGTTTTCTTGTCATGCTTTGTCCGTTGCTGGGCAGAGTCTGGTCTTATGACTGCACCAAAAGAAATGAATGAAAATGAATATGTTAGCCTAGTCTATGAATATCCCCTTGCACAGCAAGGGTCTATGATATGCGAGCAGATTTTGCGATTAATTATGCAAAACAAGAATATCTACGCGAGCAGGTTTGGCAATTAATTATGCAAAACGAGACCGCGTCTTGACCTGGAGATTCTGACCATTCAGCAGGCACATACTATCGGGTCTTCCGTATTCCAGTTGTATTGCAAAAACATGTCAGCCAAATTGACCACTCAACAGCTTAGTCCTCATTTCTGATCGAAATGACGTCACAATTTCTGAAGTCTACTCCGATTGGCCGGCGTGCAGAGGAGCAATCAGTGATGCCAGCTTCGGAAATTTCTCGAAAACTTTTTCAGTGACAGACAGACTAGATTTTTTTTATGGCAGCCCTTACCCAACATCCAGCTTTAATGATACCAGAAGTTTGGCTGGCTAATTTTTTAGACCCCCAAAAAAAATTAGATCCAAGCCAAGCAGTGCACACAAACATACAGGAAGTCCTACACAAACGAGCAACAAGAGAAAACATTTTTGCAAACTTGTTTGTTTGCAAAAATTTCATACAGCCTCTGAACTGACTAAACAGTTGAAAGGGCCCATGCAATGTAATTTTTTTAAATGCAATCCTTGGAAATGCACGTTTGTGTCCCATTTAACCTTATTTTAAATTTTCGTTTTGCCATTTTCAAGGTTAATTTGGTGCCTTTTTGTTTTTTGTGTCAATGTAAATGTCCATATTCATGAGCAAAACTGTGATGTCATTTCAGGCAGAAACCTCAATAATACAGTTATTTCAGCACCGAAAGTGGCCAGAATTTTGGATATTTCGCTTTCGCAAGTGGTCTTTTCTTTGGTGATTCGTTGTGTCAGTACATGGCAGTAAGCAAATGAGCAAACCTTTTTTACTAATATTTTAAATAAGAAATTTGTTGTGTTCACAACTTGAACACAAAACCCCCAAACTGAACAGTGTCTTCTTGAAATGACATCAAAGAAACAGTGCCCTCAGTTGTCCAGAAAAATATGGATTTAAAAAAAATGTTTAAAGAAAAAGTGCACTTTTCAATAAAATTAACCAACGGGGGATGTCAAATATTTTCCACACATTTATCAAAAATAGACAAGGCCGGTACAAACCAGACAATCCCCGCGACCGGAATCAAGCAAGAAAACCAGTTACCCTGCCAACATTTCTGCCTGAAATGACATCACACTTTTGCTCATGAATATTGAATTTGTACAAAATATGTTCCTAAGAAAAATTTCTTTCACTGACCCTTTAACTGACATTTGCTAATGCAAATATCTGCATACTCACATGATCTAGGGAGGTGGGGCTTGAACACTGTGTTTTCATCCCCTGCTGGCCGGTGAGAATACTGTCCAAAAAAACAAAACAGTTAGGCATACGTTCATGTAAATCTTATCGAAACTAAAATGATATCCAGAAAAGCTGAAAGTTACAAATCATTTCCAGCACACACATAAATCATTGTTTTTAAACCTAGAACATATTTTTGTTGAGATTTTTACCAATTCTGTAGAGGAGTGTGGTCTTCTTGTGTATATGAGACCCATCAGACTAGAGCTATCATCAGTCTCCGTCAGCGTAGTGTCTGCATCCTCATCATCCACTTCAGAGCCCTGTGCGTCTTGTCTCAAGGCCAAGCGAGACAAACGGTCGTTGACGTCGTGTAAGTCTCCTGTGTAGGGAAGTGATCGCGCAAAATATCGTTTAGACACTCCGTCTGTCTGAACAGTCGCAGAAAGTTTTTTTAAAAATCACTCCACTTCCCCTGCGATGCCTGTTTAAACAGGCTAGCCACCAACAGTCCATCACATTTCTGATAAGTACTTTGACTATTCAAATTCCATGACCTGATTTAAGCAGGTGACTGGTGGGTTCAGCTGGCTTATCAACTACCTCAAAACATAGCTGTATCAAATTACATAAAGAATCACAGCCAGTCACTCCCGCCTATTTGTAGGCATAGGATTCAGTCAAAATCAATCAAGTGATTGTTTTAAACTGTCAGGAATCCTGTGCTTACATGAATAATGACTGACTGGCTGTGACTGTTTATTTAACTCGATACAACTTTGCTTTGACTGAAGGTGATTGATAAGCCAGCCGTACAGTTACCTGCTTTTGTCTGTTTATGGAATTTGACTAGTCACAGCACGAAATACGATCTGACTGTTGGTGACCAGCCTGTGTATAAAGGCATGGCTGGGGAATGGAGTGAATATTTGACTGTCTGTGACTGTTCAGACAGCAGTTACATCATAAAAATGTACAAATTAAGCTGAAAATGAGTTATATATTTCAATGTCTTCTGTGTTCAGAAACATATCGCATGCATCAAGGTCCTCCAGTGGCTCCCTGAAATTTGCTTTTCAATTCTTGGCATATCCCACTGGCTACTCATACTCTAGTACTGAATTGATTTTATGTTAAGTGTCCACCAACGTATTTTCATAAACACAGTATACTCAGTGCTGTCTGAGGGCTTGCGAGAACAAAAACCGACAGGCTTGCTTGGATGGGACATGAACCCACGACCTCCTGCTTATTACTGCAGACTTCTTACCACTCAAACACTGAGCTTGCCGGGATTGGTTGGCTATTTAAATCTGATATGCATGTAGCAGCGGGTAATCCCGACGCAACATTTCATTATACAACTAATGATTTGATTTTATTGTTTGTTTTGAAAGGTGGATAAATACGTGTAATAACAATATTATTTGCCTTTACCTGATTCACTTCCTGTGATAGACTCGTCAAACACCTGTGATTCGCCGTTCATCTTCCTGCAATGAATTACAAAAGGTGGAATAACAGAGGACTCAAAAATATTAAAATCACTTGCTGGTTAGGGGAGAAAGGGAAATTTATTTTTATGAGGTTTTATGAGGTTTAACAGGGTTACACGGGCTACCTCGGGGTTAAAAAAATTTAACAAGCAGTAACTTGTGGTTTACCTTGAGGTTTTACGAGGTTTTAACAGGGTTACACAGGCTACCTTGGGCTTCAACCTCGAGTTACCACTTGTCAAATTTGTATTCTTCCCTTAGTGGTCAGTGGTTACGGACTCGGGTAGAGCGCTGGAGTGCCACACATTTTGAAATATCAGGTTTCTTTGAATTTTTCATGCCTTTTTACATCTGCCATTTTGCATCAGCATTGCTAACCTGTGAACTATGCAAACTGTTAGCGTGAAGTCTCCAGCAATAGTTAGATGGGATTCTTGCCTTGTCCCTAACAGTCCTGAACACAACAATTTCATTCTGATTTTACACACACCCTAGGGTGGTAAGTATTTAAGGGAAGGAGTGTCATTCAATTTGGCCCGGATCTTACCTGACCACTTTCCTCTTCATGGCTGGTTTCTTCTCGACCGACCTCCTCCTTCCTGGCCTCTCTCTGCCAGGGGTACTGTCATCCGTTGTGTCCAGACCCCCGGGGGATGTATCACCATATTTGTAGCTGAATGGCTGTGGATGCTTGGCAGGGTAACTGGTTTTCTTGCTTGATTCCGGCCTTGGGGATTGTCTGGTTCGTACCGGCCTTGTCTGTTTTTGATAAATTAACCACTCAATATTCAATAATTTATTCGGAGGTTACTTAAAAAAGGTTTATTCAAAAGTTAATGGATTTGAAACTTTTCCATAGTTTCCTGGGCATGATTGCAAGACCTTCTTCATTCCACAATCTCAATGATGCACAGAAAATCAGTTAAGAAAAGCAATGCACAGGAAGCCAGTCAAACCCTACCTGAGTTTGTAGGTTTAGCCACATTTTCTGGTTTTATTATAGTACTCTTTGTACAACTCAATGACTGACTGTCACTTGTAACTTAGACTAGCTTAAGTGACTCACATACCGATTGTCATTTGTGAATTAGACTGTTTACCTACATCATTGACTGACTATCACTTATGAGTTAACCTTGCTTAAGTCTCTCACTGACTCACTGCCACTTGTGAATTAGACTGAATACCTATCCAGAGAAATGCTAATGTACTTCGCATCACCAAATGTCCCAAACCTGTGAAGTTCACTTATTCCATCCATGACCACCCATTGGAGGCAGTACCATCAGCCAAATATCTACGTGTGGAACCCACAGACAACCTATCCTGGAACAGACATGTAGACATGCACCACCTCCAACATGAGATCCCTTGGTTTCCTCATGAAGTCAAGACCTGCTGCGCATGGGATCCTTCCACTATTACAGAACATCTCCAAGATCGAATCTGTCCAGCCAGAAGAGCCATCTCCAAAGCCACAATGATGTACCATCAATAAACTCATTGACATCCCTGAAAACCAGATAATTCCAGTCAACTCATCTACCAGAGGCAACAGCCAGAAACTCTTCGTTCCATCCACCCGGACCTTGAACCTTACTGAAGGGCTCCTTCTTCCCAGACACCATCCGCCTGTGGAACTCACTGCCCCAGCAAGATGTTGAGTCACCAACCCTGGATATCTTCAAGACCAGAGTGAACGGTGTCACCTTCAGCTTACATGTATCAACCTGTCCCAATATAGCTGTTTTTACTTGCACATTGTATTTAATGCCTTGGGTTATGTCTGCAATTGCTTGTTTGCACGACAACCAATGTGCGAGTATACTCCAGAGGAAGTGATCTCACAGACGGACAGTCATATGTGAATGAGACTTGTTATCTATCCCACTGAATGACTATCACTTGTGAATTACACTGGCACCGCTTGCCTAGTCTTTTTTTTTCGAGAAGTACGTACATGTACAATGTACATTGACTTTGAAAGTTGCATGATTTTATTTTCTCAAGGTTTAAGGATTATTTGGGGTTGTTCGATTATAACTAGCCCTGTCACTCTAAAGAGCACAAAATATGTCATTTGAATCATCCCTTGGCACTGCATGGGTTAACTAATGGTGGCCAGTAAACATACTTACCCTTGATGTCTTGCTAGGGGCAGACACTGGCCGTCTACCGGCGGCTGATGATGACGGCATATGATGATGCCTGAGTGGCAATCGCAGATCTTCTGCAGTGTAATCTGTTGTACCAAACAAATAAACTAAATAAATACAACAAAAACATGCCATGTAAATGTATATTAGCCATATATTGTAAATGTATGGACTCCGTACACAATTAACCCTTTCACTGGGAGGGACATAAGAACACAGACTGACTGACTGTCACTTGTGACTTAAGCCCGGCGCACACCTTCCTGATTTTACCGGTTTCCCGGATCACCCCATAACGGGTACGTTTTTCCCCTTCGCAGTTACACCACAACGTTGCCCACACACATGCCTGATTCCATCCAAAATCAGTACATGATGACCAGTCACATGACGACCATGTGACTTCCTTCGTGAATCTGATTGGTTAACATAAATATTGCGTCCGGTTAAATTGAATCCGGCAAAGTCGGATGCAAACAAATCTAGCATGTTTGGTTTCATCCGGTCGCCCTGTATATGGTCAGATCGGTCCGAATCTTCAGCGCACACCTCTGTATGATGGCTCGATGATCCAGTGAACCAGTAAAATTGGAAAAGTGCGCGCCAGGCTTTAGACTGATTGTAGGTGTAGGCTTGTGAAAAGAGCCTAGTAATGCCAATGGTGAATAGACATCCTCAGTTGACTGAATTAGAATTGTGCATGCTTTGACAACTGGTCTGGGGCCAGCTTAGCTAGACTTGCCTAGTCGTTTCCCCTCTGCAGGATGAATGACACTCTTGGCTTCACTTTAGACGCAATGCATCTCTTGCATCCAATATATTGCATCATGTTCCACAACACGGAAGTCAACGTTTTTGTGTTTTTTTCTTGTGACTAAGAACACATAAAGTAACCTTGCATACCGGAGTCAGATGCAGAAGAAGCTTCACTCGGTCCTTCTCTGTCAGTGTCATATTTGATCAACTGGTCCAAATCTACAAACAAACAAAACAAAAAAAAGGAACAGATCACTTTAATTTAAAAGCACATTTCATTTCTATTTTTCTTCTCAAATACAGGATCACATATAAGATGTAACAAAAATGTTTGTTTCACCTTTTTTTTTGAGCATACAATGTTTATTGTGCATAATACACATTTAAAATGTGCACAAAATTCAAGCATCTTCACACAAGAGCATTGCGCCTTCAATATTCATTTTGTGGTTTTTAATGTTGTAGGGCCAATATGTTTAAGTGTGTGAGGTGGGGCTATTTACCTGGAGAGCTTCATCTCTTGTAAAACTAAAAGCTGCTTCCAATAACTGTATAGGAAATGTAAATGGTGTGCATTTACGGTTGAAATGGGAACCAGGTACCCTATTGATGTAAAACACGGGTACCCGGGGAACCTATAAAAGAAAACACCCCCAAAATTCAGCAGGGTACCAACCTTGAGCAAACTGTTGGAGTTGAGCGGCTGGAATGTTGTGGTATCCCAGCATGGCCAATTGCTGACGGATGTCATCCTCACTGAACTGTAAACTACTGTCCGTGTCATCCATTGCTGGTGGAAGGGGCAAATAAGATGTGAATATCAAAAAAACAAACACCTGAATCATACGTGTATATCTAATGCCAATGGCAATGCCCTGTTGACGGCATACAGATCTAACATTAAGTCTGCCCTGTTCAAGGGTGATTGTGTAGTTAGGGACCCCAATCCTATATGCAACGAAAAACCAAGTTTTCGATTGGACTCGCCCAACTAGCCCCCTCACCCATAAACGTGGCTATATACATAGCCGCCCTTCATTCATACCGGTATCTCTGAAATTTCGAAATTTCTAACGTTCGTGTTGATGTGGGCTCCATTTTTTCCCCTCGATTGTTATTGGAATGACAGATATCCTATGCCACTAGAACTTCTTGGATAAACCCTTATGTAAGTACTGAACATACAGTGCTTGTTAAATTTCGAGACTGTAAGTGGAAGGTCTCCAACCGGGTTTTCGAACACGTCGAAAGTCCAGAGATTATGAACAGAATGTGGCTATGTATATCGCCACATTTACAGGTCTACCAAGTAGCATACTAACTGCATAGTAATACTTAGCAATATTAAAAACACGTAGATAACAGAAGTGTTATTCCTCCATTGATAGAGGGCAGGATTTTGATTTTTTGAGAGAAATTTTGGGGTAAAATGAAAATGAAGACGACAAACTGCAACACAAAATTAACCCATTAGCATTTGTCATGCTTGTACTCATTGTATTGTGTTTATTCACGACGACATCGGTGCGGCAGTTCCAGATCACTCTTTATACAAAACGCTGTGCACCCGTCTATGTTCGGGGATTCCATGTCCGAGTGACATCATTTTGTAAATTCCCCCTCTTCCAGTTAAAACCAAATATATTTACACAGGCTCAACTTAAACTTAAAGTTTAAGTTGAGCCTGTGTAATCATGGTTTTTTTTGTACAGGACTAAACCCGACAGTTGGTTGCGGACCACTTTCGACAGTTCCGGATCACGCATGCTTCGCTGCTACCTGGGATATGTATGCATTCGTCATTCACAGCCTGCTCAACGCGCGCGTCATGTGTCATGCTTTCATCATCTAAACTGCACACAAAACTGTATCGTGTGCATGGGTGACTTGACACGCAAAGTTCTGTCTCACACGCGGGGATAAAAATCTTTTGGCAAATATGGCAATTCATTTAACAATGTTTAATTCAATTGCCAAAATCATTAATTACTCAGTGATACTTCAGATTATTTCCTTACAAACAAGAAAACCTGATAATAATAGTCAAGAAAAAAATGATAAATGTTGACTACGTTCCACAGGAAACCAGATTTTTGCCTTTACGCACTTCCTTCACAGGCCAGTTACAAAACATGTTGCAAAACAAGCGGATATTTCGCCGAACTGGATTAGTGGTGTTCCCTAACACATGGTGCACTTCGACATTTACCCTGTTACCCCGACTTTCCACATCAGTGTTGCCAAACTTCTTTGTTGACAAACTTCAAATTCATTCAGTGAAATACTGGTACTTTTACCTTAATAATGCTTGCTATTTTACCTCTGTGAACAATTCGGTTTCATGAAATTTACTCCGAAATTCAACAACGGTTGGATCGTGGCGCACTTGAACAAATCTGAGAAAATTCCAAATTAACAACATTTAAGAATTTCTGCAAAGTTGATAAATTCTAATAAACAATTATTATCTCTACTTAAACCCAACTAGGTCACGCAAAATCCAACCAATCAGAGCGCGAATTCATCAGAGTATCCCAGCGTCCTGTTTGCAGGGCGGGGGGGTCCGGGGACGAGCAGACGAGCGAAGGTCGAGAATACATCAACAATACACAAAATTAATGGCCTACGGACTGACGGATGTACGGGTCCAAATCAACGTCAAGATCTAAAAGAAACATGTAATTCTCACCTCAAAATCAAAACCAAGTGTTGTCCCGAACACTTTCTGTTCTCCTGTCAATGTGTTCCTTCCTCTTATTATTCAAATCACGCTTTTGTCCAGGAAATTCGGGGAAACAAATTTAAACCGTCCGCTTTTTAACAGTGTACAAATCCAATGATCAAAAATGTACAAATCCAATGATCTCGCTCTTGAGGGCGCTCTTTATATGGTCTACGGCTCACGAAAAATCAAAACTGGCTGTGCAGCATTGGCGGCGCTATACAATCTTTGCTGTGAGTGCAGTAGACACATGGGCCGGGCCCCTTCGCTGTCTACCGTGAGGACAGGTTTTGTACTATAACTTTAATTCAGTGACAATGAAAGTAACAAGTTTCCACCCATTCGGATCACAAATTAAATTTACCGACCCCAATGAAATTCCTGGGCAATGGGCAGGGGAATCAAAAACATGCAACCAATCTATTGAAGTTATTGGGTTAGGCTTTAGATTTGATAACCAGAATGTCACAATGGGAAAATTGAACTTGAGAGATGATCAACATAACAATTACTAGCAAAGTAATAATGGGCCGGTTAATCTTTCTCCCTTTTTATTCAATTTGCGTTCCCCGTGCTCTTTTCGACTTTCAGCCCCCAAACAAATATTCTTTTTCTAAATTACTACTCCCCCCTCAAGCAATCCAAAAGTTATTTAATTTTGAATGAGGCATCGACCGAAAAAAAACCATAAAGCATGTTTAGTTATTGAATTATTACTTTAGAGAATTCCTTTCTCGTTTAGGCTGGTTCTGGGTCCAAAATCAGTATCGATAATGTCCGGACCCGGGAGCCAGTCTGGTCGCAAACTTGAAGTGGATCTGCCCCCCCCCCCAAAAAAAAGAGGGAGGCAGAAAAGTGTTGTTGCGATGTCTTCGGTGCTTTCAGATACATGTACTTCTGACGAGATGATATATAGGGAGGAGTTTCTACATGGGTGTTCATGATACTGCTGCGGACGCATGTTGCTCCGCAACAACTCCATGCACAACAAAGTCTTAGCATGCAGTATCGTTCAATAACGATATTAACAGCAGCTATGACAATACGCGTCTTTAGGATGGAAAGCTTTACGTGGTACTTTGTATACTGCGTGGCACTCTATGATGCGATCCATTGTGTTTATGAAGGCTTTCCCGGCTCATTCAACATCACTGCGCATCCTGGCGGAAATTCCGGAAAAAGGGAGGGGCACTATATCTTAAAGGGAGGGAGAGGGGGGCACACGAACCAGTGCACCCTTCATATGCCCTTGCTCGTGATGTGACATCTCGTATATATAGCAGTCTGTACGCTTACTTAGTTCATTTAACACATAGCCTCACAAAGAAGTGACATTTTCTGGGGTGAAGATAAAAATGGGTGTGATATGGGAGAATGTCAGACCGCTGCTGAGATGCGTCTCAATCATCGTCAATGTGATGGTATTAATGCGGGTTGGATTATCTCAGGCAAGACCATCTACAACACCGGTAACGTATGGCCCTGTGTTTATCTGTATTTGTTGTGTTGATCACTTTGGATTTTACTGCATGCAGCAGCGCATCGGAAATTTGTAGGCAGTTTGGAAATAATTATGTTCACAGCGCGTGGAAAGAGATCAAATCCAAATTGGGATTGGGCACTGAGATTGCTTAAAAGTTCGTCTGTGTTTTGGAGGTGTGGCTTCCAGACAAAAAGGCCTCAGATGTTGTTAAAGAAAATTGCGTCTTAAGAGTAAATTAATGGACAGCTTTCCAATTAGACATCGCGTCTAAAAAGAAATCGGCCCACAGAGAGTGACGGATAAAAAGCTTCAAATGTTTAAACAGTCGTCAATCCTTCACATGTAGTGCTTAACAAATTTAAAACAACTTTTGGTAGAGTTAAAACAAAATCGTACAATATGCGATGCTTTTTTGGTAATAAGTTAGCGGGATGATGTCCATTGAATTTGTAAAAACTTGACCAACTATCATGATCATCACATTGTTTGTTTCATCGCCGAAAGCAAACTGGAGAAAATAATAGAGTAGGGAACAAAACAAAATATATATAATGTATGGCTATGCTCAATTTGCAGAACAGGAATCATTTGTCCGTGTTCAGCTAAAAACAAATCCACTTCATGAATTCCTTTCTGACAGCGAATCATTGAAGACAACACAATAGAAGGAACACTTCAAATGCACACTGCACTGGTTTTATTTTCGAAAAAAATAAATTGCTTTAATCATGCAAGATAGATATACCTATTAGTACTGATCTTTTTGACATACCTCTCCGTAGGCCTATGTAACAAAAACGTTGGGCGCAGCGGATCTATTTGGTCTGAGGGTTTAAAGTCAAGAGTTTCACTCAGTCAGTGAGGCAGGTACATGCAAAGTCAGGCATACTAGGCGGGACTTCAGTGTTACCAGCAAAACCGCTGTTTTATTTTCAACAACAGATGGAGTCCTCCCATCTAACTACGGTCCCCAATCTCTCGAAGACGTCTCTGGCGGTTAGCATGGAACCGAAGGAAGAAGAGCCAAGCCCCGGTGCTGTTCAGTCAGACATGATGCTGACAGCGACCCAGCTTGCCGCGTTACGGGAGGCAGAGGCGGACGAAGGGAGAGCTACCCGGCCAACAAACGGACGGAGAAGACGGCGGAGGAAAGCAGTGTCTGACGTGGCCAGGCTGTGGCCACGTGGAATCATCCCGTATGAAATATCACTGTCTTCAAGTAAGTGGTACATAAATATATTGTTCAAATACCTGAAATTGTAGATTCGTCAAATTCCTATGAGATCAGAAGTTTTCTTAGCTGAAATGAAGAATACAAAATTGCCCCGTCTTGAATGCTCTCGTTTAAAAGAAAGTTTCAAATTTTAAGATCTTCGTTGAGTGGAAAGAATATTTTACCCAGACCGATAATGTGTAATGTACGTTATACTGTAATGTCCTGTGAAGATGGTGGCCACGGATACAGAACGACCGGGATCTGCAGTTAACACGCGCTCCCCACCCCTAAACATCACATTACAGGGTGAGTAAAAAAAAAAGCGAATCCCAACTGTCGGGACTATTGTTTTAGTGAAGTTCTGTGTGTAACACTTTCAAAATCTAGAATATGAAAGCCCAATTTATAAGCTTTTTTTTTAGTACAAGAATAATTTAAATCACACACTTATGTACTTTTTAAGTTACTGAATTTTAAACACAACAACCGTTTTGAAGTTCTGTCCACGGATCACAAAAACGTAAGTGTTCTTTCAACAAACCGAAAACAATTCACACACGGATGTGTGTGAATTGTTCTCGTTTTGCTGAAAGAACCACACCGTTTTTGTGATCCGTGGACAGAACTAACGGTGGTTGTATTTACATTCAGTAATTTGAAAAGTAGGCCTACATGAGTGATTTGAATGATTTTTGTACAAAAAGAAAGCTTATGAATTGGGCTTTTATTTCCTGGATTTTGAAAGTGCTACATGCAGAATTTCAATAAAACAATAGTCCCGACATTCGGGTTTCGCTTTTTTGGTACTCACCCTGTAGTACTGAACGTACGTTGAATCCCTCAAAGACTATGATTTTTTACCGGAGAAAAACTAATAAAAATGGGTCGTACTGAAATACCTAAAACGTCGACAGAGAACACAGTGAGAAAAGTGACAATAAAACTGAAGGGAATGACTTAAATAGGCCGGCTATTGCGAATTCGCCTTGGCGGGAGCTGGCGTGGAGGGCCTTACTTGACGCTAGGGGCGCTTTTTCCCCTTATTTCTACATGTAAAAACAGTGACTAAAAGACAGAGACATAGTTTACAATGAACCAAATATGCATTGATGAAAGTAATATTCATCGAGTTTACACCAAAAAAACTTTATAATTTCTCCAATCCGCAGTGTCTGATCGTACTATAATCGAAGAGGCCATTGCCCATTGGGAGGACAAGACGTGCCTGGACTTCAGGCCATTTAACCGCAGACTGATGCGCGATCTACGACATACCAGCAAGATCGTCTTTTTCAAAGGATCGGGGTATTGTACAAAAGTCTGTTGTGTTTTGAAATTAATGATTTTTTTTTCTACCACATTTAGAACAATGTATTTTTTTTACTGGGGCATGTGATTACATGCCGTAAACTAACAATTTTCGGTGTTTTGGTTGTGATTGTACTAGTAGCACTGCATGTCCACGGCTGTCGTGTTCAATAAGGACAGATAATTTTACCATTAGAAACAAAAAGTCGACCTTGTTTAACGAGTCCGAACTTTCCATAGCCCTTTTCTCCGTTTACAAGCCTTTCATTCCTTTTCGTGTTCGGTTGATGTGCTGTTATTCATCTATGTCCATCTTCGGGCCAATCGTCTCTGCCTGTTTTTTTTGTTGTGTGCCTGGATGTTCCTTTATGTATATACGTTGGTGGAGTGCACATAATTTACGATGGGGAACACGGTGTATTATTTTTCATGGGAACAAAAAATATATTCACCCATTGTTTCCAGTTTCATACAAACCGAAGGTCATGGTTTCGAGTCCCGACCAAAGCAAGCTTGTGAATTTGCTCGCTTTTTCTCTGACAGCACTGATTAAACAGAGTTTCGAAAAATGACGTTGGAGAAGGGCAAATCAAACATTAAAAATTTGTGCATAAAAAAAAAATTCCACGAATAAAAATCCTTGAGCACCATTAGTATCACCTTTATCACTTAATATTCATCCCAAGTTCCCAACATATCACAACGAATGTATATATTTCGGTTGAAATGTTTTTTTGTTTGTTTTGTTATCAAATCATGATCATCCTGGACATGTAGTCATAACGAAAGTACATTGTACACGGAACTACTTTCTTACTTCTGACAGATGCTGGTCAAGCGTCGGGAGGTCCCACAACGGAGCCCAGAGCATTTCGATCGGAGAGGGCTGTGCTGTCGTAAGTCATCATAACTAACACATCTCACACACACAATGTAGTTTGTTATTGATAAGAAAGTAAATATGTGTTTGTGGATAAACACCAGCTGCTTCGGCTGTTTGAAATGACTCTGTGACATGTGATGACGATATGACAACGTCACATAATGTCATCTATAACCCATCCCGGTCTAGGTAAGGTATAACCAAAAACGGACATACAGTTCTGTAGATAGAGATTTGAAAATGTGAAATACCGAATAAGAAATCCCCTGCCATACACACAACCCTTCACACAGACTTACGTTACATACCTTGTGTGGACATTGCTTTGTTTTCGTGTAGTTAAGAAAACTCGGTACAAAAATAACTTTACTTAAACTGTGAAAACTCTTTTAACCCAATTTTTTTCTATGATTCCCTATAGTGTTTCTCTTCATTCTGCTACAGATAAACCTAACCCAAAAATGCCTCTAAACCTGTTTTCCAGAAAGGGCAAAACCTTATGTGGACACGGCTTAGTCCACATAAGGTTAACACAACCTGCATTATGTGGACCTCTTTTGTTCACAAGTCCACATAGGGTATGTAACACAAACTCAGCTTGACAAAAGTGACAAAAGACCCTCGATATGATAATACTTCATATGAAGCTTCTTCTCCCCCAATATTGTTATATATAATTTGCTGGTCCGAAAGGGCCAGCTTGGTGTCCTCTGTACCTATCTGACCGACAGACTTCACTGACTGACTGAGTGACCGACTGACTCCCCGACTGACTCCCCGACTACTGACTGGCTGACTCCCCGACTGACTGACTGACTGACTCCCCGAGGCTGACCGACAGACTGACATACTGACGGACTGACTGACTGACTCCCCGACTGACTGTCACTTATAACTTAGATTGGTTGTAGGCTGGTGAAAAGAGCCAGGCAGTGCTACCGTACAGGATATCTCCTGTAACATTAATGAATGGGCTAAATCCGGCCCATTGTATATTGACCAGATGCATGACGACTTCCGGTGAATTGCCATTCTGTATCAATTGAATATAATTTGTGCGCCCCGGTACCAGCTTTACTAAACTTGCCTTGTCGTGTTTCTACTTCGTTTTTGAAGCTGGGATCAATCGTGCATGAGATAGGCCACGCGATTGGCTTCTTCCACGAGCACTCACGCCCGGACCGGGCCGATCACATTCGTGTTCATACGGAGAACATTCACCCGCGATACCACCAGGACTTCCGTGCGCTCGGCTGGGGCCGTGTGGCCACCATGGACGTCCCGTACGACACCAAGTCGATCATGCACTATGGATCTCATGTAAGTTGAAGAAAAGAAATACATGAAACGTACACAAAGAGGTAGTATCTATGTTGGACCAGTGTTGTAAAAGTTTTACATCAAACATCTGCTTTTTGCAGTGTAAAGGACAGGGGGAAACGGGAATTCAGCTCCCTCACAATGTTCCCGTCAATAACGACCTAGAATGTCAGACAATATCAGTTATTTTTTTCTTTTGACCTTTATGTACGGTCCCGTTTTCCAGTATCAATCAATGAACGGTGAAGCCACTATCACGACCATCGACCCTTTGCAGCAGGCCAATCTGGGCCGGAAGGACGCTCTGAGCTTCGGCGACGCCAAGTTGGCTAACATCATCTACCAATGCAATGGTGAATGGGTCATTATTATTGAGCGAGTAACAACGTTTTTTGGGGGAGGGGTTTGTTGTTCAAACCTGTTGGACACAATTTACGACCACTTGCCTGTTAAACTTATATGAAATGGGGAATGAAAAAGACGTTTCCAAAACCGAAGAAGCGAATTTGCTGTCAAAATGTGCTCTAACCTTTCATACTCTTTGTGGACCTGTGAACAAAAGAGGTTCGTATCTGTCCAACCATAAGACAAAGCCTGTGTGCACCTTGTTGTTCTTAGTCCGGTAATTCTGATGTGGTACACGATATCGCACCTCGATATGGCATCCAATTTATTGTCAACCGAGAACAAAACTGAAACGAATATAATTCGATGCACATTTTCATTAAATTTCGTCCTCTCTAGCTCACTGCGATATCACAACGGCCGAAACTGAGTGTCTCAACGGAGGATACATCGGGCCGAGCTGTGGCTGCGTCTGCCCGGACGAATACTCGGGACAAAACTGTTCAGTTTATATACCGAAGCCGACAGGTACGTCTGTGGTACTTTTTAATTCTTTAACAGAAATCACAAAGTCAATCAGCATTAATCAACATGGGATGGGCCAAAAATAACACCACATGTACTCATTTTTTTAAAAAACCTTTCACGTTCTCTTTTAAAGCCACAAAGGAACGTACTCAGAAACGTACCTACCGATTATAATAAAACCTTGCTGAAAATGAGACATGGACGGTATCAAATATTCTGTGAAATTACTCTACATGAGGTTGTAACATTCGGATTAAAACAGTCATTGAACGTGATTACGGCAACAAAAGATGTTCCCGCAGGCAACCTTCTTACGCGCGTGAGCAACCGACTCAAACAGTTGCTCAAAGAATGTAAACGGCGCTGAGCTTAAATTTTAATAGGTTCGTTTCTATGTACATGGTACCCTACTTAAGATTTTGAGGGTAGTCGTGTAGTATATGACCCCGTTCCATACATGTATAAGAGAACAAAAAAGACACTTTTATGTTGAACTTACCAAAAAAGTTACCACTATACCAGCAGGAAAAGTAACTTTATATTTTTTTTTAGTTCGCTTAAATACCAGCGGGCTTAATTCTGTGGAAAGAGGGTACGTGTGATTTTATTTGTGAGGAAAATGATGGGGTAAAATGATGACAGCGCCGTGAATTGCTTCGACTCGCACGTCTATAACTAGGCCTAAGTGCTAAAACAGGCAAGAAAGTCGCATTTTCTTCCGAAGTAGGCCTACTAATCAAAAATACAAAAAAAACCTAGAGTTAATCTTAATAAAAAAGACTGCTTTGGGCTGCAAAAGTCACTTAGAAAAATTTGACAGTCATTTGCGAAAGTCGTTTTTGAACGGAACAAGTAAAAAAAGTAGGTGTCCTGAACTACACCATTACCATTTTCAGCAACTTTGTTGCTTCAAAATCGAAAAGCAAAAATAAAAAAAAGAGCAAAAATTATACCATCATTAGGTAAAAAGTTGTGAGCGAATGGCAGGTGTACTGTTCATGCTATGCAGCAAATTCGATTGTTTTTCTGCCTTAAATTATCTTTCAGCTTAACCCTAAAGGGGCCGGGGGCGGAATCCGCCCCCCCCCTCAACATTTTCCGTGATAGCCTCTAAAAAAAATGTTCGCGACCCGAGCTGTTATGACTTTTTAGCCTCGAGCTTTGCGCATCTTTTGATACCAAAAACATAAAAATCGGACCACGGGTTGCCGCGAAGCGAAAAATTTTCCGGCGCTACGCGCCGTGAAAACTGAATTTTTGCATATACGTCGTGTACACAGAGCAGAATTGCCATTCGTACATATGAATAATTAAGTAGCCATAATTCCAAAACCCTTTGACCTATAGTCACGAAATTTCTTGGGTATGTTTAGGAAGAGTTGCTCTAAGCATTTGCCGAGTTTCAAAATTTTTCGTCACTCGATCGTCACTCGAATCCGCCCCCCCCCCCCGGCTGAGAGATGGTCAAAATAACCCGGCCCCTTTAGGGTTACCTTCTCAAATTTGTTTGGAAAAAAAATGAAAATAGTGGTAGAATGTCACTCCAAAAAGCTAAAACCTCAATTTTAGGGTTTTCCTGGGGGACCTTTTCGGGGCCTTTATTACTAAACTCACGTGATCAAATCAATTTTATAGACACGAAAAAAGTGAAACTAAGTTTGATCTTGCGACTTCCATGATACTGCACCAGTTCGGTAAAGTGTATTTTTCTGAAAGCATTATTAGCAAAATTAAAAGAAAATTGGCAACTTGATGACGACTTTTCAATAACAGGTAAAATATAATTGTTTACGAATTCCTTGTTCACCACTACCTCGACTTTTACAGGATGTGTTCGGATACTGACGGGGGAGCATGGCGTGGTATCAAGCCCTAACTTCCCGGCTGCCTATGAGAAAGACATGCATTGCATATGGCAGATCAAGGTAAAACATAAAAGACCGTATATCTGAGCGAAGGAGGGCGCTCTGTTAACGATGACATATAAGGGGGTACAGACAGACGTGAATCCTAGCTTTTATTTACGCGATTTTATAAGTTGATCTAACTAAAAACAAACCACATGTTTACAATCTCAAAAAGACGTAAAGTTGCAAAATTGCTTCAATAAACGTGATAATTCCACTGTTGGCGACTCTCACCAAGAAAAATGACGTCTGCACAGTGACCATATTCGTTCAAGATAGGGCCCAGTTTAATATCCCTGATAATTATGATAAAATATCATTCTTTGAAGAAAGATATTGAATCATCGAAACTTATCCAGGGGCAGATCCAGCTTTGGCTCAAGGGGGAGGGGGTAGTTGTAAGGAGGAGGGGGTGGTGTTGAAGTTAAAAGCATGTGATGCATTTGTCTGCATGATTTTTCTTATTTATTTTGCGGACCAAGGAGGGGAGGGGCGGGGTACGTTAGACCGCAAAACCCCCCGCTTTCAGTCCGCCATTGCAATGACTGACCAGTGCTGACCATTATTTTTCTATAATCCTTTTTCCAAACATCCAACACAGGGCAGTGCCAATTCGACGATACAGGTGAACGTACATTCCTTCTCCATGGAAGGTGGGGATGGTTGTCCTTATGACTACTTCCGGTACCTTCAAAGTGACATGCGCCCTCTTGGGCCAAGGTGAGAAACTTGCAGTTCTGGGCCATGAGAACGAAGTGCCTAATGACGTCATTTTCCCGGGTATAAACGGACATGAATGCACATTTATTGACGTAAAATAACATGCCCAGTGCACCGCACAATACAAAAACAAGTGCGAGTGCATAATAAGCTCTGGCGAAAAAATGCGACTCCGATGGCACACACTGGAGCATGATACTTTTGGTCAATTTTCGGGACAGACAGACAGACCAGGCGCGGTTCTAGAACCAATATTTTTGGGGGGCTAGCACGGTGGATCCAGAATTTTTTTCAGGGAGGCGTACTGAAATGTAGACCGGTTATTTTTTCCAGACACTTAGGCCGCCGAAAAATAGGTGGGTGGGTGGGGGCTCATGCCATATTTTCAATGGGGAGCGCCAATAAAATCCTAAAATCATTCACACTATATTAACTACAAATGCACCCTTGTCACGACTATTTCTTTAGGGGGAGACCGTTCGCATGTACATCACAATAATCCTTTTTGCTAATGCAAATTTTTTTTATGGAATTTATTTGCTAGACAAATTTTGAACCGCGCCTGAGACAGACCATCCAACCGACTGACCGCCCGTCCACCAAGTGACATGTAGAAGCTCTTGCCAGAGCTTAAAAACACACCTGGCTGTTCTCAATACCAGAAATTGACTGAAAGGAATGAGGATACAGGTGACATGGCTCATACGACGAACACATAATAACCCTCAAAGTGTTTCATAATCACAAGACCGTCTGATGACTGCTTATTAAAGTGTTGTTTTTTTTACCCCCATTTTAGATATTGCGGAGAGACCCCACCACCTACGAATGTAACGTTCCCCGTTAATGAGATCGTCGTTGAGTTTCAATCAGATGGGGATATCAATGAAAACGGATTCCAATTCGAGTATCAGTTTGTATCCAGTCACCAAATTTGAATCAACAGGGCGCCCTCGGGAGGTTATCAGGGAAATGATCCCCTCCCCCGACAAAAAGGGGAGAAAGGGCAAGTTGAATTTATAGCCATAATTTAACAAGAATCAATCTTTTAGACTTCTATGTGCAATAAAGACCACATTTTTTTTTAGATATCACGTTTATCAATAATAGAAGCAATTAAAACTTTACTTGAGTCTAAAATTAAAGATTGTAAAAATTTGTAGCGACATAAAATCACGTCAATAGCGTGGGTTTCACTTGTGCTAGTATTCCCCACATGTCTTCGTTACAGCGCCCCCTATTGGCATGAAGAACGCCCCTAGCGTCAAATGAGGTCCAGCCTGCAACCCCCTACTTAGAAATAGCCACAGCCGACTGAATAATACTTTCTGCAGTGACTAATCATGGATCACGTTCGGATTATTCTTTATAAGAATTAATTTCTTCGCTGACAAATTTATGATCAACTTTTGATGTTTTCAGTTCACTTTGTCCATATGATTGTGCTGGATATGGACCAACACTTGCAAATATTAGCATTGTGTCGCGATAAAGATTTAAGATAAAATTTATTTCAATTTCGTTACAGATTTTGTTCATGCTTTATTGGAGAAACAAGAACAAATTTCCTCCACCTGTAAACAGTTTGCAGTTTGGATGCTTGGCTGCAGTTCGTTTGAAATTTTAATAAGTTCTTCTGAAGTATTTTCGGAAGTTTTACATGTAAATAAAAACTGATTTTTGAAAGAGTCTAAATAAATTATTTACACTGTACAGAAATATTTGCTACTGATTTTTATTCTTGAAAATTGTCGTTTTATATTTATTACTGATCAGAGTTATCCGGTTTGTTAGTGTGACGTCAACTCCAGCACTTTCTGCACGATAGAACCGGAAGTTAACGCAGCTCGAGCGTTTGTAGCCAATGGGCGCTAGTAATCAATGGTGGGCGCGCGTGAATGACCTTTTTACTAACGAACCGGATTTAGCCTAAAATCTCCACTTCCTAATTTGCATATTTGTAACAATTGTATTTTTAAAATGCAACATGATTGTTAATTGTATACATGTATTAATTTTATCCAGGAACAACACCACTCGACAACTAAACACGTGTTGATTAATTTGCATCATAAGCAAAAATATGAATGCGTGTATACGACAGTACAGTCGACTCTCGTTATTGCGAGCTCGCGGCTGGTTTAACTTCCCGCATTTTATTCACGAACTAAGTTACTTAAAAAAATCAAAGGAACTTTTAAAATATGAAAACATATTAATGACCCATTAAAGACCATTATTCCTCAAATTTAATTTAAAACGAAAGAAAGTAGATAAGAGAATTTCATCCGGGGGCACATGTCCTTTCCCCGCTAGCCCTAAACTTTCTCAGGCTAAACACTAAATACCACCAAAAACATATTCTTTAAGACTAAAGGAATATCACCAATACTTCAATGAATTGTAAGTATTCATGGAAAGAAATAGTTATCCGTGCATTAAGGGATTAACCAGATTCCCGAATAGGACCACCGGTCCTGCGTGATGTAATTTGCCTTTTATTCTGCGCAATATTCCGCCATTTTTGTTAGTGTTTTGATGGCATTGCGGTAGCCCGCTAGCCAAATGTATAGTCAAAACTCAAAACAGCGGCGGGCTAGGCAAACTATTCCTAAAGTAGCCCGGCTGGCGAGTAAAAAATTATTGGGATCCAGCAAAGATGAAAGGACAAAAAGAAACAAATCAGGATACACGTTTTACATGACATTGTTGTTTATGAGACACTCTACAATTAAAAGAAAAACATGCAGGCTAGTGAAAATGCCCGCGGGCTAGTTAAGAGTCTGTTCCCAGCTAATGGCTGAAAAAAAAAAAAAAGCCATTTCCAGATATTCATATCCATCCACGATGGCAAACCTTTATAAATTTGTGTCTAATTTTTACCTTTTAGGGTTAAATTATTAGATTATGCACATTGTTGTTTGCGAAACACTCTATACTCTGGTTACAGCGCCCTCATTCCCTCAAGAATAAAGCCCATTGAGGGTTATGCTGATTGGCGTCAGTCAGTAGTAACAAAGTGCAGTGACAATTCAATACCAGGGAAATGGTTGGTCTTTTCCTTTAATTTCTGGATTCAACCAACATTGAACGATGTTCAAATAATTATCTTTTGCTAAGTTGAAATATTAGTTAAAGCATGGAGGAAAGTGGAACGAATGCTTCAGATCACATGCCACAGAAAATCTAGACATCAATTTTTTTCGGGGCCCTAAGGCCGCCCCGAACCCACGCCAAGGGGGGCGCGCTCGCATCGTTCAATCAAAGGTATATGTCCACCCCCCTCCACTTTGAGAAGCGATTGGCCGCCCCTGACGCCATGACCCAATGAAATGTCCCCCCCCCCAGCCACCCCCAAAAAAATTCCCGGCTACGCCACTGGTTCGAACCCGACCCGTTCCTTTTTTCCCAAGTTACCTTTTTTTATAATTATTAATTACATCATTTAAAACCTAAGAACAGCTCTGTATTCTGAGTGTGGCGGTTATCACGTTTATTTTACACGCGAGGTCCCCGGTTTCCGAACCCGGAACCCGGGCATTTTCGGTTATTGTTTTTTTTTTTTTTCTTTTGTTGGTATAATGAACCGATGGAAAATAGGGCTATAAACAGGGTGAGTCAAAAAGAAAGTTACCCAAACTCTGGACATGCACTGAATAATATAAAATACAAAACCTTTTATTCAGTCACATTGTCAGTTGAACTAAGTAGATTTATAAATGTTTGCAACATCTTAGGGAATGTACAACATTTGCTTTTGCTGCAATATTTAGAAATAAATGGATTTGGAGGATTAGTATGTATAGCAAATGTTGATAAAACTGAGTTGTTCCACTTTTTGGGCTTGTTATATGCTGGAAAAACCAAGAAAACCAATCATGTTCTTGTAGTCTGGTTCCCTGACCCCACTTAAGAAACGGAACAATTTATAGTCTTCGGGGAATTATAAGGTCAGAGAATCAGTTTAGCAGGCTTGTAATCCTTTACAGGTGTGTAATCAATCACAAACAAAATGTGGAATAACAAAATATGAAAAATTAGGAGCAGCTTTTGAACGCTGGTCGACCGACCAACCAACACACGTTTTCTTGAAAAATGTCATTTCCTAATAATCCAGCAAGGTTTTTCGTGGTAATTTGATAATTCCGTTTTTTGATGTTTGCAAATGTTGTATATTCCCTTTAAAATCAAGTCCTGTTGGGCAATTCCAAATCGGGACCGGACGGAGTCACTGACGTGACGCAAGAGGGCGGTATGCCCCGTATTGGTTTAATGCAAGCTCGACAGGCATGGAAAGTCCAAATTTGCCATAGTTCGGCTTTCAAATCTACTACCTATCGGTCAATAACATACATGTTTTATACTGTTCTTGATAACACCAACCCAGCATAAGCTCTATACGTGTAGAAAAAGATTTCCTTACAATACTGAGAACAAAATGGGGGACGATAGGCGCGGCCTACACGAAAAAAGACTAGTCGAACTTGGAACCACTGACTCAGGATATGCGGATGAGAAGTCACTTGTACTTCCAACAAGTCCACGAATCTGCTTGGCCTCTCAGAAGTCATTTGAATATTTTTTTTATTACTACTTATAGGCCTATATAACTAATTTCCTAAATTCCTACTATCTAGGCATGGAGCTATAAAACGGATAGCTCCATGATCTGAGCATCTTGAACCCTAAACCTATGCGTGGGGACAGTCATGTTGTTCGGTCGGCGGGCCGGTTCGTTCGAAATCCCTGATACGGTCCGGATGTGGATATGGTTTCCCCTAGAATATTCTTCTGGGGTTTTCCTCCCACATATAAAACTGTAATGTCTTCAGTGTCTTCTCTAGCTACAGGTTACTTCAGGCTTGCGAGCTACAAGAATGTCTCTGGTACTGTCGAGGAATCCTAGGTTGAGGTTCCATTAATAAAACAATAGTTATACCTTTATTTTACACGACACGTGCAAAACACCACGCGCCTAAAAAAAACTCTGGTTTCGCTTGAATGAAAGCGCGCCCTCTAGCGGTAACCTGCTCACATTTCGATATGCCCTGTCAATTTGACGTCACATCTCATCCTCCATCACGACGCCTTGGAAAAGTAAACCTCGAATTCTTTGGAATTTTCACCGATTTCCTCGAGGATCGAGCGGTTTGATCTTCAACCAACAGTACCTGGATAATACTGGATAAATATGAGTCGGAGATATCGCCATCAAACCACTGAATTGGAGAGAACTATGGCCGACATGTAACGCATGTTTTATCACACACCCAGTCAGCTCGTGCGAAATCTACCAACTATGGCGGCGATATCGCTGTGACGGGCAAAATATTTCACAGAACACGATGGAGAACGATACAGGTCCACCGCAAAACCATATTAACCAGATGAATTCTGGCAATGCAAATGTAATGAACAGTTTACCAAATAAACAGCATGACGATAATCAACGAATGAACTACACAATACCGGGAATATTACATTTTATTCAACATGAATGGGCACGGTTTGAGATGGAGAGGGCGCAATGGGAAGTTGAAAGGGCAGAATTGCAGGTAAGCCGGCGTTCTGATCGCCATCCATCCAGCATGACTCGTGAATCTTTATGCCCTGTGCTGTGCATGGAAAAGGACTTGAACATTTGTCTCTTGTAATTGTATGGGTGACTGTGAAAATGATGATTGTAGCCCGCCTAGGGGGCCTATAACATTTACCAGTGGTTTTTATGGAAAGAATGTTGCATCCTGACGCCACTTTTTTCATCATATAATCTCAATGAAGGTTACAAAAATGTTGAGAAGACATTAATCTAGGACTGAAAAACATTTCCAATTTTGTTAGAAAATACTTTGAAAATGCACTCGACTCTCCATCGACTTTGTTTACAACCAAAGAAGTGGCGTCAGGATACCACATAGGCCTACATTCTTTCCATTTTTAATATTCTTGTTTAAAATATAGGCCTACTGCTGGGATGGGAGAAACACATTCAAGCTGTCAAACAGTAACAACACATTCAATCTGTCAGCATTTTCCTCGAAATTGCAATGACTTTAGGTTTTCATTGTGAAAAAAAGGGAAAGTAAATTATAGCCTGAATCATTTCCAATGGTATGCGGCTTTTTTTCTTGTACCTGGGTGTTAAAAAAAGATAGTGGATATTTTGCCGGAGGTAATGACGGCAAACTAACGTTTACTAAAGGTTTGCCAGCGGCAATCCATATCAACAGAGGGCGCTGTACTCTTTAAGATAGGGCTGAATTATAAAGATGTATTATTCCCACCAAAAGTTGTGTAACACGTTTGGTGTAGTGGTTAAGCGAAAGCTCTAGTGAGCGGGATGACTCGAGTTCGAATCCGATCGCCGCCACATTTTAAAGTTTTTTTTCCCATCCCCCAAAAATAAGAATATTCTTCTTTTATTATTTTAATATGTCTCAAACATTTTATTGCAGAGTATTACATTTTCTTTTTCAGATTTATGGCTCTGGAGGATTTTTTTTTAAAGGGAAATAAAGTCCGAAATTATAAAATGGTCTGAATCCCATCTTGTGAATACGAGGTTACAACGATAATATTGGCATGGAGCCAGACTAAAATTTGTCACCGGAAAATGTTTTAAGTACAAAAAAACAGTAACTGCGCATGTTCAGTGCATATCCGGCAAACTAACGTTTACTAAAGGTTTGCCGTCTCCGGCAAAATATCCACTGCCTTAAAAAAAAGTTGTTTCAGTCACAGCACCATGAGCAAGCTTTGCAAAGTTCTCATCATCTGATTGCGCTGCACTATTGTATTGGTCAATCATGTCGTGGCTATCGGTCAATTGTTCCACCACCGGTCAGTTGCGTTGCCATCAGTCTAGACCTACATGTAGTAGGGCCTACAATGTAAAATCAGTATTTTTACGAGAACATAAAAAAAACCAATGGGGAAAGAATGTGCTTTCCTGACGCCACTTCTTTGGTTATGTACAAAGTCTATGGAGAGTTGAGTGCATTTTCAAAGTATTTTCTAACAAAATTAGAAATGTTTCTCAGTCCCAGATTCATGTCTTTTCAATATTTTTGCAATGACTGACCTTCATTGACATGATTGAGATAATGTACATGTATGATGAATAAAGCAGGATGCAACATTCTTTCCAACAATGGCGTCAAGATGCATCAATGACTTGCGTGAAATGGTGCAAGACACACTGTGTATGCAGGCGTTAGTGCGCATGGACAGATGGACAGTCGTCACCAATACGAAACAGTCATTGATGCATCCTGGGTAAATGCTTGTGATCGTGACCCCTGTTAACGTGTACATGTGCTGTACAAATCAACCCTAACCGCCCTGAATCCTTCAAAATCCTCTTTGCCAAAGTGGAGGAATTTGAAGGATTGAGGTTACATGGCAAAAGTGCGTTACTGATTTCGTAGGATGCACTTAGTCAAGGTCTTGGGCCAAACCTTGTGTTGTTTTTGCTCAGCCATGCATAAATATACATGTAGGCCTGGATTACGCGTGAAATCCTCCGTACTGCTCCAGGATGTCACTGGCCAAGCCTCAACATATTGACAGTCACTGCCGCAGGATTTTGCTGGATTCAGGCAGTGGTCACCCCTCCACGGACCATATTCAAGAAATAATGGAGTAATTTGCAGGATTGAGGCTGTACGCCTATATATGCTATTTTTCCATGAGGCCAATTGGAGGATTTTGCAGGATTGAGGCTACATCCTCGCAAAAAGGCCTTGAGAGTTAGGGTTAATTAATTAATGAAATGATTTCAAACATGGCGGGCAGGCAGTGTGGTGGACGGTGAAACTGACTGGTCAAACAACCTTGATTTGCAGCTCAAAAAATGATTGATGTACACGTACATGTATGTACATGTAGTTCATCTTTAACACGTTGAGAAGCAAGTAGTCGCTGTATTCAATACTATTTTTGTCAAGTCTTTGCCGTGAGTTTGGCAACTTTTTGAGCTGGATGTTCGTGAAAATACTGATTTAACAATGTAGACCCACTATTCGCTGAGGTGCTAGCACAACCGACTAAAGACAAAAATCGAAAGATGGGAGTTCTAGCGCCCCAGTTGCTGGGTCTACATGTACCATCAGTCAAATACATTTTTTTGGTGTAATTCATTTCTCTGCAGTAGAGGCTTGAATTTTGAGAATTTTGAAAGGATCAACCAACCGGACAAACATATTTCTGCGCGATCGAGCGATGCATATCAACCGATGGCACCCAATGTTTGTTTTTCATTTTAAAAATTGGGTCCACAATTTCAAGAAAGCAAGCAAGAACAATTTCAGTGAAATGTCCCAAACTGGGACATTGAGTGCAGAAAAAACATGCAAAGCAAATTCAGGCCAACTTTACTCTCTAAATTCTCCAAAATTTTCATGAGGCAAACCCGAGGTCCTCAGTACTTCACCAGCCAAGTTTGAGGTCTCACTTTACCATATTCGATCTCACTGCCATATCACTCAAGTGAAAGGTCTTGTCCCCTTTAATTTGATAGCACACTTGAGGTTGTGATGCTTGCAGTTTTAAAGGGACATTACGGCCTGGAATGGGCCAAATTGGGCCACAAAATGTGTTTTATATTAATCGGAAAGAACGTTTAAAAGTAGGATATAAACATCCACACGACCATACTTAGAAAACTGGGCGTTTTTGTGTTATTCTTGTGAGAACCATACGAGAACGATTTGAAATAAGATGAGTAAATAATCCAAAACATGACATTTTGGGGGGATTTCAGGCCGTAATACACCTTTAAAGATTTCATAAATTGTCTATTTTTCAGCCATGTCCACTTTCTCATGTAATTGCCCATAATTGACCTATCGCCGTTTGCGAGTTAGCCATGCCCCTTAGACAACCCTATGGAATTTCTTCATGATACACTAAGTTTTGTTTGTCTCAGATTTTGCGCGTTGCGCGTCCATTTGTATATCATGTTATTGGAAAATATTCCACAAGCTGCGTTTAACGCGATTCTAACGTGATAGGTCAATATCATGTAAAAAAGGTGGACATTAAAATCGGTGGTTTTCAACCCCAACTCTCTGGACAAATTGCACGCAGAGCTTCCTCAATTCATGTGCATGTACTGTACAGGCATACAATGTACATGAATTAAACAAGGGAAATGCACAAAATAAATAGTGAGTAATGTAAGTGCTTTTGTGAAGTACATGTACTCTATAGTGCAGTGCTGTGATAACATTTTTTCTTGAGGAAATAAATGACTTGTACAAAGTACAATGAATGCTTGCTCCGTACATATTCTGAGCTCTGAACAGGACACTGTCTAGGATGTCTACATGTTGTATCCAGTTACATAATACAATTACACATACAGTGCCATCCACTGTGGCACAGTTCAGTCCATAAATCATTTTGAACACTGTACTTGTACATTTATTATTGAAGGAAAAGTACATACATGTTTAAAAAATGTAATTGGTGAGAAACAGAATACATGTACTGTAGGTCATATTTTGAGTGCATGAGGGCGCTGTAGCGATGCTATTTTTGGAACACAAACAGTAGAACTATTACATTTTGTTGAAGTGTTTCAGTAACTTTTTTTTTTCAATCTTCAAGTCAGAGATTGTAACTGAAACATTTTTTCCCCCAGAAGTGGCGTCACCGAATCCTCATTTGCTCAAAAATATGGCCCAGTGAGATGTTTTAATCCGTCTGACTTAGGAACAATCTCTTACTATGTTTCTACATTGTACGTACATTGTACGTACCGGGTACATGTACATTGTACCCCAGGCAACGTGTAAGTTTAATTTCAAGAAAAGGGTCAAGAATACACGTGTTCAGGGAATACATGTATTGGCAGTTAATAAATCATATGGTGCATTTTTTCCTGTTAAATGTTCAGCACAAGTATACATACGGTACATGTACATGTAGTACATGTACATGTACATGTAGATGGTCAGCTTACTTTACATCACCCTGGATCTTGGAGTAGGATTTTTATTGGATTAATAAATGCAGACACACATGTAGTATGTGAACATAAGAACACTACAGCCACGAGAAGATGTGATTCGCTGTAAGAGATTAACGCCATACATGTAGGCTTGTCAGTGCTGGCCCACAGATGCCTAAAGGCCTTCAGCATTTAATCATTGTCAACATACATTGATCCCTCTGACTTAAATTAAAGGCACATGTAACATTATTGCAGTTCTGTATTATGGGCTTAAATGTAGTGTAGCCCAGGTTTTATTGTTTTAAAACTCGTGTGGGATGATTTGACAAATGTTTAAATCGGAATACAATGCACACGTATATACCGGTATCTATACATGTTCATGTACACATACAGCCAAGCAGTTCATACAAGTTTGTGTTTGTGTGCTGGTCATTACTACGGGTGTACATGCACATGTGTTAAAAATCAAGCTTAGATGTTGAACCTGTACATGTAGTAGTTGATTATTTACACATTACCATAGTACATGAACGTACATTTGTACATGTACATGTAGTTCTTTTACTGTCCATACATGTACATGTACATAATGTACATGTATAACTTAGGCAAATTTGGGCAAGGACCTTCAGTCGACTGCTGTTGATTTGTGATGTAATTGCTGGTGGAAACATCATAAAAACTTCTTCATTCTGGCTCCCTGTTGTGCATTGTGAATGTCTTTATTCAGCCAAATGGTAACCAGTGATGGAATTGTGCCCCAGGCTATGGTTCCAAATAGCTGATTCTAGAGCAGTGCAACCATCCTGCGTTCGTTCGTTCGAGTGCAGTTACATGTAGTCAAACCATATCCTCGCTTGAACTGAGCTTTGCGCCAAGGTGAATCATATTCAGAGTTGCATGTAGATGTTCATACCTGTAGGTAGATGTACCGGTACATGTACTTCAGAGGATGACTGCTTGTGTTTATGGTCAGAGGTCAGGGAAATGTATGAACCTTCAAGTATCCATGCTGTCAGTAGTTTGATGGCTCTGGTCTGGTCCAAGTCCTTCCACCTCCATATTCAATACATCATGCAGTACACTACATTGCATACATTGTAATTGTAATGGCTTACATGGAAATTCTTCAGAATGAGTCATGTGAAGTTCCTACCGGTATCTAGACCATTTTTTTTTTAGAACTGAATTTTAAGAACAAATTGTAAATCACATATTGGCACTATTTACAAACATGTACACCTGTACATGTACATGTATGCCTGAAATTTCAGGCAAATACATGTCAGATCCCTTTTCATCCTGTACAATGTATACATGGCCTACACATACCGTTACATGTACATGCACACTCCATGCATCCCTTGATGTATTCCTGACTGTAACATCAGCCAAGTCAGTGCATGTCTGTGCTGGTGATGATGGAGAGAGTCTGATGACGATGGGAGACGGTCTCATGGCTGTGATTGAAAAAGGGATATTTGGAGACACATCAAGGGTCTACGGGAAAACTGCGGTTTTTTTTGCCCTGGACATTCGTGAAGTATTGTCTACATGTACCGGTATGGGGCCATCTTCTCTCCTTTATGTACACGTACACATGTGATAGGTTTTACATAATGGAGAACTTACACGGGGTACTTACGTACATGTACATGTATACGCAGGACAGCCAGAGAATATTGTGGGACTACAGCACACTACGATTTTGTCATATCATGTGGGGATCATTTCACAACATCTGTGTGACATTTAGATTTGAATTGCTTTGAAGGGGCTATGTAAATTCTGATATTGGGTTTTACCCATCACCAACTTCTTTGTACATGACATTATGTACAATGTACTTTTATAAAGCACTGCACTGTGTCCCGTGAGAAAATGCAAAAAATGCTTCACAGGCTCATGTGGGACTTGAACCATTGACCTTCCACCATATTTATGGTGGGTCTAGCCACTTGTACGGTACAGTACCGGTACATGTACCAGTACACTGTACAACATTTACTGGTAAAATGTACTCAGCGAATGGCAACGAATTTGACATAGATCTCACAAAGGCACCTTCATTGTCTATTTTTGAAAGAGAGCCCTCTGTGAATGTTCCCCTTCGGTACTCCCCAAAGTACTCCCCATCACTGCTTTTGCGTGCTGTGCTCATGCTGTTTAACTTTTACCTTGTGGAGAAGACTGTGAACTCACCTGGCATAATAACTGCAGGTGTCTTTTACGAATAACCCTCCGGATGAATGAGGCCATTTTATGTATTTCCCTAAGCACAAGAACCGTTGGACCCTCTCTGTCAAACTGCGCCATTGAATTAGCCAGCATTAGTATTGCAACAATTAGAACTTTTCCGACAGGATTGACAGGATAGCCTGAACTGGATGGCAGCTGTGTTAACATGGCTTGATAACAAATTTCATGCAACTTGCTCAACAAGAGTGCCTGTCTTACATGTACAGATCAGGGGTGAGATTTGTCAGGATTTTTCCCAATTTCAGGATTTTTCAAGAATCATTTTGAAATTTGGAATCCCAGCTTTTTTTATTTTATTTTTTTATTTTATTTTTTTTTATTTTATTTTATTTTATTTTATTTTATTTTATTTTATTTTATTTTATTTTATTTTATTTTATTTTATTTTATTTTATTTTTTAAATCTATGACAGTTCATAAGGAACAAAAGAAATGGGTATTGTAAGTGGTACATGTACCTTTAGATCCTGCTTAGGGGCCATCGGTGACCCCCAGTCCCCCATACCCTCTGCCAATTATTTCCTGCAATTTTCATTTTACCCTGGAACCCAAGGTTCCTTGATCGATAGATGCAACACAGTCTTTTATTAGTACCAGACTATAAGATAATACCAGATACTTGTCCTACCCGCAAAAACTGCTACAAGTACCGTACATCTTGCGTGGGTGTGTGTACTCACCAGTTGATCAGTTGATAAGAGTTTTTAAGAGTTTTATTTGTAAACAATGTATGTTTACATTGTGCAAGTATTTTGATGCCATTGAAGCACGCCTCCTCCCCATAGGTAGTAGCTCCATGGTAATCATGCTAACTAATCTAGAATGGTGTTTCACACTTAAAGTTAAAGAGAGATACGTACTGTATGCAATACACTATACAATTACAATGTACATGTACATGTATAATTTACAAAATGTGTTATACGCCATAGACCATGCACTGATGCAGATTTAATACTGGGTTTTGCCCTTCACCAATGTGATTTTTCATTGTATGCTCAGTGTTGCCCGAGGTCTTGCGAGAAAAAAATCACATGTACACAATGTAGTATACATTTGTTGTACCAGACATGTTCATGTATTCATACATGATACATCTATGGAAATTTCATGCATTGTATATTGTGCTTGTTCATGTACTTCAAACTTTTACGGTGCAAGCATAAAACATATACACGTAAGTACATGTACAATATACATGTGTACATGTACATGTACGTGGACACATTGAGGTGAATTCCACATGTGCGTGTCAACCTGCCCTTGTAAATTGTTGGAGGCAGTGGCACAGTGCAGCTAACCTTGGCAGGCTTCTTGCTGGTAGTAATTGGTTCCCACTGAGAGGCTAGGGTTTGTACAGACTGTCATGACTGTTGTTGCCTGTCAGTTGGGGTCGTGTGCTGGGACCCATCACATACATACATGTACATTTTCATGTGCATGTTCATGTACATGTACATGTGGTCCTTTTTCAGTCACATAATGTTACAGTGTTTTTGACTGAGTCACTCACTCGGACTGGAGTCCGACTTGAGTCACTATTTTTTTGACTTTAGACTTGACTTGACTTGGCAAAAAAAAAGGACTTGTGACTTGACTTGACTTGAATTTGGCCTGCTGACATTAACACTTTTGTTAAAATAAACTCAAACTTTCAGTTGGGAACAGAAAGCCAAGGACCTGATATACATGTGTAGAGAGCTTGGCATCCTGCATGTACCGTATGTACATGTATGCAGGGATCGTCGAGGTACCGGTACCAGATGGTATTTGTGCAGTGCATGCCAGTTTGTGCCATGGAGACTACAGTTGTGATACAAGGCACCACACTGCAGTACTGCACATACATGTATCAGTGTATGGACGCAACCGGCATAGAGGAAGCGTCATCATCTTAAAATGACTGGAAAACGACTCGTCATTCCGTGATACAGAATTGAGGAGAAGCACAAATTCTTCCTATTCGACAATAAGGCTTTGCAAATGAATTTCAAATGTCCTTCAAAAACTCAACATTGAATTGAGTTTGTAGATATTTATATCACATTTGTAGACTATTTTAAATGCAAATGAGGTGTTTGAGAGAGCAAATTTGAAAATTGTAAAATTTTATTTTTAAATTCGCCCTACCTGATGCACACTATAATTAACCCCATCACGCACACATACCGGTACATGTGTACATGTACCATCTAGACTGGTTCCTGTCTCTACTGCTATGATTAGATGGGCATGAAAAAATTGACCCGTGGCTTGACTTGACAAAAATAAATTGAGGGACGGACAGAGCACACTGTCCAAAACATGGAGTTCTACACTCAACCAACCGGTTCTCTTCAGAACCACACTTCATCCAAGAAGAGATTTCTTTCCACATGGTGTTACCCGCAATCTTTCTACTTTACAAAAAATAAGACTTGCGACTTGACTTGACTATAAAACAAAATTGACTTGCGACTTGACTTGACTAGGGAAAAGTTGACTTGTGACTTGACTCAATGTGACTTCTGAAAAAAAATGACTTGTTGCAACACTGGAATGTTATGTACAATGTAAAAAATGTACAAGTTTAGAGCATGGTACCACAGTGTGAATATACATGTACATGCACTGGTACATCAACTACATATACATTTATGTGTTCCTTGTTTGTGTTTACACACGTGTACATGTACACGTGTACATGTAGTTGATGTACCGGTACATTGATGTACCGGTACATTGATGTACCGGTACATTGATGTACGGTACCAGTTGATCTGCTCCATGTTCTTGTACATGTTGTACATGTACATGTACATGTACGTGCAGCACGTACATGTACATGTACATGTGACAAACATGTACATTTACATGCTGAGTGCTATACTCATATAATGGACTGTACATGTACATTAATGTATGACACATGGCGTATGAGGATACATAGAGCATGGTATTGGTACCACAGTGTGAACTACCGGTATACACTGGTACATCAACTACATGTACATTTATGTGTTCCTTGTTCGTGTTTACACACGTGTTACATGTACATGTACATGTAGTTGATGTACCGGTACATTGATGTACCGGTACATTGATGTACGGTACCAGTTGATCTGTTCCATATTCTTGTACATGTAGCATGTGCATGTACATGTATGTGACAAACATGTACATTTACATGCTGAGTGCTATACTCATATAATGGACTGTACATGTACATTAATGTATGACACATGGCGTATGAGGATACACGTAGCATAACGCATCGGTATGCACCACATAAGGGGAGGGGCTGTCCATCATGGCCGTATCCCTACACCTCATCCAAGATTAGTCCGAAGTGTACATGTACATCTACATATATTGAGAACTTGACAGATGTATGTGTACACGTGTGGATGCACATGTTCATGGTCAACTACATGTTGTACAATGCGTTACATGCATACATGCGTACATGTATCATCTGCAGTAATTTGTTAATGCCACTATGTACATGTACTATGTATTGTAATAAAAATTCTGTGAATGCCATGGATGAGTCATGTTTAGTTACGTCTGCATGCAAAGGTTGAGACAGTAAGAGCATCATCCTTGTTGAATGAGACCAAGTATAATGTACAGTTACATGTAATTGCATATATGCAGGCCAAAATATACACCACTACATGATCATGAACATGTACCACTACCATGCACATGCACACTTTTATGCATTCTACATCGTCAGCTTGATGGCCCTTACAAGTACATGTACCATAGAGCTTGCCTTTAACCTTGAAATGGCCATTCCATTTTGAGATTGTACACTGCAAATGAATTACATACGTGAACACGTACAGTATGTATACATGTACTACACATGTACATGTACATTGTTAGTGTAAACATATTTAGCATTAGCATACGGTAGGTGTATGTACTCGGTACATATATTGTAAGTTTGTTTAATGTAGGATAATTTTCATTTTCATAAGAAATTCATGGCACTACATGTACATACAATTTACATGTACCGGTACATTGAAAAGGCCCGTAGTGAAAGGCCCGTAGTTGTACATGTACATGTACGGTATGGTATTAGTACATGTTGGTAAAATAATACATTTATTCAATCTCAAGGACTGAATAAAAAAAACTACATTGAGACACTACATTGTAAGTTACAGGATACTTACACATTAATCCTAACCTCCCCAACTCCATCAAAATCCATCTCTCCTTTTTTGGTGGATTTGGGGAGACTTGGTCCTGCAGGCCTGGTTTGACTATGATGGACTTGGGCCAGGAGGCCTAAAGCAAAGCATGCATTGGAAGTGATTGATGGATTTCGGCGGATTTGGTCCAATACTTAGTAAAAGACAGTAGTTAGGGTTAATGTACATTTTTGTACTGCTTTCCATTGTACATGTACAATGTTCATTATGTAAGTCTTGCTATAAATGGATCTTGAATGAGTTTGGTAAAATTGAGCCCAATCTTGTTATTATTTCACTTCTTATGAGTGATATTAATTTTGTTTATTGTTTTTGTTTTACCATGGCAGGCCCGTATAGCTTTCTTACAGGGAGAGCGCAAGGGTCAAGAGAATCTCAAGCATGACTTGGTCCGCAGAATCAAAATGTTGGAATATGCTCTCAAGCAAGAAAGGTACAGTATGTGTTTGTTCACTTCAAATACACTAAACTGGCTTTCATTTTCTGTCTACATGTACATGTATGTGTTTCTGTTGTTCAGTACCGGATGTTCAATATTTGTGAATTTTTTTGTTTCATTGTTTACAAAATGTTTTGTTTGAAAATGAATGAGTAAATACTGAGAAATGTTGTGTACTGTGGACCATGTCAGCTGTGACGTCACGGTCACATCGACAGGCAACCCCAATATTTATGCCCCTTTTGCATTTTATTTTATACCTATAAAAAGTTTGTCAATTACTCTTTAGCCACCCATATTTCAAGAAGAGAAAACAGTTTGCTAAAAGTTGGTATTGCGCGAATACAACCTCCAATTTTGTAAATGTGACATGGTCTTTGCATGTATCTGAACATGTCATCATCATCATCATCATCCTTCGGCTGCGGAGCAGTCGACTACAAGCTTCTTCCATTTACTGCGATCTTCACTATCTCCAAGCTATCTCAACCACTGATCTCTATATAAAGACTGGATAGCGGATATGCATACAACATTCACACAGAAGACTTTGCATATTGACCACCCCGCGGTCTCACGAAGATGGCCGTCGCGTATAATACGTTCGTTCGTAAATCGCGCGCTTTGTATCAAAAGTTGACGCGCATTTTGGTCACGTACACATATTATGATGTTCTAAAGGGACACATTTTCGTAGTGATTATCATTGCAAAACGCCGAAAAGTGATATTTTTTAGTAACCACGACGTAAAAAAAAATTGTAGTTATAGACCTTGGTCAGTGCATGGAGGAAGGAATGGTCAAACTTATCATTTATAAGTCAAATGAACCGCGACGTTACAAAAGAAATCATGCTGTCTATAAAAACGGCAACTTGTCCTTTGTAGATCACCAGCCGGTCTCACCAATATGGAGTCAAATTCGTACATTGTGCGGCTCTTTATTAGCTATCCAGTCTTTATATAGAGATCAGTGATCTCAACATGTACTTGTACATATATCAGACATGTATGAAAGTTCAACAATATACACAAAGGCAACACTTGTAAAATACTTCAATAAGAGAGAGTTTTTAGCTGTGGGATTGCAGCTCAACAAGTTATCATGTCTCTCCGTTAATCTGTTAGTTAGTTAGTAACACATGTTGACATTGTCTATTGCGCATATGCATTTTGACTGATTTCAACCAAACTTTGTCAAAAGTATCAGTAGCCCTGGCCCATGTTGTCACATGACCAAACTGGGGTCAAAGGTCATCATGGGGTCACTGGGGTGAAAAATCTGATTTTTTTTACTCAAAACATTACTCCTTCCAGAAATTACATGGCACAATCACATGACTCATGAATGAACACGAATTTGTTGGTCCGCAGCTTCCAAGATATTTCCGATCGAGCTTGTTGTAATAAATTTCCTAAAATCATGCATTCAAATTCCATTGAATTATACATAAATGTACAGTATACATGTACTTGTACGGAACTTTATTCTTTTGTCAACAGCAGTACACGTTGAATCAATGAATGTCATTTTCCCCCCATACATTGTAGTGTTGTAACCAGCCCGTTGCAGGACTGAACAAGCCTGTCACTGTACACCCATGGTCTCTGACTATACTCTGACTCAGTCTGAGCCCCAATGTACAATCTACAGGGTGACAACTAAACTTGCCCTTAATGATTTTTTTGAAGGAGGGTTTAAAATTCCTGCCATGCCAATCATCATTGCTCATTGACTGCCATGGATGTTTATGCAATTAATTTTTCTTTAATGCTGACATTTTGTATGATTGTGTTGACTACATAGTGAACCCTACTTCTATCAAAAGATGACCTTCTTTGTATATGCACGGTGTATGAAACATACAAATATTCACAGTTTCAATATTTAGACCAACAAAAAATAGTTCTGCTTCCAATTACATGCCTTTCAAAAATAATGTACATTTCAGCCTGAACTATTTCCGTTTGGGCTAAGAAAGCTATAAAAAAAAACAGCCACAAAAAGTGATAACAATTTGCCTTAATTACCGGTACATGTAATGTCAAACATGCATGTATATAAGGTCTGTAATTCTGAAATATAACAGAGAATTCAGGTCGTGCACGTCACTTTGCACAACGCCAGTCACAACGGGAAACTGGCCAACACTGTCCGTGTATCCCGCGATGTACATGTGTTAGCGTGCGTGATGCATTTTTAAACTTTTTTTTATTGTACTTATAAAAGTTTTAGGGTCGCGGCTGTAAAAATAGGGTAGGTTGGGTAACCGGAAGCAGAAGAATTTTTTGTGTGGCCTTAGTCATGTTAGTAGATTTTATCAGTTTCTTGTTCTTGATTTTGTAAAGAGGTTTTGGTGTTTGTACTGTTTTGTTTTTGTTTTGTAAAATAGAGTAAAATCTTTCTGTTGGATTTTGTTCAGCTTAGCAATAGTGGCGGGGATTAATTATGTTGGATATTTTTGAAAACTCTTTTTATCCCTGTAAATTATGCACACACAATGTAAAACATACATGTATGGGCAATTCCAATGTTATGTTACATGTATGTCCATGACAGCGCATTTATTTATATTTTTTGCCAATTGATAAAAACAACACAAAATATGAGCTCAGTGAATAAAGCTGATATTACAGAGGTTTGGGATCATTTCTCTGAATCAATAATTAGATATAATCATAATTAAATGGCTCTGTCACACTTCTTTCCATGATACTAGAATTTCCCATACAATTTGTCACGTCTTACAGGGCCCTGTACCCGTACATTTAAGGAAAATGTACATAATAAAAACTTGGTCCTCCATGACCACAATGTATTTCTTATGTACGTAGTTAGAGCAGCATAACGACCTTTGGCCCGTTTATTACCATGAAGTCCCCTTCTTTTTGTTTACCTCAATTAGCTCCTTCTAAGAAAACAATCAATTACACTTATTTTTCTTTGGTTTGGTTGACAGGTCAAAGTACCAGAAGCTCAAGTGTGGACATGACCTGAGCCAAGAAATCAAGCCACCGACATTTGATGGGGGTGAGTTGTTGTCTGAAAGGAGTGCTTTCCTTTTTCTTTTCTTTTTTGCACCTAGAGCTGGTTTGGCTATTAGCTAATGAAGAAATTTAGACACTGTGTCCAATGTGTAAATTGTGTATTGATAATAAGCACCATCGATATCAGAATTTTCAATAATCGATACATGTATATCGGAAATCCAATATCGAGAATATTTGATAAGCTGTATATCGATTATCCCGGTTAAAAGACCATAAAGATGACACTTTGGTTAAAAAAAAAAACCCCAAAACAATGTTAAGTCACAATTTTCCACGTTTTTCTCTGGATATTTTAGATGTCATTCCTCAATATCAAAAATTTCGATATTTCGATATGATTAAAAAATTGCTATTGGCGATATTGATATCAAAATAATATCAAATAATATAGTGATATCGATATATTGACGGTGCTTGGACGATGAGTTGGTTTTTTGTGTATCTTTTGAAACAAAATTGTTTTTATGTTGTTTAAATTTTTTTTCTTGAGCGCTTTCTCGAAGCACTTTTCCAAGAAGACCATTTACAAAGCCATGTACATATACATACACATACAGTAATCGCTGAACACATGTAAATATGAATATTTCAGTTATGGAATGTTCACATATTCTTGTGCGTTTATGACGTTATGACTTTTCCTTTTTGCGACACTGTATTTCCTTCCTTTTTTATTTGAACCCCTGTATGCTCATACGGTTTATAGCAAGGTCAATCCATAAACTTGTGTGGTGTACATGTACGTGTACTTCCCCTCATACATGTATTTGCACAAGAGTACATGTATATATTACAATGTACATGTAAATGTACATGTTCCTTTGAGGGACATTGATTTACATGTACTATCAGCCTTGATATTTTGTGTTCAAAGTTGTTGCATAAGTTTTTAATTTCCAGAACCTCAATCAATGTACAGCTTTATAAAGGGCATTCTTGAGGAGAGCATAAAGGAGGCAGTTGCCCTAAAAGAAATTAGCAAACGGTACCAAGTACCGGAAATGTAGTCTTTATCACTATCATTCTGCCTCGGGTTTCCCTACCTACCCTATTCTGACAGCCCCTACCCTAATTGTTTTATGGGAAAAATGAGAAGAAAACACCCAAAACCATCAATTACTACCTTTTACCCTTGACTACACGCAGACGCCTCCATATGATCGTACAAAAAAAAAATTGGCAAAAAAAAAATTCCCTACCTACGGTACCTACCCTATTTTTGAATGCCGTGTAATCGGAAGCAGAACTATTATTTTTTTTTGGCCTTACCACTCAAAATCTACCAAAACAAGTTCCTGGATTTGAATTGGTAGGTTTTTGTTTTGAGCATTTGGAAAATATTTTTCTTTTGTAAAATCGGATTGGCCACAGAACTGTAAATCTTGGACCAATCTCAGGCCAATGAAAAAAATAAACCAGTTTGTCGTCCCTGCCCGCTTCCTTTTTCCCGCCCACCTCAAACAATTGCAATTACAATACATGTATACCTCGTGTACTGTACCATGTGTACGTGTACATACTTATGTACGTACCTTTTGGTCTTACAAATGTATCTGTTACTTTTTCATTCTTCAAAGATGTTGTTTCAAGTGAGATTAACTGGCCAGTTCTGTGAAAAGGGATGTTTACATTTGGCAGATTGTTGGAGGATTGCTTTGCATAACAGATTTGTTTCATGTTTAAAAAAAAAATGTAATTTGTTTTTTGTCTGCAGAGGAAGGTGGTGAAGAAGAGTCGGCGCTCTCCCCCAACAGTCAACTTAACTTCAAACAAAGCAGGCAACTGCTTAGGCAGTGAGTGTTCCGTTACGGCTACCATATCGCTTTACTCTGTTCTTTCTTCTTCTTACTTCTGATTGCTCCGTTTTTGTTTTTCACAACGTGTTGAAAAGCACGTGGCCTGCTCGTGTGCACTGAGCGACATTGGGTAAACACGGCAGGAGTCTGCATAAACAATACATTACGCGCGTCCTGAATGTCATACCTATTATACGTGCTGCTCCTAAATGGCATCAAATTTCTGGAATATAACCAAATGGCCACTCATATGATTAATCTTCCATTTTATCCTTCAATTTATTGTCTGGAATAAAACGTGGTCTGTTTTAGGGCATAAGTACATGTACATGTACATGTATAATAAAGGTCAACAACATGTATAATAAAGGTCAACAACTGTCGCATTGTAAATGCACACGTAGTAAGTTATTGTTAACTGTATTGAATTGTGAATACATACATTTTAATGTACAAAAGGATTTTGAGAAGGCAGATGGAAGGGCTTATGCAAATTTTTTGTTATTTTTACTGAGCAAGTTATGCGTGAAGATATCATGCATTTTTATTTGCACAACAACAAATGTTGTGCTTTTATACCGAAACCATACAAATGATGGGGCTCATGAGAAGGTCAACCTGACCTTTTATTAAATCAAAATATTGATTCAGCAAATAAAATTAAACGAACTGCACTTACACATGCATATACACGTACATGTACATATGTTTCCCCAAAATACATCCAAGTACACAAATTTATCATAATGTATTCTTGTACCGGTACGTGTATAATTTTGTTTAATTTATCATGCCTTCGTTAAAATTGAGTGTCACTAATTCTCATGACATGCACATCATCATCATAATTGGTTTTGAGGCCGTTGTCCAGTTTGTTCTGGGTTGGTATGTTAAAGGGAAACTCTTGAATTTTTGAATCCATGGCTGTGCACATGTAACCAGTATACCCTGAACCTCACTTGAAATCAACATACATTTTAATTTGGGAGATGAACAGACATAAGGCCAAAAAAAATAAATACTCGGTCTATGGTCAGCGCGCGCTTCAATTTTAATCGTGCGCGTCAACCTTTTTTTTTTCTTCAAATTAACACGGAAGCTACAACAGCACCCTCTATTGCCGCACCTCCTCAAGTTTTTGTACCAAGGAGCACCAAGGAATTGGGAAATTGCACCAAGGCAAATGATAAAGGGCACCAAGGCAAATTATGGAGGACAATGTATAATGAGGACACAAAAAAGCAAAATAGTACCCACCTTGTCTGTACAATTCAAGCTTGAAAAAAAAAAAAAATCCAAAAAACCGCGTCGCCGCATCAATTCCGGAACTTCGGTCTGACCAGGTCTGTGGGGCGCTGTGGTCCAATGGTTACGGTGTTCGACTCGTGTGCCATGGTGCATGGGTTCGAATCCTGATCGTGGGAACATGGTGCTTGTGCTCTTGAGCAAGGCACTTTACCATTATTGCTTCGTCCTTCGGATGGGACGTAAAGCCGTAGGCCCCGTGTGTTGTGTAATGCACGTTAAAGAACCCAGTAACACTTATCGCTAAGAGAAGGGGTTTGCCCCGGTGTTTCTGGCAGTGGCTGCAGTGTGCGCCGCAGCACCTTGTAAACCATTATAAGGTGCTACATAATGGGTCTCATATTTCTCATCAACTTTATTTACCTTTCTTTAATAATTGACATAATTTCCAGCGCCTTGAGTACCTAATTGTTGGTAGATACGTGCGCTATATAAGACTCCGTTATTATTATTATTATTATTATTAGACCGATAATTTTTTTTTTTTTGGCCTTACATTACAATGTATTGAATTATTAACAAATAGGCATATAGTACACATGGAAATAAAACAAACAAACATACATATGTACATGATGTATGTAAGATTATTGTCGTACATGTACAATGAAAAAAACCCAAACTTTTTTAATAATCCTTTTTATATTTAGTTAAGTAAAGTTACTAAACTGCTTCAATGAAATGGATTTTCATGTGTTTGTTCCCCAAAATGGCATTGTTACAGGGCCCTCATTCGCCCAAAAATATGAACTACTGCATGACCGTATATATACATGTAGTTGCAAACTTGCCCAAAACAAATCTGATTAGTTGATGGTTGCAATTTACGGCTTTTAATGCACATAATTCAAAGAAATCTGTTTTCCTTTTTTTGTTTTGTCTCAATTCCTGTGCAGATATTTACAGGAAATAGGTTACACAGACACGATATTAGATGTGCGGTCGAACCGGGTACGCTCGTTGCTGGGCCTGGCCCCCAACGAGCAGAACATACCAGGGCTGGATGGCAACATGTCCATAGAACCTGTCATGAATGGGGAAAGTCCCGTCAAGCAGGGCCGTCAGTCTGATACTGCTAAGAGGTATGGGCTCAGGCCATGAGACAGGTGTTAAATTCAAGCCTTCTGTCTGAGTCACCAAGTATTGTGGGATATGTGAACCTCACCACAAAATGAGCATAAAGTTGGATTTTGTAAGAATTGAGATGTTTCTTATTTCTGAAATGTCCAAAACCAGAGATTTCTAACATTTAGGGGTACTGAGTTCAGTAACTGAAATATAGAGTGCCAACTAAATTGAAGTTTATGTAATTTTTGAGAAGATTACAGTATTATAGAGAATTAACAGCCTACTAAATAAAACAGAATGAAGAAAGGTTTCAAAGATGTTTGATAGAACCAAAAGAGAAGAAGAAAGAAATTAGTGAAAGACTGAAAGTACATGTAGAACAGGACCTACAGATTGATGTTCACCTGAAAACAAGAAATCAACCTTCCCTGCAATTTTGGCTTTGTCCCACTGTACTGCAAAATAGAAATTGCTGACTTACAATATACATTTTGTACATGTACATGTAATGCTCATTTCATGGTGACAGGGCACATACTTGTATAGGTTGGCAATGTAGGAATCAAGGGCAGATTTGGAGTCCGTTAATTGTACCTGACATTTCATCATTCCAACATTTCAAGAAAGGCAATCATTGGGAAAAGTTGAAGAGATCAGTCATTCCCTTCCTGGCTGTTGAGATTTTTGGCTGCATAATCTAGAGATGCTCCATCCACAGTTTCTCTCTGTTGAGGTGGAGCAGGTCTTTCCAATGATCAAGAGAACTATCCCCAGTAAAGACTGATTAGAAAGACTGGGCTGGTTGGAGTGATGACACAAGGGGTTGGAGGTGGTATCTAGTCTCTTAGTGCTGCAAAATGAATGAAACTGCTGCAAACTGCTATTGGCCTGAAAAAGGATTGGATTGACCAGAAAAATTGGATTAACCTGAAATATACCAATCAAAAAATTTAGATGGCCAGACGTTTCGGTCTTAACAAGACCGTTTTCAAAGGCAATCAATGTGTGAGAATGTTCTTGATCTTACCAGCACACTGAATACTGGGAATCTTGTAAGAAATAAGTTTACACCAGGCCTTTCAAATGTTATGATATTCATACTTTCAAAACTAATAGACCGATTCATCAGGGCCCAATTTCACGGCGCTGCTAAGCACATGATTTTCTGCGAACAGAGCCTCCGTCTATTTCATGGAGACCGTAAGCATACATGTAAGCACAGCAAAAGGCACGCTTACTTCAGAGGAAACATTTGCTTAACTAAGTGACGTAACAATAGAATTCTCCATGCACGCGCGACAGTTAGCACATCGACGCCGTGAAATAGTGTTAAGGTTAGCAAATTTTTCTGCTATGCTAAGCACAACTTTTCTGCTAACTGTTAAGCAGCACAATGAAATTGGGCCCAGGCCCCATCCACTGTGCACGTGGGCGACAACATATGCGCTTCTACCAATAATGCACTTCATGTTTCTGTTGCGCGTTTCATATGCAAAGGCACCCATATCGGATATTAGTGCATACATGTCGGTGATAAATATCGGCTGTGATTGGTCAAAACATCACAGCGCAGGGCTAAGTGGATCGGTCTATTGCAGTGAGAACAGTAAGGAGAAAAGTTATTATATTGGTAACATGTATATCATACTTGAATAAAATGGTTCCCTTTTTCCCTGTCTCTATCCTCACTCACTCTCTCCTCAGACAAGATAAGAAGCATCCTATGCCAGAGAATGATCTGGACACAGTCTTGACATCCTTTAGTTTCCTGGACGGGACCGACGATGAGGAGCGAGAGAAGGAACTGGGAGAAGGCCGGATGATGGGCGAAGATGGCATCCTGGAAGGCAGGAGCAAAATGGGGACTATCATCAAAAAGAAGAAGGTAAGACAGTCTTTTCTGTGACTTATTGTCAATTGTGACTTAGTCTGATTGTTGACTAGTCAAGAGAACCGGGCAGTGCTGTCATTTAGGATTACCCTGTCATTCCAATGAGTGGGCAGTGAATAGTTATTGTGAATCAATTGAATAGAACTTTGTGTGGTCTGGGACCAGCTTTACAAGGCTTTCCTCTTGGGACTCGGATGTTGAGGGATGCACAGTTTCGGGTTGGGGGGGGGGGGGAGTCAAGGGTAGTGGGGAGTGGGGAAGGGGGCCCACAGAATTTGAGAATCGGATATAAATGCAGGACATATGACAAACTGTTTGCAGATCTATAGTCTGAATACTGCCAGCATATCTCACACAGATATAAAGTCCAATATTTGCAAGCATGTTGTACTTTTGACCTCTGATATGGTCAAGTAATTCAAATATGTACACATTCACAAGAAGGCACTGCCTTTATTATGATGGTAGTAAAACAGACTACAGGGAACGTAGGAAGGTGTAGTTAATACCATGGGCATGGTGCAGCGTGTCTGTTAGACTTGAATCATATGCTTGTAAAAAGTACGAAGAGTAGATGGCGCACTAACGAAAGTACCAGTTATTCTGAGTGTGCACAAACCTCTAGCGTCCTTGCTTTGAGCATCAGGCACCACCGGTAATGCATTCACGTGTCCCTCCCGGTGGTCTCCCCCAACTTTCTCTTTGTAACGTTGAGGGGGTGCTTCTGCATGGAGTCCATGTCAGAACAGGCAATGGCCCAAAGCTAAATTGTTTTAATTATTATACTGATGGTTCTGCTTACCCCCCCCCCAGTAGTCTTATTGGCCTAGTTCTCCAGTATGCAAACACACAAGACACAGTGCCTATTTACAAATGTAGGCATGAGTGCATATTGACATTACTTGACCTGTGTCAGAGGTCATAAGAATTGATAGGGCATAGGAAACGGCTTACATCCACCAGGCAAAAGGACATATGATGCATACCTGTATGTGCTTGTGCCCGGTTCTTTGCTGATCTTTAAAGGTACAGTCCATCATTTGTAATTTGTGCATTTTGTTCGTTTGAAGCAACAAATGTGCTCAAAATCTAAAGAAGGGTGCTTAACAACTAACCAGATGAAGTTTCAGCTCAGCTTCAGTTGTATATTACGAGAAAAACAACATTCTAGGATCTCGATTTCAAATCAAAAGTTGCTGAATCATGTTTTGAATTGGGCCTGAATTCAGCGTCCGAGACATGTTCTCACTGAGCTCTCACATTGCAGCTACGCGATGTCGCGCACTGATCCGACGAATTAAACCAACCGCGCGCGCGTGTGTCGGAGCAACGTTTGCGCGCGCTTCGCCGAAGAAAAAAATTGAACTACTAACAGTTGCGTCTTTAGATGCATCGTTGGCAAGGCCTTCTTTTGTTGATTTCTTCAAAATGACAGCATGCCAGGAAGAATCATTTCACAGGGAATTTACTCCCCTTACTATTTTTCCACTAAGAATGTTTTTCAACACTAGTTACGTCAGTTACTTTTTGGATAGCTGCAAATGATGGACTGTAGCTTTAACACAAGAATTTGCAAAGGAATATTCTCTGCTTACATGCGCCATCCACATGAAATTGGGCCCCAGGCTTAGCAAAGGGTGTAACACGTGGCAGTGACTAATATGATCCTTTCCCAGTAATGGATGGCTAAAACTTAACTGTCAACACCTAATGGGGAACATTCCCTTCCCAAAAGTTCCCCCCTCCCGCCTCCATCACATAGCCAGACCCATTAGACGCTCATGTCTCTTAACAAGATGTTTCCCCCCTTTTCTATGTTGCTGTCAGCAGCCTGTTGTGGGCAACGAGAGCATGGCGGGCATGGATGACGTCCTGAATGACCCAGCTACTGAGGAGGCACTGGTCGAATTTGACCTGATTCTGAGTGAGGCCTCGGAAGGAGCAGGTGAAGCCAGGACAGCTGGAGATGGAGCCGATTGGGGACTGGGTGAGTTACTGATACTACCTTGACTGGGGTATACCTCATTGATGCATAATGCTTCATGTACCTTGTTCAAGGGCTGGGTGAGTTACTGATACTACCTTGACTGGGGTATACCTCATTGATGCATAATGCTTAATGTACCTTGTTTAAGGTATATCCAGTTGAAGGAATGCACTGCTATACATGGTGAGTTAAAAAGAACGAAACCCAGATGTTGGGACCATTGTTTTAGGGAAGTCCTGCATGTAGCACTTTCAAAATCTAGAATATGAAAGCCCAATTCCTAATCTTTCTTTTAGTACAAGAATCATTCAATTCACTTATGTACTTTTCAAGTTCGGAATTTTAAACACAACCACCGTTTTAAGGTTCTGTCCATGGATCACAGAAAGGTGTGCATTCTTTCAGCCAAACGAAAACAATTCACACACATCCCTATGTGATTTGTTTTCGTTTTGCTGAAAGAACACTGAACTTTTTTTGTGATCCGTGGACAGAACCTTAAAACGATGGTTGTATTTAAAATTCTGTAACTTGAAAAGTACATGAGTGATTTGAATGATTCTTGTACTAAAAGGAAGCTTATGCATTGGGCTTTCATATCCTAGATTTTGAAAATGTTACATGGAGAACTTCCTTAAAACAATCGTCCCAACATTTGGGTTTAGTTTTTTTTTTTACTCACCCTGTAGTCTGGTAGTGATGACGGAAATTTAAAGATGCATGTATCCCAATGAAGGTAACCCTTAGTGCAGCAATCCATTTTTCTGTGGGAGTGAAATGGACACATTTTGCTGACAAGTCTCTTTTTTCAAAATCACAAGTCATTTTTAAACTATTTTTTTTAAATGTCTTTTAGTGATTACTGGTACATGTAATTTTTTTGTGAGTTCACATTTTGTACAAGTTTTTACTTGTGTTTTGAGGATTTTGAAATCAGGAAATCATTTGAAAAAAAGAGAAATTTTTCTCTTTTTCAGAAGAGAATTTATATTTACTGGTCCATTTAAGGTAACTGCCAAACAATTGTTACACTTCAGTTGCATTGGATTTCTAAATATGTGTAAATCAGAACAAAAATACAGGCATAGTGAAATAACTTCTGCCATAAAAGGGATCATTGCACGTGCTTCAGATTGTCAGGTGTAGTGTAGAAGTTTAATTGCAGCCATCGAAACTGAAATAAAAACCGCTCGTTGGAGTTTTGCAGTTTTTGAAAAGATGAAAGGGCAACAGTTTTAATCTTATTTGTGCTTGCCATCCACAGACAAAAAGTCTGACTTGTCGCCAACGGGTGAGGAGTGGGGGGTGGATGCTAACACCATCAGTAAGCTAAAAGAGGAGTACAAAAAATCACGCAAGGACAAGAAATTTGTGCAACGTAAGTTGGGCATGTGGAGGATCATCCCTGTCAGTGCAAAAACCAGAATACCCCACGTTGTATCATGCTATACATGTAGTGAATCATCAGTGTGCTTTTGTGCAAGTTTCCTCCATGTACTGTATCGGTTGGTGCTTGTGTGTTTACAAACCAATTTCGCTTTCATTTGCTGGTGTGATAGTTGTTTCTTAACCACATTATGTTGGACAATTTGTATGCTTGTGCTTAAACTGTGACTATCAAGTCATTAACCCGAGCGATCCCCAACCAGCCAAACTCCAACGCCAGGGTTTGCTGGGATCTGTTAGGATGAGTACTGCACTAGTAAACCGACTGTGCCTTACATGGGATTAGGCATGCAACAAATAAATAGAGTCCAACTGTTCATACAGTTTACCATATGGTGTTGGGATTTGCAAGGATGAGGAAGGTTCCTAGTAAATCACCCTAGGGGGTTAGGGCTAATATAGTGCTGTGCTACATGTACGTGTACATGTCTACCAGTTTTCATGTCTTGGGCTTTCCAGTGCTGTGTATTTACTTGCATCTTGTTTTCAAAGGCTGTTTCCTTTGACCTTTGTGTTCCCATGTTAGTTTGTTAGTGTTCCTTATCCCAGTAATCCATGTACTGCCCCAAATCATTCTGCCTATCATTCCCTGAGCTGCCCATAACTGCCCCAGCACTGTGTATGGGCATTTCCACGGTTTCTCACGTTACATTTTTGATGTACTTTTGAGTTTCCTTGGGCTGTAATTACCTTACTGAAAAGGTTTAATAACTGTTATCCCCATGGTAGATAGAGTAGACCTACATGTAGACCTACCTAAGCACCAAAGATGACATCCAGATAAATGTGTTATGTATGATAAACAAGACGCACAAAATCGGTTACTCACGTTACGAAAATGTAACATGAGTAACTGTGGAATTGCCCGTATGCTTTTTATGGATTCATTAGGGAATACATTGTAATACAATGTAATACAAGTGCTAATGGGTTAAAAAAAAAACCAGATGTGCTGTGAGCCAACAGGCAGCACATGCTGTTCTTTTTTTCCTTCTATTGTATTCCTCTCTGGTCTATCATAGACTATGGTTGTCAAAATTTCAACATTTTGCCGCACTTTCACAACCCTTTCGCAACCATTCTTGCCCCATCCTCTTTCACCAGTGTCATGCATGTGCCAACAAACCTCCAGCTTTCCATTCGTTCACAAAGTAATGATCATGCCAACATTGCTGAATTCACAAAGAGACAACATTGATTGTTGTGTGAAGGATAGGAGATTTGTTTCGCTGTCAAAAGTTTGATGGAGTGAGGCTTGGACTAAATAGAAATTAATGCATGATGTGCTTGTATACTTGAATGTATCATTTTACGAGTACCGGTACGTGTACGTTTTTCATAATTCGCAATGTTGAGGTACATTTATGCATTGATGATGCATGTATGATATGTACATGTACCGTACATGTAGCTCATTTTTTTTGCAAACCTAAACTTTCATATATTTTACAACTTGATGCAATTCTGAGCGTTTACTTAAAATTGTCTTATTTTGTCACGGTTTGCTTGAAACAGACTTGTGTAGTTTTGTAATACCGAGCATTTCCCTAATATTTTAATGTTGTACATGTAATCGTCACCATTCATGGTTGCTTTTCATGCAGACAACAGAAAAAGGAAGTGATGGTTTATATACTTTTCAGCCTTTTATTGCGGACAGTTTTCATAAACCTATTACGCATGATTGCCAGAAAGCTGCCTACCAGGCATGTCACTGATTTAAGCTGCTTGTCATGTCTGTCGCCTCCCTCACCTATGTGCTTTGCCTTCCAGCATTCTTCCCATAACATACATGTACATTGTGTACTAAATGCATTGTATACATGTACATGTACCTGTTCTTGCACATTCAAGTCTATTGGCCATATTTTTGGGCGAGGGGGAATGCTGTGACAACATCATTTTCTGGGTACTCACAGTACATGCAACTAAGCAATTGTACATCAATCTTAAAATAAAATATTGTAACGATATAATTTTATATTAACCCTAACCCCCACGGGGTATTCTCTAGGCACCCTGCCAAATGCAACAGAATGCAGTGCCAGCCTTGGTACCAAGTACCTACCCTGCCAAATGCAACGCAATGCAGGCATGGAATGCATGCAGATCAGGACACTGCTAAATGCAACAACTTGCAACACTTTCTTACCATTGGTGCATCCTGTTGCATTTGGCAGGGTTAGGGATTGCAACATCTAAAAGTCATGTTTGTAACCTGGGACGTCTGTTTGTACCCCAAAATGGCGTCGTTACACCGCCCTCATATGTTCACAAATACGACCAATTGGCACTCCTTACGTAGTACCTGTGAGTTTTGAGTATCATATTTTTGTGTTCCTTCCCAGGTCCCAAGAAGACTGCACTACAGGCCATGTTGGCCAATCTGGAAGGGGAGGAGGAACCGCCCCCTCCCTCACACATTCTCATGCCGGAGCGCCCTCGGGGGGTCATCCCCAGCATCGACATGCCCGATGATGGAGGTAATGTTATACAAGGTTTCCTCACTGACATGTATACGAACTGGGTCCAATGTCATGGCTCTGCTTACTTTTCGCAAAAATTCTGTGCTTACTGTAGCAGAAAATTCTGTGCTTACTGTAAGCGTATTTCACTGGTTAGGCCAAAAAAAAAATAAGTCGGTCTCTGGTCAGCGCGCGCGTCGATTTTAATCATGCGCATCGATCTTTTTTTTTTTCCAAAATGTTCCGCGGTAGCTCCAACAGTACCCTCTATTTCCGCACCTCCTCAATTTTTTTTAACAAAGAGCACCAAGGAATGGGAAATTGCACCAAGGCAAATGATCGAAAGCACCAAGGCAAATTATGGAGGACACCAATGTACATGAGGACACCAAAAAAGCAAAATAGTACCCCACCTTGTCTGTACAATCCAAGCTTGAAGAAAAAAAAAAAAAAGCCGCATCGCCGCGTCAATTCCGGAACTTTGGTCTGACCAGAGACCGAATATTTTCTTTTTTTTGGCCTTACTATAGCAGAGAATTCTGTGCTTACGGTAAGCGTATTTCATTGGTTAGCAATGAATTTTGGCTTCTGCGCACGCGCACATCCCGTTACTAAAGATATGTGCTTACAGGGTTAACACAGAAGTTTTCTGCTAGCACGGTTAGCACAGAATGTTGAAGTGCGGAATTCTGTGGTAAGCAGAGCCATGAAATTGGGCCCTAGACTGGCCGCTACATGCTTATTTGCCAATGTGCCTTAAAGTAACTGATCCGCCATCTTGGATCCCCAAAAGTCACAGCGGGATGTACATGTACATGTAAATCGGTCTGCGGTTGAGGGTTTTTCCCCCCACCTAAAACAACCATTGATAATAAATTATTCTTTTGATTTTGGCAATCTAAGGTGGTCAGAAAGTAAAAATCCTTATTTTTGCTGCCTTAGCTGGGTAACCCAAGATGGCCGACAGCTGTTTCAATGCGTAGGCATTGTCAGCCAGACCAGTTGGTATAGAGGGCATTGGATTGCCCTCAGGGTGAATGTACAGCAGAAGAAAGTGAGGTTAGATTGCTAGCCAAGAAGGAGCACAGACATTGGCTGTGTCAAAATTACTTGGCTGTGGCTTGCAGCTACATACGTGTCTAGGGAGGAAGCCGAAGCCGCTTCCAATCAACATAATGTGTGTCACTGTCGGGTGAAGCCAAGTGATTGGGACGTGGCTACTCCATATTAGGACATGTGATAAGAAATTGAAGCATCTCTTTTCAAATAGTTTTTAAGAGTAAATAAAAGTAAAAAAAGAAAAGTCTGTTATACAAAAAAGGAAAGAATACAAAAGAAAGCAATTTGTGAGGCTTGAGGGGGTTTCCTTAGGTGATTAGCAACTTGATGAGTCAGCCATAGTACCGTGAAGTATTTGCTTTTCTTGATCCCCATATTTCCTCCAACTTCATTCCGGCTAATTTCTCTCAAGTCTGTTTGATGGATTGAGTTACGGACTTGCATTAAGATGGGTTCATACTCAGGCCAAAGTGAACGTGAACCCAAATTTTTGACGTAACAGTATGCGTTTGCGCCGCCGATCACAAAAGATACACATTCAGTGCTAGCGAACTTTTTGTTCAATGTTTTAAGCCCGGTTCATACTTCACGCGAAAGCGAAAGCGAAGCGAAATTCGTGACGTCAACAATACATTCAAAGCGCGTCCACCATTGTTGACGACATGAATTTCGCTTCGCACAAGCTTTCGGGTGAAGTATGAACCGGGCTTTACAACGACAAATTCGCTTTGCATTCGCACTTGCACGAAGTATGAACCGGCTTCAAGACATTCTTTCTTATTTTCCTGAAAGATTTGCTTTGCTTTATTTCCTTAATTGTTGCCGTATTACATTGTAAAGACCATGTTACATCTGTTTACAAATTGGATATTTTGGTCATTTAATGTCGAGTTTCAGCAAGGTGTTCTTGAACTGCATGCTTATCTCTTGGAATGGGATTGGTGTGAAAGTGGTGACATGAACTGTAGAATGTGGGCAGAATAACATGCAAATGATGCCTAAATGTTTGAATGCCCGTCAGTTGCCCATTGGTAGACATCACAGGTAACATGGTTTATAAAGACTAAAAACATTTAACAATAATGAACGTGTGTACATCTGTATGATGCATCTTCAACGTTAGACAACTCTTGGATTTCAAGCTTTCTGTGTTCGTGTCCGTTTTCTCATGATGTTTTCTCTCTGGTTGCAGTGGCAGAAGACATGCAGGGTGGTGTTGGGATGGGAGGCAGACGTCCCATGATGAGCATCGGTGACGAGGAATCCATTGAAGCTGCCCTCGGTCTGGGGGAGCTAGCTGGACTGACCATCTCCAACGAGGCAGACGCACTGAGCTATGATGTAAGTTGACTGGAGACTGTGAAAGTATTGCTTTCACCTTTACTAAAAAGAACTGTACTTTCCCATCATTTTGGGCTCTGTGCACAAGTGCGCCCTCAACGGTAAGGAAGGGATAGTTGGGGGAGATTATTTGGAGTGACATTTTGAACGTATTGCCTTCGGTGCCTGACGTTCACGGGAAGATGCTATGGTTTTGTGCACATTTAAAATAAAATTGGTCGTGCCATACCGGCGCGAACCAGTACGTTTATATAAACACGGCCTTATGGGGTACCGGGAACAAAGGGCAACAATAGGGACTATGGTACCCTGCAAGTCGGTCTTTAGAAATCTCAGTACCCCATTTGTAAAACGCTATGGAGTTTGAGATTTCAATAGGAACAAAGGAGAATGAAAGAAGGGAACTCAAGTGGACAATAGTGGTACCCCATTACTACCCAAAAACACGGTTGTGTGTGCATGCGTTGTGTCCCGTACACAGTTCTCTTGAAAGTGTTAGAGCGCCCTCTCTTGTTTGAGCACAGAGCCCATTGGAAGAGCAGATATCAAAATTGAAAGCATAATTCTTCATTGGATTGAAACGATTATAAGTCAGATGTGGCTAGTAAATTTATTGGGGTAGTGGATGAATATACATGACGGTTACCTATGGACTCTGTAAAGGAAAAGTAGATGGCACTTTGTGGTGTACTTATGAGAGCTAGAAGTGCAGAACACGGGGTAGTAGAGGTAAAAGTACAACATCTATGCTGATCACCATGTGGTCCCTTGTGGTTGCTTTCAGATTAGGCTTTGTATAGCCCTTTTCACACTAGAGCCTCTCAACCCGGGTTGAACTCAACCCTGGGCGAACCTAGTGCCGCCCCAGATTGAGTTTTTAATTTTTCAACCCCGCATTCAACCCTGCATCGTTTCACACTTGATTCATGCAAATCAAGCTTATCATGCTCAGTTACTACTGTTTTGAACCCTAGCAAGAATTTCAACCTGGGGTCTGGGGCAGGGTTGAGTTCAACCCGGGTTGAACTCAACCCTGGGCGAACCTAGTGCCGCCCCAGGTTGAGTTTTTTAATTTTTTAACCCCGCATTCAACCCTGCATTGTTTCACACTTGTTTCATGCAAATCAAGCGTATCATGCTCAGTTACTACTGTTTTGAACCCTAGCAAGAATCTCAACCCGGGTTGAAAATGGTCTGGGGCAGGGTTGAGTTCAACGCGGGTTGAAATCAATCTCGGGGTTGACGCAGGGTTGAAATTCCTCAAATGTGAGACGATGCATGTTTTCAACCCTGCGTCAACCCGGAGATTTGTCTAGTGTGAAAAGGGCTATACTATAGCATGTACCTCTACAGCACCATTCAGGTGTGCTGCTGTGGTACAATGCCAAGTGTCCCTTTTCCTCATCTTTGTTGCTTCGTAGCCCTTTTACATGGAGTGGTTTTCTGCAGTGTGATGGGCGACATTTGATCAGTCTCTCTCCATACACGGAAGACTCTTATTTGATGGTTTCTCTATCTTTTTCCCTTTCCTTTTCACCCTCTAGATTACTGCTAATAAAGAAACCTTCCGGAAAACCTGGAACCCCAAGTACACGCTGCGGAGTCACTTCGACGGCGTGCGGACGCTGGCATTTCATCCGGCCGAGACGGTTCTCATCACCGGCTCCGAGGACCACACCCTCAAGCTGTGGAATCTACAGAAGACAGTCCCCGCTAAGAAGTAAGACCTCTTTGGCTGATATAAGATGGTTTTGGCCAATAAATCTTGTTTGCAGGAAAAACCACAGTTGGCCATATGTTTGAGTGAACTAGGTTGCTATGAAGACACCATTTTTCTGGTACCAGCAGTAGAATATATTTTCATTTATTGAAGCAATCTAACAAATTAACTTCCATCTATGAATTTAAATATAAACTAATGTCAAAAATAACCTTGGATTTAGGTCTGCCTTGTTACAGGGCCCTCTTCACTCAGAAATATGGCGTAATTATGGCAAGTAGCTTAAGATTGCAGTGGTTTGCCTTACTAAGGTATTTCAAAGGAAAATCTCTCAGCCTTTAGTATAGACTGAAGATATTACAATTGGGCTGAAAATGATTCAAAACTTGTATAGCAAATATTCCATACACGTCACTGAACGTGAGGGGATTTGTTGTTTGATGTAACTTTTGTATTGCTACAAAAATAGCAATTTAAAAAGAAAATCCATTTATTTTTTATTTTTTTTTGGGGGGGGGGAGGGTTGAATTTGAAAGTGGCACGGGGAGAGAAACTGTAAATTGGCAAACTCATTCAGGCTGTTCTCGTAGTTACCGAGAGAAAGTGAATGCCTTGAACTAGCCTGTCATTCACCAGCTGATTAAATTGTCTGGGTCTCGAGGGGGGGGGGGACTGTAGTTGTGGCCTATGTAATGATGTCGTCGCTAATTTATAGGGACAGCCTACTGACTTCCCGACACCTTATAGGCAGAGGAAGGCTTTCATTAGAATCTGGTTACCGTGTGGCAGGGAGCCAGCGGGTAAGCCACACATCCTGCAGATAAGGAATAGGAACGGCGGGATACCGGTTCAAAGGAGTGTCCTGTTTTGGGAAATCGGGTAAAACATTTTTTACGATGTTATGTGGGGGCTTCTTAATTGAAACTTTGTGGATTTCTGCCATGTATGGCTGTTTAAAGGCCGGCTCAAACTTCATGGGAAAGCGATGCGAATTTGAGGTCATGAAGCATGCACTGCGAAATTTGCCAGAGTTGAAATGTGTTCAGCTTTTGCGAATTCGCAGTGCACATACTTGCCGTGAAGTCACAAATTCACGTTCGAGTTTCGCTTTCGTGACGAGTATGAAACTGGCTTCAGAATATGTGTAAGAAAAATGCGTTCCAGTGTTAAATTCATGTCATGGTGCCTTTAACCCTAGCTCCCTAGGCCTTTTTGGTAGGATACAGCCTCAATCCTGCCAAATCCTCAAATTGGCTTCATGGAAAAATAGCATATAGCCTCAATCCTGCAAATTCCTCCATTATTTCTTGAACACTGTTGAACATGGTCCATGGAGGGGTGACCACTGCCTGAATCCTGCAAAATCCTGCGGCAGTGACTGTCAATATGTTGAGGCTTGGCCAGTGACATCCTGGAGCAGTATGGAGGATTTCAAGCATAATCCAGGCCTATATTTATGCATGGCTGAGCAAAAACAACACAAGGTTCGGCCCAAGACCTTGACAAAGTGCATCCTACTAAATTAGTAACGCACTTTTGCCATGTAGCCTCAATCCTCCATATTCTTCCACTTTGGCAAAGAGGATTTTGAAAGATTCAGGGCAGTTTAGGGTTATGAAAAAAATGTGTTCAAAGGAATTGGTGACAAAACGAAATTTACATGTAATAAAACATCCTTGTCTTCTTGCCTTCTCTGTTGCAATAGAGTTCAAATTTTAACCGAACATTCCTTAATGTTGCTTGAATTCCTTCTCTGACAGGGCTGCTTCGCTAGACGTGGAACCAATCTACACCTTCAGGGGACACTCGTGAGTACCAAGGCTTATGCTTCTCACCTTTCAGTCAGGAAGCAGTCAATTTCCTCCAACATCATCCAACCCTTGTCTGAGATTGTACCGTAAACCATCTTTGTGCAGCATGACCAATTATTCACGTAACTTGATTGACCATCTGTTCTGCTTGATGGAGTGCTTCCTGAATTGGCAATTTACGCATTTACATACATGTGTACACGCACCCTTTAAAGCTATAGTCCATCATTTGCAGCCATCCGAAAAGTAACTGGCGTAATTATTGTTGAAAAACAAACTCGGTTGAAAGATAGTAAGGGAACTAAACTCCCTGTGAAATTATTCTTTCTGGGAAGCTGTCATTTTGAAGTAATCAACGAAAGAAGGCATTTCCAACGGTGATTCTTAAGAAGCATCGTAGGAAAATTTAAATTAGTAGTTCGTTTTGTTATTCAGCGCAGCGCGCACAAGTATTGGAACGACGCACACGCGCGCGCGGTTGTTACAATTCGTCGGATCAGTGCGCTACGTCGCGTATCTAGCTGCAATTCAAAACAATTCAAAACATGATTCAGTAACTTTTGATTTGAAATTGAGATCTTAGAATGCTGTTTTTCTCGGAATGTACAGCTGAAGCTTAGCTGAAACTTCATCAGGTTAGTTGCTCAGTATCCTTCATTAGATTTTGAACTCTTTTGTTGCTTCAAACGAACAAAATGCACAAATTACAAATGATGGACTGTAGCTTTAAGTGGCCAAAGCACCAAGCTGAATAATTTTTGCTAAAAAAGCATCTTAAGGTGTATTTATGTTTTAGTATATTCTCATAACAGTCTGAAACAACAGTTCGATGTCAGTAACCGAGTCCAGCCTGGGTTATTGTGCGTGTGCCCTTGGGCAAGGCACTTTGTCTCTCATTGCTTCTCTCCACCCAGGAGTAATTGGGTACCTGTGAGGGCGGTGATTGTTATTGTGGTTGATTTTCAGCTGCTTTGTGCCGAAGTGGCAGCATGGAGCTGTCTACTCCCCAGGGAGCTGAGATTGCCTTTGGAATGTTTCATTGGCCCAATGAGCAGGGTAATAATGACGTAGCGCCTTGGGCCCCAAATGCTTATTCCTTTTTCTTTTTTTTCCTCTTTACTTGTAGGGGTCCTGTGCTAAGCCTTGTTATCAGCAGTAATGGGGAGCAATGCTTCAGTGGTGGTACAGATGCAGCCATCCGCTGTTGGAACATCCCGGGGTCTAACATTGATCCTTACGACTCCTACGGTAAGTTGTCATTTTTGGTCCTTCCCTCGGCTGATTATAGCTCGGCACATAGATTTGCCAAGCAATATATGTGGCTCAGCAGCTTGATGAAATTGCCTCAAGTCCCATCCTAAAGTTGGGCTCAGTTGAAGCCTTGTTAAGTTAAGTCCGTCAAGCCTACTGTTTATTGCATGTCAAATATGTACAATGGCAAATGGGTTCATTTTGTTGTATACATACAAGTCCAACCAACTGTGCAGGCCTGCCAACTTTTCCTCGGATCTGATGATTCCCTCGTTTTTTTTTACTCCTCATGAATGCCATTACAAATTGAATAACACTGTATAAAGACTTGTGTGGGTTGAAATTTCCTCGTTTTTTTTTCTTCTTCTAAATTTCCAGTTGCATGCCTGGCTTGTTTTGAAGTACAACCTAACAGTCATAATCCTGGTACATCCCAAAAGTCTCAGTCCTGGTAGTCTAAATCTGGAAGCCTGAATTTAGTTTTCAATTTGAGAAACTAAAGAAGTCTGTTAGAGTCCAGTTTGATTTTTGCTGGTATCAGAGGGACAGGTTACTGACTCAATGACTGACTGACTGACATTTGTGAGCTGGGCAGTGCTATCGTATAGGATTACTCCATAATGCCTATGAATGAGCTTAATCTGGCCCACTGTGTAGACCAGATCTATGCATAAAAAGACTTCCAGTGAATAGCCATTTTGAATCACTTGAATAGAATTGTGTGCACTCTGGGACCACTTTTACTAGGCTTGCTGTGTCTTGTTTGCAGATTCGGGTGTGTTGGCAGACACCTTCGTTGGACACACCAACACCATCTGGGGCTTGGCCTTTGACGGGACCAAGAACCAACTGGTATCCTGCGCTGCTGACGGCACTGTGCGGTTATGGGCCCCGCAGAACAAGTCACCCCTACTCAGCACTTTTAAAACGGAAACCGGTATGTCCTACCTTATGTCTTGTTTGACATGTTTCTTATGAAGTACAATAAAGATCAGCTTGGAAGGGACATGTTGCTAAACAAAAGAACATGTCATGTTATCCGATATACTCGAAAGGGTGGTGTGTGCAAGAAATTATATGCACATTGTGCTGTCATTTTGAGAAATAGTATTTTATAATATAGGTTCCATATGAATTTTTAACACATAAACCACAAAATGGATAGCTGAGTATGTAGAGCTTTGGTACAGTAATCAGGTTTATATCCCTCTCCAGTCAATTGCTTTGTTCAACTTTGCAGTCCAGATGAATTTTAATTAGTTATAATTCACTATTCGTGTTTGATTGTGGAGTTTGGTGTACATGTAAGGAATAAATACCATAAAATCTTTGTCGTTTTTACTTGAACCCTTACTCTGATTACATGAAATACCTGCCCATGTTTAGAAAGTGTTTATTCAGAACTCGGTGTTCAAGTTTTGTCTGTTACAAAAAAAGTGTCGTGCTTTACTGCATAACATCCAGTTCGTACAAATTCAGCAGGTTTCCCAGTAAAACGACTGGCGGTTAGTATTTAACGTACATGTACTAAAACCTCATGGAATGACATGGTTTTGTCAATAGGTAAAAGACAGTGGGGTGTTTAAATACTGTATTAAAACCAAAGTACAACTAAAGAGAAAACTCAAGGAAAACATAAAGCTTGAATTTTTAATACCAATATTCAACTTTCTACACACACAAAGTTCTACGGTCCGAAGAAAACCTTTTAAACAATGTTCAACTGACCACACTGTAGAATAAATATTGCACTCTCACACTGACTTGTACACAAGTTGCGCTGCTGTGCACAGCTAATGGAATACTATTTTTGCAACCGTGTGTTTAACTTTGTTGTCCAGGCCAAACACACACATGGAAAGCCTTTTATCAATCTAATCTCTCTTCTTCCTTCTTCCTTCCTCCCCCACCCTCCCAGCTTACGGCAACCCCACCTCGGTGGACTTTGTGCGCTGTGACTCCAGCCAGATTGCTGTGGGTTACCAGTCGTCGGATACCATCATATTTGACCTGGAGACGGGGGCACCAGTAGTCACATTAGAAAGCAAAATGCCCTCAGGTAAATACTAAATCAACTAGGGTGTCGTACTGCATACACATCGCATGTGCATCGTGAGCGCTATACCAGTACCCCCTCTCGTCTTTACGCATGCGCTCTGTCCATTTTGGGGGTCATCTTATTGAATGACTAGTGCTGCAGTCAGTGCGTGCATGGTATACGGGACTGACCATGCACGCAATTAATTCGTAACTGTACACATACATATGTATTACTATTTTGTACACGCGGTCTCCACTATCAATAGCCCAAACATGATGATAAAGTTCGAGGATTAATTTGATGGATTCAACTTGAGCATTAAGGAGATAACCAGGGTAAATCGAAGCCAATAGTGCAATGAATCGTGTGCACAAGGCCATTCATGTACCGTAAGTCGGCAAAATGACGACTTACAGCAGATGACGGCATTCGCGTAAGTCGTCACAAATTTTCGGGTCCCAAAGGTGCCGACTTAGCCGGAGTTTACCGTATATTGTTCCCATCAAAGCATTGTCCCATTGGTGTATCATTTTACCTTTGAAGTCACAAACAGACCTCTGTTGCCATTCTTCCAAATGGAAAGGACTGTTTTATGCAAACAGTTCCGTAACAAAGACATGTTTGTCAATCCAAGTATGAGAACGCTTAAAGAACCAATTTCCTTGTGGATATGCTTTGTATTAAAGTACCTCGTAATATTTTATCGTAAGTACAAAGTATTTGTAGAGGAAATATCCAGAGAAAAGTTCTAGACTTTGCCAATAGTCCATCACTCTCTTCAATAATCCCTTCAATAATCCTTTCAGCGCATACTCTTAGAGCTGACTTTACAGTAGCCTTACAATGGTCTAGGGCGTATTATACAAATTGAGCAATTATGGTATAGTCTTCAAGTTTTGCTTTTCAAGTGCTATCATGGTCATCATGACTTTCCATAGCGCAGGCTTACTTCTGCTGCAGGCGGATATAGTGCCCTTGCTCTTGACAAATTAGCTTGTTTCATTACCACACATTAATCCCATTCAGTTATTTCAATGCGCCAGTTTCTTATAACCTACCGGTAGTCAAGAATTCTTTAAGTGTTATATTAGAAATCAAGCTAAAGTACGAAGACTGTATTGACTTAGTACTTTGAGTAGGGAAAAGAGTGATTGGTCACACAGTTGACAAATAGGCAAGAAATTAACAAATACAAATGATATTGCAAAAGGATGTGGACTTGAGTGAGTCCTTTTGCCAGCATGCCTGTACATTTTCATCATGCAGTTTTATGCGAAGATTTGGATTGTTTTTCCATAGTCAAAAGCCATAATCAATAAGGTGTACCACCTTATATTTCATTTTATTTTTTGAGTTGGGGACTCAGGAAAAGAATCTGCAACACTGAACTTTTCACGTTTTCAATGTCTGAATCTTGGCTTCACAGATAATGCATATACGCAGATTAACAAAGTGGCCAGTCATCCGACGCTCCCCATTACCATCACTGCCCACGAAGACCGGCACATCCGATTCTTTGATAACACTTCAGGTAAGTGACACAGGAATTTTTATTCCAGTAAACGAGCGAGGGGGAAAACTCTCCCAGTTGGATTTGGAATCTGTTCTCTGACAGGTCATCGCCTTCCGTATTAAAAAATTTGGGTGGCTTGTTGTTGATGTGTTGCACGTCTGGTCGTTAGTAGATTTCGTTTAAACATTACACGCCATTTTCACATAGTTGAGACTCAAATCCAAGTCCAGCATTACACACAATGAATCAGTGAGTTCCATGAGACTTGTTCTGCTACATAGCCTGTGGTTCACTAGCTCTGGTTCCTTTCTGATTCCTCAGTGGATAATATTAATAATGTGGTGCCTATAAAGTGCCTTATACCATAGTCTCAAAGCACTTCACAATTATTTTCCATGGTCATCAGGCCACCAAACCTGTTTTTTTCCCCCAGCAATTCCTGGGTAGAGAGATGCAATTATAGTGAAGTGTCCTGCCCAAGAACACAAGTATTCTGCTTCAGGGTTTGAACCCACATAACATACAATGGGGTGCTGTGGTCCAATGGTTACGGTGTGCGACTCGTGTGCCGTGGTACACGGGTTCGAATCCTGACTGTGCTCCTGAGCAAGGCACTTTACCATTATTGCTTTGTCCTTCGGATGGGACGCAAATCCGTAGGTCTTGTGTGTTGTGTAATGCACGTTAAAGAACCCAGTTACACTTATCGCTATTAAGAGAAGGGGTTTGCCCCGGTGTTTCTGGCAATGGCTGCAATATGCACCGCAGGACCTTGGTCTCATACTACTAGTTCTCATTAACTTGAGGGCCTTCTTGGAAAGCAGTGCCTTGCACTGATCGGAGTTAACCCTCATAAAAGATGACGTTAAAAAAAATAAAAAATATGTGTCGGATACCGTAACCATTGGACCATTGCGCTCCATGTGTAAATGTGAATGTAATAGAAATGGAATGTTTTTATTTTTCTGTGACTGCAGGTAAAATGGTACACAGTATGGTGGCCCATCTGGATGCGGTGACCAGTTTAGCGGTGGATCCAAATGGATTGTACTTACTTTCAGGAAGTAAGTCATTTTGATTTTTTGTTTCAGTCATCAGTTGCATGTGTGACTTGTCCCAAATAAAGAAGACTTTCACGGAAGATTGTCCAGCATAACGGTCATTCGTTGTAGCTATTTTTGGAAGTCAGTGCTGTGTATAATTTGGCATAACATTTTTGATCCAAAGTGATATCTGTTCAGCCAAAAATTCAGTATAGCTAGGTACCTCCATTATTGTATCGTTCTGCTGTACTATATGTGACCAGCCCTACAAAAAATAAGCCTGTTGTAGGGAAATTGACTTCTTATTTATCTACAAACGAGGGCACCAAACCTTCCATTTGATATATCATGGACCTCTTTTTGAACTGAGCTAGAAAAGTCTCATTGAAGAAACTAAACGTCAGAAGTACCAAATTCACTTTGAAAAATAAACAACGAAAATTCTCTTCCTTGTCAGTCTTCAAACGATATTAAACTTGCCTATATAAAAAATTGGGTTACATTTTATACATATAATGAATTTTTAGGAGTGCAACAGTAAGAACAATTTCATGAGGTGTCAGTTTGAATGTTCTATTCCACGAGGCGAAGCCAAGTAAAATGAAACATTCCATCTGTCACCGAAATTAGTCTTCTATTGCACGAATGTGAAACATTCATTATTTGTTTTATACAACACCTGAATGAATCCTCGTCATCTGATTGGTTAGAGCCACCAATCTTGTGACCATGCAATGGAACTTCTATTAATCATGAAATAGTACTTCTATTTTTGCGGTGCGGCTGGGCCGGGCCATGGGTGGGTACAAATAATTCAGTGACATCTGATGAACGACCTACCAATCAGATTACGGGGATTTATTCAGGCGTCACATAAAAGTAAATAAATGAATCAAACATTACTACTTCAGTAATGTAGTGTACTCTTCATTATTTCAAAACATTACGAGCTAATCACAGCTGCGACCATGTTCTATGCACGCGCGCATCCATCCAACATGCGTACGCATGTACGTGCGCTGTCTGAAGCCTCTTACCCGGGCTGTTTTTATTATACAAGGTGATAGAAACAACACTTTCAACTAGTAGGGACGATCAAGAGAATGTATCCCGTGGGGTACATCACTCATGTACCATGGTGTGTACCATGACACCATACATGCGTGTTTGTGGCACATCACATGCTCGGTTCTCAACCAATAAAGCATGACGATCTATTACCGAGGTATACCAATACCAATTGTTCCCCACTCACACCTGATGTTCCTGAACTAATGAAGCAATTGTCTTTTCCATGTGAGTTTGGGAGGTTCAGGTTTGTATTTGGGTGGAAAAAAACAGTGTTCTGCTTTCTAATTTCCTCTTTCTTTTTTTCTTCAGGTCATGACTGCTCAATTCGTCTGTGGAACCTGGACAGCAAAACCTGCGTTCAGGAGATCACCTCTCACCGGAAGAAATTTGACGAGTCGATATACGACGTCGCCTTCCACCCCTCCAAGCCCTACATAGCTAGCGGTGGAGCCGACGCCCTGGCCAAAGTGTTTGTATGATAGGGCGTGGGGCTGATGTAGGATGAATGTATGCAGCTGGGCCTTGAGAAATCCTTTCTTGCTCAAATATTTCTAGTTGAGGAGATACGAAAATAAACCATGCAGGTTTTAAACCATGCAGACCACGTGCACTGCAGTAGGATTTTCTGATGTTATTCTTCAGAACATAACCGAGCAAGTGCAAATAACAGAATCTTCCTATGCACAAACTTTCATGGTCAGTTGATTCTTGTTGAATTAAAGTCAAAATTTCAAATTGAAATTTAGCATTAGTTGGTTTCCTGTTGTACATGTAATAAGTTCTATTACATTTAGCTACTAATTGCCAGTGTCAACTAGTCGGTTGACTGTGGTTAGCTAACTGACCATTGTCAACCAGACAAGGTTTGGTCAGAGCCACTTCAACTTTATTAAAAAAAAAGTTGTATGTTATCCGATACAAGCTTGTTAGATCTTACCAAAGGAAATAACAAAAGTCTGATGCAAGACAAGGTAGTAAGCTCTGCTTGTGGCAAAAACTAAGACCCTTGGCAATCGGCCATATTTTGAGTGAATGAGGCACTGTAATGATGCTAATTTCTGAGTACTAACATTAAAAAAAAATCCTGTTCATTAAAACAGTTTAGTACCATAACTTAAATCTAAAAATGTAATTTGTTCATCAAAACAACAACCTACGTCAGTAACCTAGGAAACATGTCTGTTTATGCCACAAAATGTCAATGTTACACCGCCCTCGTTTGTTCAAGAATAAGGCCGATCAGCGATCGGATTTCTCAAGGCCGAGTTTTAAAGTGGCCACTAGCAAGTCCCGGGCTTGCAGCTGTACAGGCCCCCTTCAGCAGTGAAGGGAGGTGAAGTGTGTTATATTAATGATGAGTTAATCAAATTTAAAAATGAGCGGGGTGAGTTAATCAGAGGTTGTGTATGTTTGGTGAGAGAGCCAATTCCAATTCCACCAGTTACTTGGAGGAGGAGGGGGGGGGGAGCGGGAGGGAAACGGTGGTAAATCACAGTACATGTACATGTATATTGGAAAAAGCACCTCTGTCTGTCAGATTGTAGGTCCAGCCTAGAAGCACGTGAGTTAACCAGTCAGGTTTTTATCAACTGCACCTCTGCACATCAAGTTTTGATATTTTTGTGGATAAAAAGTCGGTTAAGGAAATCTCAGTGCTGCAGACTGTGGTGTGACTTCCACGCTATTTGCTTGTAGTTATTCACGTCATACTAACATATGTCATTGTCCTGCGAGTACTCAACTAGTCATGAGTAATTCTTTGCGAGTACTCGAGTAGCAAAATCCACTACTTGCCCCAGGCCAAATAAAACAAGATTGATTTCAGCCTGTTGGGCAGTGTTGACCAAACTCTGCAGTATTCAGCTTTCATGCAAGGAGACGAAAATACAGTTTGCACAAAAGTTGAAGCAGAAAATACTGGACAACATAATGCCATCTAAAGATTTGGCAACTTCTTACTTGTTCAGACTAAGAAGTTGTCTTCAAATTTGTTTGCAACACTGTGATTTTCAACACTCACGGCAGACCAATTATGATATTTTCCAAAGGCCCAACAGTTTCGTGTGCTTGTGGCGTTAGACTTTCAAATTGTTTTATGGTCTATAGGGACCCTCTTGTCTTTCAAATATGGCTGCAAACAAGGCACTTTGTAGGCACTAGCAGGCCTCTCTGCATGTCACTTCTTTTCCCATCATGCAGTGAAAGTTTGCTTGGAGTTTGTGAACATTTCAGACCATCCTTCCTCACACCATATCCAACTTGGATCAACATGTTAAATCTAGCCTTGTCCTGTGCAAAAGTTGGTTTACAAGTTTGTGCAGGAGCTAATTATAATAGATTTGTGACTCGGATGTGGTGGCCCACTCTGTAGCAGTCTTCAGGATACCAGACATAGATGGCCCTGTGGACCAGCTGGCTAGCCCATGACGATGTTCAATATGGCTTATTTGGAGTGAATGAGGATGCTCTGATGACGCATGCTGTTTTCTGGATACAAACAGCAGAATAATCATGTTCATTGAAGCAGTTTCGTAACTTGACTTAAAACATTAGGAATCGTACAAATGTCGTTATTAAATTACGGCAACATATGAACACACGTCAGTAACCCTGGGCTCACGTCTGCTGATTCTCCACATTATAAATGTTGTGAACGCACCCTCCCTCAATTAATAATATTCCCTATTGCAAACACATCAAATGTCAGCTGCCAACTTTCCAGTATTGCTTGGAGCAGGTCATGGTAATGAAAAATGGTGTCAACAAGAAAATATAATTTACAGATTGAACTGTGGGATGGAATTGGTTCTCATCATTGTGGAATTTTCTCAGTGCGGCTTAATATTTGTCTGTTCCACCTTAAATTGCATCGGCAACAAGTGCATGAAATCATAACAGAAAGTGACCTTCAGTGATTGAATTGACCCCAGGGTGTATCTGCATGTACAGTTAAAATCTGCACATGAACAATAACTGAATTAAATATCTCCATTATTATGCACGAGATATAATAAATAAAAAAAACACACTAATTGTCCACATCCAGTGTTCAGGGATGTTCGTGTGCCTTTATAGGGCAGTTTTAATGTCCTTGGCCATGTAAACCGACCAAAACACTCGAAAATGAATTTGCCGCAATGATAATGTGCCACAGAACCATAATGGAGGGACAGTGTGATGTAAATACAGTATATAAATTTGTATGTGTTCTTGAATGAGCTGTGCTGTCCGAGTGTTGGGACTCGCAGCTTAGTATTCATCGTAGTGACTGTTACAGTAATTACTTGTAAACTTTTTAAAGTACATCAGTGGTCACGGGAGAAAGTATTAAAAAAAGGACTTGTACCAAGGCTTATATCATGAGCTCCATGCATGAGCTCCAGAGCATGTTATGTTGCTGAGCTGTTCAATCAAAGTGAGAGTATTCCTCTTTGATGTATAACATATTTGTAGATTTGTTTCATATACACCTCACCGAGCACGCCGTGCACTGAAGCAGGCCCACTTCAATGGTGAAAGCACTGTGCCAGCATTGTTCAGAAAATGGGGCATTAGGGGAAGTGCTTTGTACAATAGCTTGCACAATGCTTGCACCATTGAAGGGGGCCTCATGAATGTAAAGTGACAGCGTGCTGAGATTGGTCTATTGGAAAGTTGGGATAATTCTCTTTCTGCAACATTGCGGAAAGATTTTCCCATTATCCATTTGGAGGGGACAGTTGTGCGTGGAGCCCATAATAGCTGTCAAATTTTTAGCGTGTAACCTTTTGGTGGTGGATTCTGGTTTGTTGGTCCCAACCCTATCGCAACAGCAGGTGACTGTGAACATTTCAGTTATTTAGGAATTGCCGAACATGATTATGTAAGCATCAGAAAGACATTTCACGTACAGTTTTTTGAGCCAGTTATTACGTCTGAAACCTCAGGTCGTTAAGCAGTGAATATATATGTGGTCTGGTGAAAGACATGTTGGTTTTCTTAACTTCAGTCATCCACAGATGAAGTGATACTTTTAATACCCATCCAATCAAGCATTGTGACAATTGCAGTTGAAAAGATTGCTCCTGAACACAAGTTCCTATATGTTCAAGGGCATTCTCCTCAAATCTTCTGAAATTGCATTCCTAATACCACGAGGAGTACATGTTTCGTGCAGTGCAATTGGCCTTGTTTACAAGTATGCACACACACACGGCATACAGAGCCTATTTGTGCATACATGTATGTAGATATTTAAATCAAACCTTGCCCCTAGTCAAAGATCATAAAGACAATACCAGCTAGCCGATCTCTGAATCTATATTTTAAGTGAGATACTAAAGCCCGCCGCACACGAGAGCTACGTGCAGAGCAAAAAGTCATTCGAGGCTGTTTGCTCAGCACGTAGCTCACAACATATCCCCGTGTGGTGCTGTGAATTTTTGCTGAGTTATCTGCCTCGCAAGGCTGTGAGGCAAATATCTACCCAACACGGGCAAGTTCTCACAGGCAATATCTCACCAACATCCGACCAAGTACAGGCATGTAAGTCCTCCTGCAATTGCCTGATTTCATGGGGTTTTTTAAAACTATAAATAACATATTGGCACCGTACACGTGTTGTATACTTTTCCTTTATACCTCAAAGTTCAGGCAAAAATGTCAGAGTCCACTAATACATCCCTGCAAGTCGTATCCACCACCAAAAGCCATACCTTTAGGCTCAAACTCTGGGTTTTCTTTTTTTCTGAAGATGTTCTTTCACTTCTTAAGTATAAATATGTATAATTTATTGAAATGGAAAACACAGGAGGAGCTTACATTGCCAAAGCAGTGTCAAAACGACATCACGGAAAAGTGTGTTTTTAAATGCCATTGTTATATAATTTTGGTGTAAAGATTTGAAGATCTTAAAAAAAAAATGTGGGGTAGGGGCGGGGCGGAGGGGGGGTGTGTTACCGGACCCTGTTTTGTTGTCGGCTTCTTATTAATATGTGTAGTTGCTGTGATCTGCTTGTTTCTCCATGTTTAATTTATTATTAGATCACGCATGGGTCGAGATAAAAACAGAATACGTTTCGAGAGAATAAGTTAATTGAGATTGGTAAAACAATCCTCTCTTATTATTTAAAGTACATGTAGCTTGTATATTTTGCGTTAGGTTTTTCTGCTCACCACTCACACGGTACTATAATACTTGCAGCTCAAGTTATAGCTAATGAAAATTACTTTGCCGATTCTTTTCTCAATGCAGATTTGTAAATTTTTCTGTAGACAAACAAAAAAAACCTGTATTAGTGGTTTTGTATTGAAACCATGAACCAAAGATTGAGCTGCTGTGTTTCTTTTATTAGTATACTGTACTAGTCATTGTTTTATTTGAGTTGCAGACTGCCAGCATATCCCGCCGGGGTATTATGAGGAAATTCTCCAATACTCTTCCCAAAGAAATGACGCTCCAATTACTTTACAATTATTGCCCAATTTGTAGGGCACCCCACTTGTCTTCTAGGTTAACCACATGTTATGGTTAGGGTTAGGTTTTAAGACGAAAATGTGTGAACCGATATGTGGAAAATAGTAAAGCAGCAAAAGGAGTGGTTCATGAAACAGTGCACCACACACGAGGTTATCGTGTAGATGCCATTACTTGATCGTTCCTGTAGTAGAAATGTAGGCAGTACTAAAAGAAATCAAAGTCACCGGCTTCTCTCTCGCTCTCCCCATGCCCCACCCCTAACTCTTCCCCATCCCCTTCCCCTACCTCTACCCCTTCCCCTACCCCTTCCCCTACCTCTACCCCTTCCCCTACCCCAACCCCACCCCTATCCCTACCCATCTGGATTAGGAAGTATTGCTTATCCAGATTATGCTTGGAAAACTCATATGCTTAACAAAATCAGCGGAGAGCCAATCAATACGTTATGTATGCTTGAACATGTGTTACACTACACTTCCGACTGGTTACCTATTTTTTGCTAGCAAATCTTTCTATGCTCGGCACATGTTTGTGTTTTAAGCAGCTGTGTGTAATTGGCCACCCAAAGAGTGGAATGATACTTATGATGATTGTGTGTCCCTTTTGTGACCCTTTGTGCCGGGGCTGTCTTATATCCCAAAGATATCCTGAATAATTATGGCTGAATGTCACGGTGGTGCAAAGTATTGTGGGGCAGACGTGGACAGTACTTTGTTCCACAGTGATACCCGTGTGAAACATAACAATGGGTGATATCTTTGGAACGGCTTCAGTTTACTGGTAGTCAATTACTCGAGTCTGCTATTCCTTTTGAAACTCCTGAAGGTGCCAAATGCATAGTCGGATTGTATCTCAGAAATAAATTTCAGGTTTTCATTGTCGAAATACGTCATTAGCCTGATGGAGAGTGGCAGACATGAAATAATCTTGGGTAGAAATTTGAATTTACCAACGTTGACATTAAAATCGTCAATGACACGACTATATACTGGTGTCTAGATACATAGGGAATATCTAGAGACCTATATATTGACATAACGTAACCCTAATGCCAGTTAGTTTTGGGACTTCATCTTTAACAATTGTGTAACGACAGGCCACTTTTTTTGGAAGCAGCTTGCGGTAGGACAATTTTGGTTTTACTTTTATGTTGTTCAACCCCTTTGACTCCTTTGTTCTCTGTTTCAGTGATTTTTTAGTGAAATATTGAATCGGGACAACTACTGTACAGGTGATCCTAGTTGTAGGTCCGTTTATAGAAGCACAAACTGTTAGCCTTGAGGTGTTTTTTTTGATATTCCATATTATATTAGGAAGCCAGACCTTCTGTAGGACCACTGTGCAGAGTGTTATTTATATATCTATATGTTTGACATTTCACTGTAAAAATATCAACTTTGTATATTACATGATACGTGTCAAGTTCACATAACTACTAATAACATACTAATGATGTGGGCAAACCATACGTACAATTATTTTCCGATGTTAGTGTAGAATGGAATGCAAAGAAATTCCAAACTGCAGAAAAAAAGTTCATTGTTTTTAAGTTATACCTAATGTAAACCAAAAAAAAAATATTACGAATTTTTTGTGTCTTGTGTGCGGATAAAGACTCTTTAACTGACCACTGACCTGGTTTGTATTTTCTATTGTTTCTATTGTGTTTGAAAATGTGTCATTAAAACTTATGTCATGTATGGTGGTGTAAGGACTTATTCCACCTTGTTGTAGAGATATTTTAGGCAATTTCACCCTTTTAAGTTCAGATTTTGTCAGTAAAGTTAAGGCCGCCATCATGCTTGCATAGCTTTTTCCGAGGTCGTATGCTGAATAACAAGGGGGTGTTTTTTTGTCATGAGTATATAGCAGTCACATAATTGACTTCAGTTTTCAGGTGGAAGACAAGGGTCATAAGTTGCCAATTGTATCAGTGTCTTTTCTCAAATTACATGACACCTACCAAATATGTTTTTTTTTTTTTACCATGCCGAGCACTGTAAAATACATTTCAAAGAGGCACCCTTTTCCCTATAAAATCATACATGAACTCATGTTGGGTTCATATATGGATAGATCAGTGATGCCGGCCATCTTTGCTGCACACTGGGACTAATGTCCACTGCGAATGCCGGGACTGTGAAGCTTCACGGTGTTTGGTAAATCCAGGGTGGTTCTGTTGTAGGAGAAAAAAAAAGACACAATGGGCCCGAATTTAGCCCATTCATTCGCATCACGGGGTATTCCTATATGATAGCACTGCGGTGCTCACAAGTGACGTCAGTCAGTGAGAGAAGTACAAAGATGACTCTAGGTTGGCCCTCTGGGACCATCAAAAATACCTTAATAACTTATCTCATTGTTGGAGGCCCCTTCAATGGCGGCAGCATTGGTCTATCGTTCAGACGATTTGTCCCGGAGCAGTGGCTTTCCACAATAGAATGCACAATGGTTTCGCCATTGAAGGGGGCCTCGTATGTATACACATATGGCTTTATTTACTAGGTACACTATGGGGACTCGTACGTGAACACCATCTGTTGGCCATTTAGAAAAGATTTTGAATCTGCATGCATGTTTCTGTGAACAGAAAGCTGAACCACTTGAAAGTACTAGTGGTCAGTCCTTAAAAGTTTAACACACGTTGGAAACCTGTTAAAGAGATGTATGAAAATTAAAACAATTTGCTTTGTGGAAATTGCCTGGAAATTTTAGAAACTGTTTTAAACAGATTTCAAGTGTGTGTAAAGTCCTAGAAAAAGTGTGGCCATCCAACTGAATTCTCTATATTTAAATTGTTACTGTAGGGTCATCTGTTTTATTCAAGTTTCAATTGTTGTAATAAACAATATGCTGATGTATCTGTATTCTGTACTACCACCATATAATGTCGCCCAGATTTTTTTTTGTAGGTAGAAAATTAAAATCGACAAATTCTGTGCTGTATAAAAAAAGAATGTTGCATTACTGCAGACATTTGGTTTTGTTTGTGTCTCATATGAGGTACAAAGTAATAAAATTGTTTTGAATTTGTAATCGTTTCTTGTGAATTTCTTTCTGTGGGGCTTCAATGTGTTGTGAGTGTGTAGAAAGCCTTCGCCCCGTGCCCTGAGTATCATCCGTTCGACGGAGCCCGTGAGCTCCGCGCCAACGTCAGACAGTTTATCCCTGCGTATAAGTTTGTGTGATCTCGTAAAAGGAATAGCTATGTGTAATGCATAAGTATAGAGCACAAATTGAGCAATCGGGTTTAATACTTATACAGGAAACGCAAATGCTAAAAAGTTATATTGATAATTAAAGAGCCTAATTAACAAAAGAATTAAAGGGAATATACAACATTTGCAAACATCGAAAAACAAAACTACCGAATTTTTACGAAATACCTTACTGGGATGTTGGTAAATGACAGTCTAAAGCATCCTGTAAAATTGTGGCACCAGGTGTAAAGTCATTCCAAGAAAATTGGTAATTTGGTCGGCCGTTTACTCACAAAATTTGTCAAAGTAAAATGCATTTGGGCAGCTTGATGGCTAGATATGAGACCCCGGGTGACAAAAAATCTAACAAGCCACCGAGCTCAAAGAAATAGTTGTGTGCCTTGAAGTCGACACACGCGACCTCGGAATTTTAGCAGGGTTTTAAGTTTGTTGTCACTAAACAGAGGGATCAGAAACCATGTTTCAAGAAACACCATGAAAATTATTTTCGCACTAGAGTTAATTACGTACTTAACCTCACGAGTGTTATCGCCATGAAGCTCTGGCGTCGCTATAGTTATTTGCTCGTACTTAGGCCAATACTGAATACCATAACAATAACTGTTGCAGTGGATTTCGACACCACAATATTTTAAAGGGTATTTTAAGCAAGGTTAGTCCAGTAAAATTAAAAGCACTATTTTAATTGGATTGTTTCTCAACTAATTGAACTATTAGAGGTTTTTTGGCTGCTTCAGGTTTGTGTTTTTCAATTTCTTTGTAATTTTCAAGCGACGAAGGTCGATCGAAAGTTGCTGGTAAAAAGGGTGGAATCCAAACGGATTCTCAATTATAATGAAACGAAACTTGAATGGTACAGAAATTTCACGCTGCAAACTCTTATAAGTGGCTAGAATTGTCGTGAAGAACCATGAAAAAATACTTCCGCGCTTTCTAGTTAATTAACTACTTAACCTCACGAGTGATATTGCCATGAATCTCCGGCGTCCGTAAGGCATCGCCCGTAATTACTTACCACCGTAAGTGGTGCAGTGGTTTTCGTTACCACTACTTTTTTTTTTGAAAGGGTAGCTTAATATTTTAAGCAAGGTTAAACCAATACAAAATTATAAGTAAAATTGTAATCAACTTGTTTCTCAAAGCAGGCAAAAAAGCTTTATTTTAATTGAAATATAGGCCTAAATTTTTCAATTTTTTTTTAAGTTTCAAGCGACGAGGGTCAATCGAAGGTTGCTGGTATGAATGGGTGAGGTCAAAACGGATTACTTCAATCACTTGCCCCCCCCCCCCTGGAAAAAAAAAAAAAAAAAAAAAAAAAAAAAGAGGCGCGAAGACAAAGTGGTGTAAATTTAATGAGTTGGGGGGGGGGGCAAAATGTCCCTGCCCCCCTCTAAAACTGATAAATCAAGAATGTGTTGAAAAATACAAGCATTTTTTGGCAAATTTTTTTTTTGCCCCCCTCTAGAAAAAATCCTGGCGACGCCCATGGCTACGACTAGGACGAAACAACACCCTTATATTAAAGAATATTCGCTGCAAACTTTAAGTGGTTGAAAATATCGCGAAGAGCCATGAGGAATAATTTCGCGTTTTGTAGTTAATTAACTACGTAACCTCAAGAGTGTTATCGCCATGAAGCTCTAGCGTCTTTGGCAGTGGCATTGCTCGTAATTACTGCCCGCAATAAAAACTGGTGAAGTGGTTTTTGTAATAAATAATTTTTTTTAAGGGAAGATTAATATTTTTAAGCAAGGTTAAAGCAATAAAAATGTAAAATGAAAGTATACTTTTAATTAACTTGTTTCTCAAAGCGGGCAAGACTATATTGCACTCAAAAACGCTTGAATTTAATGAAAATACAGGCCTAAGAAGTTTTTGTGGTTGGAGGTTTGTGTTTTCCATTTATTTCTTGTTTCAAGTGACGAGGGTCGATCGAAAGTTGCTGGTATTACGACGGTGAGATCTAGACAAATGCTCAATCACTCTGCGAACTTATATAAATGACGGGAATTGCCTTACCGGGACTAGTTTGCAACGGGACGAAGAGACATCAACTATTCACCATGGCTGCTTGGAATCTGCTAGTCGGCTTGGCTGTTGTTGCCGTTTTGATGAACCAATCCTTGGTATGTTTTCCAATTTCTATTTTATAAAATAATGAGTGAAGAATGCTTCCTCGTTTTAAAAGGGTATTTTTTCATGTGCCCTACATCCTAATGAAATAAAACGTGATAGAGTTATCTTCATGCAGTTCAAGTTAACTTACTCACTTTCTAACCAAAGTAGGGGTTTTCCCCGGTAATTTTAAGATTTGTATCACACGAATTCCTTATATCAATACTTTAATTTCGTCCCGAACATCGCCAAGCGCAATTCTCAATTTGAATTTCAAAAGGACACCACTAGATTTCATTTAAGGTTCAGTATAATTCAAAACTTTAGCTTACCGATTCGTCCTAAATTTGTGAAATTCGTCTAGTGTAGCAATCGGCATTGAATTGAAAAAGCAAATTCGGGTTTTTTTTTGTCATTCGTTTTAATGTTGTTGCCATTACATTTCGTTTCTGGTGACTTACAACGTTACGATTAGAAAATGTGCCCAATCTTTGGACTTATTGGGAGAAAAATGTGCGCATTTGAACAATTATAATTTCAACATATATGTCCTTTATTATGAATAAAAAAGTAGTTAGCTATAACCTTAAATTTTCTTTTATGCGTTCACAATTAGCATAAGAATCATGTATAAATATCGATTTAGTGCTCTTCCAATGTATACTGTCGTCTTTAGTAAGGTAGTTTTAATTTTAGTCAAGCAAATCCAAACAATGAGCACACGTTTTCGTCCCGGGTATTCGTTTCTGCCTAGTCTATGCCAAACCTTGTCATTCAGAAATCAAATTCGTCTAATTGATTTATATGAGACGAATTCGATCACTAAATGCTGCCATTCGGCAACAGCTTAGACAAAATTTGATCTGTAATGACGAATATTCGCCCCGGTGACTAAAGAGAATGAAAACTTTAAAACTGAATGGTAAATGACGAAATGTGTTTGTTAAAGGCTATGATTTTTTTTCGGACGAATTTGAATGATTAAGTTGGTGACTTTGAATGAAAAATCTTTAAATAGCCGGGATACGACAAGTACAAATCAATTTGATGGAAACACCTTTTATTTTTCACCTGAAAATGTGTTTTATCCTTTTTAGTCCTATGTTAAACTTTTCAGTATAATTAATAGGCCTATGTCAAAATATTAAATAAATTGCACAAATGAAAGATAATTGCACAGTAGGGGTTCTTTTGTTTAATTGGCATTTTCTCAACAACTCCCATATGCTGTTTTTATGATTTTTTCAGCATTTGAAAGAAAACGCCATACAGCTTTACTGTGATATCCAAAACATAAAACGTCACAGATTACGTTTTTGAAAAACGGTAAATAGTTTATGCATTTTATGCATTCTTTTTTTGGGGGGGGGGGGACAACCTGTATAAAGACCTTGATTCTTGTGTGACTCCTTGGTTATGTGTTTTGCAAGCCATACATCTTCACATTCACTTAAAGCGATTGTTGCTCTTTCTGCAATTTTCAGTAGTAAATGGATTTGCATGGGGGAGTAGAATGCTATAGCAAATATTGTTAAACGGACTTGTTTCACGTTTTCGGCTTGAAGATGCTGGAAAAACCAAGAAAACCAACCATGTTCATGTAGTCTGGTTCCCTGACCCCACTTAAGACGAAACGGAGCAGTTTGTTGAGTTTGGGGAATTGTACGGTCAGAGAATCAGACCGGCATGCTTCTACCCCTTCACAGGTGTGTAATCAATTGCAAAGAAAATGCAGAACAACTAATTATGAACAATTAAGAACGGTTTTGAAAAAACCCAGAAAATTACCATTTTTCTTGAAAATTTCAGCACACCAGGAGCCACGATTGTACAGGGTGCTTTAGAATGTCATTCCAAAACAATAATCAGTTATGATCATTTCGATTTTTGATGTTTGCAAATCTTCCCTTTAATTTGATGTATTTTTTTAGCAATACATTTTGTTTATTAATATATGTGTCATGGAATAGGAGCACGTTGACTTCTATTAGGGAGGGGTTGTGGACTGCGCCTCGGGGGTTGAGGGTGTGTACCCTTGGGATGGAATAACAACTCTGGACTGCACTCACTGATCTTGTACTTGATTATCTCATCATTTCATTCTCTCGGTTCGTCTTCATTGATCATCAATTAGCATTGGCACATGGTAGAAAACATCGGTATCGTAGAAAAACAAAACCCCCAAGCCCGCCTGCTCTCACTCACAGCCGCCTACTGCAATAAACAATATAGGGCCGAGTTGGTTGCCCGTGTACGGATACGCACAATTATTTCAGAAAAACAGGCGTTCGTACGCATCAAAAAGCACACATGTTCCAGCTTGTATAATCAAGCCATTCAACTAAAAGTTCCCTCATCGGAAGGAATCCTTCCCCAAAAAACAGAGTGAAATTCGCCGAGAATTCCAGCAACCATCAACATCTTTCAGGCCCATCGACAGCGACAAGCGGAGGGAGCGAGAAGCCTGACACATTACGCACTCGTCCTGAGCGGACTTATCACTCCGCACTTATTAAGTGTTAAATGTAATTAACAAAAGTTATAATATGCCCCATAAACTACTCAAACAGAATCAAGACTCTGTTATGTAAAGCCAAATTTCCCTTTTGATAAGTATACGATTTTCCAAAGCTTGTAAAAGCAGGTACTATATATTCTAATGGTTGAGAATGGATACAGTTGTTTACATGGGTTAAGTGGCATCTGCCCAGATACAGCGTGCTTGACATTAAAGGGACTTCTTCATTGCATAGACACAAATCGATGAAGTCCACACAATCCAATGAGTTAAAGGAAAAAATACCCCGTACTCCCACATATGTATAAGAAAAATTATCAAACATTGTTTGTAATGGACGATTTAAATTGAAATTAAATGTAGCGTTTTCGAATTACTCTCCATGGGCAATGAAATCGCGCAGAACGCTAATGGAATATGATTTCCCGCCATTTTTATAGAGTCGAAACGAATTTTTTTTTTTTGTATTTCTTTGCTTTTAGTCTTTGGAATTACTTGACGAAAGTGCGATTCAACGTTTATTTGAAGTTGACAGCATTGACAAAGGTACGTGAAATTTAAGGAAGTTTAACCCATTGTCACCTCACGCGTACGGCATTTTCTACTGTGATTTTTTAAAGTCATTCATTGCTTCTTAAAAATGATTGTGAAATTAGATGATCGTATTTCGCAGCATTCGGTTGTTTGCTGTTGTCTAAAATAGTGCTTCATTTAAAGTTGTATTGACATTTCTGCCTTGTCGACTTTCTGCGTCCTTTCTGAAAACGTCTTTTGAATAACCGTCACAGCCCCGCAACATGAGCTTGTCTACCCCCGAGTGGTGACGGAAGAGGGCGCTTTTGCCGTCACTGGCGACGCGCTCAGCTCAGATACCTTGCGGCTGACATTCCAAGCCTTCGGTGAGGATTTCGACCTGTGGCTCAAGCGGGACGACTTCGGCATCGCACCGGACTTCGAAATGAGGGTGATATCTAAGGAGGGTACCCGACAACAACCGATCCGAACCGACTGTTTGTACTCGGGCAAATGGAACATGGATCCTACATCCCTGGTCACCGCAGAAACCAGCGATGGTTTGGTGAGTTGGATCGATGGCATGATGCGGAGGTACAAGGCAGTCAGCCTTCGGCATGCATGATGCAATGAATGAAACTGTTTGACATTGTCCCACTGTTCTAACCTCCTGAAATGTGTCAAAAACCTCCATTCAATGATTTCTTTTATATACGTTTCGGGAATTCCCTTGAAACAGGAGTCGATTATACAATGGATGTGTTGGTTGGTATCGTCCATTTCTTTTGATGACAATGCTGATGAAACTGGTTCCCATAAACCTTATCATGGGAAGGCATATAGGATCATTTGAATTTATCCCCAAAGCACCCCACTGAATAATTATAAAAAATTCGTTTTATTTTAAAGAAATTAAGAATTGTGTAGGTGAAAATTGGAAATAAAAAGTATTATGACAGTTTTCTAAAAAAGAAGAAGAAGAAGAAGAATTTTTAATTCACTCAGATGCAACACCAACACTGTATAATACGCTTTGAACATTTTCTTTGGATTTAGAGTGGTTTTAGCCTATAATTGAAAACAAACAAAATGCATAATAAGCAAATGAATGTATGCCTTTAAAGTTATACTTAAAGCTGTAATTTTTTTCAGGAAGTCACTAAAAGTGAAAGTCTTTTTTTGGTTTTTATTACACCTCTTTGATTCGCAGCATGTCATGATTCACGGGAAGGGCGGACCAATCTACGTTACGCCCTTGAAGGATCAACCACCAAGCAGCAGGGGGCTCGGCCTAGCCCACGTTGCCTACAAAGGCAGCATTGAAATCCATTGTGCTACTGACAATACCATGGGTGAGTGCAGATGTCGATTCCATGTGGACAATTTATTTGGTTTTATTTTGTCCATCGGCATCGTTTGCAGACTCTCAAGGCATATATGTTGTTTTTTTTCTGAACTATATCATGTTGTAACTTATCCATTATGCCTCAGTGAACCATGTGACTTGTACAGCGAGACTGTAAATAATACAAACGGTTAGGATGATCAGATAATATGCTAATTTTTGTTCTTAATATAAAGTCAATTTGAGGAGTTTGTGAGTAGAACAACTATAGGCCTAATAATTGTACCACCATTTTTTGTTCATAGGTCCTGCCAGATTTACCAGCTTAAACTCTGCATCCAAGCCTGCTCGACATGCTTCGCAAAAAGTACTGGAACTAGCGATGTATTCTGATTACGAGTTGTACTCGAAACATGGGACCGATACCGGCATGAAAATACTCAGACTCTACGCAGCGGTAGGTGTGTTTTGAAGTAACAGCACTTTGTTATAAACAAAACTCATACAGGCGTTTAACAGTAACAGACAAGCTGCTGTTAGCGGGCAAATTCATGTTTACTTTATAATTCATCGTGTGAAAATTTCGAGGTCCGTTTGAAGTTTGCAAAAACGATATCTATTTTGCTCAACGCTGCTGCATAAAGAGCAGGTTTGGTCACGAACTATTTTAGTTAACCATATATAGTTCGACTAAACTTCCATCGAGCGAAGGCTAGTTGGACTACTCACTCTTTTTCACGCTTCCACCATGGGCATGCGCAGAGCCTCAATCTGGCAACTTTACACAATAGAGATGGCCGGTTCAGTGATTCTTGTGTCGGGGTTCAGTTTACTAAACCGGCTTTTTTATTGTGTAAAGTTGCGAGATCGAGGCTCTGCATGTCCAATGGCGTAGTGTGAAAAGAGCGAGAGTATGGCGCACGGTTGCATCACTGGTTATCAACAGCTGCGCGCATCATAATAAAGCACAACGGGAATCCAGGACTTTTGACCATCGTTTGACTAGAGGCCTTTGCGCGTTGCTGTAAGCACCTAGCTAGCTGGGCGAACGTGCGCTAGTCGAATTACCCGTATCCTCGTCCAAAAATACTCTCGGGTAGTATGCCTTGAACTCACTCCCTGACGGGCTAAACTTACTGTAGTTTTGTTGTTTTTGATAATCATGACGAAAGTTGTTCACATAGCAAGGATTCAAAATGTTGCTTGTGTAGTGTTCTGCGTGAGATAATTAAAGGACCAGTGGCGAAATCAGCTTTTGATGTCAGGTGGGGGCAACGGCACTCGCACATCTGCGCCGAAATGTAAACGTGTTTTTTTCTCTGGACACTTGTCCTCCTTAAAATAAAAAAGCAGGGGGGGGGGAGCTCGGGGCTGGTACCCATCATCCTAATGGGGGCGCTCTTCAAAACCGAATCCCTAACCATTTTTAGAAGTAGTTACTAAAACAAATATCTTTCACAAAAATCCGCCAGGGTGGCAAAGTGCCCCCCCCCTCTGCCCCCGCCCCTCTGGATACGCCACCGTTAAGGACAGATTTGTTTTCTGCATGTCAAGCGGAGGGGGGCTAATGTTCGCAATCGACTATCATTGTCTAGTCGATTGCGAGCATTTAGCCTTCTTCCGCATGATGGCGCTATTTATGTAAACCCCTTCTCTTGATCTGCAACTATAGACTGCTGGGCTCCTCAAACTGCCATCCCTCTCCAGTGGTAATCTCATGGTGAAACTTACCGGCGGTGGAGTGATCACTGATGCTGTGAGTAGACTATGACACGCAATTCTCAGCTTTGGTAAATTATACAAATGACAGACAAAACTTTTCCGCCATGTTTTTTTGAGACGGCGTTTTAACGACGTTTTTTTCTAGGTACTTAATCTCAAAGTTAAAGAATGTTTGAAATCATTTTTTTTTCAGATTTAAGCCTATATTATTAGAATAAAACTTGGATATACATGTAGGCTTAGGCCCATATCTGTTTATACCCGAAATTGGCGTCGTCACCGCGTCCTCATTTTGTTTAAGAATAAGACATTGGTATATACCTACAAACCCTTTCATATAAAAGTAAACCATCCGTTATCATTTATAACGTGGGCATGAATGATCGCCAGTCATTCATCGTAACACGCAGAGAGTCCCATAGTCGACAAGTATGTTCCGATTTGATCAACATGCTCACTTAGATATTCGACGATTGGGGGAAACAAAACAAGATAAACTGTCTCTTCAAAAGAAAAAATCAAATCCAAACCATTGTTATGGTTGATCCATGTCTAAATTGAGATTAGGATCTGGTGCTCAGATGAACATTCTTGCAAAAGGTTCCGGATCATTATAACTTATTTTAAACTTTGGTTTTCATCTTATGTAAACTAAATTAAACATTATAACGCATGTACATGGAACAATTTCATGAAACACTCTGAATTTTATTTTCTTTTATAATTAGAATGAGCTGCAGACTTCAACCGATCTTCACGATTCACTCGATAAGTGTGCAGCCCATGCAGCAGCCAACAGGAAAGCTCCCGGTGTGCAGTTCCACTTTGACAACGCTGCTTACATATCAGGGTCAGTCACAGATCCATGCTTAACAGAAACTCCTGAAAAAAAGCAAGCTTTAAGAAAAAGTCTTCGGTTTCTGGAATGGATCGAGCTTGCCCCAAAAGTGGTGCGGCGCGGTTTTTGTCCTACTTTTTAGTCAAATGTCGGCTGATGTTGCAGATGACGCTTCCATCCCCTTAAAACTCTAAATAGGGATCCTTCAGGGTGCACGTGGAGCTTGAGGTGGCCTCAGTAAGGCCATTAGGGCTTGAGAATTCTGCACTTACTTACGATCTCGACCGACACGAACATTCTTCGGGAAATGTGGATAGTCACGACAAAGTAAAACAGAGAAAACGGTATTGAACGTCAGACCATAATAGCGGCAGACAGAGGGCATGTACTGCCAGGCTGGCCATTAGTCTGCTCCCTTACATATTGCGCTAATTAAAAAGCGTTTACAGGTTCATTTCCATAGTCTTGCCTCGCGACGCACATTTACAAATTACAACACCGTCTACAAATGGTGCTCGACTAAACTGCAACTATAGTGGGAGCCCAGAGAGGCCACATAAAGCTTATACTCGACCGTTAATCAATCTAGAACACGTTAAAATTGTGCAACAGCATGGATTCCACTCAAACCAGTTAGTTTGGCGGTTTTGAGACATTAACTTACATAGAAAAAAAGTTTTAATTTGGCCAACGCACATGGCTACGGCGATGCGCGCGCAGACCAGAAACTGGAGACTTTGTTTGGCCTAAACTAAACTCTTTGGCTTTCCGCTTTCTTTTTCACGTGTGAATTTTTGTTTAAAATAAAGGACAATTTTCGAAAATCTATGCTCTTCTCAGGAAACTTAGAAAAAGGGTATTACGACTTATTTTCAGCCTTAGTAGCGTAAGGAACTTCGGCAACGGTAACCAGGAAATTCCAAGCATACCTCATGCGCGCCTTATAATAATATATTTTTTTTAAACAGACTGTTATATAGCGCTTTTAAACGGGGTGTCAAGCGCGTTCCAATTATTATTACCCCTGTTCAACGGGCGAACACTCGTGAAACCTTCTCAACTCCCCGGGAGCATGCCGGGCCGGTATAGGCAGCGCCATTCGGCGCTCTTGGCCGTAATCAACCCCTCACAGTAACCAACTCTGCCTTCACAGGTACCCATCTACTCCTGGGTGGAGAAAGGCAATGAGTGATAGCGTGTTACAACTGATATAGCGCCTTGCTGCAAGGGCACACGCACCATAACCCTGGGCAGAACTCGAACCCACAACCTGCAAAAAATTACCCCTAAACTATATATTCAAAGCTCCAATCTAATGCACTCGCATTTAGGTGTCACTGGATTTGTTTGTGTGTTTGTCCTTGTACTAACAGGTTCGATTTATCCGGATCATACGCGGGCTTAGGATACGTTGGTGTATGTGGAAATGACTACAGCGCATCGATATCCGAGTATTTCGGGCCGGAGGGCGATGCCCGAATAGTAGCCCATGAGATTGGACACAAGTAAGTAAATGATCCGCCACAATTTGTATGTATATAATGGCCAGCCTAGTGAACGATTTAAAATGACCTAACCTCATGTGTGGCATGTCTGACAAGGGTGGCAAGTGCTTAAAGTGCTTTGGGTTCGATTTCCGGCTCACTCCTGTGTCACGAGGGGTTTTTCCGAGTTCCTCCGGTTTTCCGCCCTCCGCTATACATGTACATTCAATCTTGATGTGCTTCGCGGGCAGGATCTAGGAATGGGTCCTTTGGTGGCTGCCTAAGGCACCTCTACAGGGTGAGTAAAAAAAAATAGCGGATCCCAAACACCCCAAAATATAATTAAAAAAAGTATGTTGCACCAAAAACAATAATGACTGGAAAGCCAATTTCATAAGCTACTTGTATGTTAAATGAGAAAAATACTGAAATGCTCAATCCATTAAAAAAAATCACTATTTCACCACGCAATGACCAAAATATAACCACGCAAAATATCACCACGCAATGACCCTAAAACCTGTCTCGTCCAAAAAAAAAAACTAATTCATTGTGTTTGGAACAACAAAGAAAATGAAACAGAATACTTGTTTCAACAACGATCAACAACATACTGTAGTACACAATATCTTTATTAACAACCCTTATAGGCAAACAATATGATTTATAAATCCACTTTCTTTAAAAGATGGGCCTTCAAAAGGACTTTGTTGAATATTTTAACAATTAAACTGAGGTTTTATCGATGGTGATGTTTGAAGACAATTGTGACGACGATTCTTGAAATCGCATTTTTGGACGAGACAGGTTTTAGGGTCATATGTTTCAATAAAATGGTGATATTCTTTGAACGGATTGAGCAATCAAAGTATCTAAAAGTAGCTCATGGAATTGGCTTTCTAGTCATTATTATTATTGGTTCTACACATATTTGTTTGAATATCAAATATAATTTTGGGGGTTTGGGTTCCGCTTGTTTTCTTTTGTTTTTTTTGCCTCACCCTGTATATGTGCACATATTAGGAATGTTGACCAACATTTGGCAAACAACCTTCTTGTCCACCTTTGTGGAAAGCTTTTTTTCAGAGCATCAGTAATTGATGAATTTTGTTTCTCCCCTTTCCTCCGTACCCACAGTTTGGGATGTTTGCACGACGCTGACCCATGTAGTTATACGGATTACATCATGGCATCGACTATGGATCCGAGTGCCTCAGAATGGTCGACTTGTAGCAAGAAAGAATACAATGCCTTCGTGGGGTAACAACCAAACAATTCCATAATTTTGTTTCCGTACTTACGGACATAATTTTAAATTTTTTTTTTAGAGTTTCATTAGTGAAGGATAACATTTATTGAAATGCAACTTTTCACGAGAATTTGTAGTTGCTATTTACTAAAACTGTATTGGTTTTTCAGCTTCCTTCAAGTTGAACTTACCACTGACATACCGCGCAAGCTGTTACTGCTACGTAAAAACGCTAAAGAAAATGCAGTAAAAATGCAATGTAAACAAACTAGTCCTTTGCCCAAAGATATTAGTTCTTTCCATCTTCATCTGTGTATTTCCATCACAAATAAAGCAACTGCGTCCAGTTTCCCACTCCAATTTGATCAGTGAATCGTCAACACTGATGTGAAATCATTCGAATGGCCAGTGTGTGAAAACATGGAATGAATTTGGGCGCTACTGCCTCCCGTATATATAAAACACCTTGAATGGTGTTAAACCTTTTTCTCGTAAAGCGTTACAAGACAGTTGTACGTAATGCTTTGTTTCAGGTCCGCAAAGGATGATAACGGTGTAGCCTGCTATGACGACGGTGGCTGGTAAACTGAGGAGGCGTGACGTCATACCAAACGTTCTTCCGATGCGACCACTGTTTGCGTCACAGTGCAAAATCATTAAATTTCGTTTACTTTTAGAGTTGTTAGATTATGACAAAAGTGCATGTGCATTATTACTTTTTGTCTGACAGTTTAATGGTGGCAGGTAATTTAATTTAATACGCGCTCTTCAATATTAAACCTTAGTTATTATAAGCGTATAAGGGTATCGATAAGGGCTTGACTTGTTATATGTTCTGATGATAATTCCGCTAATTAATAATTACAAATTATACGATTTACACCTTTATGTAATGATGTTATTATCATCTTCCACAACCCAGAACCAGTGGCGTCACTATACGAGGGAGGTGGGAATGGTGGGGGTGCCACGGGGAGCGCTCGATCCCCCTCCCCCTCCTCCTCCCCCCGGTTGCCCGTGCCCCATTAAAATCTTAAATTGAACCACCACGGTAAGTCATTTGTTTCAGCCCCCCCCCCCCCCGTTTGAAAAATCATTGTTATGCATTCTCGGGTTCCCGACTCTCCCAAGTTTAACCCCAGTGACGCCACTACCTGGGATTTTGGATTTGGCTTTTACTTTAAATTTTCTTTTCATCAAGGGTTTGGATTTTAATGTGTTGAGTTACTCAAGGGGTTTGGTATCAATTTGTGTCAGTACTATTTTGTTGGAAATGTAGCGTAGTGAGTTTGGTTCCATTTAGAGGGACACTATGAGTGCATTGCATTTTAAAAGGAACGCCTAGCGGTAAGAATACAATTTGCCAAAAATACAGATTCACACAATGTTCATGTCGTTTGATAGTTGTTCGTTTTGACCATGCTGCAGGCTGGAGACGGAACTTGATATCCCCCTATACCAGATTTTGATGTAACTTATTGATGGTGGAATCATTCTTTCCCCGCAGTTTTGATTAGGCAGAACTGGAATATTTTAACTAACTAATAGCCTTCTGAGCAAGAGAACAAAATAAATCAACACCGACGTTTCACATCGCAATTTACTTGTCAACTTGGTGTGCGCCTTAATTTAGTTTCAAACTAGTCTTGATATCTGGTTGGAATAGGCACTTGCAGAATTAAAAAAAACAAAGTATATTTTCCAATATAAAGCAAAAATGCACAGTGGTGTTAACAGCTTGGGTGGGGCGTGGGGCGGTACAGTAAGTTTTTTTTTAAAGAAGAGTGCCCTTTTTCACAAGTGCCCTTTTTTCCACGTGTTTTTTTTTCTTTTTTTTAAAGAGTGCCCTTTTTTATGTCATGCGAACTTTGAAAATTGACCTTTTTACTGATACAATTATAATTATGCACGCAAGCGCATAAATGGGCCTGGCGGCAAAAAGCGTTCGGATCATTTTCTGTTAATTTGTCCAGGGTGTGTTGCTTTTTCTTTAGAAATGTCCCTTTAATTGCCATAGACGTCATCAGTTGATGTTTTATTCATTTTCAAAATTTAAATAATTGTTTCTGATCGCAAAATATTACATGAAATGCAATCAGATTGACTTCAAAAGACCCTGAGGTAAAGTTGGTCCTTAACAAGTTTCGTCATGATGACGTCATCCTGGGCATGTGACGTAATCTTAAGGCTACATAATTTAAAGTTCGATATCTATAGTTCTAGAGAGCCAAATTGGTTGAAAAACTTTGTTAATATATAGTTACGTATGTGTTATGTATGAAAAACGATGACGTCATCGTGTATTTTATATATTGAGTTTAATTTGTACTAAGTTTCAAAGTTTTCATTATTTTTTATTGCCAATTCCGCCATTATCCTAAAGCCGATCAACTACAAACTTCAAGACAACTTCAAATCAACCAAACTACAGACCAATATTAACCAAGGTTTCCTGAAAAAAAATGAGAAATTTCAGAGTTTACAATTTTATTATAGACAAACTTACCCAAATTTCAGGTTTTTGCCAACAACACATGGACCGAGGTATTAGCATGGCACCCTTCCACACAGGGCAAAAATACCCACAAAAGATCATTGTAAATCACCCCTGTTTCAAAGTTCCAAACACCACGAGTTTTGCTGACAAATCCTGGACAAACGCACAGAAAATGAAGAGGTTTGTAGCCATTCAGTGGACAGCTTTCGCCTTTGGCCGCCAGGCCCATTGATGCGCATGCGTGCATAATTATGAATCATTTAGTAAAAAGGCCTAATTGCAGTACAGCCGTCGTGAAATAATGTCCTGATTAATCCCGTAATAAATAAAACGGGGCGTCGCAGTCAGTGGCCGTGTCACGCACAGAGCCCTTTTTGACCTTAGTTTCTTTTTCCGAGGTCAAGCACGCATGGCCCAAAAGCGTACGCGAGATTTTACGAGATCTATTCGAGACTACAGAAAAACACGAAAAGTTCCTGGATACATGCACTGTTTGGCCAAGATGTCTAAATAAGTGAAAAGTTGAAATCATGTGCTTTATTTTGATACAAAAAATTACTGCTTTGACAAATATAAAGTGTTGTTACGGCCTGTCAAACAAAATCATATTTTTTATCGACAAAATCGAGGGCCGATAGTATTTAGGTGTACATTCGATTCTTTAAAAAAGGCCGAAAGAAACGGCAAGGCTCAGTAGACAGAGGAAAGTATACGTTTCATTTTCATGTGAAACACGCTAATGTTAGGTCCAAAAAGGATGAAAAATGAAAACGTTTGCGAGATTTCATGATTTGCAATCACAATGTACGCGTGTAAACGAACGTAAGTACGCCGACGTACGTTGGCCTGAAAACGTTGTGAATAGCACGTGCTAACGCAACCTCGTCCCCAGTGCTTACTTTATTTCCAACTTCGTTTCCAATAGTAAGCCCTGGGTAGGAAACTTTCTTCCTGTATCCTGATTCGATACCGCAATTGGCTAGAAATGGATTTATATCGTGTACTTGGTGTTGTTATTCACAACGTGCTGTACGTGTTTTCGCGATCATTCGTCCACGCCTTCTTGAAAATATTCATTTCCTTTCCCAATTTGTTAATATTAATATAAAAAAGTACTGCATGTGTTGTCTCGATATAAGATCGTAACAGTTTAATTAAAATAAAATCGTGTTTTCGCAACTTACGCCATGCTCGCGCTCCGACGAATTGATTCTGTTTTTACCCCAGACACCGCATACAAAAACAAACGCAAATGTAACGCATTGGCAGGCACCAGAGAGCAGGTAGTGATGGGCGCGTACTGCTCGACACCCTGGGGACGAGGTTGGTGCTGACGTGCTTTTTACAATGCAATGAATGACTTATGAATATTAAGCAGGCCATACTTGAGCTCGACCAATCAGTGGGCGTATGGGTCACAAGGTCACACCGTGTTTGGGTTCCTCGCTCTATGCTTTACAATGGCGACGATCTTTTCGCGTTGTGAAAAATGGAAGTTGTTGGAAACATTAGGTGTACATCGAATTCTTAAAATATTAACGACATCACGTTCACGAGATTTTTTTGTAGATGAAGGTTCACTCTTTCCTTTGATTACCTCAACATTTGGGAGACTTTCGTCGTTCTCGAAAAAAACCCGGAAATTTCATGACCTAATTTTTAGTCGATTTGGCCGTGAAATAATATTGTCAAATTGCATCGAAATCCTTTTTTTTGAGAAAAATTCCTTGATGGATGTATGAAGTAGGTCGTTAACTACCTAAAACAACTTTGTTTGTTTGGATCGGTTGTGGTTTGCCATGAAAACTGCGAATTTTCTGGAGCCCTTTTCACGGCCATCGTTCGCTGGCCTCGTGTTCCTGTCAGTTGTGTGGACGAGAAAATAAAGCAGCTACGCGTGACACGGCAACTGACTGGTCGATCGTAAACAAATTCTGGTCTTCTTTGGACAGTAGGCCTTTCTACGCTTGGTTGGCAAACTGCCCTTTTGCCAACCACGGGTTGCAAAACTATGGAAGGTCCAAAACTACAGAAATGAAGAAGATTTATTACAGATAACCACAATATTATTTGATTGTTGGAAATACAACATTGTCAACAATGCTACAACATAATTCCCAAACATGTTTTTTTACTTCGTATTGAGGGCGTTATGGGAACTTTTTTGAGAAAAAAAAATGTTGCCAACCACGGCTTCAATTTATGCGCTTGCGGCAGCCCATATAAAATGGCGCCAATGTTTACAAACAAAAGAAAGGTCTATAAAGTTGACCTATCGCGGTAGAATCGCGTTAGAATCGCGTCAACGCAGCTTTGGTCCGTGGGACGAGAGGCCGAAAACGCTTTAGTTTTCGAGAAATTAGCCCGGTTCATACTCGGCACGAAAGCGAAAGCGAACGCGAATTTGTGACGTCGTGGCAAGTATTCGCGCTGCGAATTGAACATTATAATAATAATAATAATAATTAAATTTGTGGAAACACCATGTGCGAATAATTTCTCAACTAAGAGAATGGTTCTGAAAAGAACCAGAGGTATAAACTCGACGTTCCGGTCAGTATGCTCTGACCGTCTTCAGGAGAGTGCCTAAACTCTAACTGACTTCGCCTCTTGCTATTTAAGTATTCACTTTCTTAGAGTTTAGGCATCTCCTGAAGACGGTCAGAGCATACTGACCGGAACGTCGAGTTTATACCTCTGGTTCTTTTCAGAACCATTCTCTTAGTTGAGAAATTATTCGCACATGGTGTTTCCGCAAACCTTTCATTATTTAGTATCTCCACCATGCAAAGCCTCAAATCTTACCTCATATTTAAATTCTTATATAGCGCCAAATCCTTCAAATTGACGTTCAAGGCGCTTTACAATCATTAACAAAAACAAAACAAAAAAAAACAACAGTCCAAGAGCCAGGGGTCATTTATTTTTTGGAAATGACCAAGTGTTTAGTGGGTATTTTTGGAAAGGTTACACCATGGGGAATTCGAATTGGCTAGTCTTATGGTTCCCTGGCGGTGGACCTGGATACCAGGAGCAGATAAGTGACGTCACATAAACAGTGTTTAGGAGATGGAACAGCCGTCGGGTCAGTAATGAACTGTGTACACAGAAAGTATACGTACAACTGACCCAGCGGCTATTGGATGGCGTACTCAACGATGTGCAGCACTGAGAAGATTACAGGCATTATGTTTACGTTTTATTACCTTTTTAAATGATTTAATATCAATGCACGAGCGTTTAGCGGAGATGTCTGAGTACTATGAACAGCACATTCGAACATTTGGTTACGCAAATGTAGGTGTTGGTTGCCTTTTTGGACCACGGATAAATCATTATAGACACCAAAATTGCTCAACTGTGAGACACACTTAACTTGGTAATTTAATTTCAACCTACAAACAAACACAAAAATGTCAAAAGTTTATTTGGTGACCATTGACCACATTGGGTTGGCTTTCACTTCTGAATCTTGTACACGCGGACTCATTGAACTTGCTTGAGGGATCGAGTTCTATAGAACTTGTTGGCCGTCTCTTTCACCTCTAAGACGGTCTTCAATGCTACTTTAGAGGACCTGGTTAGTCACTGCACAGCCCTCCTCACCAACTGATGACAAATACTAGTGCCCGCTGAGCCTTCAACAAAGGTGCTGGTCGCATGGAGGGTGCTGAAACATATCATGAATGTAGATGATCGAGAGACCAAAAACCTCCCTCACGGAAGGGATGTCTTCATCTAGGAACAGAGCTGGTTGATATTCTGGCACTACACCGAGAATATCCTGCTTTTATGTTATGTGTGTGGCTCTGGAGTCGCAGCTGCTTCAATCGCTGATGGGGAAGGAGAGGTCATCTTTACTGCCCTTGGCCCTCAGTTTGACATTGACTCAAGTTGCTGGCGCACTCGAGGTCTGGGGCAAGATGCGAAAGTTACCGTACGTACGAAAGTCCAAATCCTGTCGATGCTTAAGTTCAATGGCATGGTGGCTGTATAGGGTTTTGTTGAACATCCTAATAAATCCATCCCATGTGGGTTATACAATGTATGGAATGTTTCTTGTTTTGCCCTAAATTATGCCTAAAATATTACATACTTAAAGGGAATGTACAACATTTGCTTTTGCTGCATTTTTGAGGGAAAAATGGATTTGGAGGATTAGTATCTTATACCAAATACTGTTAAACTGACTTGTTTCACGTTTTTGGCTTGTTTATGCTGGAAAAACAAAAAACAAACCAATCATTTTCTTGTAGTCTAGTTCCCCGACCCCACTTAAGATGAAACGGAGAAACGTAAAGACTTTGGGGAATTCGGGCGATTCACAATGCAGTGCGCCACAAGAAGAGTTTGCCGCGGAGAGTCCATTTTTCAAGTTTACGGTCGACAAAACATGGCCCATGAAATGCATGTCAGTAGACAACTTGAGCTACCTTGTCATAGATTGGGGCATGGCGTTCTGCCGCCTTACAAAAAACACCATATTGATAAAATAAAAAGAAAGGGGGCAAACAGATATTCAAATCATACGCTTACGAAACAATTGACCGGAAAAACGAACAATTTCAAATGTCCCACGCTGCGAATTTGTCGGCCATCTCCCACAATGCACGGGGGAAAATGAACTCTCCGTGGCAAACTCTTGGTGGCGCACTGCATTGTGAATCGCCCGAATTGTAAGGTCAAAGAATGTCTCTAGCAGGTTTGTACCCCTTCACAGGCGTGTAATCTATTGCAAAGAAAACGCGGCATAACTAAATATGAAAAATAGGAGCAGTTTTTGAAAAAAAGCCAGTTTTTTCCAACGCTGATCGGCCGACCAGCCTTGGAAAAAATTCTCTTGAAAATGTCAGCACACCAGGAGCCACGATTTTACAGGATGCTTTAGACTGTCAATCTCTAACAATTCAGTAAGGTATTTCGTGATAATTTGGTCATTTTGTTTTTTGATCGCCAATGTTGTATCTTCCCTTTAAATGGAGCGAATGTTCAACTGAGCTCAAGGATCCGGGGATCCAAAATAATTTGGTTAATGTGTTCACAAAATTATTGTCTCAGATCGCACCACAGAACATCTAGAATCCAAAAAAACTTGGGGTAGCCCCGAACCCCATTCCGTAATTTTCGGACCCCTTTATTGGTTAACCAAAATTATTTTGCCCCCCCCCAAAAAAAAATGTGTTCTGTATCCGCCCTTGTTTGTATCAAAGCGTACCACAAGTTGAAATCGGAACCAAAACACAGAACAGATGATTATTACTTCGGAGAAGTATACGTGGTATGTTGTTAACTCATGTCGTGGGTCCTTTGCTAAGGACCTTTTGTATTGCTTCCCTGGCAAATTACTATGCAGGTTTAGGATTATATAGCAAACCTATTGCCATTATTGAAATAATTCTATTTGACTTAGCTCGTGTAGATTCGTGTCAATTATTAAAGTTCAGGTTCTGAACAGTTTTGCTAAGGATTATGCGGCAGCCGCTGCTAGACAACATACAAAATAAAATTATCCTGATCATATAATGATCCTGGAGGTGAGATGGGTGCATACCTATGTTTCCCAATACCGATGTTCCCCGAAATCCTTCCTCTTACCCTAACCGTAATCCTAACCCTAAAGGTGCAGTGAACTAATTCAAGTGAGAATTTCTACGCGAGCTGATTAGCATAAAAAGTGACCCCCCAGTTTCTTTTGAAAACGGAGACCGTTTGGCTTTAAAAACGGTGGAATTGTGTAAATGTAGCCAAGGATCAACTCCCTGGTTTTTGGGCTTCCATCTGAGGGTAAACTTGATAAAATTACGGTTGAAAAATGGGTCCTATTTGCCTGAGAAAGTGGAAGGATGCCACTTGTAAAACGGCTACATGCAGGCTTGGGAACTATCACTTTTCGGGAGGTGATTTTGTTTTGGTGTGAATATTTAAAAATGTAATCGGCTAGTCTACCCAAAATTGAAAAGAAATGAAAAGATGAAGTACAAGACAATAATTTCATTTTTGTTTGAGAAACCCCAGTGATGTCGGCTTGCATGTTATTTGGCCCTGAACTTTGTTGATTTTACACTGTTTTCAATGGAGCTTGAATTGGTTCAGTGCACCCCTAACCCCAACCCTAATTCGGGGAACATCAGTATCGGGGAACATAGGTTGTGCGTAAGCGTCTCCGTCACCAGAGCGCACAACAGCGCCCTGTTGTGATTTACTGTTATAATCGTCCAATCCTTATTCAATCACGTTGTTTACAGTTAATTCTTGCTCCGTAAAATCCTTGTTTCTGACTCCTAATCATCAGTTGCCTTAATTATCCAATTACCAGGTTCATTATAAATACCCCCTGTGCGTGAATTACAGAAAGTGAGTACAATTTTGGTTGATTAAGATATGATACTTGGGGGGGGGGGGGGGGTTACTTCATGTTTATTGTCAATTTTGGGTTGCAATTTACGCTGTACTAACGCATATGGGAATTTACATGTCATGCCATACGCGTGTTTATATACATGTCTGTGGGCACTTTACTGGGAATCAGGGTTTTTCCCTGATTCCGCAAATTAGGGCCATTTTCCCTCCATATTTGTGGTCATGTTAGACATGTTATGTACATGTACATGTTTTGTCAGCCTAATTATGGGCACACTAGACCCGTGAACGTGGCTACGTTCACGGGTCTATGGGCACACATGTGTTTACATGTATATTGTTAATGTTTATTGTATGATTAGGGTTTCCCAGGCCTGTGCACATGGTAATTATAAGTACCCCTTTATGTTTATTTTCCCCTTTAGAACCACACACATGTATATAGGCCCTATGCCATCTTGCCAGTTCCTAATGTTCTTGTTTTTTGCGAATTTAGGCCGAGAAGGGTCACTCAGTGGGCAGCAGCAGTCATTTGGCTGTATTTCCTTTATACTTCCCCAATTCTATGAACTGAGTCAAATTGGGTCAAATTTTGTTCAGATAAATCAGTGTTTACTGTCAGATCTGCACTATTTGCACTATTTGCACACACATGTCAATGTTCAACGTCCACCTATACTTTACATCAAATTTCTTGGCAAAGCCAACACTCGCGGAAATTCACAGGAGGCCCAACAAGGGTAATCCTTACTTTTAGGACACCACTATTTTGTACGAGTTCTGTTCAAAACTGACTTTTGCAGATGACTGTCCAGTACCAAAGTGACTTTTGCAGGCTAGAGCAGTCTTTTTACTTCAGATAGGCCTAAACTCATGTTAGTTGTAATTTTAAAAGCACTTTCAAAGAAAATGTGACTTTCCTACCTTTTTTTGCAGTTCGCCATCTTGCTTTTTTAATATATTTTCTGTTTGTCATTGCCATCTTTTTTTTACCCCTCATAAATCAAAGCCCTGCCCTCTTTCTACAAAATTAAACCTGCTGATATTCATCAAGAGGTGTCATTGCCAAATGTTCAAATGTGCCAAGAAATATCAGAATGTCACTTTTGAGGGTCATTTAGACAGCTGTTTTGGTGAATCTTTTAACCTTATAAAAATTATAGGAAAGGGGTCCTAAAGGTAAGGATTACCCGAATAGGAAAGTGACTCACCTATGGGCAAAATTATATATGGTTATATGTAGCGGACCAAAAGATAAAATGCTGTCGCTTGTATTTACCCGACGGAGGCGCGTGGCGTTGTATACAACGCCACGTTCACGGGTCTACAACGGATTCACCGCAAACCATAGCCGCCGCAAACTCGTTCATAGCGCGCGGGCTGCCATCTTGGAACCTTCCTTTTATTCGATAACATGTAGTTCATGCCATACGACAGTTTTTTGACGTCAACTTCGCTTCGCATTCGCACTGATTTGCGCCGAGTATAAACCGGGCTCAAAGTCCGGTGTTTTTTTCGTATTCAACAGCATTATGACCATTGTTGTGGGTGGAGCTCGATAGTTCATTACTGCAGTAATGGCGCCTACGGTCAGTGTTGGAGGTTTCGAGGCCGGCCTCGGCCTCGAGGCCGGCCTCGAGGCCGATTTTCATGGCCTTGGCCTCGGCCTTGGCCTCGGAGGTGCAAGGCCTCGGCCTTGGCCTTGGCCTCGGAGCATTCCGGCCTCGGCGAATCGGTCGAGGCCGGCTCGAGGCCGCCCATTTTGATGTGTTTTCTATTCTAATTAATTTAAATTTTTTACCGTATCAAACCCTCGAGATTCTGCTGCAGTGGGTTCCGTGAAACGAACGCATATACAATGTACGCACGAATGAACTGGAAATGGTTGCATTGAACGTACTCGCGTAGGTAGCATCTTCGCCTAGCCTGCGCTTCAGCTTTCCACGTGCGTGCAAGCGTTATAACTGTTACCGCGTGCCAGACTACATAAGTCTGGCACCAATCCCATCTGCGTACAATAACATGTGGTAGTAGACTAGTCTGATTGCAGTGTTGTACGAAATTGTCTCGTTTCGCCTCTGTACCCCGACCTTTAAAAATGATTTGCGGCAAGGTGCAGCAAGCTTAATCATTTCTTTTTATAGGCCACTGTTTCAGTAAAAGTCTGAACTTTCTGGGTACGACCGAGTGTACTAGTCCGTACCATTTTTCCCCCATAAAGATATGATAAAAACAGTTACGATTTATCAAGTAGATTTTATTTTTACACGGTGATTTAAATGAAAGTTCCGGCTCACATGTTAATGTTTGGCGCAAATGGTCGATATGGAAAGCGCGATTTCAGAATTCGTTTTTCCATCCAAATGAATGCAAAGTTCTGCATGAATGTTTTAATAATAGGAGTCAGTATTCCTCGTGGTACCAGGATACTTTTAAAAAAAAATTATTTTTAGAGCCATGTTGATACTTATTACATGTATAAGCACGGTTTGAAATTGACTAATTTTGCGTGGTTACAGATATACGGCCAAAACCTCTGGACTCCCTACCTCTTGCCATGATCTTACAATTCTTCGAAGCCATTGGATTCAAATCGGATGATCCGAGAATTCATGGTCATTTTGATGAACTGAGTGATATCATGCACGCATGTTCCGTGTTGCCGGTGTCACGGTCTCACTTCTCCGGCGTGCTAGATTTTCCGGGTGAATGCGGCGGATGATTGAGCACGTTACAGTGCACGTTACATGAGCACGACACATGCTCATGTGTCCACTGTGCTTACTTTTCATCGGGCTGTGTTAAATAACACAGTGAGCCTGAGTGAGGGATACCCAAGAAAGTGTTATGTAACACTTCCTGTGGGTCAAGCTATTGAGCTTATAGAGAGGAGTATGGTCACTCCCTGGGCGGAGCTATAGGGCCTAAGCTCCATGGTCATTCCATGGCCTTGCAAGTGTGTGTTCATGGACGAATAATTAAGAACGAACCCCTGTGCATTGTCTGTGTTCCTTGCTCGTTCGTGGTTATCTTTATTTTTGCAACCATGGTTTAAAAATAAATGTGTATCCTTCAAGTTTTTTGGTTACAATGTATTGGGATTTGCGCGTGCCACGAAAATTCTGGATTCGACTGGTACCTTGTAACAGCTTACTAACTATACATACAATTATCCTAAAATGTCACGTGCACCAGTACAACCCCGCAGAACTCGGCACACAAATAAAGTTGCCAAAAATGTACACTACTGCGCAATTTGCGCATGCGTGTTGAGGCGAAATTTCCCTCTGCGGAGAAGCTAGCACGCCGGAGAAGTGAGACCGTGACACCGTGTTGTTTGGAGCGGGATTGGCCATTGCCAGACTTTGTCTGGTACATGTACCGCGGTATTAACAGTGATAATGCGTGGACACTTATACCGTTGTGTGGAGCGGGATTGGAACTATGCTTTGTCCATGCGTAACGGCGGGCCGTCTGGCATTGTCTGGTCGCATCGCGGTGTTTGCTTGGCGCGCGCCTGGACAGTGCGAAGGTCAGGGGGGTCGTAACTTTTTGGTTATGTGTGGTAAAAACCTGATTGAAAAATCAAGTTGTTGTTTATTTAATGGGGATTCCTATGATATTAAGCATTTTGATAGGTTTTGAAAATAAGATTTATAAAACATGCTAAAAGTAAATAATGTAAATCTTACAGAATAGAAACTCAAAATTTGGCCATTTAAATTGTTGTATCTCCAAAGGGCAAACACCTATGAGCCTGATTCAAACGCCATTGATTTGTTGTGTAATTTGCTTTCAGTGATACAAAACTTGAGATTTCTTTCTTTAAAAGATAAAATTCGCCGGACTCCCTACAAGAGGAAACCCATTGCAAGCTGTAAAGCCAGGCACTCCAAAACTCAGTGAATTCAACTAAAAAGATGTTAAAACTCCAACATAATCTTAGACTTGTTTTATTGATTATATTTTATTACGTGTTTTGATAGCTGGCCTCGGCCTCGGCCTTGGCCTCGGAGGTGGTGGCCTCGGCCTTGGCCTTGGCCTCGCGGTTGTGGCCTCGGCCTCGGCCTTGGCCTCGAAGGTTGTGGCCTCGGCCTTGGCCTCGGCCTCGGAGGTTGTGGCCTCGACTACAACACTGCCTACGGTACAGGACCACGGATGGGCTTGGATGGTACTGTTAGGTGCACACATCAGTCTAGTGCTCACCTCAGGGTATCTGCAATCACTCGGCGTTTTCTACATCGAATGGAAGGAGTTCTTCGATTTGACTGCTACGGATGCAAGTTGGCTTGTCAGCGTGCCCTTTTTGGTCGCCAGTCCATTGTGTAAGTTGTGACATGCCATTTCATACGTCCTCTTGCCTAGCGCCCCCGCTTGATTTTATTATGTATTCCTCTAGAGCCCCCAGCCAAGCCAACATTCCTTAGGACCCCCCACTTGTCCACTCGTTCTGATTTCCTCATTCCCGCCATAGAGCCTGGACAGTGAACAGCTCTGTGGACCGCTCAGCTATTGTTTCCATAATTGACCGAAGATCAGAGTTTTATGTTTTCCTCCCATTGAAGATTGCAAGAAGCTAGGCTAGGGTAAGTGTCTATTTCATTTTGTGTTCTTTAAGAATTCCAGAAGTCATGTTTAATGGTTTAATTATTATCAAGTTACCTACTTTCTCGCTGATGCTTTCTTCAGAGGTTAGGAGTTGTTTTAATCATACTTTATCTACAACTAGTTCTCTTAGAAATGTATAGAATTGCTTTTCCTATCATTTATTATTATTTGTTATTTTCTGATTGATAGTTTTGCTGAGAAATTAGTATCTTTAGTTTCCTTTATGTTACTTGACTTAGTTTAGTGGCCAAACTTTCCCATGCTTTGCAGGGGATTGCCACCTGTTAAACATCACCACTGTGGAATGTTGCTTGCCTATCTGGCCAGAGTAGAAATCCCCTTAGGCCTTATGCTGAGTGTAATGCTAGTGGTTAGGAAGTGAATATATCGATAGTCCCTATTGCTACACAGCATTGTTTTATCGATAGTGCCTCCAGTGTACTGTGGTTTATGTTGAGTCTGCTCAAGCAATTGATATGTGATCACTGCAAATTGCCTGGCACTAGATGGACCACCGTTTATAAACTGCCCCTGATAAGAGTGTGACCAACTGTAGGTTTTCCTATGTTTTGTCAGAGTAAAGCTAATTATGTATTCGCTCTGTTCTGGAAAAGTACATGTACTAGCAAGCTTTTGTTTTTCTTTATTCAAGTACCAGACTGTTTAGCCTTGGATAGACGCTTTAGTTTTATGATTTACTTTTTTAGTATTTACTCCTCTTATTTCTTAGGTTTGATACAAAACATTTAGAGTTTATTATTCTTAGTTTGTTTTTGATTAAGATTTCACTCACTTACTAATATATTTTTTGACTCAGTACAGAACCATTTTATGCAGTTTAGCTGAGGTTGTGTTGTATACTTTTAAGAGTTTTAAGTCTAAAGCAATCACTTGCCTTGTACATTCTTTGGACCAACATAACTTAACTTTCTGTTGGCAGTTAACAGCATATTCTTCCTAGTTAGAGTTTAACTTTCTTTCTTTATATTATGCATTTTCTTATTTGTGAATTCTTTGTTCTTAATTCTCACGAAGCAATGTATTTACAAAGAATTGTGTTTTATATCTTTTCAGGGTTTTTATATGCAGACACCATATTAAAGAACACACCAGTCAGAGTATGCTTGTCTCGAGTGCATAATTTCTGACGGTCACAAAGTTTTTAAGGAAGTCTTTCTAGAATGTATTAAGAAACCATCAACATGTTAAAGATTTCCAGAAGTTCTTTGGTGATGTTGTGCGCTTTCTTGAAAATCACGCAATCTGAAGAATGCGCGCGCATTCTTAAGAATGAGCGCACATTCTTAAGAATGAGCACGAGCATCATCACAGCCAGGGGTTAGTGTAAGGAACGAGCACGCGCCCCTGGAGTCGAGGCTGGGTGCTCGGTATCGACAAGACCGTTATCTTGTCGCGCATTCTTAAGAATGTGCGCTCAATCTGGAAGAGTAATTTTTTGCGAAGATTGCGCAAGGATCCTGTTGCACAATCATAAGAATGTGCATGCACATTCTTAAGAATGCGTGATTTTCAAGAAAGCGCACAACAGTGACATCCACAACACTGCATTTTCAGTGAAGGAATGAGTTTAGATCCTTTAATATAGGCTCATTATCTGCAACAGAAAAATGAGACACCAACTTAACCAAAACGTTTGAACACTTTCTTGTAGTCTTAACATGAGGTGTTTCGAAGTGACGCTGTACCTACTGATAAAGCATACACTTTGGTACAGAGCGAAAAATCAAATAATGGCCAAAAATTATTCATAGCTGGTACAATGTATTATTCATTGTATTTTTTTTAAACTGACCTTTATGGTGCAGGTTTTTTCACTGGCATTCTAGCAACTCGTGTCGGTATACGCCATGTAGCCATAGTTGGGGCTGCAATTACCGGACTTTCAACTGTACTTGGGTCAATCGCCTCCAATATCACACAGCTGTACATCTTCAATGGACTGACCGGTGAGTAGTTGTCAAATCGAAATCTTGGTTCATTCTAAGAGCTACATTGTAATTTCATAGCAAATGGTTCATGGCCGCTGGATCGTCTTGATATAACTCGAAGTCTGGTGCAACAACTTTGTGAATGTTCCCTGAATATGAGTTTGTTTTTCTTTTTGGACAACTGTAACATAAGCCATAGCTCCCAGGATTCTCCTTCGTTCCAAACTCATTTCAGCATGTACAATGTTTTGGGGAGCAAGAACCATCACCTTTTGTAAGATTCAGATAAAGGCTCCAGTTTTCTTAGATTTAACGTGTTGGTCGAAAGGTTTATCGGCCGCTCCTTTTGCATTATGTCCTTCACATCTGAAAAACGCCGATCAGGATGGTTCTGCTCCATTATAATTTGTAATTATGGATACAACAACAGGTTGCTATTATTTTGGTGGGTAAATTTGCGTAAATACAAACTTGTCTTCTCAATCCAAATAGCCCGCCCCTTTTTGTGTCCTCACAATATGCTGTATTTTTCATTGACGTCAATTGGGAGCAGTTAATTATTTCGATGATACTATATTAAATTAGAAAATTAGATTGACGTTTGGATGACAATGATCACGCAATTTTAGATTAAGGTTTGGATGACAATGATCACCCAATTAAGCCAGTAGATCTTTTAACCTGAAATTATCACGATGTTTAGGTGTCGGGGTGGTGATGACTGTTTCCCCGGGCACTGAATAATGATCTCTCGGTACTTCAAGGAACGCTACGCATTCGCCACAGGAGTTGTTTTTCTTGGAGTGAATGTGGGACAAATGGTCTTCCCGCGCTTAATTCGTCTCCTGGTTGTGAACTATGGATGGCGGGGCGCCATGTTTATCATTGGCGCTTTGCAGATGAACGGGGTTGCTGCTTGCGCCCTCTTCCGGCCGCTCAAGTCCAATCTCAGTCATCCAACCCCACAGCATGAGCAACAGGACCGTGATAGTGACCGAACTAGACGAGACAAAATGATCGCACTATCAAGAAGATACCTTCGCGTTTTCTCCAACATCAACGTAATGTTAATTCTGTTGGCAAATTATGTGTACAAGATTGGTTTAATGACAAACATTCATCTACCGGCGCGCACCAAGGAGGCAGGTTGGTCACGTGACCGAAGTGCCATGTTGCTCTTCGTCTTTGGTCTAGTATCACTCATCACACGATCCACACACGGCTGGTTTGTGGACAGGAGCTACATTAGACCCTTCACACTCCACTTAGTGACTGTTCTTGGGATGACTGTCACTACCTTCTTAAATCCTGTCTCGGACGGCTACGGCTTCTTAGTCGCCTACACAGTCGCTTTGGGAATCTTTGTCGGAATCTCCACACCTCTTTTTATCGTGAACACGAAGAACGTGGCCAGTCCGTCGGAGCAGCCGGCCGCACTCAGCTTGATTTGGGCGTCAGCCTTCCTTTCCGATGGCTTCGGGCCAGTTGTTGCGGGTAAGTACAAGTTTAATTTGTGACCGCCGACTATATTTCAGTTGCATCGTGTTGAAAGCGCCCTCTATTGGTGTTTATAGCGCCCTCTACTGGTTGTTTTCTAGAAACCTTTTATATTCATAGCAGCATAAAAAGCTAGTATAGAATCCGTTGCAATAACTCCACTTTTAAAGGTTTCTCAACCCTAGTACGGTTGGCCAACAATGTCGCATGAAGGTGTTTGTACAGTGATCCTGGAGTGTCATATCACATTGCGGTATAACTTATCTTTTTGATGATGTAAAATTCTTTTATAAGTAGATACTATCGTATAATGAATCTTTCCGAGATAAATAACAAATCAACAAGTCGACCTGATGTGTCTGATTAAGGTTACTTCGTAATTGTCGCGGTAATAATAGACACCTATAGAGCGCCCTCACTTATGACAGAACTTCGCTCTGATACGCATGAGCAGACACTTTATAAGCTCTACTGTCACTGAATATAAGACCAAGTTCGCGCAAGGACTGTAGTTGACCAATGGGTTAACCATAGTCCGACTAACGGTTGCCCGAACTCTGTCTAGTCGACGGTGGATGACTACGCTAGTCGACTATTTGGAACCTGGGGCTGGTTGCATCGCTGGTAACAATAGCAGCGCGCATTCATAACGCTAGCAGAGAGCCAGGATCCAGAAGTTGTGCGATGACATTTTGACCAGCGTTTGACTAGAGACGTTCGCACGTTGCTATCAGTGCACAGGCGTATTGGTACGTCACAAATCAACCGCTAGTCGACCAGTGGTCCTTGCCCGAACTTGGCCCAAAATAACAAAATTCGTCTTTCGTGAGGGCGCTCTGCACAAGGGGTCTAAACATTTGGATGTTTTGTGTTTCGTTTGTAATTCAGGCAAGATTTACGACGCCACCGGGAGTTACGTCGCACCGTTCTTGACCGGGGGCGCCCTTTGCCTGCTGTCATTCCTGCTGTTATGCGTGGTAGTCAGACTCGTGGGAATTCAGAAACAAGATAAACTCCAAAAGCCCGGGTTTCCAGATCGCATCGTCGTAACCAACGCCGACAGCACGGAAGATGTCGAGACGCAGCCTCTCGGTGCAGAAACAGTCTGTGACGTCATTCAACCAAGTTAATAGCGCATATATATATTACGTCCCAGCAAACACATAATGCTGTGATAATATTTTTGTAAAGTCGTACCGATGTTATATCTATAACATTCGAAAATAACATTTTAATGGCTATATAGAAACATCATGACATATACACAAACATTTTAATAACGTGATGTAAATGCCTCAAATTTGACGTTTTATCATGTATGTTAAAGCGATATTATCAAAACGTTATTACCAAATGTTTTACAAAGATTTATGGGGGACATTTAATGACATATACAAACATGTTTTAAAAACATAATTAAAATGACTCAAATTTGACGTTTTATCATTTATGTTAAAGCGATATTATCAAAACGTTTTTACCAAATGTTTTACTAAATTGATCTATGAAATATCGTGATATTATTCAAAAACCTTTTAATAACGTGATTTAAATGCCTCATGTTTGACGTTTTATCAGGTATGTATAAACGATATTATAAAAACGTTGTTACCAAATGTTTTGATAAAGATTTATAAAGGAATTATCATGACATAACAAAAACATTTTAAAAACGTGATTTAAATGCCTCAATTTTGACCATTTATCGGGTATGTTAAAGCAATATTATCAAAACGTTTTTACCGAATGTTTTGAAAACAGATTTATCGAGGAAATTTCATGACATTACAAAAACGTTTTGAAAACGTAATTAAAATGCCTCAAATTGACATATTATCAGGTATGTTAAAGCAATTTTTCAAATTTTTTTTACCAAATGTTAAAAAATATTGATCGATGAAATATCATGATATTATACAAAAACATTTTAATAACGTGATTTAAATGCCTCATGTTTGACGTTTTATCGGGTATGTTAAAGCAATATTATCAAAACGTTATTACCTAATGTTCTGGAAAAAAAATTATGGAGGAAATTTCATGACATAACAAAAACGGTGTAAAAACGTAATTGAAATGCCTTAAATTTGACGTTTTATCAGACATGTTAAAGCGATATTATTATAACGTTATTACCAAATGTTTCGAAAAAAGATTTATGGAGGAAATTTCATGACATTACAAAAACGTTTTAAAAACGTGTTTTATCAGGTATGTTAAAGCGATATTATCAAAACGTGTTTAATAAATGCTTTTAAAAGATTGATCGATGAAGTATCATGATATTATACAAAAACATCTTAATAACGTGATTTAAATGCCTCATGATTTGACGTTTGATCAGGTATGTTAAAGCGATATTATCAAAACGTTGTTACTAAATGTTTTAAACAGGATTTAGGGATGCAATATCATGATATACAAAAAAACATATTAATAACGTGATTGAAATGCCTCAAATTTGACGTTTGATCAGGTATGTTACAGCGTTATTATCAAAACGTTATTGCTAAATGTTAAAAAAATATTTATGGAGGAAATATCATGATATACCAACATTTTAATAACGCGATATATTTGCCTCAAATTTGACCTTTTTATTAGGTATGTTAAGTGAAATTTTCAAACGTTATTACCATACGTTTTAAACAAATTTTCGGAATGAAATATGATAAATTTGTACAAAAACTAAACATTTTAATAACGTGATTAAAAAAAAATCCACAACATTGATGTTTTACCAGGTATGTTAAAGCGATATTATGAACATGTTATTACCAAATCTTTTAAACAAGATTTGCCCAGATGTTTTTTTTTTAATGACGTGGAATACGTGTACGTTATGTCCAATGAAGTCATGATATTTTGCAATAATGTTATGGCGACATGGTCTTAGAAAACGTTTTAAAGACACATTTCTGATATTAACAGAAAACATTTGTCCGATGTTTTCTTTACGTTATACCGACATCATGCTTGAAGATCATTTAATGACTAAATGGCAATTAAAGTTGTCGTGATATTTTGTAAAGATGTTATGGCGACATGGTCTATTAAGGAACATTATTATTGTGTTCTTACGACTTTCCTCAAAGCTTGCTGTTGAACTGTGTCATATAATAACATTACGAAGACCATATCGATATGACATTATTACATAATGCCTTAATGTTTAGATAACGTTACGCGCACAATTATCAGAAATGTCATGAAAACATGTCACCAAAACCGTGTCGCTATATAACATTATTAAATAACATTAAGGCCTTAACATTAAAAAAAATACTACGCGCACAATTCACTGAAATGTCGTAACAATGTAAAAATAATATTTTTAGACCATGTCGCCATAACATTATGACAAAAATTTCAAGTCATATGCTATATTTTTTTGCTCGTTTGACACTGACGTTTGAACTTGCTCGTGTTGGTACAGCGTTGGAATCAGTATCTATGCAACGCTAATCCCACATTTCGTTCCTGCAATTATAAGGTTGCATCAACATTTTAATTTCATTATTCTGTATCCCTGTTTTAAAATGTTATATTTTAAAATAACGAGGTTAATAACAAGACAATCAATGAATTTGTTACCAACTTATTGACATAATGATCATCAAATTGTATCTTGGTCTTTTTTGATGTTCTAACACTGCTTGGTATAAATGCTGTAAACGTTGTGGCAATGTTGTACGTTGGTCTTCTACATGACAACATTATTATGGCTTTGTGTTAGAAAATGTTGATTGTTTAGTTCTATACAGATAAACTAGCCAGCATGAAAGGGGAACACCACTCAGGGCTAACCATCTCCTTTCCACACCCCCGCTTGCAATTTGGGGATTACAACAATGAATTTTTTATTGAGTGCCCAATTCCAGAAATTGAGGTGCCTTGAGACTGTCCGCTGTAATTATATACTTTTTAAAAACAAACCTGTTTGTGGCTTTCATCTTTTCTAGCGAATTGCCAGTCTTAATAATGATGATTCTTTCACAATTATAGGAGAGTTGGAGGTGACTGTTTCTGTCATTCAATAAAAAGCCTGCAACATTGTTCTGTTTTTGAGTTATTAAATGACAAACGTGGGGTGGCAAATGTAAGCTAGGACGTCACGAAATCACTTTTGTTCCAAGTAAAACCTTAGTGGCACTGATCAGCATTTTTTACTCGGCATTGCACAAACGACGCACAGTAATACTCCATTTCGCAGAGTGGGTAAAAACGGATATCGCCGGCGTCTCCCCACAAGCCGTCTATCCACATCGATGCCAAATCCCCGTCACCTGGCCATTGATTCGGCTGACCATCTCTCCAGTGACGGTAGCCAACCCCTGCCGCTTCATCTTTGGCGCAGCCGCATACCCACGTTCCCTCCACAGCTCTGTCGGTGCAGTCGAACCACAAATTCTCGTGAATTGCGGTTGCAACCTGGGCCATGAAGTGGTTCTCCTCATCGGAGCTTGGGACCGCCATGCGAGCGCCGTGGCTACGACACACTGGGTGGATATCTACCCATAGCATTTTTTGGGGTGTTATCATATAACAGGACTGGTTCCAGGCAATCCATCCAAACGGACAGTGTTGAAAGCTACAGCCGCCGATCTGCTTCAAGATGAAAAACAGCACAAACAGTCGGTGGATTTCAGCCACAAGGACAGCCATGATGCCCCGTGTTTAGTCAGTCACAACCCAACACTCCTGTCGCAGTTCAAAGTTGTTTGTGTAAATTGGCGGAGTATTTCACTTGTCTTGCCTTTTTAAGCAAGGTCGATAATAGAAGACTCTTGATTGGACGCCTACAAAAAAGGCTACATTGGTGGAGACTCTTGTTTTGTGAATTCGGTATTTTTCCTCTGTATAGCGCCCACGCTGCAGACCTTTTCTGACCGTGATTAATTTGATGGATGCAGTAATATTATTAACTTCTGTTTAATTAGTGACTTGTGTTTACTAGTGTGTGAGACATCCATAACCTCTTGATGTGGGTATTCACGGTGCGTTTAGCACTAATTTAACCGCAAACTAGCAATCAAGCGTTGACCTATTCGAACGCATTTAAATCAATGTGAGATAATTATTGTTCACGCATCACACCCTCTACATAAATATCTTAATATTTATATTTTAAAAAGGTAAAAGGCATCACTGCTTTTACTAAATCGATGTTGACGGACGAATTTGAATATTGGAAATGATATATTCGGTCCTGGATCTACAGTTCCTTTGGTCACTGGATAGCATAATGGTCGCATGTAGGCGGATAGTGTTTAGGGCTGTCAGGACCTGCGTTCAAAACCCCCTCTGTCAACATTAGCTGCAATATTGGCTGAGATATTGGCTAAAAAGCAAATTTCTGGTAAACCGGCACTTTAGAATTTACACGTTTACATGCCAAAGACACACATGACACACTTCTGGAATGATACTTGACACTCAAAATATGGGTTTAGACACCTTACTTGTATTGTGTAGTTATGAGCAATATTGCCAAAGACATTATTTTCCCGTAATGGCGGCACTAATTTGCTTTAATACTCCTATAGCACAGACACATGTGGTCACTTACAGAATAGTATTATGTGATCTTTGACCCTAAAAACATGGGTTTAGACACCTTACTTGTTCAGATATCAGCAATATTGGCCGAGATATAGTGAAAAACTGATTTTTCGGTAGTGTCAGCACTAATTTGCATAGAAACAATACGTGGGACATTTTTTGATTTTTTTCAACATAGCAAATCGTTTTCTACGCATCTTTTGGAGAGACGTCGATTAGAAGTTGCTTTCCGAGGATGCCATCCAACTGTATGTGAATTGTTTTCGTTTTGCTGAAAGAACATGTATTATACCTTTTTTGTGTGATCCGTGGACAGAACTTCAAAATGGTGTTTGTATTTAAAATTCCGTAAATTGGAAAAGTACATGAGTGATTTGAGTGATTCTTGTACTAAAAGAAAGCTTATGAATTGGGCTTTATATCCTAGTTTTTGAAAGTGCTACATGCAATACTTCACTACAAAAATGCTCCCGACATTCGGGTTTCGGGTTTTTTTTTACTCACCCTGTAGTACTAACTCCAGAAACCAAATGTCATGTACTGGTTCTTTGCAACATCTACGGAGAACATTTTATCGCAAAACAACATTACTTATTATCAAGGCCGCAGTAAGTATAAAATTTATAGTGCCTGGTGCATTATAGGACGCGAGGTCAGGGGCGGAACCAGGATTTTTTTTGGGGGGGGGTCATCAACAAATCAATGCTGAAATGTAGACACTTGGTCTCTGTAAAATCAAACGGCTTTAATAAAGAGATTTTCTCGTGTTCGAACGCGAACAATTGTTGTTTTGTACAGCTCCCTTAAAGTATGACCTATTCAAACTATCATATTGTGCATTTAAAGTGTTGTTTTGTACAGCTCCCTTAAAGTATGACTTACATCTTGTCCCAGTCTTGCGGGAAATAAAACAACTATACCCAGCCGTAACGTCAGTGCACTTCATTTCAGACGGGCCCACAACACAGTATAGAAACAAAAAGAACTTCTGGCTGGGATCGACGATCCCAAAGACCATGGGGTTTGATAAAGTGACTTGGAACTTCATGGAAGCAGGACATGGGAAGGGGGCATCTGATGGTGTAGGGGGTGTTTTGAAGAGAACTGCGGACTCGCTTGTGTCACAAGGAAAAGACATCCCGACTGCACACGAACTGTACGAGTCCCTCAAGCCAGTGACAAATATAAATTTGATTCTGGTGGTAGAGGAAGAAATCAACAAGTTTGACGACAAAATACCAACAGACCTGATCAGCGTCAACGGAACTATGAAAGTACATCAGGTGAGCTTTTCTTATTATTAAATACATGTATTTACATTTTTTTGATAATGTAACGTAATGCAGAATCGATTATTGCGAGACTCGAATTGTAGTTGGTTAATTATACCCTAGTTGGTGTCCAACCGTCATATGTGTTTAGCACGATGTTTGAGGGTACCAGCCAGGCGTGGCATTTATGTATAAAAGCAGGAAGCAGGCGTGACTCGTTCTCTTCCGGCGTGGCAGCCGTCCTGAGCAGACGTGTCAATCAAGCTGAGCAATTGGGTCCCGTAAACGCCTGGGAAAGAGCCTTACGTGGAGTAAGTGTGAGTTGTATTTGCAGCCGAGACCCAAACCAGTATAGGTAATTCACTTTAGGACCACACTGTGAATTGGTTAATTAAGTGATCGACAACTAATAAATCCTCAAAGAATCAGTAATTCACACTCTATGTAATTCAACGTTAATTGTGCGAGGTGTAGAGATGCCCGATAGGTGAAGCGCCTTAGTAAAGGCGCACGTGTTTTAGAATAAAGAAGAAGCCTTGCCCTGTACCTATTGTGTCTGTCCCCCCATTATTGTTGTCGTCCCCCGTCCAACGAGGTGTGAAGAGATTAGGCTTGGGTGTGGTTGATGGAACTTAGTGGTGTGCTGCGGGCCAGGCGGTAAACTGCCGCCAAAACGGATCGGCGTCGCCGGCCTTCTAACGCTAGACCGCTCGCTGACGTGGGCTGGCCCGACCGGGTTGCAGGGACAAGAGACGAAACCGCCACAAATGGTGTCAGAAGTGGGATTGGCACCGTAGCGTCACCACAAGCAAGTACAGAGGAAATACAAAAGTTACAACCTACACCTAGAAGGCGCCAATAACGGAATATTGGCCACAACAAGGTGACGATGAGTTTGATTGACTTCGACGATGAAGTAGCAGTTGACGTGATGCAGATGGGAGAAAGAGATGGAGAGACCAGCGTTGAGGAGATTGTGCAGCTCCGGGCAGAGAATCGTCGAATCAAACTGCAGCTTCAGGAGGCATTGGTAAAGGACTCGGGGTTCCACCCGGAAGGTGCGTCGATGATTGCTCAGTTTGGTAGTAATGCCGGAGACAGTATACTAGCGCCTACGCCAAGGCCGCGAACCATGGCACGTCATACTCTAGCGCCTACGCCTAGGCCGCGAACCAATGTGCGATGTCCACAAGCGCCTGCGCCTACCCCGGTCGCATCACAATCGACATATTCGAATGCATCATTGATGGATGACCTGGTGAATGACAGTTTACCATCGTGGGAGCCACGGGGACGATCCACTGTATGCCGGCAGAAGACTTCACCGTTTAGTGAGTCATCGCAGTCGGCAAGAGGCTCAACGGCACGCGAGGGTAATTCATCCCTACGCCAGGTGGTAGAAAGGAAGGCGAATGAGCTGGTGACGAGTACTGATTACACAGAGGTGACGAAACGTCCGAATATAGTGCCAGACAGGTTCAATGGTAAGACCCCATGGCGCGACTACAAACAACACTTTGAAGCCTGCAGATTGGCGAATAACTGGACGGACAGCCAGGCCAAGGTTTTTCTGGCGGCGAGCTTGCAAGGGTCCGCAGTAAAGGTGTTAGGGAACCTGGGAGGTGGAAGCCACGTCACCTATTCTGAATTGGTTAGACTATTAGAGAGGAGATTCGGCCCTGGACAGCTCGCCGAGAATCATCTCACGGAGCTACGCCATAGGCGACAAGGGCCTAGGGAATCTTTACAGGAACTTGGTCAGGCCATTCGTGATCTTACTGCGCTCGCCTACCCGGAGTTAACTGAAGAGGGCAGGGATCGCCTGGCCCGAGGCCATTTCTCGGACGCGGTGGAGGAGCAAGCCATCAGGGAGGGGATTTTTAGAGCAAGGCCATCGTCACTGGACGAGGCTGTGCAAGCAGCGCTCCACACTGAAGGTTTCCTCAAGATAGAGGAACATAGAGGCGGAAGACGTTCCAAGCTTGCTAGAGTAGTGGAGAACGAAGACTTAAATTCCCTGAGAGACGTGATGGAGGATCAGCGCCTTTTAAAGGAGTCCATCATAGACAACCACCGCGAGATGAAGGTGTGGATGGAGAAGATGGAGACCTCGACTGGCGCCAACCGAAGGCGAAATGATTCTTGTTATAAATGCAAGGAGAAAGGACACTTCGCCCGCAATTGTCCACGACACATTCCCGATAACAGAAAGAACTCGGGAAACGACGACCAGCTGACTCGACGGCCCCAGGGAAAGCTGGATGGAAATCGGGGCCAGGAGGCGCCGTTGGAAACAGCGCACGGGAGAGTTTAGGTGAGGGAGATGGTGTGCATCAGTCATTTCGATATGACAAAGCACGCACGGGCCTGTTTGTGCGTGCAGAGGTAAGAGGAGTCAGGATTAATTTGTTGGTTGACACAGGGGCAACGGACACCGTGCTTTCATCAGAACTCTACTACCTAATACCAAAGGAGAGCAGGCCAATGTTGACAATGGAAGGTGCTAGAGTGCGCAATGCTGATGGCAGTACGATGGAGACGATCGGCAGTTCCTGGGTAGAAATTCAGGTTGGCAGGACTACCTGTCAGGTAAATGCTGTGTTCGGGAACACCGGCAAGATCAACGGGATTTTGGGGATGGATTTTCTGCTCAGAACCAAGGGCATCCTAGACTTCCAAACATTAGAACTACAGGTAAACGGAGAAAGAATTAGGTGCAATGACACAGAGGGAAGAGGAATCTGTGCGAGAGTGGTCGTCAGCGAGACAACGAGAGTTCCCGCCGGCCACGAGGCATTGGTGCCAGGATATATGACCGGTGGAAAGGCATATGGTGGGTTAGCAGTTATTGAACCAGCGGAGAGGAATGAGATAGCGGACAAGGGCATGGTGGTTGCGCGAGTACTTGTGCAGGCCAACGAGGAGACGTTGCCTATCCGAGTTTTCAACCCCGGGAAAAGGGAATGTGTAGTGAAGAGAGGAACCATGGCTGGTTTGTTGACGCCTGTGAGTGAAGGCGATGTAGATAGGGAAACACTAGAGCCGCCTGGCCTCGATAGTCACCTGCAGGTTCCCGATCACCTCGCTGACCTTTTTGAAAGAAGCAGAGATGGAGTGGATCATAGGCATCACAACAGCTTAGCCCGACTGCTTTGCGAATACCACGACATATTTTCCACTGGCGATGCAGATATTGGTCGTACGGACTGGGTGCGACATCGGATAAGTACCGGGGATGCCCGACCAATAAAGGAGAGGCCAAGGCGATACCCTCCCAAGGAACAGGAGGAGATTAACCGCCAAGTCCAGGAAATGGTGCGGAATGAAACAATTGCGCCATCAGATAGCCCATGGGCGTCCAACGTTGTTCTTGTAAAGAAAAAAGACGGGAGCAAACGATTCTGCGTGGACTACCGTCGGCTTAATGCGGTAACGATAAAGGACGCCTACCCGATACCGCGAATAGACGAATCACTAGATACACTGGCAGGTTCTAAATGGTTCTCTACCCTAGATTTGTCGTCGGGCTACTGGCAGGTGGAACTCGACGAGGAGGCCAGACAGAAGTCTTCGTTTGTGGTCCGTGGGGGTCTCTACAGCTGGCGAGTTATGCCTTTCGGGCTTTGTAACGCCCCATCCACTTTTGAAAGGCTCATGGAGCGCGTTCTCTCCGGACTGCATTGGGAGATACTGTTGGTTTACCTCGACGACATCATTGTGTTTGCCAAGACAGTTGAGGAAGAGCTGGCTCGCCTCGAGAGAGTTTTCCAGCGCCTACGTGAGGCAGGCCTAAAACTGAAGCCTAGGAAATGCCATTTGTTTAGGCAGAGTGTGCTGTACCTTGGACACATAGTCTCCGGAGATGGCATCGCTACTGATCCCGCAAAGATCACAGCCGTGCGAGACTGGCCTGCGCCTACGACAGTCCGAGAGGTACAAAGTTTCTTGGGCCTGGCTTCTTATTATAGGAGATTTATTAGGAGTTTCGCCGATAGAGCACGTCCATTGCACCGCCTTACGGAAAAGGCACGGAAGTTTCAGTGGGACGACGACTGTGAGAGAGCCTTCAACGATTTGAAGAACTGCCTTCAGAATGCACCAGTGTTGCAGTACCCTGATCCTGAGGCGGATTACATCTTGGATACGGACGCGAGCGGTGTGGGGATAGGTGCAGTCCTTTCGCAGGTGACAGGCGGACAGGAGAAAGTTGTCTCCTATGCCAGTAGAGCACTCAGCAAAGCGGAGCGCAACTATTGTGTAACACGCAGAGAGCTCCTGGCCGTTGTTGTGTTTCTGAAACAGTTCAGGCAATACCTGTATGGAAATAAAGTCACCATTAGGACCGATCACGGCGCTTTGCGTTGGCTAGTCAATTTTCGTGAGCCCCAGGGTCAGATGGCACGTTGGTTGCAGGTGTTAGGCGAATACAACTTTACCATAGTGCACCGAGCTGGTCGATCACACGGAAACGCGGACGGCTTGTCACGCAAGCAGTGTTCTCAGTGTGGGCGTGATGAGCAACCCACAGGCGCACTGAATGGCGAAGTCGATCTGGTAGCAGAACAGAGTAAGGAAGAAGACGGCACAAACGTGAGAGCTGTAACTTATGGGCCAATAATCACCTGTGATGAGATGAGAAAAGCACAGAGGGAGGATATGTCCATCCGGTGGGTGCTACAGGCGAAGACTGAAGGCTCGGGCAGGCCAGACCGCGAGGCGATCTCGTCTGAATCACCAACAGCGAAGACATATTGGCGACTATGGGATCAACTGGATGTAAGGGACAATGTCCTTTCGAGGCGATGGGAGTCAGACGACGGAAGCCTGGTGGAGTGGCGCACCGTACTGCCGGAGAGATTTCGAGCCGACTTGGTCAAGGAACTACATGGTGGCGTGTCAGGGGGACACCTAGGTGTGAAGAAAACAATGGCCAAGTCCGTGTAAGGTTCTACTGGGCTCGTATGTCTGCAGACGTGAGGTCGATAATTCGACGATGTAACGTGTGTGCCAAAAAGAAGTCTCCCGCTAGGACCAAGAGGGCGCCACTACAACAACACATAGTGGGTGCGCCCATGGAACGGGTCGCCTTGGATGTCGTGGGTCCCCTACCAGAGACCGAGAAGGGGAATAAATACATACTAGTGGTAGGTGACTACCTAACTAAATGGATGGAGGCGTACCCCATACCCGACCAGACCGCGGAGACAGTTGCTGCGAAATTTGTAAATGAGTACGTGTGTCGTTTCGGCGTACCTGAGGTGCTGCATTCTGACCAGGGGAGAAACTTTGAAGCTAGAGTTTTCGCAGAAATGTGTGGCATCCTCGGAATAGAAAAAACGCGTACCTGTCCCTACAACCCCAAATCCGACGGTATGATAGAGCGATTTAATCGCACCCTCATCACAATGGTGGCAATGATGATCGAACCAATTAAACGACAGCGCGATTGGGACGAAAAGATACCCTTGGCTACATTCGCCTACCGAGCCACACCTCAGGAGTCGACAGGCGAATCTCCCAATATGTTAATGTTGGGACGCGAACTTCGCCTACCCGTTGACCTGACCACGGAGGTACCTGGCGACGGGGAGCAGGAAGTTGTTGCTGCGGAGTCAGACTACGCGTACGATCTGCGGCAGAGGTTGAGGGAAGCTCATGCGAGGGCGCAAGTATGCCTAAAGCAGAGTGCTAGACGACAAAAGGCGCACTACGATCGTCGAGCTGAGCAGGAAAAACTGCAGGCAGGTAACTTTGCATGGCTGCATAACCCTGCAAAACGAAAGGGCTTGTCGCCTAAGCTACAATGCAGATGGGAGGGCCCATACCTGATAACACACAAGCTTTCCGATGTCATCTATCGGATTCAGAAGAACCCACGAGGGAAGAAAAAAGTAGTTCACTGCGATCGATTGAAGATCTATGAAGGAGAGCCACTCAGAGCATGGACGGAACATGCAACGGAAGAGCCGTCAAGCGACAGAAGTGGAGCAACCGGTACACAGCCAGTGCCGCAGGATGTACCGCAGGGTACACGTTCGCCTACCGAGGACGATGAGCAAGTACCTGAACCAAGTGAATTTGAAGCGAATAGTATGCCAGAGGAAACCTCTCCGAACGCATCGGTACAACCCTCAGTGCCAACACGGAGCCCAAGGACAAATAATGCGCATGATGTACAAGAGAGAGGGGACGCAGGTTCTCAAAGGACTGTAGTAACGGGACAGTTTAGAAGAAGGCCCGCAGCACCACCCCCAAGGCGCAACCCACCGAGGCAGCATAGGAGGCCCAGTAGATATTTGTAAAAACGGGAAATGAAAGCAATACTACTTGGTTCAGAAGCACACCCCTCAAATTATCCCTAAAACCGATTGGTAGGAGTAAAAAGTTCTTCTCTTTGTGTGTTTTGCAGGAGTAACAGTTGTAGGTGAGAATGGGGAAGGAACGAAAGGAGAAAGAGCCATCCCGGGATGTAGGAGGAGATAAGATTCAGTGTCCAAAGTGCGAGTTGAAATTGCACAAGAGGAGCCTCGAACGACACCTGATCAGCGAACACGGCCCCAAAGTCCAGTACCTCTGCGGAAGATGCTCACATAAAAACAGCAGACGAGATAACCTGCGCGCCCATTACCGTGACTGCCACCCTGAGCGGGTTGACGAGGTCGAGTCAATCCAGGCCTCAACCTTCGATGGCCAGGAACGTGAGAGTCACAGCACGGATGGTGAGCGAGGGCGATCCAAGACGCCTAAGCACAGCAGTGTGGAGGGTAGCGGCAGGCGAGAAGAGGCGCCTAAGCGCCAAGAAGGGGGCGACTTAAGGCGTAAGCAGACACCTAGAGGCAATGAAAAGGGAGTGAAGAAACTGACGGTCTCTCCAGAAAGGAAGCGGAGGCGGGTTGATGACTCCGGAAGTTACATCTTTGAGGGTGATGATGGAACCAGGCAAGGAGGCGGAGAAGCTAGGCATAAGCGATCTGACAAACCAGAGAAGAGGAGTGATACGGCCTCTTGTACCGTATCGAAGGCCCCTGAGGAAGCTGTTTTACCTTCGAGAGCGGTGGCGAGGATGAGCTATAAGGAACCAGCTGGTTCACCTCAACGGCCAGGTATAGGAGTACCTCTGCCAGGTGAGGTGAGGAAGGCGACCGAGACGCCTAAGAGGCCTATGGAGCCAAAAGATAACCAGCGGGATGGCATCGCAACAGTGGATATCGAATCTTCTGGGAAGATTGATGAGAAACCACAGGAGGAAGTAGCAGAGATCGTTTTGTCGCCTATGTCGACATCTCAGTGGGAGAGAGACGAGGAGCCTAGTCCAGTGCCTGAGTGGAAACCCCCCAGTATGATGACACAGCCGAGTCAACAACAAGGAGCTGAGCAGCAGGAGACAAGTTCGGCGGACGAGTCCCTCCCGCGAAACGAAGAGAGAAAGGAGCCTTCACCTCCTGAGCTCCGAATTCATTACTTGCTTTCTGGTGCTGCCGTGAGGATCACAGAAGAAGGTCACACAACGGTCGTCAATGGTGCAACTCAGACCATACATGAGCATCGAGCACGTCATTACGATGTAGTCTACCTGAAGGCCCCGCCTACCACGGAGGACACGGTGCCCGAACAGTCCACTCGAATCTGCAGGTTGGTGCGCGAGGAGGATGGCGTTGTGAGCATTGGACCCGGGATAACCCATTCAGAGTTGGAGAAAATCGCGAACGTGACGAAGGTCACCGAGGTGGTGACGCGTAGCGTATTCCGAGAGGGAATGTTGATCACAAAGGACCACACCCAGAGAGTCTTCGACACTAACTTCGTAGCTGGGATCCGCTAGAAGAGGAAGGGTGATCCGCTTGTTGGACTCTAGATCGCAAGACACTTGTCATTTAGCTTTTAGTCCGTCATGACTAGAGTCGTTATGTTTCTTTAAGGGGTTTCTAAGAAGTTTGTTGTTTGAGGAAGTTTAAAGTTTGAGGTGCTGTTTCTAAGATGTTCTAGTTTGAAGAAGTTGGAAGTTTACAGTTGCTGTTTATATGAAGTTTGTATTGCTACATTGTACTTTACTTAATACAGGAGTTTATTTTGATGAAGTACATTTGTTTAAAAGTTACATAAGTGAAGGGCATTACGTTTATTTTTGTATCAGTTTTATAGGTCAGAGACTGACCAAACTTAGAAGGCGCCAATGTAACGTAATGCAGAATCGATTATTGCGAGACTCGAATTGTAGTTGGTTAATTATACCCTAGTTGGTGTCCAACCGTCATATGTGTTTAGCACGATGTTTGAGGGTACCAGCCAGGCGTGGCATTTATGTATAAAAGCAGGAAGCAGGCGTGACTCGTTCTCTTCCGGCGTGGCAGCCGTCCTGAGCAGACGTGTCAATCAAGCTGAGCAATTGGGTCCCGTAAACGCCTGGGAAAGAGCCTTACGTGGAGTAAGTGTGAGTTGTATTTGCAGCCGAGACCCAAACCAGTATAGGTAATTCACTTTAGGACCACACTGTGAATTGGTTAATTAAGTGATCGACAACTAATAAATCCTCAAAGAATCAGTAATTCACACTCTATGTAATTCAACGTTAATTGTGCGAGGTGTAGAGATGCCCGATAGGTGAAGCGCCTTAGTAAAGGCGCACGTGTTTTAGAATAAAGAAGAAGCCTTGCCCTGTACCTATTGTGTCTGTCCCCCCATTATTGTTGTCGTCCCCCGTCCAACGAGGTGTGAAGAGATTAGGCTTGGGTGTGGTTGATGGAACTTAGTGGTGTGCTGCGGGCCAGGCGGTAAACTGCCGCCAAAACGGATCGGCGTCGCCGGCCTTCTAACGCTAGACCGCTCGCTGACGTGGGCTGGCCCGACCGGGTTGCAGGGACAAGAGACGAAACCGCCACAATAACATAAACGGCATGCGTGAAGTATCTGAACTGCAATAACTGAACTAAACCTCTCCATTTCTATTAAATGAACCAGTTGATTTATTTTAAGAAAATAAAAGCGTTGTTGTTTGACAAGTTCATTTAAAACGATTTGGAATATGTTTTGAAACCAGGATTTTATATAAAGAATTGTTTGCACATAAAATAATATGATATATAACAAGAAACTTTGGGTGATTTTCGAAACCTATAAGCACATCTTTACAACTAATTTCTGTTAATTTCAACACATACACTTTTCAAGCGTTTTCCAAAAGGCGTGAACTGAAGCACAATCCCAAAATTTATGGTTAATAGTTTCTTCGCAATGACCAAGATGGCACTTTTCATCATTAATAATATTAACATTATTTGGATTATTTCATTTTGTGTGTATGATCCAAAGGTCCTGTTCACCGATGATCCTGAGGTAGTTGAACATCGAGAGCTAAGTTGCTTTTGCAATGGCATGCCCTGCTTCAAAACAACACAGGCGAGGTTAAGACGAACGGAGGAACGGACAAACAAGAAAAGGACCACCGAGGAAAGGACAACCGAGGAAAGGGCAACGGAGCAAAGGACAACCAAGGAAAGGACAACCAAGGAAAGGACAACCGAGCAAAGGGCAACCGAGGAAAGGACAACCGAGGAAAGGACAACCGAGCACAGGACAACCGAGCAAAGGACAGTAAGACCACAAAACAGAGTTATAAAGCCTGTGACATTCGCGAATGCCAAGATTGGTGAATTCTGCGTTGTAGTATATGAGGGCGAACCGTATCCGGGCGTAATTTGTGATATAGATCAAGACTCAATAGAAGTGAGTTCCATGGCAAGAGTGGGGAAAAATAGATTTTTTGGCCACTGAGGGAAGACAAGATATGGTATGAATATGACGATATCGTCACTTGGATAACGCCACCCGAGAAGGTGACTAACAGGCATCACCAGGTTGCTGTAGATTACTGGAAAGAAATTATTGTAAACCTTAATGTTGAATGATTGAAATCAAACAAATAAACAGTCGAACACTGATAAGAAGAGGTCCTTGGGACTTTACAAATACCTTGTTATACTATACCTTGTATTAACAGTATTGAAAACAAAGAAAAATAAAAACTTGGGACCTAATCTTTTCCTTTTTAAAAGCGGGATGTTGTAGTAACAGTGCTCTTCTTTTCAGTGTTCGACTGTATGCATTGTAGAAATGTAGCTTCTTGAAACACACATCCATGCGGGTTTTTTTTTTAAACAAGATGCAGTGCAATTCCTCTGAAAAACAAAATGTGTGTGTGGCCTACTGGGAGCATGCCTTCTTGGGCCATTTAAGAAAAAATGTTTACTTGCCATTATATCCAATACATGTAAATGTAGAAACAAATGAATCAAATTAAATATGAATTGTGCTTAATTTAAAAACAAAGTGTGCAAAAATGTAGCTTCTTGAAACACACATCCATGCGGTTTTTTTTTTAGAAACAAGATGCAGTGCAATTCCTCTGAAAAACAAACCGTGTGTGGCCTACTGGGAGACACATAAATGTCTTCTTGAGCCATTTAAAAAAATATGTTCTTGCCATTATATCCAATACATGTAAATGTAGAAACAAATGACTCAAATATGAATGGTGCGAAATTTGCTCAAAACAGAAAAACGAGGCTGAAAACAAAAACGTGTGCAAACACAATGTATGTGACTACCATCCTGATATTTCCAGTGATTTGTTTCATGAAAATGTACTCCTTACTTTATTTCCGGTAACATTAGGAAATACATGTATTACGTTTCACACCAATACAAGAATTGGTTTTCCACCTGTATGATAGATTTATACATGTATACGGTTCAAACTAGAGCATTACCAGATATAATGGTCTCTTGGAACCAAGGTCTGGCTCGCATTATTAAACGGGCGAGTCCCAAAACATACCTTAAATGCGAGCCAGACCTCACCAAGAGACCATTTTTTAAGGTAATGGTCTAGTTCTCACACTTAATACAATACAGAAATGTGCTGGTGATTAGCTTGTAATAGAGTTGAATTGTTTTGAAAATTGTTGTGTTGAAAACTGTTGAAAATTGTTGCATTGAATACCGTTGAAAAGTGTTTCATTGAATCAACACAATGATGACTGAATACTGTTAGAAATTCAAATTGTTGCATTGAATACTGTTGAAAAATGTTGCATTGAAAACTTTTACTAAAATATAGCTTTAGCATTGAAACATACAAAATCTGTGCATTCTAGAAGGTCGAATGGCATATTATAAGTTGTGGAAATATATAAACTTGTTTTGACAATTTAATATTGAGTATTACATCTTGTTCTCAACCATAACAAACTGTTGGAGCCTGACAGTTGAAGTCATCTCCGTTACATTACACTCCTGAACTTGATCATCTCCGTCACGGCTAGTCATATCCGTCACATGACTATTGTATGTCCATAATGTGTGAAATAATACAGGAGTGAATAAAATTATCAGTTGTAATTGATAAATGAACAGTGTGCATCTGCTAATTCATCTGTTCTGGAATTTACTACCTTACGGAGACATGAACACAATAGGGAACAAAAGATTGTATACGTCTCCAGAAGAACATTTCTATAGATGAATAAGTCTCCACAAGAATTACACGAAATAGATATATGGATTTTACTCAAAAACTAGGAATTTCCAAGGAAGGTTGATCTGTCGCAAATGGAAGAGTTTTAGAAAAGGGATATTTAGTCCAAATTTCAGCCCAGGAAATTAATTCTGGTTAAAATAAGAGCATTTTGAAACTTCAATTTCACACTCGAAAACTTTACTACACGAGAACAAAGAAATGTCTCCACAGGAATACAAATTTCAGAATGTGGGAAGTTAATGTTGTTTAGGAGGAATTTGGTGAAAAATAATGTCACAGTCCCCGTTTTTGCTGAGAATCACCACTTTTTGAGGCAGTAAACTGTTACGAGGATTTAAAATCGGTACTTTATACTGAAACAATAAAATATTTGGATTTATTTGAGGAGGATACTCTATAGTTTTATAGACTGGGCCATAAACGTGGATTTGTAGACTAAATTCAGTTATATTTTCCAGGGTTGTTTGTCCCAAAAATGTGACGGATATGACTAAATGCAATGACTAACCTGGAAAAAGAAGAGAAAAATTAAATATAACTCCGGTAAAGATTGCGCCAAACATGATTTTACCATGCCAGAGATGTTAATCTATATGAAAAAAATATTCTAAGCTGCAAAAATTAAGTTTTTAAAATCGGTTTTCCAGAAACGTGAAGGTAGACACTTACTGAAGAATGACCCATATTGTTAATGTTTATTGTATGATTAGGGTTACCCGGGCCTGTGCACATGGTAATTATAAGTACCCCTTTATGTTTATTCTTCCCTTTAGAACCACACACATGTATATAGGCCCAATACTATCTTGCCAGTTCCTAATGTTCTTGTTTTTTTTTTGCGAATTTAGGCCAAGAAGGGTCACTCAGTGGGCAGCAGCGGTCATTTGGCTGTATTTCCTTTATACTTCCCCAATTCTATGAACTGACTTGGGTCAAATTTTGTTCAGATAAATCAGTGTTTACTGTCAGATCTGCACTATTTGCACTATTTGCACACACAGGTCAATGTTCACCGTCCACCTATACTTTACATCAAATTTCTTGGCAATGCCAGATCCAACACTCGCGGAAATTCACAGGAGGCCCAACAAGGGTAATCCTTACTTTTAGGACACCTCTATTTTGTACGAGTTCTGTTCAAAACTGACTTTTGCAGATGACCGTCCAGTACCAAAGTGACTTTTGCAGGCTAGAGCAGTCTTTTTACTTCAGATAGGTCTAAACTCATGTTAGTTGTAATTTTAAAAGCACTTTCAAAGTAAATGTGACTTTCCTACCTTTTTTTGCAGTTCGCCATCTTGCTTTTTTAATATATTTCTGTTTGTCATTGCCATCTTTTTTTACCCCTCATAAATCAAAGCCCTGCCCTCTTTCTACAAAATTAAACCTGCTGATATTCATCAAGAGGTGTCATTGCCAAATGTTCAAATGTGCCAAGAAATATCAGCATGTCACTTTTGAGGGTCATTTAGACAGCTGTTTTGGTGAGTCTTTTAACCTTGTAAAAATTATAGGAAAGGGGTCCTAAAGGTAAGGATTACCCCAACAGGAAAGTGAGTCACCTATGGGCAAAATTATATATGGTTATATGTAGCGGATCAAAAGATAAAATGCTGTCGCTTGTATTTACCCGAACAGATGATTATTACTTCGGAGAAGCATACGTGGTATGTTGTTTGCTCATGTCGTGGGTCCTTTGCTAAGGACCTTTTGTTTTGCTTCCCTGACAAATTACTATGCAGGTTTAGAATTATATAGCAAACCTAGTGCCATTATTGAAATACTTCTATTTGACTTAGCTCGTGTAGATTCGTGTCACTCAATTATCGATAGTTCATTACTGCAGTAATGGCGCCTACAGGACCACGGATGGGCTTGGATGGTACTGTTAGGTGCACACATCGGTCTAGTGCTCACCTCAGGGTATCTGCAATCACTCGGCGTTTTCTACATCGAATGGAAGGAGTTCTTCGATTTGACTGCTACGGATGCAAGTTGGCTTGTCAGCGTGCCCTTTTTGGTCGCCAGTCCATTGTGTAAGTTTTTAAGGAAGTCTTTCCAGAATGTATTAAGAAACCATCAACATGTTAAAGATTTCCAGAAGTTCTTTGGTGATGTTGTGCGCTTTCTTGAAAATCACGCAATCTGGAGAATGCGCGCGCATTCTTAAGAATGAGCGCACATTCTTAAGATTGCGTGGGAATATCACGTGCACAATTTATGAATTTTGCGCAATCTTAACAAACATTGCACGACATAATTATGTTAAATGAAATGTATAGCGGTTAAAAGGGAAACAATTCATATAAAGAGGAAAGAAAATGTTCTATGCTTCTGTACTCGTATAACTACGATAATTTGAATCAAATTAAACCTGTTATTATTGCTTTTTTTCTGCCCACTATGGGAAGTTTTGTAATAACGGAGGACTGGGAACTAGTCTGGGAAGTGCTTTGTTTAGGCTAGACAAGTTACAAGTCCCTGTATGTATCATTATGCATGCCACGAAAAAAACAACGATGTGCAGAAGCTGCCAAATTTGCTCTTTCGACTAGATAGAATCCAGCTCTGCGGCGTAATGGTGGGGGTGTGAACAATAAATTGGTGGCAATTTAAATGGGAAATAGCATTAGCGATATGGGATGTCATAGTATTCAGTCACATTCTTCATTCTTACGTCCCCCGTCCTTTTATTATCCAGAATTCTTTCCAATACACTATTATTATGTCTCTTATTTTTTCCCGGTCCCCCCAATACGCGTATCTATATTTATATAAGAGAGAGTTTAACTCGGCCTCCGAGACGATGTTTGCTCATGAAAGGATCCGAGACCGCTCCGTCTTCTCCCCATCAGAATGGCTACGAGGTGTACTCTTTTCCTCCCTGTCTTTCCCCATTCTCCTTGCTGTCTGTTTCTTGAGTCTGCAAAATACAAGATGGGCACAGGGGTGAGCATTCGCTTGCATACAACTCTACTTCTATTTCAAATGACTTGATTTCAACTTTGGTTGGGTGGGGCCAGGCCTTTTTTGGTGTTCTTTCCCCCCGTCTCTGTCTCTCTCTCTTTCTCTCTTTCTCTAATTCAAATATCTCGCAGGTATTCTGCGGTCCCTGGCAGGATTCCGTCTTGGTAGTGGTGCTGCGAGCCTGCCGCCAATTTGTTCTGTTTGGCTTTGTCTTCCGGATTGAACGCCTTCTTTTCCCGCCTGCACCTCCTCAAGTGGTAGACTAGGCGTTTCTGGCGTAGTACTGAGTTCAGGTTCTTCCCCCTGGTAAGGAATTGGACTCATCGGATTTGGCTCCGGTTCCTCGGGTGCGTCACCTGCGTCTAAGGGATGACTGTCCGCTTGTCTCGGTGTTTCCCCTGTCGGTGCACTGACGGCCCATGCCTGGATCGGCTCACCTAGGTAGGGTTTCAGTCGGTCGCAGTGGACGACCTTCATCTTCCCCTTCTTTTCCTTTGTATCCTGTAGATGACGTCCGATAATTTATCCAGGATGAGGTAGGGTCCCTCCCATCTGCACTGAAGTTTAGGTGAAAGTCCCTTCTTTTGGCCGGGTTATGTAACCATACAAAGTTACCGGGCTCCAGTTTGGGTCTTGTTGCTCGTCGATCATAAGTTTTCTTTTGCCTCCGGGCGCTCTGCTGCAAGCAAACTCGGGCCCTGTCATGAGCAGCTCTCATTCGTTTCCGCAGCTCGTTCGCGTAGTCCGTTCCTACGACGCCTTCCGGTTCCATTTCGCCCGTTGCTACTTCAGTAGTCAGATCAATGGGCAGGCGCACCTCCCGCCCCAACATTAGCATGTTTGGGGACTCGCCTGTCGACTCCTGCGGCGTCGCTCGATAGGCAAATGTTGCCAGCGGAAGTTTGTCGTCCCAATCACGCTGTCGTTTATCAGGTTCTATCATCATGGCGACCATGTTAATCAACGTACGATTGAATCTCTCAATCATTCCGTCGGACTTCGGGTTGTACGGGCAAGTCCGTGTCTTGTCAATGCCAAGGATGTGACACATCTCTGCAAACACCGTCGATTCGAAGTTACGGCCCTGGTCGGAATGAAGGACTTCTGGCACTCCAAATCGGCATACGAACTCCTTCACAAACTTCTCTGCCACTGTTTCCGCTGTCTGGTCAGGTATAGGGTAAGCTTCCATCCATTTACTAAGGTAGTCTCCTACGACTAGGATGTATTTGTTGCCCTTTGCACTTTCTGGTAGGGGACCTAAAATGTCTAGTGCGACACGCTCCATAGGCGCGCCCACTACATGCTGCTGTAGTGGCGCCTTCCTAGCCCTGGCCGGGGATTTGCGCTTCGCGCACACATCGCATCGTCGAATTGTAGACCTAATCTCAGCTGCCATACCGACCCAGTAGAATCTGTCGCGGACCTTGGCCCTGGTTTTCCTCACTCCCAAATGCCCGCTTGTCTTCCCTCCATGTAACTCTTTCACCAACTTGTCGCGGTATTTTTCTGGTAGCACGGTGTGCCACTTTACTCGGCGAGCATCATTAGATTCCCATCGCCTACAGAGGACTCCTCCTCGCACCGCAAGTTGCTCCCACAATCGCCAGTATGTCTTCACCGCTGAAGACCTTGCAGACATCACTGCCCAGTCGGGTCTCTCTGCCGACTCCTCTTTGGCCTTGAGCACCCAGCTAATTGATGTGTCCTCCCTCTGCGCCTCTCTCATCTCCGTGCAGGTAATGGTAGGCGAAATGGTCACACTCCTCACTACTGTTACAGGAACTGTTGTCTCCTTATAGGCATCTTCACCTACAGGTGTCGTCAGCTTTGGCACTTCGTTCTGTTCATCCCGTCCGCACTGATTACATGGTATGCGCGACAATCCGTCTGCGTTGCCGTGTGAGCGTCCTGCTCGATGGATAATCGTGAAGTTGTATTCACTAATAACCTGCAGCCAACGCGCCATTTGACCCTGTGGCTCTCGAAAGTTGAGAAGCCAACGTAGAGCTCCGTGATCTGTCCTTATAGTGGCCTTCATACCGTACAGGTACTGTCGGAACTGCTTCAGAAATACGACGACTGCCAGCAACTCACGGCGCGTCACACAGTAGTTGCGTTCCGCCTTACTAAGCGTTCTACTAGCATAGGCGACCACCATTTCCTTCCCGTCCGTCACCTGTGATAGGACCGCGCCTATGCCCACGCCACTCGCGTCGGTGTCTAGTATGTACTCAGCCTCTGGGTCAGGGAACTTCAAGACAGGTGCCTCCTGAAGACTGTCCTTCAAGTCTTGAAATGATTCTTCGCATTCACTCGTCCACTCGAACACTCTCCCCTTTTCTGTCAGGCGGTGTAACGGACGAGCCCTATCAGCAAAGCTTCTGATGAATCTGCGGTAATAGGACGCTAGTCCTAAGAAACTCTGCACTTCCCTTACCGTCGTAGGTGTAGGCCAATCCCGTACAGCCTTCACCTTCTCCGGATCTGTCGCAATCCCATCCCCAGACACTACGTGTCCCAGGTACATAACACGCTGCTCGAACAAGTGACATTTCTTTGGTTTAAGTTTTAGACCTGCCTTCCTTAGGCGCTGAAAGACTGTCTCAAGGCGACTCAACTCCTCTTCAACCGTCTTTGCGTACACAATAACATCGTCGAGGTAGACGAGTAGCGTCTCCCAATGCAGTCCGGCTAACACCCTCTCCATCAATCGCTCGAACGTGGAGGGGGCGTTGCATAGCCCGAACGGCATTACTCGCCAGCTGTATAAGCCTCCACGGATCACGAAAGCAGACTTCTCCCGGGCCTCGTCGTCCAACTCGACCTGCCAATAGCCGGAAGCTAAATCCAAGGTGGAAAACCACCTGGAGCCTGCAAGCGCGTCTAGTGAATCGTCGATCCGGGGGAGCGGGTAGGCGTCTTTAATTGTGACTGCGTTTAGGCGACGGTAGTCTACACAAAACCTCTTACTTCCGTCTTTCTTTCTCACGAGGACTACGTTGGATGCCCAAGGGCTGTCCGAAGGTTCAATGGTGCCATTCCGCACCATGTCTTGCACCTGACGCTGGATTTCCGCCTGTTCAACGGGAGGATATCTCCTCGGTCTCTGCTTTATGGGCCGGGCATCACCTGTAGTAATGCGGTGGCGAACCAAATCTGTGCGTCCTATGTCTCCCTCTCCCCTTGAGAAAATGTCCTCATATTGGCACAACAGCTGAGCTATTCTGTTGTGGTGTCCCGGCTCCACGCCTTTCTTGCTTCGCTCGATTAAGTCCACAAGGTGTTCAGGAACATCGAAGGAGTCTCCCGGCGAAGAAGCTCCCGATTGTACTTCTTGTACGTCGCCTTCACCTACAGGCGTAAACGTCCCTGCCGTCGTCCCTTTCCGCACGACACATTCTCTCTTGCCGGGGTTGTATACTCGAATGGGAAGTGAATCCTCACCCGCCATCACCAGTACCCTTGCCACTATCATGCCTTTATCTGCTATTTCACTCCTCCCTGTAGGCTCAATCATTCCGACTACACCATTCGACTTGTTACCGTACACGTATCCTGGAATTAGCGCCTCATGACCAGCTGGCACTCTGGTAGTTTCACCTACGACCACTCTAGCACACAGTCCACCCCCTCGGTCATCTGTGCACTTAATGGTTTCCCCATTTAACTTCAGCTCTAGCGTCCGAAAGTCTAGGTTACCCTGGGTTGGAATTAGGAAATCCATCCCTAATATGCCTTGCATCTGTCCTGTGTTACCAAAGACTACGTTGATGGAGTTCATTGTTCTGCCAACTTGAATGTCTACGTAGGCGCTACCGAGTGTCTCCATCTTACTCCCATCAGCATTCCGTACTCCTGCGCCTATGGTTGTAAGTCTTGGTCTTTGGTCCCTGGAAATGTTGAAATAAAGTTGAGACGACAACACAGTGTGTGTTGCCCCTGTGTCAACAAGAAGTTTTACTTTGACCCCTCTCACAATAGCCTGTACGAATAGGCCATTGCCCGCTGTTTTACTTGCACTTGTTGAGGTTTCTTTGTCGCCTTCGATATTCTCGCCTAAATTCTCTCCGGCGCCTTCTGGCCCTGCTGTTCCGCCAGCTTTCCCACGGGCCTCTTGGGCAGCTGCTGGTCGCTTCCCGGCCTTCATTTTCTTCTCTGCGCTGGGTTGTTTGCAACTCCTTGCAAAATGACCTTTTCGTTTGCACTTGAAGCAAACGTCCTCTGGGGTTGGTTTTCGCCTCTGGTAGGCGACACGCGAACGATCGCTCCTCTCTTGAGGCCGGAGGGTGTCAAGTCGCTGGGTCATCTTCTCCAGCCACTCCCTCACCTCGCGCTGATTTTTCTCAGCCGACTCTTTCATCTCTCGCTTGATTTCTTCCAAGGGGTACTCGGCATCGCCCTCTACTACTCGGGCGTACTTGGGCCGCTGGCCAGCCCGCTGTTCCTCTATCTTAAGGAACCCTTCAGTGTTTAGTGCAGCTCTGATAGCCTCGTCCAGTGATGACGGTCTTGCTCGAAAGATCCCTTCCCGGATAGCCTGTTCCTCCACCGCATCAGAGAAGTGCCCCCTGGCTAGGCGATCACGCCCCTCCTCTGACAATTCCGGGTAGGCGAGTGAAGCCAACTGCCTTATCGCCTGTCCCAATTCCTGCAGCGTCTCTTTAGGCTTTTGTCGCCTATGCCGAAGCTCCGCTAGGTGGTTTTCTGCAAGCTCTCCTGGGCCAAACCTCTTCTCCAACAGCCCGACCAACTCAATGTAAGTTACTTGACTCCCGCCTGCTGCTAGATTTCCTAACACCTTGACCGCATCACCCTGCAGGCTCGCCGCCAAAAACACTCTCGCCTGGCGATCACGCCAATTGTTCGCCAACTTGCAGGCCTCAAAATGCTGCTTGTAATTTCGCCACGGGGTCTTCCCGCTGAACCTGTCGGGGATGATGTTCGGACGTCTGGTAGGAACATCCACTTCACTTTTCACCCCAACTTCTCCTTTGTTTCCGACCTCCTTTCCTTGAAGGTCCGGGAGTTTTCGCCCTCCCTCTGGCTTGCGTCTTTCTCAGACTGCAACGGAACTCCTCCTTGGGTCCCCGGCTGCCGGCATGCGGTCGAATGACCAGTAGGCGTCAACTCCGTTAGACTGCCCTCCACGCCGCAGCTTGTCAACTCGTCTACCGTCCGCGACGGGACGCCTATCGTAGACACTAGCGTAGGCGCTGGTGCAACGGGATTATAAAATCTCGTTCTGGGTTTGGGGGTAGGCCTTGGTGATGGTACTGGTGTAGGGGTGTCTGTGAATGTGAAAAGTTCACGGCTTCCGAACTGGGTCGTCATCGATGTGCTGGGCGTCTTATCTTCCCTCCGCTGTGCTGCCTTGGCCTCACTTTGGCGAAGCTGCAATCTCAACAGGCGATTCTGCGCCAGCAGCAACTCCTTGATCTCTGTCAGATCGCGGTTCTCGGCATGGGATTGTTGTAACTCGTCCTCGCCCTTCTGCACGTCCATACGCAGCAACATCAGCTCGTCCTCCACGGATATCTCGTCGGCGGCCATGTCTGTTAATAGTGGTAGTTGTAGATTGTTGGGGTGATGACTCCTAGCTAGGTGATGTCACAGGCGTAGGTGATTTTTAGCAGTGAAGCAACGGCGCCTATCCCACTTCTGACACCAATTTGTAGCGGTACTGCCTCGGACGACTGCCCCGGCGAGTAGCGGCGAACGGCCTAGCCTCTACGGTCGGGTACGCAGATCCGTTTCGGCGGAGATTTACCGCCAGGCCCGCAGCAGACTACCAAAGGATCACCCTCACACGCTCTCTCGCTCACACAACCCAAGCGGACTAACTAGGGGGACTGGGGAAGGATGGGGACCTGACACCAGATATGTCTTTCGGAAGATTATTTTATTCGCCTACCCAGGCGCCTCGCCTACGTGATCTTATACTCAATCACTTCCCTTACAAACTCAGAGATTACATAATTATCTGGATTATAATGCAGGAATCATTAATTAACTACACTCACACAAAGTATGAGGCTCCCTCCGCTGCGACTATAGGTGATTGGTGATTGGTTAATTGTGGGAGATTAGAACAGTGCAACTTTTCCTGAGATCGCGCACGGGTTCCGGCCACAGCAGAAAGAGAGCGAAACTGAGCGCATGGCCGCTTATATACACTGGCGCTATTGGCTGGTGCCCCCATAAACCTGGGTGAGTGCACACGCACCCCGCTGGCTACCAGTAAAGAACTAAAGTGCGCCCTCCATAAAATGCATTGCGCTACAATACTATAGTAAATTAGAAATTAGATTAACGTTTGGATGACAATGATCACCCAATTTGAGATTAACGTTTGGATGACAATGATCACCCAATTAAGCTAGTAGATCTGTTAACCTGAAATTATTGCGATGTTTAGGTGTCGGGGTGGTGATGACTGTTTCCCCGGGCACAATAATGATCTCTCGGTACTTCAAGGAACGCTACGCATTCGCCACAGGAGTTGTTTTACTTGGAGTGAATGTGGGACAAATGGTCTTCCCGCGCTTAATTCGTCTCCTGGTTGTGAACTACGGATGGCGGGGCGCCATGTTTATCATTGGCGCTTTGCAGATGAACGGGGTTGCTGCTTGCGCCCTCTTCCGGCCGCTCAAGTCCAATCTCAGTCATCCAACCCCACAGCATGAGCAACAGGACCGTGATAGTGACCGAACTAGACGAGACAAAATGAACGCACTATCAAGAAGATACCTTCGCGTTTTCTCCAACATCAACGTAATGTTGATTCTGTTGGCAAATTATGTGTACACGATTGGTTTAATGACAAACATTATTCATCTACCGGCGCGCACCAAGGAGGCAGGTTGGTCACGTGACCGAAGTGCCATGTTGCTCTTCGCCTTTGGTCTGGTATCACTCATCACACGATCCACACACGGCTGGTTTGTGGACAGGAACTACATCAGACCGTTCAAACTCCACTTAGTGACTGTTCTTGGGATGACTGTCACTGCCTTCTTAAATCCTGTCTCGGACGGCTACGGCTTCTTAGTCGCCTACGCAGTCGTTTTGGGAACCTTTGTCGGAATCTCCACACCTCTTTTTATCGTGAACACGAAGAACGTGGCCAGTCCGTCGGAGCAGCCGGCCGCACTCAGCTTGATTTGGGCGTCAACCTTCCTTTCCGATGGCTTCGGGCCAGTTGTTGCGGGTAAGTACAAGTTTAATTTGTGACCGCCGACTATATTTCAGTTGCATCATCTTGAAAGCGCCCTCTATTGGTGTTTATAGCGCCCTCTACTGGTGGTTTTCTAGAAACCTTTTATATTCATAGCAGCATAAAAAGCTAGCAAAGAATCCGTTGCAATAACTCAACTTTTAAAGGTATAACTTATCTTTTTGATGATGTAAAATTCTTTTATAAGTAGATACTGTAGCGATTATCACATGTGGCGCTGTCCGTCCGGAGAGTAGGGCCGGGCGCGCATGCGCAGATTAGCAGCGCAGACTAATGTAATAAGTTGGGTAGCGCGCGCGGGAAAAAGGTTGTTGTTGTTGTGCTGGCTTGGAGCGGAACGGTTGTGCGCTGCGGGACTTCCAAAAAGGACCGAGCCCGAATCTCCCTTGACGGACAGCTACCCTGCTTGAATTAAGGTGAATCAGTGTTCAAATAATCAGCAATTATTGTTATAATGTGATTGACCTATTGATGATTTGTTGAGGATTAAAAGTTAAAAACCGAGGCACTGTCTCCGGGTCACATTTCTTTCGTCCACGTCAACGTGTTGTTTAGTCTGTCATTGTGTTACAGTACTCTGTCGGCAAACTCCTAGGAATATCACATTCGTCACTTAGAACCCATTGGTCAAACGCTACAATACTATCGTATAATGAATCTTTCCGAGATAAATAACAAATCAACAAGTCGACCTGATGTGTCTGATTAAGGTTACTTCGTAATTGTCGCGGTAACAATAGACACCTATAGAGCGCCCTCACTAATGACAGAACTTCGCTCTGATACGCATGAGCAGACACTTTATAAGCTCTACTGTCACTGAATATAAGACCAAGTTCGCGCAAGGACTGTAGTTGACCAATGGGTTAACCATAGTCCGACTAACGGTTGCCCGAACTCTGTCTAGTCGACGGTGGTTGACTACGCTAGTCGACTATTTGGAACCTGGGGCTGGTTGCATCGCTGGTAACCAATAGCAGCGCGCATTCATAACGCTAGCAGAGAGCCAGGATCCAGAAGTTGTGCGATGACATTTTGACCAGCGTTTGACTAGAGACGTTCGCACGTTGCTATCAGTGCACAGGCGTAAGGTACGTCACAAATCAACCGCTAGTCGACCAGTGGTCCTTGCCCGAACTTGGCCCAAAATAACAAAATTCGTCTTTCGTGAGGGCGCTCTGCACAAGGGGTCTAAACATTCGGATGTTTTGTGTTTCGTTTGTAATTCAGGCAAGATTTACGACGCCACCGGGAGTTACGTCGCGCCGTTCTTGACCGGGGGCGCCCTTTGCCTGCTGTCATTCCTGCTGTTATGCGTGGTAGTCAGACTCGTGGGAATTCAGAAACAAGATAAACTCCAAAAGCCCGGGTTTCCAGATCGCATCGTCGTAACCAACGCCGACAGCACGAAAGATGTCGAGACGCAGCCTCTCGGTGCAGAAACAGTCTGTGACGTCATTCAACCAAGTTAATAGCACATATATATATAACGTCCCAGCAAACACATAGTGCTGTGATAATATTTTTGTAAAGTCGTACCGATGTTATATCTATAACATTCGAAAATAACATTTTAATGACTATATAGAAACATCATGACATATACACAAACATTTTAATAACGTGATTTAAATGCCTCAAATTTGACGTTTTATCATGTATGTTAAAGCGATAATGCTGTGATAACATTTTTGTAAAGTCGTACCGATGTTATATCTATAACATTCGAAAATAACATTTTAATGGCTATATAGAAACATCATGACATATACACAAACATTTTAATAACGTGATTTAAATGCCTCAAATTTACGTTTTATCATGTATGTTAAAGCGATATTATCAAAACGTTATTACCAAATGTTTTTACAAAGTTTTATGGAGGACATTTCATAACTTATACAAACATGTTTTAAAAGCGTAATTAAAATGACTCAAAGTTGACGTTTTATCATTTATGTTAAAGCGATATTATCAAAACGTTTTTACCAAATGTTTTACTAAATTGATCTATGAAATATCGTGATATTATACAAAAACCTTTTAATAACGTGATTTAAATGCCTCATGTTTGACGTTTTATCAGGTATGTTAAAGCATTATTATCAAAACGTTTTTACCGAATGTTTTGAAAACAGATTTATCGAGGAAATTTCATGACATTACAAAAACGTTTTGAAAACGTAATTAAAATGCCTCAAATTGACGTTTTATCAGGTATGTTAAAGCAATATTTTCAAAAAGTTTTTACCAAATGTTTAAAAATATTGATCGATGAAATATCATGATATTATACAAAAACATTTTAATAACGTGATTTAAATGCCTCATGTTTGACGTTTAATCGGGTATGTTAAAGCAATATTATCAAAACGTTATTACCTAATGTTCTGAAGAAAAAAAAATTATGGAGGAAATTTCATGACATAACAAAAACGGTTTAAAAACGTAATTGAAATGCCTTAAATTTGACGTTTTATCAGGCATGTTAAAGCGATATTATTATAACGTTATTACCAAATGTTTCGAAAAAAGATTTATGGAGGAAATTTCATGACATTACAAAAACGTTTTAAAAACGTGTTTTATCAGGTATGTTAAAGCGATATTATCAAAACGTGTTTAATAAATGCTTTTAAAAGATTGATCGATGAAGTATCATGATATTATACAAAAACATCTTAATAACGTGATTTAAATGCCTCATGATTTGACGTTTGATCAGGTATGATAAAGCGATATTATCAAAACGTTACTACTAAATGTTTTAAACAGGATTTAGGGATGCAATATAATGATATACACAAAAACATTTTAATAACGTGATTGAAATGCCTCAAATTTGACGTTTCATCAGGTATGTTACAGCGATATTATCAAAACGTTATTGCTAAATGTTAAAAAAATATTTATGGAGGAAATATCATGATATACCAACATTTTAATAATGCGATATATTTGCCTAAAATTTGACCTTTTTATCAGGTATGTTAAGTGAAATTTTCAAACGTTATTACCAAATGTTTTAAACAAATTTTCGGAATGAAATATGATTTGTACAATAACCAAACATTTTAATAACGTGATTAAAAAAAAAAATCCACAACATTGATGTTTTACCAGGTATGTTAAAGCGATATTATGAACATGTTATTACCAAATCTTTTAAACAAGATTTGCCCAGATGGTTTTTTTAATGACGTGGAATACGTGTACGTTATGTCCAATGATGTCATGATATTTTGCAATAATGTTATAGCGACATGGTCTTAAAAAACGTTTTAGAGACACATTTCTGATATTAACAGAAAACATTTGTCCGATGTTTTCTTTACGTTATACCGACATCATGCTTGAAGATCATTTAATGACTAAATGGCAATTAAAGTTGTCGTGATATTTTGTAAAGATGTTATGGCGACATGGTCTATTAAGGAACATTATTATTGTGTTCTTACGACTTTCCTCAAAGCTTGCTGTTGAACTGTGTCATATAATAACATTACGAAGACCATATCGATATGACATTATTACATAATGCCTTAATGTTTAGATAACGTTACGCGCACAATTATCAGAAATGTCATGAAAACATGTCACCAAAACCGTGTCGCTATATAACATTATTAAATAACATTAAGGCCTTAACATTAAAAAAATGCTACGCGCACAATTCACTGAAATGTCGTAACAATGTAATAATAATATTTTTAGACCATGTCGCCATAACATTATGAAAAAAATTTCAAGTCATATGCTATATTTTTTTGCTCGTTTGACACTGACGTTTGAACTTGCTCGTGTTGGTTCAGTTGATTCTTGTTGAATTAAAGTCAAAATTTCAAATTGAAATCTAACATTAGTTGGTTCCCTGTTGTACATGTAATACTTTGTATTACATTAAGCTACTGATTACCAGTGTCAACTAGTCGGTTGACTGTGGTTAGCTAACTATAAACCATTGTCAACCAGACAAGGTTTGGTCAGAGCCACTTCAACTTAATAACAAAAAAGTTGTATGTTATCCGATACAAGCTTGTTAGATCTTACCAAAGGAAATAACAAAAGTCTGATGCAAGATAATTTAGTACGCTCTGCTTGCGGCAAAAACTAAGACCCTTGGCAATCGGCCATATTTTGAGTGAATGAGGCACTGTAATGACGCCAATTTCTGAGTACAAACATTAAAAAAAATCCTGTTCATTAAAACAGTTTAGTACCATAACTTCAATCTAAAAATGTAATTTGTTAATCAAAACAACAACCTACGTCAGTAACCTTGGATACATGTCTGTTTATGCCACAACATGTCAATGTTACACCGCCCTCGTTTGTTCAAGAATAAGGCCGATCAGCGATCGGATTTCTCAAGGCCGAGTTTTAATGTGGCTACTAGCAAGTCCCGGGCTTGCAGCTGTACAAGCCCCCTTCAGCAGTGAAGGGAGGTGAAGTGTGTTATATTAATGATGAGTTAATCAAATTTAAAAATGAGCGGGGTGAGTCAGTCAGAGGTTGTGTATGTTTGGTGAGAGAGCCAATTCCAATTCCACCAGTTGCTTGGGGGAGAGGGGGGGGGGGAATGGGGAAGGGAAGCGGTAGTAAATCACAGTACATGTACATGTATATTGGAAAAAGCACCTCTGTCTGTGGGATTGTAGGTCCAGCCTAGCAGCACATGAGTTAGCCAGTCAGGTTTTTATCAACTGCACCTCTGCACATCAAAGTTCGATATTTTTGTGGATAAAAAGTCGGTTAAGGAAATCTCAGTGCTGCAGACTGCGGTGTGACTTGCACGCTATTTGTTTGTAGTTACTCACGTCACACTATTGTATGTCATTTTTCTGCTAGCACTCAACTACTCACGAGTAATTTCTCAACTACTCGCGAGTACCTGAGTAGCGAAATCCACTACTTGCCCCGGGCCTAATAAAAGCAAGATTAGTTTCAGCCTGTGGGGCAGTGTTGACCAAATTCTGCAGTGTTCATCTTTCATGCAAGGAAACGGAAATACAGTTTGCACAAAAGTTGAAGCAGAAAATACTTGACAACATTATGCCATCTAAAGATTTGGCAACTTCTTACTTGTTCAGACTAAGAAGTTGTCTTCAAATTTGTTTGCAACACTGTGATTGTCAACACTCACACTCAGCAGTTTCGTAACTTGACTTAAAACATTAGGAATTGTACAAATGTCGTTATTTATTACGGCAACATATGAACATACGTCAGTAACCCTGGGCTCATGTCTGCTGATTCCCCACATTATAAATGTTGTGAACGCGCCCTCCATCAATTAATAATATGACCTATTGCAAACACATCAAATCTCAGCTGCCAAGTTTCCAGCACTGCTTGGAGCAGGTCATGGTAATGAAAAATGGTGTCCACAAGAAATATAATATACAGCTTGAACTGTGGGATGGAATTGGTTCTCATCATTGTGGAATTTTCTCAGTGCGGCTTTATATTTGTCTGTTCCACCTATAACTGCATCGGCAACAAGTGCGTGAAATCATAACAGAAAGTGACCTTCAGTGATTGAATTGACCCCAGGGTGTATCTGCATGTACAGTTAAAATCTGCACATGAACAATAATTGAATTAAGTATCTCCATTATTATGCACGAGATATAATAAATTTAAAAAAAAAACACTAATTGTCCACATCCAGTGTTCAGGGATGTTCGTGTGCCTTTATAGGGCAGTTTTAATGTCCTTGGCCATGTAAACAGACCAAAACACTCGAAAATGAATTTGCCGCAATGATAATGTGCCACAGAACCATAATGGAGGGACAGTGTGATGTAAATACAGTATATAAATTTGTATGTGTTCTTGAATGAGCTGTGCTGTCCGAGTGTTGGGACTCGCAGCTTAGTATTCATCGTAGTGACTGTTACAGTAATTACTTGTAAACTTTTTAAAGTACATCAGTGGTCACGGGAGAAAGTATTAAAAAAAGTACTTGTACCAAGGCTTATATCGTGAGCTCCATGCATGAACTGAAGAGCATGTTATGTTGCTGAGCTGTTCAATCAAAGTGAGAGTATTCCTCTTTGATGTTTAACATATTTGTAGATTTGTTTCATATACACCTCACCGAGCACGCCGTGCACTGAAGCAGGCCCACTTCAGTGGTGAAAGCACTGTGCCAGCATTGTTCAGAAAATGGGGCATTAGGGGAAGTGCTTTTTACAATAGCTTGCACAATGCTTGCGCCATTGAAGGGGGCCTCATGAGTGTACAGTGACAGCGTGCTGGGACTGGTCTATCGGAAAGTTGGGATAATTCTCTTTCTGCAACATTGCGGAAAGATTTTCCCATTATCCATCTGGAGGGGACAGTTGAGCCCATAATAGCTGTCAAATTTTGAGCATGTAACCTTTTGGTGGTGGATTCCGGTTTGTTGGTCCCAACCCTATCGCAACAGCAGGTGAATGTGAACATTTCAGTTATTTAGGAATTGCCGAACATGATTTTGTAAGCATCAGAAAGACATTTCACGTACAGTTTTTGAGCCAGTTATTACATCTGAAACCTCAGGTCGTTAAGCAGTGAATATATATGTGGTCTGGTGAAAGACATGAGGAAAATTATAAATATTTGGTTTGCACTGGTTAACAGTGATAATGCACATCCGATTCTGACTACTTATTTTCCCTCAGAGAATTACCAGTGAAAATAGGAACATATTTTTTTCAATATTTGTTTGTCTACTAAACAGATCTACAACAAGTACATCACAAATGTGGTGAAAAACATCAGGGATCGGTTCCCGGACACTGGCCTCATCAGTAAGTTCTCCTGCTTCCACTTCCAGAGTGAAGAGGAAGCACAGACAAACATTGATGATTTGCAGGTAAATGTGTAATCAATCAGACACTAATTTAAAATATTACAAAAAAGTACAGTGATTAGACATTAACCTGGAAGATAGGGTGTTTTATAAACAAATTCCACATTTGTTTATTTTTAAAAATCTTTATTCATATTTTAGGTTCTTTGTGACCATTATCAGAACACCGTTGACAGGGAGGCTGCCATTCAAGAATGGCAAATCTTCACGCCGATGTTGCTTACTCACCTGGATAAATCTCCATCATCAAACCTAAAGGGTGCCTTTGAATATGCTGCCAAGCACCATGATCTGTTCCCCAACTTGTCTAAGTTGGCCACTACTGCTCTTGTTTTGCCTGTATCGACAGCAGGTATCCTTTTGACATTTTCTATTTCATAATATTGAAAATAGAATTATATAATACAAATGCAATGCACCCATTTACATCAATTGAAAATTGCTATTTCAGGCTGTGAGCGAGGCTTTTCTGCCATGAAAAGGATCAAGTCCACCTTGAGAAATCGGATGGGAGAGGCTACGCTACGACATCTGCTGATGATTGCCATTGAGGGTCCAGATGTAGCAGCTTTTGACTACGACAAAGCAGCTAACCTGTGGGCTTCCAGGAGGAAGAGACGACTAGATATTTAATTATCTTTGTTACTTTCAATGTGGGGAGTCACTCTCAATGTGGGGGTGGCTGGGTCACTGAGTGTAGAATCATCGTAACACACAATTCTTATTTAGAAAGAAGTTGAGAAACAGTCGAGTTAATTTGGTCTCAAATGATACATTTCTTAACTGCAGATGTATTTTTTTTTTATCTGCGGACAGGTTTACAGACGATAAGAGAAAATACTCATGGGTTAAATACATGTACATGTATTCATAAGTTAGCACAGACTGTATTGTGTTTTTGTACATTTTATTGTGATTTTCTTCCTTGCCAAGACAATTAAGAGAAAGTCTGAGGAAGTAATTAAAGGCTTGAGAATTATGTTCAAACTTTGCCATTGCTGGACTAGTCATTTTTGATAGATTTTTTTCACAGAAATGCAGAAAAAAGGTAAGAAATATTCCCATAAATATTCAAGTATAAGCTTCAGAAATGCCTCAGAATGCACCACAGAGCATCTTGGGGTTCAAAATTTTCCGGGGCCCTTAGGCGGGCCCCGGACCCCACGCCGTAAGGGCTTCGCGCTTCGCGCTCGCAGATTCATCTCGTGCAAATACCCCTACGCTATAATTTCATCCTGGCTAGAACCCTGGTTGGTTTTCTTAACTTCAGTCATCCACAGATGAAGTGATACTTTTAATACCCATCCAATCAAGCATTGTGACAATTGCAGTTGAAAAGATTGCTCCTGAACACAAGTTCGTATACGTTCAAGGGCATTGTCCTCAAATCTTCTGAAATTGCATTCCGAATACCACGAGGAGTACATGTTTCGTGCAGTGCAATTGGCCTTGTTCACAAGTATGCACACACACGGCACACAGAGCCTATTTGTGCATACATGTATGTAGATATTTAAATCAAACCTTGCCCCTAGTCGGAGATCATAAAGACAATACCAGCTAGCCGATCTCTGAATCTACATTTAAGTGAGATACTAAAGCCCGCCGCACACGAGAGCTACGTGCAGAGCGAAAAGTCATTCGAGGCTGTTTGCTCAGCACGTAGCTCACAACATATCCCCGTGTGGTGCTGTGAATTTTTGCTGAGTTATCTGCCTCGCAAGGCTGTGAGGCAAATATCTACCCAACCCGGGCAAGTTCTCACGGGCAATATCTCACCAACATCCGGCCAAGTACAGGCATGTAAGTCCTCCTGCAATTGCCTGATTTCATGGGTTTTTTTTAAAACTATAAATAACATATTGGCACCATACACGTGTTGTATACTTTTGCTTTATACCTCAAAGTTCAGGCAAAAATGTCAGAGTCCACTTTACATCCCTGCAAGTCGTATCCACCACCAAAAGCCATACCTTTAGGCTCAAACTCTGGTTTTTCTTTTTTTCTGAAGATGTTCTTTCACTTCTTAAGTATAAATATGTATAATTTATTGAAATGGAAAACACAGGAGGAGCTTACATTGCCAAAGCAGTGTCGAAACGACATCACGGAAATGTGTGTTTTTAAATGCCATTGTTATATAATTTTGGTGTAAAGATTTGAAGATCTTAAAAAAAAAAATGTGGGGTAGGGGCGGGGCGGAGGGAGGGGGGGGGGGTTACCGGACCCTGTTTTGTTGTCAGCTTCTAATTAATAGGTGTAGTTGCTGTGATCTGCTTGTTTCTCCATGTTTAATTTATTATTAGATCACGCATGGGTCGAGATAAAAACAGAATACGTTTCGAGAGAATAAGTTAATTGAGATTGGTAAAACAATCCTCTCTTATTATTTAAAGTACATGTAGCTTGTATATTTTGCGTTAGGTTTTTCTGCTCACCACTCACACGGTACTATAATACTTGCAGCTCAAGTTATAGCTAATGAAAATTACTTTGCCGATTCTTTTCTCAATGCAGATTTGTAAATTTTTCTGTAGACAAACAAGAAAAACCTGTATTAGTGGTTTTGTATTGAAACCATGAACCAAAGATTGAGCTGCTGTGTTTCTTTTATTAGTATACTGTACTAGTCATTGTTTTATTTGAGTTGCAGACTGCCAGCATATCCCGCCGGGGTATTATTAGGAAATTCTCCCATACTCTTCCCAAAGAAATGACGCTCCAATTACTTTAAAATTATTGCCCAATTTGTAGGGAACCCCACTTGTCTTCTAGGTTAACCACATGTTATGGTTAGGGTTAGGTTTTAAGACGAAAATGTGTGAACCAATTATGTGGAAAATAGTAAAGCAGCAAAAGGAGTGGTTCATGAAACAGTGCACCACACACGAGGTTATCGTGTAGATGCCATTACTTGATCGTTCCTGAGGTAGAAATGTAGGCAGCACTAAAAGAAATCAAAGTCACCGGCTTCTCTCTCGCTCACCCCACGCCCCACTCCTAACTCTTCCCCATCCCCATCCCCTTCCCCTACCCCTACCTCTTCCCCTACCCCTTCCCCTACCTCTACCCCTACCCCAACCCCAACCCCTACCCCACCCCCTCCCCCACCCCCTCCCCCACCCCCACCCCCACCCCAACCCCTACCCCAACCCCACCCCTACCCCTACCCCACCCCTACTCCTACCCCTACCCCTACCCATCTGGATTAGGAAGTATTGCTTATCCAAATTATGCTTGGAAAACTCATTATGCTTCACAAAATCAGCGGAGAGCCAATCAATACGTTAAGTATGCGTGAACATGTGTTACACTACACTTCCGACTGGTTACCTATTTTTTGCTAGCAAATCTTTCTATGCTCGGCACATGTTTGGGTTTTAAGCAGCTGTGTGTAATTGGCCTTCCAAAGAGTGGAATGATACTTATGATGATTGTGTGTCCCTTTTGTGACCCTTTGTGCCGGGGCTGTCTTATATCCCAAAGATATATATCCTGAATAATTATGGCTGAATGTCACGGTGGTGCAAAGTATTGTGGGGCAGACGTGGACCTTGTTCCACAGTGGTACCCGTGTGAGACATAACAATGGGTGATATCTTTGGAACGGCTTCAGTTTACTGGTAGTCAATTACTCGAGTCTGCTATTCCTTTTGAAACTCCTGAAGGTGCCAAATGCATTGTCGGATTGTATCTCGGAAATAAATTTCAGGTTTTCATTGTCGAAATACGTCATTAGCCTGATGGAGAGTGGCAGACATGAAATAATCTTGGGTAGAAATTTGAATTTACAAACGTTGACATGAAAATCGTCAATGACACGACAATATACTGGTGTCTAGATACATAGGGAATTTCTAGAGACCTATATATTGACATAACGTAACCCTAATGCCAGTTAGTTTTGGGACTTCATCTTTAACAATTGTGTAACGACAGGCCACTCTTTTTTGAAGCAGCTTGCGGTAGGACAATTTTGATTTCACTTTTATGTTGTTCAACCCCTTTGACTCCTTTGTTCTCTGTTTCAGTGATTTTTAGTGAAATATTGAATCGGGACAACTACTGTACAGGTGATCCTAGTTGTAGGTCCGTTTATAGAAGCACAAACTGTTAGCCTTGAGGTGTTTTTTTTTGATATTCCATATTATATTAGGAAGCCAGACCTTCTGTAGGACCACTGTGCAGAGTGTTATTTATATATCTATATGTTTGACATTTCACTGTAAAAATATCAACTTTGTATATTACATGATACGTGTCAAGTTCACATAACTACTAATAACATACTAATGATGTGGGCAAACCATACGTACAATTATTTTCCGATGTTAGCGTAGAATGGAATGCAAAGAAATTCCAAACTGCAGAAAAAAGTTCATTGTTTTTAAGTTATACCTAATGTAAACCAAAAAAAAATATTACAAATTTGTTGTGTCTTGTGTGCGGATAAAGACTCTTTAACTGACCACTGACCTGGTTTGTATTTTCTATTGTTTCTATTGTGTTTGAAAATGTGACATTAAAACTTATGTCATGTATGATGGTGTAAGGACTTATTCCACCTTGTTTGTAGAGATATTTTAGGCAATTTCACCCTTTTTTTAAGTTCAGATTTTGTCAGTAAAGTTAAGGCCGCCATCATGTTTGCATAGCTTTTTCCGAGGTCGTATGCTGAATAACAAGGGGGTGTTTTTTTGTCATGAGGATAAAGCAGTCACATAATTGACTTCATTTTTTCAGGTGGAAGACAAGGGCCATAAGTTGCCAATAGTATCAGTGTCTTTTCTACAATTACATGACACCTACCAAATATGTTTTTTCCCCTGTTTTTACCATGCCGAGCACTGTAAAATATATTTCAAAGAGGCACCTTTTCCCCAATAAAATCATACATTAAGTCATGTTGGGTTCATATATGGATAGATTAGTGATGCCGGCCATTTTTGCTGCACACTGGGACTGATGTCCACTGCGAATGCCGGGACTGTGAAGCTTCACGGTGTTTTGTAATCCAGGGTGGCTCTGTTGTAGGAGAAAAAAAAGACAAGACAAGCCTTGCAAAGCTAGTCCCAGAGCACACTAGATCATATTGAAAGTCTTTTTTCGCATGTCGTCTAAACAATAGGACGAATTTAGCCCATTCATTCGCATCACGGGGTATTCCTATATGATAGCACTGCGGTGCTCACAAGTGACGTCAGTCAGTGACATAAGTACAAAGATGACTCTAGGTTGGCCCTCTGGGACCATCAAAAATACCTTAATAACTTATCACATTGTTGGAGGCCCCTTCAATGGCGGCAGCATTGTTCTATCGTTCAGACGATTTGCCACGGAGCAGTGGCTTTCCACAATAGAGTGCACAATGGTTTCGCCATTGAAGGGGGCCTCGTATGTACAATGTATACACATTTGGCTTTACCTACTAGACACTATGGGGACTCGTACGTGAACACCATCTGTTGGCCATTTAGAAAAGATTTGGAATCTGCATGCATGTTTCTGTGAACAGAAAGCTGAACCACTTGAAAGTACTAGTGGTCAGTCCTTAAAGTTTAACACACGTTGGAAACCTGTTAGAGAGATGTATGAAAATTAAAACAATTTTCTTTGTGGAAATTGCCTGGCAATTTTAGAAACTGTTTTAAACAGATATCAAGTGTGTGTAAAGTCCTAGAAAAAGTGTGGCCATCCAACTGAATTCTCTATATTTAAATTGTTACTGTAGGGTCATCTGTTTTATTCAAGTTTCAATTGTTGTAATAAACAATATGCTGATGTATCTGTATTCTGTACTACCACCATATAATGTCGCCCAGATTTTTTTTTGTAGGTAGAAAATTAAATCGACAAATTCTGTGCTGTATAAAAAAAGAATGTTGCATTACTGCAGACATTTGGTTTTGTTTGTGTCTCATATGAGGTACAAAGTAATAAAATTGTTTTGAATTTGTAATCGTGTCTTGTCGTGAATTTCTTTCTGTGGGGCTTCAATGTGTTGTGAGTGTGTAGAACGCCTTCGCCCCGTGCCCTGAGTATCGTCCGTTCGACGGAGCCCGTGAGCTCCGCGCTAACGTCAGACAGTTTATCCCCGCGTACAAGTTTGTGTGATCTCGTAAAAGGAATAGCTATGTGTAATGCATAAATATAGAGCACAAATTGAGCAATCAGGTTTAATACTTATACAGGAAACACAAATGCTAAAAAGTGATATTGATAATTAAAGAGCCTAATTAACAAAAGAATTAAAGGGAATATACAACATTTGCAAACATCGAAAAACAAAACTACCGAATTTTTACGAAATACCTTACTAGGATGTTGGTAAATGACAGTCTAAAGCATCCTGTAAAATTATGGCACCAGGTGTAAAGTTATTTCAAGAAATTTGGTAATTTGGTCGGCCGTTTACTCACAAAATTTGTCAAAGTAAAATGCATGTGGGCAGCTTGATGGCCAGATATGAGACCCCGGGAGACCAGGCGCGGTTCTAGAACAAATATTTTTGGGGGGCTAGCACGGTGGATCCAGAATTTTTTCAGGGAGGCGTGCTGAAATGTAGACCGGTTATTTTTTCCTGACACTTAGGCCTCCGAAAATCAATAAGTTGGGGGGGGGGGGGGGGCTCGTACCATATTTTCAATGGGGAGCGCCAATAAAATCCTAATATCATTCACACTATATTAACTATATTAACTAATGCACCATTGTCACGGCTTTTTCTTCTTTAGGGGGAGACTGTTCGCATGTACATCACAATCCTTCTCCCTTCTTTTTGCTAATGCATTTTTTTTTTAAGGAATTTATTTTGGGGGGGCTAGACAAAATTTTTGGGGGGCTACAGCCCCCCTAGCCCCCCCGTAAAACCGCGCCTGCGGGAGACAAAAAAAATCTAACAAGCCACCGAGCTCAAAGAAATAGTTGTGTGCCTTGAAGTCGACGCACGCGACCTCGGAATTTTAGCAGGGTTTTAAGTTTGTTGTCACTAAACAAAGGGATCAGAAACTATGTTTCAAGAAAAACCACGAAAATAACTTTCGCACTAGAGTTATTTACGTACTTAACCTCACGAGTGTTATCGCCATGAAGCTCTGGCGTCGCTATAGTTATTTGCTCGTACTTAGGCCTACACTGAATACCATACAAATAACTGTTGCAGTAGATTTCGACACCACAATATTTTAAAGGGTATTTTAAGTAAGGTTAGACCAGTAAAATTAAAAGCACTATTTTAATTGGATTGTTTCTCAGCTAACTGAACTATTAGAGGTTTTATTGGCTGCTTCAGGTTTGTGTTTTTCAATTTCTTTGTAATTTTCAAGCGACGAAGTTTGATCGAAAGTTGCTGGTAAAAAGGGTGGAATCCAAACGGATTCTCAATTATGATGAAACGAAACTTGAATGTTACAGAAATTTCACGCTGCAAACTTTGATAAGTGGCTGGAATTATCGTGAAGAACCATGAAAAAATACTTCCGCGCTTTCTAGTTAATTAACCACTTAACGTCACGAGTGACATCGCCGTGAAGCTCTGGCGTCCGTAAGGCATCACTCGTAATTACTTACCACCATACGTGATGCAGTGTTTTTGTTACCATCACTTTTATTTTTAAATGGTAGCTTAAAAGTACACTTTTAATCAACTTGTTTCTCAAAGCGGGCAAAAAAACTTAAATTTAATTGACATATAGGCCTAAGACGTTGTCTGTTAAATTTTTCAATTTATTTTTAAGTTTCAAGCCACGGGGGTCGACCGAAGGTTGCTGGTATGAATGGGTGAAATCCAGGTGGCTATTTCAATCAGGTGGCTACGACTAGGACGAAACGAAACCCTATTATTGAAGAATATTCGCTGCAAACTTTAAGTGGTTGGAAATATCGTGAAGAACCATGAGGAATAATTTCGCGTTTTGTAGTTAATTAGCTACATAACCTCACTAGTGTTATCGCCATGAAGCTCTGGCATCTGTGGCAGTGGCATTGCTTGTAATTACTGCCCGCAACAAAAACTGGTGAAGTGGTTTTTGTAACCAATAATTTTTTTTAAGGGAAGCGTAATATTTTTAAGCAAGGTTAAAGCAATAAAAATGTAAAATGTAAGTATACTTTTAATTAACTTGTTACTCAAAGCGGGCAAGAATATATTGCACTCAAAAACGCTTGAATTTAATGAAAATACAGGCCTAAGAAGTTTTTGTGGTTGGAGGTTTGTGTTTTCCATTTATTTCTTGTTTCAAGCGACGAGGGTCGATCGAAAGTTGCTGGTATTACAACGGTGAGATCTAGACAAAATTTGCTCAATCACTCTGCGAACGTATATAAATGACGGGAATTGCCTTACCGGGACTAGTTTGCAACGGGACGAAGAGACATCAACTATTCACCATGGCTGCTCGGAATCTGCTGGTCGGCTTGGCTGTTGTTGCCGTTTTGATGAACCAATCCTTGGTATGTGTTCCAATTTCTATTTAATAAAATAACTAGTGAAGAATGCTTCCTCGTTTTAAAAGGGTATTTTTTTCATGTGCCCTACATCCTAATGAAATAAAACGTGATAGAGTTATCTTCGTGCAGTTCAATAACTTACTCGCTTTCTAACCAAAGTAGGGGTTTTTCCCGGTAATTTTAGGACTTTTATCACACGAATTCCTTTGGCCTATATCAATACTTTAATTTCGTCCCGAACATCGCCAAGCTCAATTCTCAATTTGAATTTCAAAAGGACACCACTAGATTTCATTTAAGGTTCAGTATAATTCAAAATTTTAGCTTACCGATATCGATTCGTCCTGAATTTGTGAAATTCGGCTAGTGTAGCAATCGGCATTGAATTGAAAAAGCAAATTCGGTTTTTTTGGTCATTCGTTTTAATGTTGTTGCCATTACTTTCGTTTCTGGTGACTTACAACGTTACGATTAGAAAATATGCCCAATCTTTGGACTTATTGGAAGAAAAATGTGCGCATTTAAACAATTATATTTTCAACATATATGTCCTTTATTATGTATAAAAAAGTACTTAGCTATAACCTCGAATTTTCTTTTATGCGTTCACAATTAGCATAAGAATCATGTATAAATATCGATTTAGTGCTCTTCCAATGTATACTGTCGTCTTCAATAAGGCAGTTTTAAGTCTAGTCAAGCAAATCCAAACAATGAGCACACGTTCTCGTCCCGGGCATTCGTTTCCGCCTAGTCTATGCCAAACCTTATCATTCAGAAATCAAATTCGTCTAATTGATTTATATAAGAGGAATTCGATCACTAAATGTGCTGCCATTCGGCAACAGCTTAGACAAAATTTGATTTGTAATGACGAATATTCTCGCCCGGTGACTAAAGAGAATGAAAACTTTAAAACTGAATGGTAAATGACGAAATGTGTTTGTTAAAGGCTATGATTTTTTTTCCGGACGAATTTGAATGATTGAGTTGGTGACTTTGAATGAAAAATCTTTAAATAGCCGGGAAAACCAATAATTATGACAAGAATACCAATCAATTTGACGGCAATACCTTTTATTTTGCACCTGAAAATGTATCTTATCCTTTTTAGTCCCATGTTCAACTTTTCAGTATCATAAATATGTCAAAATATTAAATAAATTGCACAAATGAAAGATAATTGCACAGCAGGTTTTTTTGTTGCTTAATTGGCATTTTCTCAACAACTCCCATATGCTGTTTTTATGAATTTTTCAGCATTTGAAAGAAAACGCCATTCAGCTTTACTGTGATATCCAAAACATAAAACGTCACAGATTACGTTTTTGAAAAACGGTAAATATTTTAGGGTTGCATTTTTTTTGGGGGGGGGGGACCCAACCTGTATAAAGACCTTGACTTGTGTGACTCCTTGCTCCTTGGTTATGTGTTTTGCAAGCCATACATCTTCACATTCACTTAAAGGGAATGTTGCTCTTTCTGCAATTTTCAGTAGTAAATGGATTTGCATGGGGGAGTAGAATGCTATAGCAAATATTGTTAAACGGACTTGTTTCACGTTTTCGGCTTGAAGATGCTGGAAAAACCAAGAAAACCAACAGTTTTCTTGTAGTCTGGTTCCTTGACCCCGCTTAAGACGAAACGAAGCAGTTTGCTGAGTTTGGGGAATTGTAAGATCAGAGAATCAGACCGGCAGGCTTCTACCCCTTCACAGGTGTGTAATCAATTGCAAAGAAAATGCAGAACAACTAATTATGAACAATTAAGAACGGTTTTGAAAAAAAGCCAGAAAATTACCATTTTTCTTGAAAATTTCAGCACACCAGGAGCCAAGATTGAACAGGGTGCTTTAGAATGTCATTCCAAAACAATAATCAGTTATTTGATCATTTCGATTTTTGATGTTTGCAAATCTTCCCTTTAATTTGATGTATTTTTTTAGCAATACATTTTGTTTATTAATATATGTGTCATGGAATAGGAGCAGGTTGACTCCTATCAGGGTGGACTGTGCCTCGGGGGTTGAGGGTGTGTACCCTTGGGATGGAATAACAACTCTGGACTGCACTCACTGATCTTGTACTTGATTATCTCATCATTTAATTATCTTGGTTCGTCTTCATTGATCATCAATTAGCATTGGCACAAGGTAGAAAACATCGGTATCGTAGAAAAACAAAACCCCCAAGCCCGCCTGCTCTCACTCACAGCCGCCTACTACAATAAACAATATAGGGCCGAGTTGGTTCGCACCATTATTTAAGAAAAACAGGAGTTCGTACGCACCAAAAAGCACACATTTCCCAGAAATATATATAATCAAGCCATTCAACTAAAGGTTCCCTCATCGGAAGGAATCCTTCCCTCAAAAAGAGAGAAATTCACCGAGGATTCCAGCAGCCATCAACATCTTTCAGGCCCATCGACAGCGACAAGCGGAGGGAGCGAGAAGCCTGACAAGTTACGCACTCGTCCTGAGCGGACTTATCACTCCGCACTTATTAAGTGTTAAATTTAATTAACAAAAGTTATAATATGCCCCATAAACTACTCAAACAGAGTCAAGACTCTGTTATGTAAAGCCAAATTTCCCTTTTGATAAGTATACGATTTTCCAAAGCTTGTAAAAGCAGGTACTATATATTCTAATGGTTGAGAATGGATACAGTTGTTTACATGGGTTAAGTGGCATCAGCCCAGATACAGCGTGCTTGACATTAAAGGGACTTCTTCATTGCATAGACACAAATCGATGAAGTCCACACAATCCAATGGGTTAAAGGGGAAAACACCCCGTTCTCCCACATATGTATAAGAAAAATTATCAAACATTGTTTGTTATGGACGATTTAAATTGAAATTAAAAGGAAGCGTTTTCGAATTACTCTCCATGGGCAATGAAATCGCGCAGAACGCTAATGGCATATGATTTCCCGCCATTTCTATAGAGAGTTGAAAAGACATTTTTGTTGTATTTCTTTGCTTTTAGTCTTTGGAATTACTTGACGAAAGTGCGATTCAACGTTTATTTGAAGTTGACAGCATTGACAAAGGTACGTGAAATTTAAGGAAATTTAACCCATTGTCACCTCACGCGTACGGAATTTTCTACTGTGATTTTTTTAAGTCCTTCATTGCTTCTTAATAATGATTGTAAAATTAGGTGTTTGCTGTTGTCTAAAATAGTGGTTCATTTAAAGTTGTATTGATATTTCTGCCTTGTCGACTTTCTGCGTCCTTTCTGAAAACGTCTTTTGAATAACCGTCACAGCCCCGGAACATGAGCTTGTCTACCCCCGAGTGGTGACGGAAGAGGGCGCTTTTGCCGTCACTGGCGACGCGCTCAGCTCAGATACCTTGCGACTGACATTCCAAGCCTTCGGTGAGGATTTCGACCTGTGGCTCAAGCGGGACGACTTCGGCATCGCACCGGACTTCGAAATGAGGGTGATATCTAAGGAGGGTACCCGACAACAACCGATCCGAACCGACTGTTTGTACTCGGGCAAATGGAACATGGATCCTACATCCCTGGTCACCGCAGAAACCAGCGATGGTTTGGTGAGTTGGATCGATGGCAGATGCGGAGGTACAAGGCAGTCAGCCTTCGGCATGCATGATGCAGTGAATGAAACTGTTTGGCATTGTCCCACTGTTCTAACCTCCCGAAATGTGTCAAAAACCTCTATTCAATGATTTTTTTATATACGTTTCGGGAATTACCTTGAAACAGGGGTCGATTATACAATGGATGTGTTGGTTGGTATCGTCCATTTCTTTTGATGACAATGCTGATGAAACTGGTTCCCATCAACCTTATCATGGAAAGGCATATAGGATCATTTGAATTTATCCCCAAAGCACCCCACTGAATAATTATCAAAAATTAATTTTATTTTATAGAAATTAAGAATTGTATAGGTCATTTCAAATTGAAAATAAAAAGTATTAAAAAGTATCTTATGACAGTTTTCTAAAACAAGAAGAAGAAGAAGAATTTTTAATTCACTCAGATGCAACACCAACACTGTATAATACGCTTTGAACATTTTCTTTGGATTTGGAGTGGTTTTAGCCTATTATTGAAAACAAACAAAAGGCATAAAAAGCAAATGAATATATATGCATTTAAAGTTATACTCAAAACTGCAATTTTTTTTAATATCTTCTGAAGGAAGTCAATAAAAGTTAAAGTCTTTTTTTGTTTTTATTACACCTCTTTGATTCGCAGCATGTCATGATTCACGGGAAGGGCGGACCAATCTACGTCACGCCCTTGAAGGATCAACGACCAAGCAGCAGGGGGCTCGGCCTAGCCCACGTTGCCTACAAAGGCAGCAATGAAATCCATTGTGCCACTGACAATACCATGGGTGAGTGCAGATGTCGATTCCATGTGGACAATTTATTTGGTTTTATTTTGTCCATCGGCATCGTTTGCAGACTCTCAAGGCATATATGTTTTTTTTTTCTGAACTATATCATGTTGTAACTTATCCATAATGCCTCAGTAAACCATGTGACTTGTACAGCGAGACTGTAAATGTATAAAATTACTGTTTAAATTCTAAAAGAAATGTACCAAACAATATTAAAATCCACTTTTCAAAGAAAATACAAACGGTTAGGATGATCAGATAATATGCTAATTTACCTATTAATTTTTGTTCTTAATATAAAGTCAATTTGAGGAGTTTGTGAGTAGAACAACTATAATTATTGTACCACCATTTTTTGTTCATAGGTCCTGCCAGATTTACCAGCTTAAACTCTGCATCCAAGCCTGCTCGACATGCTTCGCAAAAAGTACTGGAACTAGCGATGTATTCTGATTACGAGTTGTACTCGAAACATGGGGCCAATACCGGCATGAAAATACTCAGGCTCTACGCAGCGGTAGGTGTGTTTTGAAGTAACAGCACTTTGTTATAAATAAAACTCATACAGGCGTTTAACAGTAAAAGACAAGCTGTTAAAAGACAAATTGTTAGCGGGCAAATTCATGTTTACTCATGTTTACAATTCATCATGGGAAAATTCCGAGGTCCATTCGTAGTTTGCAAAAACGACAGTATTTTGCTCAGTGCTGCTGCATTTAGAGCAGGCTTGGTCACGAACTATTTTAATTAACCAAATATAGTTCGACTAAACTTCCCTCGAGCGAAGAGCGAAGGCTGGTTTGACTACACGCTCTTTTCACACTTCCGCCATGGGCATGCAGAGCCTCGATCTGGCAACTTTACACAATAGAGATAGCCGGTTCAGTGATTCTTGTGTCGGGGTTCAGTTCACTAAACCGACTTTTTTATTGTTTAAAGTTGCCAGATCGAGGCTCTGCATGTCCAATGGCGGAGTGTGAAAAGAGCGAGAGTATGGCGCACGGTGGCATCGCTGGTTATCAATAGCTGCGCGCATCAGAATAAAGCACAACGGGAATCCAGAACTTTTGACCATCGTTTGACTAGAGGCCTGTGCGCGTTGCTGTTAGCGCCCAGCTAGCTGGGCGAACGTGCGCTAGTCGAATTACCCGCATCCTCGCCCAAAAATACTCTCGGGTAGTATGCCTTGAACTCACTCCCTGACGGGCTAAACTTACTGTAGTTTTCTTGTTTTTGATAATCATGACGAAAGTTGTTCACATAGCAAGGATTCAAAATGTTGCTTGTGTAGTGTTCTGCGTGAGATAATTAAATGACCAGTGGCGAAATAAGCTTTTGATGTCAGGTGGGGGCAACGGCACTCGCACATCTGCGCCGAAATGTAAACGTGTTTTTTTCTCTGGACACTTGTCCTCCTTAAAATAAAAAAGCAGGGGGAGGGGCTCTGGGCTGGTACCCATCATCCTAATGGGGGCGCTCCTCAAAACCGAATCCCTAACCATTTTTAGAAGTAGTTACTGAAACAAATATATTTCACAAAAAATCCGCCGGGTGGCAAAGTGCCCCCCCTGCCCCCGCCCCTCTGGATACGCCACCGTTAAGGACAGATTTGTTTTCTGCATGTCAAGCGGAAGGGGGCTAATGTTCGCAATCGACTAGCATTGTCTAGTCGATTGCGAGCATTTAGCCTCCTTCCGCTTGATGGCGCTATTTATGTAAACCCCTTCTCTTGATCTGCAACTATAGACTGCTGGGCTCCTCAAACTGCCATCCCTCTCCAGTGGTAATCTCATGGTGAAACTTACCGGCGGTGGAGTGATCACTGATGCTGTGAGTAGACTATGACACGCACTTCTCAGCTTTGGTAAATTACAAATGACAGACAAAACTATTTTTTTTTTTTAAGACGGCGTTTTAACGACGTCTTTTTCTAGGTACTTAATCTCAAGATTAAAGAATGTTTGAAATGATTTTGTTTTTCAGATTTAAGCTCAAATTATTAGAATAATGCTTGGATATACATGTAGGCCTAGGCCCATATCTGTTTATACCCGAAATTGGCGTCGTCACAGCGCCCTCATTTTGTTTAAGAATAAGACATTGGTATATGCCTACAAACCCTTTCATATAAAAGTAAACCATCCGTTATCATTTATAACGTGGACATGGGCGTCGCCAGGATTTTTTCTAGAGGGGGGCAAAAAAAAATTTTGCCAAAAAATGCTTGTATTTCTCAACACATTCTCGATTTATCAGTTTTAGAGGGGGGCAGGGACATTCTGCCCCCCCCCCCCAACTCATTAAATTTACACCACTTTGTCTTCGCGCCTCTTTTTCTTTTCTTTTCTTTTTCTTTTTTTGTTTCCTTTTTTTTTTTTTTTTTGCTTTTCCGGGGGGGGGGGCAAGTGCCCCCCCTTGCCCCCCCCTCGCGACGCCCATGAACGTGGACATGAATGATCGCCAGTCATTCATCGTAACACGCAGAGAGTCCCATAGTCGACAAGTATGTTCCGATTTGATCAACATGCTCACTTAGATATTCGACGATTGGGGGGAAACAAAACAAGATAAACTGTCTCTTCAAAAGAAAAAATCAAATCCAAACCATTGTTATGGTTGATCCATGTCTAAATAGAGATTAGGATCTGGTGCTCAGATGAACATTCTTGCAAAAGGTTCCGGATCATTATAACTTATTTTAAACTTTGGACTTCATCTTATGTAAACTAAATTAAACATTATAACGCATGTACATGGAACAATGTCATGAAACACTCTGAATTTTAACTTCTTTTATAATTAGAATGAGCTGCAGACTTCAACCGATCTTTACGATTCACTCGATAAGTGTGCAGTCCATGCAGCAGCCAACAGGAAAGCTCCCGGTGTGCAGTTCCACTTTGACAACGCTGCTTACATATCAGGGTAAGTCACAGATCCATGCTTAACAGAAACTCTTGAAAAAAAGCAAGCTTTAAGAAAAAGTCTTCGGTTTCTGGAATGGATCGAGCTTGCCCCAAAAGTGGTGCGGCGCGGTTTTTGTCCTACTTTTTAGTCAAATGTCGGCTGATGTTGCAGATGACGCTTCCATCCCCTTAAAACTCTAAATAGGGATCCTTCAGGGTGCACGTGGAGCTTGAGGTGGCCTCAGTAAGGCCATTAGGGCTTGAGAATTCTGCACTTACTTACGATCTCGACCGACACGATCATTCTTCGGGAAATGTGGATAGTCACGACAAAGTAAAACAGAGAAAACGGTATTGAACGTCAGACCATAATAGCAGCAGACAGAGGGCATGTACTGCCAGGCTGGCCATTAGTCTGCTCCCTTACATATTGCGCTAATTAAAAAGCGTTTACAGGTTCATTTCCATAGTCTTGCCTCGCGACGCACATTTACAAATTACAACACCGTCTACAAATGGTGCTCGACTAAACTGCAAACTATAGTGGGAGCCCAGAGAGGCCACATAAAGCTTATTCTCGACCGTTAATCAATCTAGAACACGTTAAAATTGTGCAACAGCATGGATTCCACTCAAACCAGTTAGTTTGGCGGTTTTGAGACATTAACTTACATAGAAAAAAAAGTTTTAATTTTGCCAGCGCACATGGCTACGGCGATGCGCGCGCAGACCAGAAACTAGAGACTTTGTTTGGCCTAAACTAAGCTCTTTGGCTTTCCGCTTTCTTTTTCACATGTGTGAATTTTTGTTTAAAATAAAGGACAATTTTCGAAAATCTATGCTCTTCTCAGGAAACTTAGAAAAAGGGTATTACGACTTATTTTCAGCCTTAGTAGCGTAAGGAACTTCGGCAACGGTAACCAGGAAATTCCAAGCATACCTCATGCGCGCTTTATAATAATAATTTTTTTTTTAAACAGACTGTTATATAGCGCTTTTAAACGGGGTGTCAAGCGCGTTCCAATTATTATTACCCCTGTTCAACGGGCGAACACTCGTGAAAGCTTCTCAACTCCCCGGGAGCATACCGGGCCGGTATAGGCAGCGCCATTCGGCGCTCTTGGCCGTAATCAACCCCTCACAGTAACCAACTCTGCCTTCACAGGTACCCATCTACTCCTGGGTGGAGAAAGGCAATGAGTGATAGCGTGTTACAACTGATATAGCGCCTTGCTGCAAGGGCACACGCACCATAACCCTGGGCAGGACTCGAACCCACAACCTGCAAAAAATTTCCCCTAAACTATATATTCAAAGCTCCAATCTACAAATGCACTCGCATTTAGGTGTCACTGGATTTTGTTTGTGTGTTTGTCCTTGTACTAACAGGTTCGATTTATCCGGACCATACACCATGGGCGTAGCATTCATTGGTGTATGTGGAAATGACCACAGCGCATCGATATCCGAGTATTTCGGGCCGGAGGGCGATGCCCGAATAGTAGCCCATGAGATTGGACACAAGTAAGTAAATGATCGGCCACAATTTGTATGTATATAATGGCCAGCCTAGTGAACGATTTAAAATGACCTAACCTCATGTGTGGCATGTCTGACAAGGGTGGCAAGTGCTTAAAGTGCTTTGGGTTCGATTTCCGGCTCACTCCTGTGTCACGAGGGGTTTTTCCGGGTTCCTCCGGTTTTCCGCCCTCCGCTATACATGTACATTCAATCTTGATGTGCTTCGCGGGCAGGATCTAGGAATGGGTCCTTTGGTGGCTGCCTAAGGCACCTCTACAGGGTGAGTAAAAAAAAAAAATAGCGGATCCCAAACACCCCAAAATATAATTTAAAAAAGTATGTTGCACCAAAAACAATAATGACTGGAAAGCCAATTTCATAAGCTACTTGTATGTTAAATGAGAAAAATACTGAAATGCTCAATCCATTAAAAAAATATCACTATTTCACCACGCAATGACCAAAATATAACCACGCAAAATATCACCACGCAATGACCCTAAAACCTGTCTCGTCCAAAAAAACACAAAAAAACTAATTCATTGTGTTTGGAACAACGAAGAAAATGAAACAGAATACTTGTTTCAACAACGATCAACAACAGACTGTAGTACACAATATCTTTATTAACAACCCTTATAGGCAAACAATATGATTTATAAATCCACTTTCTTTAAAAGATGGGCCTTCAAAAGGACTCTGTTGAATATTTTAACTATTGAACTGAGGTTTTATCGATGGTGATGTTTGAAAACAATTGTGACGACGATTCTTGAAATCGCATTTTTGGACGAGACAGGTTTTAGGGTCATATGTTTCATTAAAATGTGATATTCTTTGAACGGATTGAGCAATCAAAGTATTTAAAAGTAGCTCATGAAATTGGCTTTCTAGTCATTATTATTATTGGTTCTACAGATATTTGTTTGAATATCAAATATAATTTTGGGGGTTTGGGTTCCGCTTGTTTTCTTTTGTTTTTTTTTGCCTCACCCTGTATATGTGCACATATTAGGAATGTTGACCAACATTTGGCAAACAACCTTCTTGTCCACCTTTGTGGAAAGCATTTTTTTTCAGAGCATCAGTAATTGATGAATTTTGTTTCTCCCCTTTCCTCCGTACCAACAGTCTGGGATGTCGGCACGACTCTGACCCATGTAGTTATACGGATTACATCATGGCATCGACTATGTATCCGAGTGCCTCAGAATGGTCGACTTGTAGCAAGAGAGAATACAATGCCTTCGTGGGGTAACAGCCAAACAATTCCATAATTTTGTTTCCGTACTTACGGACATAATTTTTTTTTTTTTTTTTTTTTTTAGAGTTTCATTAGTGAAGGATAACATTTATTGAAATGCAACTGTTCACGAGAATTTGTAGTTGCTATTTACTAAAACTGTATTGGTTTTTCAGCTTCCTTCAAGTTGAACTTACCACTGACATACCGCGCAAGCTGTTACTGCTACGTAAAAACGCTAAAGAAAATGCAGTAAAAATGCAATGTAAACAAACTAGTCCTTTGCCCAAAGATATTAGTTCTTTCCATCTTCATCTGTGTATTTCCATCACAAATAAAGCAACTGCGTCCAGTTTCCCACTCCAAGTTGAATCGTCAACATTGATGTGAAATCATTCGAATGGCCAGTGTGTGAAAACATGGAATGAATTTGGGGGCTACTGCCTCCCGTATATCTAAAGCACCTTGAATGGTGTTGAACCTTTTCTCGTAAAGCGTTACAAGACATTTTTACGTAATGCTTTGTTTCAGGTCCGCAAAGGATGATAACGGTGTAGCCTGCTATGACGACGGTGGCTGGTAAACTGGAGAGGCGTGACGTCATACCAAGCGTTCTTCCGATGCGACCACTGTTTGCGTCACAGTGCGAAATCATTAAATTTCGTTTACTTTAGGAGTTGTTAGATTATGACAAAAGTGCATGTGCATTATTACTTTTTGTCTGACAGTTGAATGGTGGCAGGTAATTTAATTTAATACGCGCTCTTCAATATTCAACATTAGTTATTATAAGCGTATAAGGGTATCGATAAGGGCTTGACTTGTTATATGTTCTGATTATAATTCCGCTAATTAATAATTACAAATTATACGATGTACACCTTTATGTAATGATGTTATTATCATCTTCCGCAACCCAGAACCAGTGGCGTCACTATCGAGGGAGGTGGGAATGGTGGGGGCGCCACGGGGAGCGCTCGATCCCCCTCCCCCTCCTCCTCCCCCCCGGTTGCCCGTGCCCCATTAAAATCTTAAATTGAACCACAACAGTAAGTCATTTGTTTCAGCCCCCCCCCCCCCGTTTGAAAAATCATTGTTATGCATTTTCGGGTTCCCCTCTCTCCCAAGTTTAACCCCAGTGACGCCACTACCTGGGATTTTGGATTTGGTTTTTACTTTTGATTTTCTTTTCATCAAGGGTTTGGATTTTAATGTGTTGAGTTGCTCAAGGGGTTTGGTATCAATTTGTGTCAGTACTATTTTGTTGGAAATGTAGCGTAGTGAGTTTGGTTCCATTTAGAGGGACACTAAGAGTGCATTGCATTTTAAAAGGAACGCCTAGCGGTAAGAATACAATTTGCCAAAAATTCACACAATGTTCATGTCGTTTGATAGCTGTTCGTTTTGACCATGCCGCAGGCTGGAGACGGAACTTGATGTCCCCCTATACCAGATTTTGATGTAACTTATTGATGGTGGAATCATCTTTCTATCCCCGCAGTTTTGATTAGGCAGAACTGGAATATTTTAATTAACTAATAGCCTTCTGAGCAAGAGAACAAAATAAATCAACACCGACGTTTCACATCGCAATTTACTTGTCAACTTGGTGTGCGCCTTAATTTAGTTTCAAACTAGTCTTGATATCTGGTTGGAATAGGCACTTGCAGAATTAAAAAAAACAAAGTATATTTTCCAATATAAAGCAAAAATGCACAGTGGTGTTACCAGCTTGGGTGGGGCGTGGGGCGGTACAGTAAGTTTTTTTTTTTAAAGAAGAGTGCCCTTTTTCACAAGTGCCCTTTTTTCCACGTGTTTTTTTTTCTTTTTTTTAAAGAGTGCCCTTTTTTATGTCATGCGAATTTTGAAAATTGACCTTTTTACTGATACAATTATAATTATGCACGCACGCGCATAAATGGGCCTGGCGGCAAAAAGCGTTCGGATCATTTTCTGTTAATTTGTCCAGGGTGTGTTGCTTTTTCTTTAGAAATGTCCCTTTAATTGCCATAGACGTCATCAGTTGATGTTTTATTCATTTTTAAAATTTAAATAATTGTTTCTGATCGCAAAATATTACATGAAATGCAATCAGATTGACTTCAAAAGACCCTGAGGTAAAGTTGGTCCTTAACAAGTTTCGTCATGATGACGTCATCCTGGGCGTGTGACGTAATCTTAAGGCTACGTAATTTAAAGTTCGATATCTATAGTTCTAGAGAGCCAAATGGGTTGAAACTTTGTTAATATATAGTTACGTTTGTGTTATGTATGAAAAATTAATATGACGTCAGGATGACGTCATCGTGTATTTTATATATTGAGTTTAATTTGTACTAAGTTTCAAAGTTTTCATTATTTTTTATTGCCAATTCCGCCATTATCCTAAAGCCGATCAACTACAAACTTCAAGACAACTTCAAATCAACCAAACTATACAGCCCAATATTAACCAAGGTTTCCTGAAAAAAATTAGAAATTTCAGAGTCTACAATTTTATTATAGACAAACTTACCCACATTTCAGGTTTTTGCCAACAACACATGGACCGAGGTATTAGCATGGCACCCTTCCACACAGGGCAAAAATACCCACAAAAGATAATTGTAAATCACCCCTGTTTCAAAGTTCCAAACACCACGAGTTTTGCTGACAAATCCTGGACAAACGCACAGAAAATGAAGAGGTTTGTAGCCATTCAATGGACAGCTTTCGCCTTTGGCCGCCAGGCCCATTGATGCGCATGCGTGCATAATTATGAATCTATTAGTAAAAAGGCCTAATTGCAGACCAGCCGTCGTGAAATAATGTCCTGATTAATCCCGTAATAAATAAAACGGGGCGTCGCAGTCAGTGGCCGTGTCACGCACAGAGCCCCGTTTGACCTCAGTTTCTTGTCCCGAGGTCAAGCACACATGGCCCAAAAGCGTACGCGAGATTTTACGGGATCTATTCGAGACTACAGAAAAACACGAAAAGTGCCTGGATACATGCACTGTTTGGCCAAGATGGCTAAATAAGTGAAAAGTTGAAATCGTGTGCTTTATTTTGATACAAAAAATTACTGCTTTTGACAAATATAAAGTGTTGATACGGCCTGTCAAACAAAATCATATTTTTTATCGACAAAATCGAGGGCCGATAGTATTTAGGTGTACATTCGATTCTTTAAAAAAGGCCGAAAGAAACGGCAAAGCTCAGTAGACAGAGGAAAGTATACGTTTCATTTTCATGTGAAACACGCTTATGTTAGGTCCAAAAAGGATGACAAATAAAACGTTTGCGAGATTTCATGATTTGCAATCACAATGTACGCGTGTAAACGAACGTAAGTACGCCGACGTACGTTGGCCTGAAAACGTTGTGAATAGCACGTGCTAACGCAACCTCGTCCCCAGTGCTTACTTTATTTCCAACTTCGTTTCCAATAGTAAGCCCTGGGTAGGAAACTTTCTTCCTGTATCCTGATTCGATACCGCAATTGGCTAGAAATGGATTTATATCGTGTACTTGGTGTTGTTATTCACAACGTGCTGTACGTGTTTTCGCGATCATTCGTCCACGCCTTCTCGAAAATATTCATTTCCTTTCCCAATTTGTTAATATTAATATAAAAAAGTACTGCATGTGTTGTCTCGATATAAGATCGTAACAGTTTAATTAAAATAAAATCGTGTTTTCGTAACTTACGCCATGCTCGCGCTCCGACGAATTGATTCTGTTTTTACCCCAGACACCGCATACAAAAACAAACGCAAATGTAACGCATTGGCAGGCACCAGAGAGCAGGTAGTGATGGGCGCGTACTGCTCGACACCCTGGGGACGAGGTTGGTGCTGACGTGCTTTTCACAATGCAGTGAATGACTTATGAATATTAAGCAGGCCATACTTGAGCTCGACCAATCAGTGGGCGTATGGGTCACATGGTCACACCGTGTTTGGGTTCCTCGCTCTATGCTTTACAATGGCGACGATCTTTTTGCGTTGTGAAAAATGGTAGTTGTTGGAAACATTAGGTGTACATCGAATTCTTAAAATATTAACGACATCACGTTCACGAGATTTTTTGTAGATGAAGGTTCACTCTTTCCTTTGATTACCTCAACATTTGGGAGACTTTCGTCGTTCTCGAAAAAACCCGGAAATTTCATGACCTAATTTTTAGTCGATTTGGCCGTGAAATAATATTGTCAAATTGCATCGAAATGCAAAGAAGAAATTCCTTGATGGATGTATGAAGTAGGTCGTTAACTACCTAAAACAACTTTGTTTGTTTGGATCGGTTGTGGTTTGCCATGAAAACTGCGAATTTTCTAAAGCCCTTTTCACAGCCATCGTTCGCTGGCCTCGTGTTCCTGTCAGTTGTGTGGACGAGAAAATAAAGCAGCTACGCGTGACACGGCAACTGACTGGTCGATCGTAAACAAATTCTGGTCTTCTTTGGACAGTAGGCCTTTCTACGCTTGGTTGGCAAACTGCCCTTTTGCCAACCACGGGTTGCAAAACTATGGAAGGTCCAAAACTACAGAAATGAAGAAGATTTATTACAGATAACCACAATATTATTTGATTGTTGGAAATACAACATTGTCAACAATGCTACAACATAATTCCCAAACATGTTTTTTTTACTTCGTATTGAGGGCGTTATGGGAACTTTTTTGAGAAAAAAAATGTTGCCAACCACGGCTTCAATTTATGCGCTTGCGGCAGCCCATATAAAATGGCGCCAATGTTTACAAACAAAAGAAAGGTCTATAAAATTGACCTATCGCGGTAGAATCGCATTAGAATCGCGTCAACGCAGCTTTGGTCCGTGGGACGAGAGGCCGAAAACGCTTCAGTTTTCGAGAAATTAGCCCGGTTCATACTCGGCACGAAAGCGAAAGCGAATTTGTGACGTCGTAGCAAGTATTCGCGCTGCGAATTCGTAAAAGTTGAACATTATAATAATAATAATAATAATTAAATTCTTATATAGCGCCAAATCCTTCAAATTGACGTTCAAGGCGCTTTACAATCATTAACAAAAAAAAACACACAAAAAAAACCAACAGTCCAAGAGCCAGGGGTCATTTATTTTTTGGAAATGACCAAGTGTTTAGTGGGTATTTTTGGAAAGGTTACACCATGGGGAATTCGAATTGGCTAGTCTTCTGGTTCCCTGGCGGTGGACCTGGATACCAGGAGCAGATAAGTGACGTCACATAAACAGTGTTTAGGAGATGGAACAGCCGTCGGGTCAGTAATGAACTGTGTACACAGAAAGTATACGTACAACTGACCCAGCGGCTATTGGATGGCGTACTCAACGATGTGCAGCACTGAGAAGATTACAGGCATTATGTTTACGTTTTATTACCTTTTTAAATGATTTAATATCAATGCACGAGCGTTTAGCGGAGATGTCTGAGTACTATGAACAGCACATTCGAACATTTGGTTACGCAAATGTAGGTGTTGGTTGCCTTTTTGGACCACGGATAAATCATTATAGACACCAAAATTGCTCAACTGTGAGACACACTTTACTTGGTAATTTAATTTCAACCTACAAACAAACACAAAAATGTCAAAAGTTTATTTGGTGACCATTGACCACATTGGGTTGGCTTTCACTTCTGAATCTTGTACACGCGGACTCATTGAACTTGCTTGAGGGATCGAGTTCTATAGAACTTGTTGGCCGTCTCTTTCACCTCTAAGACGGTCTTCAATGCTACTTTAGAGGACCTGGTTAGTCACTGCACAGCCCTCCTCACCAACTGATGACAAATACTAGTGCCCGCTGAGCCTTCAACAAAGGTGCTGGTCGCATGGAGGGTGCTGAAACATATCATGAATGTAGATGATCGAGAGACCAAAAACCTCCCTCACGGAAGGGATGTCTTCATCTAGGAACAGAGCTGGTTGATATTCTGGCACTACACCGAGAATATCCTGCTTTTATGTTATGTGTGTGGCTCTGGAGTCGCAGCTGCTTCAATCGCTGATGGGGAAGGAGAGGTCATCTTTACTGCCCTTGGCCCTCAGTTTGACATTGACTCAAGTTGCTGGCGCACTCGAGGTCTGGGGCAAGATGCGAAAGTTACCGTACGTACGAAAGTCCAAATCCTGTCGATGCTTAAGTTCAATGGCATGGTGGCTGTATAGGGTTTTGTTGAACATCCTAATAAATCCATCCCATGTGGGTTATACAATGTATGGAATGTTTCTTGTTTTGCCCTAAATTATGCCTAAAATATTACATACTTAAAGGGAATGTACAACATTTGCTTTTGCTGCATTTTTGAGGGAAAAAATGGATTTGGAGGATTAGTATCTTATACCAAATACTGTTAAACTGACTTGTTTCACGTTTTTGGCTTGTTTATGCTGGAAAAACAAAAAACAAACCAATCATTTTCTTGTAGTCTAGTTCCCCGACCCCACTTAAGATGAAACGGAGAAACGTAAAGACTTTGGGGAATTCGGGCGATTCACAATGCAGTGCGCCACACCAAGAGTTTGCCGCGGAGAGTCCATTTTTCAAGTTTACGGTCGACAAAACATGGCCCATGAAATGCTAGTCAGTAGACAACTTGAGCTACCTTGTCAAAGATGGGGCATGGCGTTCTGCCGCCTTACAAAAAAAACACCATATTGATAAAATAAAAAGAAAGGGGGCAAACAGATATTCAAATCATACGCTTACGAAACAATTGACCGGAAAAACGAACAATTTCAAATGTCCCACGCTGCGAATTTGTCGGCCATCTCCCACAATGCACGGGGGAAAATGAACTCTCCGTGGCAAACTCTTGGTGGCGCACTGCATTGTGAATCGCCCGAATTGTAAGGTCAAAGAATGTCTCTAGCAGGTTTGTACCCCTTCACAGGCGTGTAATCTATTGCAAAGAAAACGCGGCATAACTAAATATGAAAAATAGGAGCAGTTTTTGAAAAAAGCCAGTTTTTTCCAACGCTGATCGGCCGACCAGCCTTGGAAAAAATTCTCTTGAAAATGTCAGCACACCAGGAGCCACGATTTTACAGGATGCTTTAGACTGTCAATCTCTAACAATTCAGTAAGGTATTTCGTGATAATTTGGTCATTTTTGTTTTTTGATCGCCAATGTTGTATCTTCCCTTTAAATGGAGCGAATGTTCAACTGAGCTCAAGGATCCGGGGATCCAAAATAATTTGGTTAATGTGTTCACAAAATTATTGTCTCAGATCGCACCACAGAACATCTAGAATCCAAAAAACTTGGGGTAGCCCCGAACCCCATTCCGTAATTTTCGGACCCCCTTATTGGTTAACCAAAATTATTTTGCCCCCCCCCCAAAAAAAAAATGTGTTCTGTATCCGCCCTTGTTTGTATCAAAGCGTACCACAAGTTGAAATCGGAACCAAAACACAGAACAGATGATTATTACTTCGGAGAAGCATACGTGGTATGTTGTTAACTCATGTCGTGGGTCCTTTGCTAAGGACCTTTTGTTTTGCTTCCCTGGCAAATTACTATGCAGGTTTGGATTATATAGCAAACCTATTGCCATTATTGAAATAATTCTATTTGACTTAGCTCGTGTAGATTCGTGTCAATTATTAAAGTTCAGGTTCTGAACAGTTTTGCTAAGGATTATGCGGCAGCCGCTGCTAGACAACATACAAAATGAAATTATCCTGATCATATAATGATCCTGGAGGTGAGATGGGTGTTTCCCAATACCGATGTTCCCCGAAATCCTTCCTCTTACCCTAACCGTAATCCTCACCCTAAAGGTGCAGTGAACTAATTCAAGTGAGAATTTCTACGCGAGCTGATTAGCATAAAAAGTGACCCCCCAGTTTCTTTTGAAAACGGAGACCGTTTGGCTTTAAAAACGGTGGAATTGTGTAAATGTAGCCAAGGATCAACTCCCTGGTTTTTGGGCTTCCATCTGAGGGTAAACTTGATAAAATTACGGTTGAAAAATGGGTCCTATTTGCCTGAGAAATAGTCCGTGGGACGAGGCCTTTTTTTCGCTCGTTACGCGATCTGGTTTTCCGAATTTTTTCTAATATTTCTCATTCCATTGATCAAAAATAGAAAGCGCTAACAAACCACGTTCCCGCATTCGTGGGTGGTTTGGGACTTCATAAATGAATTTTAATTAACATCAAATTCGAGGTTACAGCCAAAAAATCGTTAGACAAATATAACGCCCGAGAGAGGATAAAAATCAACCAATAACGTGCAAGGTTTGTGTTGCGTCGCCAAAGAACCAATCAAATTGCACGTTCTATATACGTCGACAAGAGGCGAGTCCAACATGGCGTCGTCCATGTCGTCGGAAGGAAGTACCGAGTCCGAGACCGCAGCGGAGACAGGTGAAGAAAATGCTCCAAAATCATCAGTTCGGTGTCTCATGCACTTTCCGACTGGAAAGGGTGAAGTGCAGTTATTTACGGAACACAGCTGGTCACGTTTCCTTGAGTATACCGACGTCTGGGAGGCCTTCACAAAAGGACCGCAAGCCGAGATAGCAAGGGCATGAAGGGCCAGGCATGCCAGGGCCAAGGCAGTTCATCGCCAAAACTAGACCCATGAACAACGCCACGTTCACGGGTCTACGCCAAAACATGCGCCACGTCAGCCGGCGCAAGTGTTGCTACGGATCAGCATGATCAGCCCGTCAGTATGCGGTTGCAATCTCACGATCCTAGAGAATGCCGGTCATCATCGGTGAGATACAAATCATACACTTCCCTTCACTTCGAGATTGTGTAATATCTAGCAGTCTAGTAACCTACCATCATGTCCATGACCAGATGACTTGACTATTTTATGATCATGATGATCGAGATAAAATAAGGGCAAGGGCATTAAGGGGGGGGGGGGGCTCTGAAAATTCATGGCATAGGGGGGCCTGAATGCAGTACATGTAGATTTGTATGCCTTCCTAAAACTACTTAAATGCAGTCAATGATTGTGTATAAACGTTAGTCAACATGTTCCGATGTTAGTGCCTTGCAATTGTGTAGTCATGGTAGGCCTATTGGTCATGTTGGTACTATGTAAATGTAAACCTCCACATTTTTTTTCTGTATAAGTCATGCTACAGTCTGTACACTGACAAGTCCAAGGTGAAGAGAGCAGTTCAAGCCCAGCAAAACGAGAAGTCTAAAGTTGCAGGTACATTTTATTTGTATAGAAACTGTTGCTTCCATTTCTATTCATTAACAAATTTGGTAACCTTCATGAAAAAAAACTGCAGGGAGATGATGGGGTGATAAACTTCAAGTATATTTGTGAGGTGCTGTTGATAATCTTCCTGAATGTCAGACAAGTCGACCGTTGAGACAACTCGACTCGGGACAAGTCGACCGTTGAGACAACTCGACTCGGGACAACTCAACCGTTGAGACTGCTCGACTTAATGGAAATGAATACACGTGGAGCAGAAAAAGTTGCACAAATCTGTGGCAAGACCTATCACGGGTGCGGCGCAGGCATACTCGATGTACAGAGGGCGTAGCGTCGGGCCGGTGCGCCCGGGCCGGGCCCGGCACGCGGGCACGTCGACCGGCGCGGCAAATGGGCGTACAGGCCAGGCAAAAACGATGCCACCGTGCACGGTACAGCCAGGTTGACCGGGGATGCGCGCACGTGGCCTTGAGAAAAACGAACGATGTGCACGGACAATCACGCTGCGCTATATCGGCTCTGTTATATGCAAAAAAACACCTCATGTGTCATAACTCCCAAACGGCGATCAGCCGCCGTCAAAATCCCCGGTACTATCCCTGAAACTAGGCCCAAAACTTGCGAGGCGACTTGTCTCAACGGTCGACTTGTCTTTCCATTTATCGCACAGTTGGTCCAGTTGTCTCAACGGTCGAGTTGTCTCAACGGTCGACTTGTCCCGAGTCGAGTTGTCTCAACGGTCGACTTGTCTGACCCCCATCTCCCCCAGTATTTATCTGATGTCTGTAACTAAGTTACACTGGAAAACTGTTGTCATATAGTTCAGTTCACCCAGTGTCCATGTGAAATATATTTTGTTTATGAAAAGACAGTCCAAAGAGTTTAATGTATCTTTTGAAACTTTTACTTTTAGCTATAAAAACGCAATGTACGTGTAACGTAGGGAGGAAAGGGAGTCCACCTGGGCTAGTGTACCATCCACAAATATATACATGGCCATGTACATGCACATGTGTATACCAGTATTAGGTCCAAGAACTGATAACTTTCTTTCCATTTATTTGTAATTTGGAAGAAGGGGAAGGGTTTAATGTAAACTGTTGTTTACCCTCCCCATCCGACACCCCCCCCCAAAAGATAATCTCACAAATTTAAGGAAGAAACATGACATATACCCTCCTGATTTTGTTTATTTGAGAGCAACACAACATTTTCCTTGAAAAAATGGCCTTATTTCAATAAATACAACCAAATAAATGTTAATTACATGTAAACAGTTGAATAAGATTGTATTTTCTGTTTCTCTACTGTATTCTAGAAACTGAAACAGCCAAAAAGGTTCCCCACCCCCCTGTGAAAAAGAGAAGACTCCGTTCAGCCACGCAAACGGTTTCCAAGACTGCAGCAAGATCACAACATGTTTTCCCAAACAGTGCATCCTTTGCAGGAAGGAGAAGTGTGTGACCTGCCGAGTCACAAGGAAGAGGAGGCAAGAACCCCGGGTCACATGTACTACCCTACAGGCTGAAAGATTGCTACAGGCGGCGGAAGACAACAACAATGAAGAACTTCTTATGCACATTGTCAATTCCAAAATGGATGTGCTCAGAATTGTTTCGGTGCATTGGTGTAATTGCTCTTATTGTTTCTTGTATTTGACACTTATACATGTACTGTAATTGCAGAAATTCAACTGAGGAAGTGCCATTGCATTGGTGTGGTCAGAATAATTGATATCTGTGAAAACACAATTATGTTTGTTTACAAACTGGCATTTAGAAAACTTTTTTTTGTTTTAATTTCTTTTTCATGAAGGCTGTTAACCAAATTGGCAAAAAGATACATGTAACACTGCATAAGGTGTGTTTGAAGTTGTATTAAACCCTTATGAATGTTTGATGTGGTGTATATTGGGATTTCGGAAATGGATAGGGCCAAAAAGGAAATAATTGGTTGTATCGTCGTTTAAAACAGAAGTTCAAGAAACAAATGTATACTAGATGGTTTTGAATCCAAGTTTTTACTTAAAGTGGAATGCCTGCACACCTTAAACAACTATTGTAAAGTTATCTGCTACTGGAAGCTGTTCTTTTGGGGCTCTTTCTTCTGGGGAGGATCTTTGTCATTTAATTTGGAATACATGAACTCATCCTGTTTGAGGTACCTGCCGTCTTTACTCAAATTGTTCATTCAAGAAAACAACACTAACTGATTAAGATTTTTCCATCTGTGTATTTCTTTTGGCTGAATGCAGTATGTCATGTACAGCACATCAAAGTTGGAATAAAAAAGTTATAGAAACAGTACTTGGACCGTATTTGTTATTTATTGTTTCAAATCGTTCTTATCAAATTTAATCTAAATTTAAATCAATTTAAGTATGACACCCTGCCCCATATTAATGATGATCATGCGTTTCAGCTAACCAGCAGCCATTTAGAGAAGATTGACTGATTTACAGTTTTTGTGGGATATCATAACGAAGCAATTTGCAAGTTCTGGGGCTCATCGGTTTTACACATTATTCTTTCATAAAGGCTTGTCATTTACAAGATATTTTATAATATAAGGAATTCCCTGGTTATTTCAAATTGAAATTAACTGTAATAAGCATCTTGCTTTAGAAATAATTACAAATAAAAAGGCTAGAATCTAACATTAAACAAATGTCCAGCAAGACGGGCGAACCCGCCTCGCGCGCGCATGCATTGCGTGTAAAATGTATATTTGCTGTGTCAAAAGAGGGCGCCATTTCTTTCTTTTTTCTCATGCACAATTCGTGCGTGTTTTTGTCGTAGAATTTCTCATTCCCAAACAATTCGTGGACCGGGGAACAACGTTTTTCTGATATAGTACACCATAATCTACATATCTGGCAAGTTTTATAAAATTCGGTGAACCAGATCGCCTATCTCGAAAACTAAAGCGTTTTCGGGCTCTCGTCCCACGGACTAAAAGTGGAAGGATGCCACTTGTAAAACGGCTACATGCAGGCTTGGGAACTATCACTTTTCGGGAGGTGATTTTGTTTTGGTGTGAATATTTAAAAATGTAATCGGCTAGTCTACCCAAAATTGAAAAGAAATGAAAAGATGAAGTACAAGACAATAATTTAATTTTTGTTTGAGAAACCCCAGTGATGTCGGCTTGCATGTTATTTGGCCCTGAACTTTGTTGATTTTACACTGTTTTCAATGGAGCTTGAATTGGTTCAGTGCACCCCTAACCCCAACCCTAATTCGGGGAACATCAGTGTCGGGGACACTGATCTCTATATAAAGACTGGATAGCGGATATGCATACAACGTTCACACAGAAGACTTTGCATATTGACCAATTCGCCCCCGGTCTCACGAAGATGGCCGCGTATAATACGAACGTTCTACGCGTAAATACGCGCGCGTTGTATCAACAGTTGACGCGCATTTTGGTCACGTACACATATTATGATGTTCTAAAAGGGACACATTTCCGTAAATCAAATTAGGTTTTGCCCTTCACATTTCCGTAGTGATTATCATTGCAAAACGCCGAAAAAGTGATATTTGCGGTATTTTAGTAACCACGACGTTAAAAATAATTGTAGTTAACCTTGGTCAGTGGTGGTGGTCAAAATATAAGTCAAGTGAATCGCTACGTTACAAAAGAAATCATGCTGTCTTTAAAAACGGCAACTTGTCCTTTGTAGATCACCAGCCGGTCTCACCAATATGGAGTCAAATTCGTACATTGTGCGGCTCTTTATTAGCTATCCAGTCTTTATATAGAGATCAGTGGTCGGGGAACATAGGTTGTGCGTAAGCGTCTCCGTCACCAGAGCGCACAACAGCGCCCTGTTGTGATTTACTGTTATAATCGTCCAATCCTTATTCAATCACGTTGTTTACCGTTAATTCTTGCTCCGTAAAATCCTTGTTTATGACTCCTAATCATCATTTGCCTTAATTATCCAATTACCAGGTTTATTATAAATACCCCCTGTACGTGAATTACAGAAAGTGAGTACAATTTGTTTGATTAAGATATGATACTTGGAGGGGATTTACTTCATGTTTATTGTCAATTTTGGGTTGCAATTTACGCTGTACTAACGCATATGGGAATTTACATGTCATGCCATACGCGTGTTTATACACATGTCTGTGGGCACTTTACTGGGAATCAGGGTTTTTCCCTGATTCCGCAAATTAGGGCCATTTTCCCTCCATATTTGTGGTCATGTTAGACATGTTACGTACATGTACATGTTTTTGTCAGCCTAATTATGGGCACACTAGACCCGTGAACGTGGCTACGTTCACGGGTCTATGGGCACACATGTGTTTACATGTATATTGTTAATGTTTATTGTATGATTAGGGTTTCCCAGGCCTGTGCACATGGTAATTATAAGTACCCCTTTATGTTTATTCTTCCCTTTAGAACCACACACATGTATATAGGCCCTATGCCATCTTGCCAGTTCCTAATGTTCTTGGTTTTTTTTGCGAATTTAGGCCGAGAAGGGTCACTCAGTGGGCAGCAGCAGTCATTTGGCTGTATATCCTTTATACTTCCCCAATTCTATGAACTGAGTCAAATTGGGTCAAATTTTGTTCAGATAAATCAGTGTTTACTGTCAGATCTGCACTATTTGCACTATTTGCACACACATGTCAATGTTCAACGTCCACCTATACTTTACATCAAATTTCTTGGCAAAGCCAACACTCGCGGAAATTCACAGGAGGCCCAACAAGGGTAATCCTTACTTTTAGGACACCACTATTTTGTACGAGTTCTGTTCAAAACTGACTTTTGCAGATGACTGTCCAGTACCAAAGTGACTTTTGCAGGCTAGAGCAGTCTTTTTACTTCAGATAGGCCTAAACTCATGTTAGTTGTAATTTTAAAAGCACTTTCAAAGAAAATGTGACTTTCCTACCTTTTTTTGCAGTTCGCCATCTTGCTTTTTTAATATATTTTCTGTTTGTCATTGCCATCTTTTTTTTACCCCTCATAAATCAAAGCCCTGCCCTCTTTCTACAAAATTAAACCTGCTGATATTCATCAAGAGGTGTCATTGCCAAATGTTCAAATGTGCCAAGAAATATCAGAATGTCACTTTTGAGGGTCATTTAGACAGCTGTTTTGGTGAATCTTTTAACCTTATAAAAATTATAGGAAAGGGGTCCTAAAGGTAAGGATTACCCCAATAGGAAAGTGACTCACCTATGGGCAAAATTATATATGGTTATATGTAGCGGATCAAAAGATAAAATGCTGTCGCTTGTATTTACCCGACGGAGGCGCGTGGCGTTGTATACAACGCCACGTTCACGGGTCTACAACGGATTCACCGCAAACCATAGCCGCCGCAAACTCGTTCATAGCGCGCGGGCTGCCATCTTGGAACCTTCCTTTTATTCGATAACATGTAGTTCATGCCATACGACAGTTTTTTGACGTCAAATTCGCTTCGCATTCGCACTGATTTGCGCCGAGTATAAACCGGGCTCAAAGTCCGGTGTTTTTTTCGTATTCAACAGCATTATGACCATTGTTGTGGGTGGAGCTCGATAGTTCATTACTGCAGTAATGGCGCCTACGGTACAGGACCACGGATGGGCTTGGATGGTACTGTTAGGTGCACACATCAGTCTAGTGCTCACCTCAGGGTATCTGCAATCACTCGGCGTTTTCTACATCGAATGGAAGGAGTTCTTCGATTTGACTGCTACGGATGCAAGTTGGCTTGTCAGCGTGCCCTTTTTGGTCGCCAGTCCATTGTGTAAGTTGTGACATGCCATTTCATACGTCCTCTTGCCTAGCGCCCCCGCTTGATTTTATTATGTATTCCTCTAGAGCCCCCAGCCAAGCCAACATTCCTTAGGACCCCCCACTTGTCCACTCGTTCTGATTTCCTCATTCCCACCATAGAGCCTGGACAGTGAACAGCTCTGTGGACCGCTCAGCTATTGTTTCCATAATTGACCGAAGATCAGAGTTTTATGTATTCCTCCCATTGAAGATTGCAAGAAGCTAGGCTAGGGTAAGTGTCTATTTCATTTTGTGTTCTTTAAGAATTCCAGAAGTCATGTTTAATGGTTTAATTATTATCAAGTTACCTACTTTCTCACTGATGCTTTCTTCAGAGGTTAGGAGTTGTTTTAATCATACTTTATCTACAACTAGTTCTCTTAGAAATGTATAGAATTGCTTTTCCTATCATTTATTATTATTTGTTATTTTCTGATTGATAGTTTTGCTGAGAAATTAGTATCTTTAGTTTCCTTTATGTTACTTGACTTAGTTTAGTGGCCAAACTTTCCCATGCTTTGCAGGGGATTGCCATCTGTTAAACATCACCACTGTGGAATGTTGCTTGCCTCTCTGGCCAGAGTAGAAATCCCCTTAGGCCTTATGCTGAGTGTAATGCTAGTGGTTAGGAAGTGAATATATCGATAGTCCCTATTGCTACACAGCATTGTTTTATCGATAGTGCCTCCAGTGTACTGTGGTTTATGTTGAGTCTGCTCAAGCAATTGATATGTGATCACTGCAAATTGCCTGGCACTAGATGGCCACCGCTTATAAACTGCCCCTGATAAGAGTGTGACCAACTGTAGGTTTTCCTATGTTTTGTCAGAGTAAAGCTAATTATGTATTCGCTCTGTTCTGGAAAAGTACATGTACTAGCAAGCTTTTGTTTTTCTTTACTCAAGTACCAGACTGTTTAGCCTTGGATAGACGCTTTAGTTTTATGATTTACTTTTTTAGTATTTACTCCTCTTATTTCATAGGTTTGATACAAAACATTTAGAGTTTATTATTCTTAGTTTGTTTTTGATTAAGATTTCACTCACTTACTAATATATTTTTTGACTCAGTACAGAACCATTTTATGCAGTTTAGCTGAGGTTGTGTTGTATACTTTTAAGAGTTTTAAGTCTAAAGCAATCACTTGCCTTGTACATTCTTTGGACCAACATAACTTAACTTTCTGTTGGCAGTTAACAGCATATTCTTCCTAGTTAGAGTTTAACTTTCTTTCTTTATATTATGCATTTTCTTATTTGTGAATTCTTTGTTCTTAATTCTCACGAAGCAATGTATTTACAAAGAATTGTGTTTTATATCTTTTCAGGGTTTTTATATGCAGACACCATATTAAAGAACACACCAGTCAGAGTATGCTTGTCTCGAGTGCATAATTTCTGACGGTCACAAAGTTTTTAAGGAAGTCTTTCTAGAATGTATTAAGAAACCGTCAACATCTATACTACAATTACGAAAATGATGGGGGCGCTGTCATTTTCCCGACCGGTCTCCCGTCCTCATCGCGCGCGTTGGCTACTGGGGAAGCGGAACGGGGCCCGGCTATTTTCCACCCTATTTCCCATAAATCCCTTCCCCATTGGGCCTCGCCGGCCATCTTGCGTACGGGCCGGATAATTGACGTGCCACGTATACGTTCGTTATGAGCGCTGAGCATGCAGCGCATGCTACTTGCATGCCCCACATTTCTTCAGCACAGCGTTGTTGACATGGTTGATGTATATCTGTTCCTTGCTCCAGTTTTCTTTTGAACGGTAAGTCTCACTTATGATATGTATTGTTGTTTGTGAAAAGTGGTATTCTTTCGAACGCCACTGGCAATGAGAAGCATTGTTGTTTGTGAAAAGTGTGACTGTGAGTTTCAGTTTGTGAGTACGGGGAGGGTTGTACGGGGAGGGTTGTACGTACGTACGGGGGGAGGCCTCGGACATCGAGAGTTTGGCCGTGGCGTGGGTTAACTTACTAGGCTTAATGTTGCCAATTTACTGCATGACCTCCGTAAATACAGGCCTCACTTGGAACATGTACCCGAACATGTTTGTAGAACTTTGCCAACTCTTGATTTCACAATTGGGCTTTGTTTGTAGTTTATTTTTGGATTTTGCTTTAGTTTGTTTTAGGCCTAGGTCTATAGGCCTACTACTAGCTAGAAAAAAACCTGCTGCATTTGTATATAGGCCATGAAATGTACATTCATTCCATACAAATTATGCACACTAAATCTTTGGGGTAATCTTAGAACACGGCAAATCATACGTAAAACTTCCTTTAAAGAAATGACTTTCATACTCATAAGTCATAGGCAAAACAAAATTAATTTACTGCAAATCAAAGACCAATAACCAACTTAATAAAGAAACCCTCAAATCAAAATTAAAGACGTGATCAAGTTCAAACCTCAGGCCAAAACCAAAAAATACAGGCAAAGACTAAAACCTGAAACCAACACAGTTAGAATAGTGGATATTAGAGAATACACTCTGGCAGAAAATCAAATGACTCGACAACAGACATGAACCCAAGCAGGATAAAGAGCTATTGTTAGCCGATGTATTTTTGTTTACAAGTTTTCTTCACCTTAGTCGTTATTCTTTTCTTTCTAACTCCTTTACACAGGACTCTCGATGACACCCACATCACATGACCAGCTCCAACCATGCTCCAAGCATGCTCCAGTGCATGCTTCAACCAGTTCCCAAAGCAAGAATCTCAACTCAAGACGAAGACGTGACACACCTATTCTTTCCAGTTCAACTGCAAGATTCCTGGTTTTTCTCTTTACCCATTCAAAACACATTTTCCTTCTAGCCATAATTTTATTTTTAGAAGTCATGAAATAGTGCAAAAAAAATCACTCTTTTCTGCTGTTTTATGTCCATCCTTTTTTTAAATTATATCCTTGGCTTAGTTGTACCCAAGAATAATGATGGAATGATTACCCGATAATTACTGGCCAAGCAGACTTATTTGATAACAAAACAATGTCTTTGATTACCGAGTTACATAATCACTCTTAAAATTTCACAACAAAATATTCATACTCGCATACCCCTCCATTTCTCATGAGTTTTCACCAACACTCATTAAAAAAATGTTGTCCTGTAACTTACAATGCCACTGTCATTATTTATGATTACAGCTTTTAACAAAAAAAATGCAATTGCACAATAACCTTTGGCCGTCTTGCTTGAAAGTCTTTCATGGAATGTTTGTGCCTATGGTAAACAAGCCTGGACCGACGTCCCTTGCGAAAATTGCTCCGAAAACTGACAACAATTATATCCCCTGAGTTTTGTCGAAGTACTACCCTGTACAGTAATGAATGCTGCAAATACATTATTACTAAAAAAATTCTGATTGTATACCTGATTTCATTTTCACAGTTTTGTAATAAATACATTTAACATGTGGTGCTTGATATAATTATGAAGTGCTCCAATATGTCCTTTCTTTTAGTTTTACTCTCTTCTGCAAATGAACGTGTTACAGTACTTTGCTGTACAACCCCATCACCATAATAAAAACACCAACTGCTATAATGACATTAACTTCTACTTTAATAAGAAACACCCCCTTCACCATAACAAATATAAATTGTTGCCCACTTCCCTGGAAATATAATATGTGACCATTCACAGGTGTAACATAAATAGGCATGGGCGTCGCGAGGAAGGGGGGGGGCACTCCCCCCCCCCCCGAAAAGCAAAAAAAAAACAATAATAAAAAGAGGCGCAAAGTCATAGTGGTGTGAATTTAATGGGTTTGGGTTGGGGGTGCAAAATGTCCCTGCCCCACTCTAAAACTGATAAATCGAGAATGTGTTGAGAAAACCAGGAATTTTTTGGGCCAAAATATGTTTTGCCCCCTCTAGCAAAATCCTGGCGACGCCCACACAATATCCAACCCCCACCCCCACTGGCTGCCCCCTCCTCTCCTCTGTAGTGAGAACGATGGATACGATTTTGTATAGGTCAAGATCAAACCGCGTTTCGTCTAAATTACCTATTTGTACAGTTGGTGTATACGTCCTTAATGGTTTGGCACCTTGAAAAATCAATGTTCAAATTGACTAGACAATATTCTAGCACAACATTATTTATGAGCTTTATATAATGAGACATCGCATGAGACAATCGGTCGGCAATAAATACTTAATTTCATTCAACTGTTGACAGCAAGACCTTCCTAATCGGCGCGCAATTTAAAACAACATTTAAACGGTATGAATCCCAGCACAAACATAAACCTCCACAATATCAGCGATTTCAATATCACCATCTCCCCTCTATAACAAAAACCATTTCTCCCCATCCCTGGAAATATTTCTCCCCATCCCCGGAAATATTGGTCACATGGTTGACGGGTTTTACGGAAATTGGGCGTTCCAACTTGCACCCTTCACCCTAGCTAGCCCCTTCCCCTATATTGACAATATGTCCTGGACCCTCGCACAATCTCCGCAGGAAACGTTATGTGCACGCAAATACAACTTAGGCGAGACTGATGGCGAATCCAAATAGGCTCGCGTGCAGCAGAGGGTCTGATTCTTTATTTGACTTAACAGTTGTTTGGAGTTATTAGAGTTTAAATTATCGAGATTTCATTGTATACAGTAATTATTACGAAACAGTCAACTCCACCCATCTAGCGGGTGCCGCGCGAAGCGCGGCATCCCGCTAGTGTTAAAGATTTCCAGAAGTTCTTTGGTGATGTTGTGCGCTTTCTTGAAAATCACGCAATCTGAAGAATGCGCGCGCATTCTTAAGAATGAGCGCACATTCTTAAGAATGAGCACGCGTTCTTAAGAATGAGCACGCGTTCTTAAGAATGAGCGCCCATACTTAAGATTGCGTGGGAATATCACGTGGACAATTTATGAATTTTGCGCAATCTTAACAAACATTGCACGACATAATTATGTTAAATGAAATGTATAGCGGTTAAAAGGGAAACAATTCATATAAAGAGGAAAGAAAATGCTCTATGCTTCTGTACTCGTATAACTACGATAATTTGAATCAAATTAAACCTGTTATTATTGCTTTTTTTCTGCCCACTATGGGAAGTTTTGTAATAACGGAGGACTGGGAACTAGTCTGGGAAGTGCTTTGTTTGGGCTAGACAAGTTACAAGTCCCTGTATGTATCATTATGCATGCCACGAAAAAAACCCCGATGTCCAGAAGCTGCCAAATTTGCTCTTTCGACTAGATAGAATCCAGCTCTGCGGCGTAATGGTGGGGGTGTGAACAATAAATTGGTGGCAATTTAAATGGGAAATAGCATTAGCGCTATGGGATGTCATAGTATTCATTCTCATTCTTCACATTCTTCATTCTTACGTCCCCCGTCCTTTTATTATCCCAAAAATCAAAATTCTTTCCAATACACTATTATTATGTCTCTTATTTTTTTCCCGGTCCCCCCCCCCCAAATACGCGTATACTTTTCATATCCACTCTACTTTTCAGCGTATTGCGTTGCAACAGTATAATTATTAAGAATCAGTGAACGAGGATGCAGCTATAGACTTGCAAAGCGCAGCAGGTGCTCGGCAACCTCGTGCACTGTGGGTACGATCTTGCAGCGTCGAGTTGTTTCCCATCATGCCTTGCGCGATCGTAACCCCTGGAATTGTGTAATTTAAATATACCAAAATACGGTACATTATATAATTAGGGCTGCAGTTTATCCGTTTTACGTGCCGACGCCATCTTTAAAATGTTAAAAGTTGTGATTTTGAAGTCAATCCTTTCAAACACAACGTTTGGACGTTGTGTTAATTAGCAAAGATTTGTATAGGTTTTCCCGGCTATTTTAACACTTGTATCACACGAATTCCCTATATCGATACTTTAATTTCGTCCTCGAACATCACCAAGCTCAATTCTCAATTTGAATTTCAAAAAGCCACCACTAGATTTCATTTAATGTTCAGTATAATTCAAATTGTTAGCATTCCAATTCGTCCGAAATCTTTGAAATTCGTCTCGTGAAGCAATCGGCGTTGAATTGACAAAGCAAATTCGTTTTTTGTCATTCGTTTTAATGTTCTTGTCATTACATTTCGTCCCGGTGACTTAAATCGTATACGATTAGAAAATGCGCCCAATCTTTACACTTATTTGAAGAATTATGCGTATTAAAACAATGATAACTCAACATATATTTCCTTATATGTATAAATAAAAGTAGTTAGCTGTAAGGTATGAATATTTATTTCTGTGTTTCACAATTAACATTAGAGTCAGGAATTGACATTTCACAATATGCACTTATGACATGGACACTAAGCATTAAGTTCAAAGAACTTCTTAATGTTGTTCTTTGATAGACATACCTTATTTCTGTTGTTTTATTCATATACATATATCAAAGAGCAACATAACGAAGGTGTTTGATCTTAATGCTTAATCTCCATATGCTAAGCAAAGAGCATATTGTGAAAGTTCAATTTCTGATTTTTATGTTAATTGTCAAAAAAACCTCAAAACTTAAAGCTATACTTTTATTTATAAGGAAATATTTGTTAAAAATTAAAATTTAATTAATGCGCAAACAAGTCCAAAGATTGGGCACATTTTTAATCGTAACGTTTTAAGTCGCCAGAGACGAAATGTAACGACAAGAACATTAAAACGAATAACAAAAAACGAATTTGCTTTTTCAATTCAACGCCGATTGCTTCACGAGACGAATTTCAAAGATTTCGGACGAATCGGAATGCTAACAATTTGAATTATACTGAACATTAAATGAAATCTAGTGGTGGCTTTTTGAAATTCAATTTGAGAATTGAGCTTGGCGATGTTCGGGGACGAAATTTAAGTATCGATATAGGGAATTCGTGTGATACAAGTGTTAAAATAGCCGGGAAAACCTATATTAAATGTACGTACCTCTTTCGTGCCTTTACAACAGATACAGGGTATTTTTTAGCGAAAAAAAAACGCGGCTGACATAATCCATATCGTATACATTGCATCATAATTTTTTTTTCGTACGTGACGTTACGTGCAAAGCTAAGCACGCGAGCGCGAGCGCATTTGGGGCGCGCCCGGCGTGCAATCTTCGAAGTGCCCGCGCAGTATGCTGTGGATAGCCATTCAGCGTCATTTACGTCATCATCACAGCCAGGGGTTAGTGTAAGGAACGAGCACGCGCCCCTGGAGTCGAGGCTGGGTGCTCGGTATCGACAAGACCGTTATCTTGTCGCGCATTCTTAAGAATGTGCGCTCAATCTGGAAGAGTAATTTTTTGCGAAGATTGCGCAAGGATCCTGTTGCACAATCATAAGAATGTGCATGCACATTCTTAAGAATGCGTGATTTTCAAGAAAGCGCACAACAGTGACATCCACAACACTGCATTTTCAGTGAAGGAATGAGTTTAGATCCTTTAATATAGGCTCATTATCTGCAACAGAAAAATGAGACACCAACTTAATCAAAACGTTTGAACACTTTCTTGTAGTTTTAACATGAGGTGTTTCGAAGTGACGCTGTACCTACTGATAAAGCATACACTTTGGTACAGAGCGAAAAATCAAATCATGGCCAAAAATTATTCATAGCTGGTACAATGTATTATTCATTGTATTTTTTTTTAACTGACCTTTATGGTGCAGGTTTTTTCACTGGCATTCTAGCAACTCGTGTCGGTATACGCCATGTAGCCATAGTTGGGGCTGCAATTACCGGACTTTCAACTGTACTTGGGTCAATCGCCTCCAATATCACACAGCTGTACATCTTCAATGGACTGACCGGTGAGTAGTTGTCAAATCGAAATCTTGGTTCATTCTAAGAGCTACATTGTAATTTCATAGCAAATGGTTCATGGCCGCTGGATCGTCTTGATATAACTCGAAGTCTGGTGTAACAACTTTGTGAATGTTCCCTGAATATGAGTTTGTTTTTCTTTTTGGACAACTGCAACATAAGCCATAGCTCCCAGGATTCTCCTTCGTTCCAAACTCATTTCAGCATGTACAATGTTTTGGGGAGCAAGAACCATCACCTTTTGTAAGATTCAGATAAAGGCTCCAGTTTTCTTAGATTTAACGTGTTGGTCGAAAGGTTTATCGGCCGCTCCTTTTGCATTATGTCCTTCACATCTGAAAAACGCCGATCAGGATGGTTCTGCTCCATTATAATTTTTAATTATGGATACAACAACAGGTTGCTATTATTTTGGTGGGTAAATTTGCGTAAATACAAACTTGTCTTCTCAATCCAAATAGCCCGCCCCTTTTTGTGTCCTCACAATATGCTGTATTTTTCATTGACGTCAATTGGGAGCAGTTAATTATTTCGATGATACTATATTAAATTAGAAAATTAGATTGACGTTTGGATGACAATGATCACGCAATTTTAGATTAAGGTTTGGATGACAATGATCACCCAATTAAGCCAGTAGATCTTTTAACCTGAAATTATCACGATGTTTAGGTGTCGGGGTGGTGATGACTGTTTCCCCGGGCACAATAATGATCGCTCGGTACTTCAAGGAACGCTACGCATTCGCCACAGGAGTTGTTTTTCTTGGAGTGAATGTGGGACAAATGGTCTTCCCGAGCTTAATTCGTCTCCTGGTAGTGAACTACGGATGGCGGGGCGCCATGTTTATCATTGGCGCTTTGCAGATGAACGGGGTTGCTGCTTGCGCCCTCTTCCGGCCGCTCAAGTCCAATCTCAGTCATCCAACCCCACAGCATGAGCAACAGGACCGTGATAGTGACCGAACTAGACGAGACAAAATGATCGCACTATCAAGAAGATACCTTCGCGTTTTCTCCAACATCAACGTAATGTTGATTCTGTTGGCAAATTATGTGTACAAGATTGGTTTAATGACAAACATTCATCTACCGGCGCGCACCAAGGAGGCAGGTTGGTCACGTGACCGAAGTGCCATGTTGCTCTTCGTCTTTGGTCTAGTATCACTCATCACACGATCCACACACGGCTGGTTTGTGGACAGGAGCTACATCAGACCCTTCACACTCCACTTAGTGACTGTTCTTGGGATGACTGTCACTACCTTCTTAAATCCTGTCTCGGACGGCTACGGCTTCTTAGTCGCCTACACAGTCGCTTTGGGAATCTTTGTCGGAATCTCCACACCTCTTTTTATCGTGAACACGAAGAACGTGGCCAGTCCGTCGGAGCAGCCGGCCGCACTCAGCTTGATTTGGGCGTCAGCCTTCCTTTCCGATGGCTTCGGGCCAGTTGTTGCGGGTAAGTACAAGTTTAATTTGTGACCGCCGACTATATTTCAGTTGCATCGTGTTGAAAGCGCCCTCTATTGGTGTTTATAGCGCCCTCTACTGGTTGTTTTCTAGAAACCTTTTATATTCATAGCAGCATAAAAAGCTAGTATAGAATCCGTTGCAATAACTCCACTTTTAAAGGTTTCTCAACCCTAGTACGGTTGGCCAACAATGTCGCATGAAGGTGTTTGTACAGTGATCCTGGAGTGTCATATCACATTGCGGTATAACTTATCTTTTTGATGATGTAAAATTCTTTTATAAGTAGATACTATCGTATAATGAATCTTTCCAAGATAAATAAAAAATCAACAAGTCGACCTGATGTGTCTGATTAAGGTTACTTCGTAATTGTCGCGGTAATAATAGACACCTATAGAGCGCCCTCACTAATGACAGAACTTCGCTCTGATACGCATGAGCAGACACTTTATAAGCTCTACTGTCACTGAATATAAGACCAAGTTCGCGCAAGGACGGTAGTTGACCAATGGGTTAACCATAGTCCGACTAACGGTTGCCCGAACTCTGTCCAGTCGACGGTGGTTGACTACGCTAGTCGACTATTTGGAACCTGGGGCTGGTTGCATCGCTGGTAACAATAGCAGCGCGCATTCATAACGCTAGCAGAGAGCCAGGATCCAGAAGTTGTGCGATGACATTTTGACCAGCGTTTGACTAGAGACGTTCGCACGTTGCTATCAGTGCACAGGCGTAAGGTACGTCACAAATCAACCGCTAGTCGACCAGTGGTCCTTGCCCGAACTTGGCCCAAAATAACAAAATTCGTCTTTCGTGAGGGCGCTCTGCACAAGGGGTCTAAACATTTGGATGTTTTGTGTTTCGTTTGTAATTCAGGCAAGATTTACGACGCCACCGGGAGTTACGTCGCACCGTTCTTGACCGGGGGCGCCCTTTGCCTGCTGTCATTCCTGCTGTTATGCGTGGTAGTCAGACTCATGGGAATTCAGAAACAAGATAAACTCCAAAAGCCCGGGTTTCCAGATCGCATCGTCGTAACCAACGCCGACAGCACGGAAGATGTCGAGACGCAGCCTCTCGGTGCAGAAACAGTCTGTGACGTCATTCAACCAAGTTAATAGCGCATATATATATTACGTCCCAGCAAACACATAATGCTGTGATAATATTTTTGTAAAGTCGTACCGATGTTATATCTATAACATTCGAAAATAACATTTTAATGGCTATATAGAAACATCATGACATATACACAAACATTTTAATAACGTGATGTAAATGCCTCAAATTTGACGGTTTATCATGTATGTTAAAGCGATATTATCAAAACGTTATTACCAAATGTTTTTACAAAGATTTATGGAGGACATTTTATGACATATAGAAACATGTTTTAAAAACGTAATTAAAATGACTCAAATTTGACGTTTTATCATTTATGTTAAAGCGATATTATCAAAACGTTTTTACCAAATGTTTTACTAAATTGATCTATGAAATATCGTGATATTATTCAAAAACCTTTTAATAACGTGATTTAAATGCCTCATGTTTGACGTTTTATCAGGTATGTATAAACGATATTTTAAAAACGTTGTTACTAAATGTTTTGATAAAAATTTATAAGGAATTATCATGACATAACAAAAACATTTAAAAACGTGATTTAAATGCCTCAATTTTGACCATTTATCGGGTATGTTAAAGCAATATTATCAAAACGTTTTTACCGAATGTTTTGAAAACAGATTTATCGAGGAAATTTCATGACATTACAAAAACGTTTTGAAAACGTAATTAAAATGCCTCAAATTGACGTATTATCAGGTATGTTAATGCAATATTTTCAAAAAGTTTTTACCAAATGTTTAAAAATATTGATCGATGAAATATCATGATATTATACAAAAACATTTTAATAACGTGATTTAAATGCCTCATGTTTTACGTTTTATCGGGTATGTTAAAGCAATATTATCAAAACGTTATTACCAAATGTTCTGGAAAAAAAAGTATGGAGGAAATTTCATGACATAACAAAAACGGTTTAAAAACGTAATTGAAATGCCTTAAATTTGACGTTTTATCAGGCATGTTAAAGCGATATTATTATAACGTTATTACCAAATGTTTCGAAAAAAGATTTATGGAGGAAATTTCATGACATTACAAAAACGTTTTAAAAACGTGTTTTATCAGGTATGTTAAAGCGATATTATCAAAACGTGTTTAATAAATGCTTTTAAAAGATTGATCGATGAAGTATAATATCATATTATACAAAAACATCTTAATAACGTGATTTAAATGCCTCATGATTTGACGTTTGATCAGGTATGTTAAAGCGATATTATCAAAACGTTATTACTTAATGTTTTAAACAGGATTTAGGGATGCAATATCATGATATACAAAAAAACATATTAATAACGTGATTGAAATGCCTCAAATTTGACGTTTGATCAGGTATGTTACAGCGATATTATCAAAACGTTATTGCTAAATGTTAAAAAAAATATTTATGGAGGAAATATCATGATATACCAACATTTTAATAACGCGATATATTTGCCTCAAATTTGACCTTTTTATTAGGTATGTTAAGTGAAATTTTCAAATGTTATTACCAAACGTTTTAAACAAATTTTCGGAATGAAATATGATAAATTTGTACAAAAAACAAACATTTTAATAACGTGATTAAAAAAAATTCCACAACATTGATGTTTTACCAGGTATGTTAAAGCGATATTATGAACATGTTATTACCAAATCTTTTAAACAAGATTTGCCCAGATGTTTTTTTTAATGACGTGGAATACGTGTACGTTATATCCAATGATGTCATGATATTTTGCAATAATTTTATGGCGACATGGTCTTAGAAAACGTTTTAAAGACACATTTCTGATATTAACAGAAAACATTTGTCCGATGTTTTCTTTACGTTATACCGACATCATGCTTGAAGATCATTTAATGACTAAATGGCAAATAAAGTTGTCGTGATATTTTGTAAAGATGTTATGGCGACATGGTCTATTAAGGAACATTATTATTGTGTTCTTACGACTTTCCTCAAAGCTTGCTGTTGAACTGTGTCATATAATAACATTACGAAGACAATATCGATATGACATTATTACATAATGCCTTAATGTTTAGATAACGTTACGCGCACAATTATCAGAAATGTCATGAAAACATGTCACCAAAACCGTGTCGCTATATAACATTATTAAATAACATTAAGGCCTTAACATTGAAAAAATACTACGCGCACAATTCACTGAAATGTCGTAACAATGTAATAATAATATTTTTAGATCATGTCGCCATAACATTATGAAAAAAATTTCAAGTCATATGCTATATTGTTTTGCTCGTTTGACACTGACGTTTGAACTTGCTCGTGTTGGTACAGCGTTGGAATCAGTATCTATGCAACGCCATTCCCACATTTCGTTCCTGCAATTATAAGGTTGCATCAACATTTTAATTTCATTATTCTGTATCCCTGTTTTAAAATGTTATATTTTAAAATAACGAGGTTAATAACGAGACAATCAATGAATTTGTTGCCAACTTATTGACATAATGATCATCAAATTGTATCTTGGTCTTCTTTGATGTTCTAACACTGCTTGGTATAAATGCTGTAAACGTTGTGGCAATGTTGTACGTTGGTCTTCTACATGACAACGTTATTATGGCTTTGTGTTAGAAAATGTTGATTGTTTAGTTCTATACAGATAAACTAGCCAGCATGAAAGGGGAACGCCACTCGGGGCTTACCCATCTCCTTTCCGCACCCCCGCTTGCAATTTGGGGATTACAACAATGAATTTTTTATTGAGTGCCCAATTCCAGAAATGGAGGTGCCGTGGGACTGTCCGCTGTAATACTTTTTAAAAACAAACCTGTTTGTGGCTTTCATCGTTTCTAGCGAATTACCAGTCTTAATAATGATGATGGTGACTGTTTCTGTCTTTCAATAAAAAGCCTGCAAAATTTGTTCTGTTTTTGAGTTATTAAATGACAAACGTGGGGTGGCAAATGTAAGCTAGGACGTCATGAAATCACTTTTGTTCAAAGTAAAACCTTAGTGGCACTGATCAGCATTTTTTACTCGGCATTGCACAAACGACGCACAGTAATACTCCATTTCGTAGAGTGAGTAAAAACGGATATCGCCGGCGTCTCCCCACAAGCCGTCTATCCACATCGATGCCAAATCCCCGTCTCCTGGCCATTGATTCGGCTGACCATCTCTCCAGTGACGGTAGCCAACCCCTGCCGCTTCATCCTCGGCGCATACCCACGTTCCCTCCACAGCTCTGTCGGTGCAGTCGAACCACAAATTCTCGTGAATTGCGGTTGCAACCTGGGCCATGAAGTGGTTCTCCTCCTCGGAGCTTGGGACCGCCATGCGAGCGCCGTGGCTACGACACACTGGGTGGATATCTACCTATAGCATTTTTTGGGGTGTTATCATATAGCAGGACTGGTTCCAGGCAATCCATCCAAACGGACAGTGTTGAAAGCTACAGCCGCCGATCTGCTTCAAGATGAAAAACAGCACAAATGTGAAAACAAACAGTCGGTAGATTTCAGTCACAACGACAGCCATGATGCCCCGTGTTAAGTCAGTCACAACCCAACACTCCTGCCGCAGTTCAAAGTTGTTTGTGCAAATTGGCGGAGTATTTCACTTGTCTTGCCTTTTTAAGCAAGGTCGATAATAGAAGACTCTTGATTGGACGCCTACAAAAAAGGCTACATTGGTGGAGACTCTTGTTTTGTGAATTCGGTATTTTTCCTCTGTATAGCGCCCACGCTGCAGACCTTTTATGACCGTGATTAATTTGATGGATGCAGTAATATTATTTACTTCTGTTTAATTAGTGACTAGTGTGTGAGACACCCATAACCTCTTGATGTGGGTATTCACGGTGCGTTTAGCACTAATTTAACCGTAAACTAGCAATCAAGCGTTGACCTATTCGAACGCATTTAAATCAATGTGAAATAATTATTGTTCACGCATCACACCCTCTACATAAATATCTTAATATTTATATTTAAAAAAGGTAAAAGGCATCACTGCTTTTACTAAATCGATGTTGACGGACGAATTTGAATATTGGAAATGATATATTCGGTCCTGGATCTACAGTTCCTTTGGTCACTGGATAGCATAATGGTCGCATGTAGGCGGATAGTGTTTAGGGCTGCCAGGACCTGCGTTCAAAACCCCCTCTGTCAACATTAGCTGCAATATTGGCTGAGATAGTGGCTAAAAAGCAAATTTCTGGTAAACCGGCACTTTAGAATTTACACGTTTACATGCCAAAGACACACATGACACACTTCTGGAATGATACTTGACACTCAAAATATGGGTTTAGACACCTTACTTGTATTGTGTAGTTATGAGCAATATTGCCAAAAACATTATTTTCCCGTAATGGCGGCACTAATTTGCTTTAATACTCCTATAGCACAGACACAGTATTATGTGATCTTTGACCCTAAAAACATTGGTTTAGACACCTTACTTGTTCAGATATCAGCAATATTGGCTGAGATATAGTGAAAAATTGATTTTTCGGTAATGTCAGCACTAATTTGCATAGAAACAATACGTGGGACATTTTTTGATTTTTTTTTAACATAGCAAATCGTTTTCTACGCATCTTTTCGAGAGACGTCGATTAGAAGTTGCTTTCCGAGGATGCATGATAACCCCTTCTTTCCATCCAACTGTATGTGAATTGTTTTCGTTTTGCTGAAAGAACATGTATTATACCTTTTTTGTGATTCGTGGACAGAACTTCAAAATGGTGTTTGTATTTAAAATTCCGTAACTTGGAAAAGTACGTGAGTGATTTGAGTGATTCTTGTACTAAAAGAAAGCTTATGAATTGGGCTTTATATCCTAGTTTTTGTAAGTGCTACATGCAAAACTTCACTACAAAAATGCTCCCGACATTCGGGTTTCGGTTTTTTCCTCACCCTGTAGTTCTAACTCCAGAAACCAAATGTCATGTACTGGTTCTTTGCAACATCTTCGGAGAACATTTTATCGCGAAACAACATTACTTATTATCGAGGCTGCCGTTAGTTTAAATTTATAGTGCCAGGTGCATGATAGGACGCGAGGTCGGGGGCGGAACCAGGATTGTTTTCAGGGGGGGGGGGTGGTTCATCAGCAAATCAATGCTGAAATGTAGACACTTGGTCTCCGTAAAATTAATAGGTTGAGGGAGGGAAGGGGGGGGGGGGCTCGTACCATATATTCAATGGGGGCGTTGTTAAAATCCGACCATCGTTAACACTACATGTATATAACAGAATAGGCCTAGTGTACAAGTACCCGGTAACCCAGCTGAGGCTGTTCGAAGTTGTGCACAGGCGGACATTACTACCAGTATAATTTTTGTGGGGTGTCAGAGCAGGGGAGGGGGCTCACATTATTTTTTGTATGTATTTCTATGAACAAAAATATATTTGGAGTCAGAGCTGAAGGGGGGGGGGGTTGAACCCCCCCAATAGCTGAAGGGGGGTGAACCCCCCCCCCAAAAAAAAACTGTCTCTGAATCCGCGCCTGGAGGTATCCATGACTAGCTGACGCAGGTAGGACTTCGGTACATTAAGCATCTCTTTTACCGTGAAAAATACGATCGATTGTCCACCTGCGATGACATTTAACTTCAAATTATATCACGGGCGTCGCCGGACAAAATTGAATGGGGTGGGGGTAGGGTGAGTGTGTCGTGGTTGTGGTGGTGGGCGGAGGAATCACCACAAATTTGCTGATTGCCCGATACGGACTTTTTCTCCCTCAGTATAACCATACCGCCGCAAAATGCGGTGGGGGGGGGGGGTGGACATAATTTGACAATAGCGAACGCTATTTATGGCGCCATATACCTCCTAGCCCTGCGCATACACCATTTTTGATGTAGGGGTACCAACCCATCACTCAGCAAAAGCTTCCGTATATGTACATGCTGGCTGTATTTGGTAAAGAGTGAAAGGTTAAATACTCGAACACACATGAAACATGATATGTGACGGTTCTAAATAATTTGGATTTATTTGTCACTGAACTGCTCAGCTTTTCACAATATATTTTAATAAGCTGGACAGAACGTACGGTGTGCATTATCAAGCTTAAATTTCCTTGCAATAAAATCAGAGTAAAAGTGGACGATATTGTAATTGCAAAATTTAAACCAGAATTCATACCATTAAATATTTAAAGAAGACAATACTACAAGGAAAAGTTATGAATAAATTGTTATTCTTATATAATAAATAATGAATAGTAGTGAATACAAAGTATGTACATAAAAAGATAAGTTTGAGTTGCCCGAGGATAAGTCACCGATCTCCAAGTAAAAATCTGGCTAGCTCGTTGCCCATTCTATAGCTGAGGGGGGGGGGGGGGTAAAGCACTCATCAGAAGCGTTGAAAAAGTCGCCGCCTCCGGAAAAAAAATCGAAGGGGGAGTGGGGACGGAACATGATTTGACACTTGGAGGCGCTGTTCATAAACGTTTACATACGTATTTATGTACGAAAACGCGTATAACGGTCCTTTCGGTAGTTCATATCAGTGTTGTAGTCGAGGCCACAACCTCCGAGGCCGAGGCCAAGGCCGAGGCCACAACCTTCGAGGCCAAGGCCGAGGCCGAGGCCACAACCGCGAGGCCAAGGCCAAGGCCGAGGCCACCACCTCCGAGGCCAAGGCCGAGGCCGAGGCCAGCTATCAAAACACGTAATAAAATATAATCAATAAAACAAGTCTAAGATTATGTTGGAGTTTTAACATCTTTTTAGTTGAATTCACTGAGTTTTGGAGTGCCTGGCTTTACAGCTTGCAATGGGTTTCCTCTTGTAGGGAGTCCGGCGAATTTTATCTTTTAAAGAAAGAAATCTCAAGTTTTGTATCACTGAAAGCAAATTACACAACAAATCAATGGCGTTTGAATCAGGCTCATAGGTGTTTGCCCTTTGGAGATACAACAATTTAAATGGCCAAATTTTGAGTTTCTATTCTGTAAGATTTACATTATTTACTTTTAGCATGTTTTATAAATCTTATTTTCAAAACCTATCAAAATGCTTAATATCATAGGAATCCCCATTAAATAAACAACAACTTGATTTTTCAATCAGGTTTTTACCACACATAACCAAAAAGTTACGACCCCCCTGACCTTCGCACTGTCCAGGCGCGCGCCAAGCAAACACCGCGATGCGACCAGACAATGCCAGACGGCCCGCCGTTACGCATGGACAAAGCATAGTTCCAATCCCGCTCCACACAACGGTATAAGTGTCCACGCATTATCACTGTTAATACCGCGGTACATGTACCAGACAAAGTCTGGCAATGGCCAATCCCGCTCCAAACAACACGGTGTCACGGTCTCACTTCTCCGGCGTGCTAGCTTCTCCGCAGAGGGAAATTTCGCCTCAACACGCATGCGCAAATTGCGCAGTAGTGTACATTTTTGGCAACTTTATTTGTGTGCCGAGTTCTGCGGGGTTGTACTGGTGCACGTGACATTTTAGGATAATTGTATGTATAGTTAGTAAGCTGTTACAAGGTACCAGTCGAATCCAGAATTTTCGTGGCACGCGAAAATCCCAATACATTGTAACCAAAAAACTTGAAGGATACACATTTATTTTTAAACCATGGTTGCAAAAATAAAGATAACCACGAACGAGCAAGGAACACAGACAATGCACAGGGGTTCGTTCTTAATTATTCGTCCATGAACACACACTTGCAAGGCCATGGAATGACCATGGAGCTTAGGCCCTATAGCTCCGCCCAGGGAGTGACCATACTCCTCTCTATAAGCTCAATAGCTTGACCCACAGGAAGTGTTACATAACACTTTCTTGGGTATCCCTCACTCAGGCTCACTGTGTTATTTAACACAGCCCGATGAAAAGTAAGCACAGTGGACACATGAGCATGTGTCGTGCTCATGTAACGTGCACTGTAACGTGCTCAATCATCCGCCGCATTCACCCGGAAAATCTAGCACGCCGGAGAAGTGAGACCGTGACACCGGCAACACGGAACATGCGCGCATGATATCACTCAGTTCATCAAAATGACCATGAATTCTCGGATCATCCGATTTGAATCCAATGGCTTCGAAGAATTGTAAGATCATGGCAAGAGGTAGGGAGTCCAGAGGTTTTGGCCGTATATCTGTAACCACGCAAAATTAGTCAATTTCAAACCGTGCTTATACATGTAATAAGTATCAACATGGCTCTAAAAATAATTTTTTTTTAAAAGTATCCTGGTACCACGAGGAATACTGACTCCTATTATTAAAACATTCATGCAGAACTTTGCATTCATTTGGATGGAAAAACGAATTCTGAAATCGCGCTTTCCATATCGACCATTTGCGCCAAACATTAACATGTGAGCCGGAACTTTCATTTAAATCACCGTGTAAAAATAAAATCTACTTGATAAATCGTAACTGTTTTTATCATATCTTTATGGGGGAAAAATGGTACGGACTAGTACACTCGGTCGTACCCAGAAAGTTCAGACTTTTACTGAAACAGTGGCCTATAAAAAGAAATGATTAAGCTTGCTGCACCTTGCCGCAAATCATTTTTAAAGGTCGGGGTACAGAGGCGAAACGAGACAATTTCGTACAACACTGCAATCAGACTAGTCTACTACCACATGTTATTGTACGCAGATGGGATTGGTGCCAGACTTATGTAGTCTGGCACGCGGTAACAGTTATAACGCTTGCACGCACGTGGAAAGCTGAAGCGCAGGCTAGGCGAAGATGCTACCTACGCGAGTACGTTCAATGCAACCATTTCCAGTTCATTCGTGCGTACATTGTATATGCGTTCGTTTCACGGAACCCACTGCAGCAGAATCTCGAGGGTTTGATACGGTAAAAAATTTAAATTAATTAGAATAGAAAACACATCAAAATGGGCGGCCTCGAGCCGGCCTCGACCGATTCGCCGAGGCCGGAATGCTCCGAGGCCAAGGCCAAGGCCGAGGCCTTGCACCTCCGAGGCCAAGGCCGAGGCCAAGGCCATGAAAATCGGCCTCGAGGCCGGCCTCGAGGCCGAGGCCGGCCTCGAAACCTCCAACACTGGTTCATATTGCTAAATATACATTAAATTACCAGCAATATCTTCACTTCGAATCTCTCCTATTCCTTTTCCTTTTTTATTTCCCTCTCTCCCTTTTTTTTTCTTGGGGGGGGGGGCAAGTGCACCCCTTGCCCCACGCCCAAGAATGGGTTATCCAGATTTTGTTACATGGAGATCAGTGGGATAGGTACATTTTGTCAAGAGAATAAATATAGTTATTAATAAATACTCATAATCCCTAAGCTAAAGATTACGATCAAAGTGTTGTAGGCTGCGAAAATCCGTATTACTTTCTTTTATATAGGCAACATACACCACCCCCTCTATTTTCCCATGACCTTTATTTCGTATCACCGGTGAGGGCGCAGGATGCTCTCATTATGGACAGTCAAGTACAGCATAGTTTCATTGTTGTGAAGGGTTTGGGTTGTAAGGTTTTTCTGAATGAAGTTTCTTATAAAAGGCTACCGGTGGCCTCATACTTATTTTAACATGCAAAATAAACTGCTAGAACTGTCCAAAAAATCAAAAAAGGTGCAGGGCCATTGAAAAAGATTCTGCTAGGATCGGAATCATGGCCTCGAACATTTTCAATTTATTGTAAGAGTTGCATTTAAATATGTCACTATCTTTCCACCCCCTTCGAAAAAGGACGAATTCCGGTCGTCTTTAACCCACACAGACTCGGCAGCTCTTTGGACACATGGTGCGAATGTTTGGGTTATATGAGCATTCCATGGCACTCGCCAGGTCCACACAAAATGCTGCTTTATCCTTGCAATCTGAAAAAGAAATAAATGGAACCCAAATCACCAATAGTTGAAATCTCTGCATAAAGATCTTTACACGGAGCAACCATTCCTAGGTAAAGTCAACGATGAAAATAACCGAAAATGCCAGTGTGCAAGCAGGCAACGTCACAAAAGATTGTTCAGGATATTCGTCCAATTTGCGAAGAAGCCATTACCGTGATGACCTATTGGAAATTGTTCGAGTAGTACCGGTAGCACTTTAAATGCACAATATGATAGTTTGAATAGGTCATACTTTAAGGGAGCTGTACAAAACAACAATTGTTCGCGTTCGAACACGAGAAAATCTCTTTATTAAAGCCGTTTAGTAACTTTAATTTGCGTAAGCAGTTTAGTAACTTACTTAAATCGAAAAAAAATAGAGAGTATAATAAGTAATTTTTGAGCTGTTGCAAAATGTATAACAATACGCCAATAACCTTGAATTCACGTCTTTTATACACCAATAGCGCCCTAATTCGTTCAAGAATAAGGACCAAACCTACCTGGATCGATGGGGTCACATGATTCCCTGTCAAAGTTGAGCCTGAAACCTTGGTAACAATGGCAACGGTAACTACCCATCGTGTTGACACAGAAATGCTCGCAGTTGTCTACGCCCTTGGCACATTCGTTAATATCTGAATATTAATAACCCCAAAAAAGGAGGTAAAATTTACTGATCAATTTAATCATGGTTCCACTTCGTTTATTTTTCCCATTTCTGTTTCTTAATTGTATGTGCGCTCTTAAAACACCTCGTCAGATTGTGTCTGCATTTTCTTAAGTATACAGGGTGAGTAAAAAAACCGAAACCCAAATATCGGGACCATTGTTTTAGTGAAGTTTTAAATGTAGCACATTGAAAATTCGGGATATGAAAGCTCAATTCATAAGCTTTCTTTTAGTACAAAAATCATTCAAATCATTAAGGTAGTTTTCAAGTTACGGACTTTTAAACACAAGCACCATTTTCAAGTTTTGTCCACGGATCACAAACAGGTAAGTGTTCTTTTCAGCAAAACGAAAACAGATAACATAGGGATCTGTATGAATTGTTTTCGTTTTGCTGAAAGAACGCACACCTTTTGTGTGATCCGTGGACAGAACTTAAACCGGTGGTTGTGTATAAAAAGTCTATACCATGAAAAGTACATGAGTCATTTGAATGATTTTTGTATTAAAAAAGAAAGCTTATGAGTTGTGCTTTCATATCCTAGATTTTGAAAGTGCTATATGCAGAACTTCACTAAAACAATAGTCCCGACATTTGGGTGTCGTGTTTTTTGACTCACCCTGTATTGCCAGGTCAAAAATCGGATACCGTTGTGTCTGTTTTTAAAAAAAGAACATTAAAACCGCTTACCGACACATTCTTCCTTGAAATAGTCGTACATGAGTCCCCGATTGTCACACTTGCATCGACAGTTATCCTCGTCAAGCGAAGCACCATCGAAACAGAGCAGCCCTCGGCAAGCTAGTCAAATAAGTAAATAAAACTAGAAATGTGTTTGTGGACAAACACAAGCTGTTTCGGATATTTGAAATACTCTGTGCACGTGATGATCAATCAGTTACCTTTATCTACAGAACCACGAATTTCTTCAAGGACCATCTGTGGGTGATGGTCTAAGTGTGTACCAACGTTTGAAGAAAAACGTGTACAAACCCAATGAGAGAAAAATGCATCTTTAATGTAACGTAACCTGTCACGTGATGACGTCACGATCACGAATTTCTTCTAGGACCATTCTGTTGGTGGTGATCTAAGTATTTGCCAAGTCTGAAGTTGATCAGGTTTACGAAAGTGCACAAATTGGAGTGTTTTTTAAACGTGTACAAAACCTATGGAGAAAAATGTATCTTTAATGTGACGTAACGTGACACCTGATGACGTCACGATCACGAATTTCTTCTAGGACCATTTGTGGGTAGTGATCTAATTATGTACTAAGTCTGAAGTCGATCAGATTTACGAAAATGCGCAAAGTGGAGTGTTTCAAAACGTGTACAAAACATATGGGGAAAAATGCATCTTTATTGTGACGTAACCCGACACCTGATGACGTCATGATCACGAATTTCTTCTAGGACCATCTGTGGGTGGTGGTCTAAGTGTGTGCCAAGTCAGAAGTTGATCAGATTTACGAAAGTGCCAAAGTGTATGGGTAGAAGAAACGTGTGCAAAACCTATGGAGAAAAAGTCTGAAAAAGGAGAAGAAAAAAAACTAGAGCTGTATGTCTGTTTGCAAACAGAACACAGGGCTTTTTCGCATTTTACAAATATTTGTTTCTTTTGTCGTTTTGCAGTCACTTTTCAGAGTGCTTCATGCAGTTAAAGGTTGTTCAAAACGCTTAGAATAATTCCTAAAGTATAATTTTATCAAATGATATCACTTGCCCTGCAATGACGTCATTTTTAAGACCCTTCTCAATGCACATTTTGTCATTGTGATTTTGGTTTGAACCAAGTTTAATGTCAATCTGATGAAAGAAAGTGTGCAATTTGTGGAAGCAGAATAAAATTATAAATATCGAAAAATTCTAAAAACCAAACGATGACGTCATCGTGACGTCACTTTAAACTTTGTATACTAGTACCATTATTTACCTTCCCATTAAGTTTCATGACAGTCAGGCCTTTCCTGATATGTATTTTGAAAATTTTTTATGACGTCATAATGATGTCAGATATTTTTTTGCAAAATTTTGTGCAAATACCTTTTACCTAACAGACCAAATACACAAAGAATTTTGAATTTTGCATGTTACGTTCATGAGATATGGCTAAAAGGTCAAAAACTTCAAATATTCATATAAAATCTCCGAATGACGTCATCATGGCGTCACCTAATTTTGTTTTACCTATAACACATCCCGGTCTAGCCAAATACCAAGTTTCAACCCAATCAGACTTACAGTTCTGTAGATATAGGACTTTATAATATGCACGTAAATTTTCAAAAATCAATTAAAAAATAAGGTGATGACGTCATCATGACGTCATAGTCTTGGCATAATTTTGTATGAGGGTCTTCCTTGGCTGTAACATTGATGACGATTCCAGATCGCCAAGTTATAGAAATGGTGGCTTGAAAACGTGTACAAAGTCAATGGGCTAACACGTGTACAAAGTTAACGGACTAAAGAAAATCCCACTGCAGAAAAATTGCACCTTTAAATACGTGATTTGCCTTTAAACCGAAACATTTTTATAAAATAGTACTTGATATTCTGACCCTTAGGAATATGTTCAATCGAATGACAGCGCGAACAAAAATACAATTTCTCTTTCCTTCTCATAGTAATTCTCGGCTGAAGTTCAGAACTACTCAGTATATCAGTGTTGTATAGGAAAAGACTTGTGGAAAATCCCACTGCAGAAAAACTGCACCTTTAAATACGTAACATAGGGCTTTTCGGCATTATGAATTTTTATTATACGTCCCTGACTATGCGCACGCATGAGCATAAAATCTGTCAAAGTTAGCCGAAAATCGGCTAAAACGGTCACTGTGATGTGGACAGGATTTGGCCTCGGCAACACGTGCTCTGCAGGCTGACTGACATACAATGTATGTGCGTAACGTACGTGTATGTACATATACATATAGACATTCTGTGCATGTTTTAGAGCAGAGGTATTGTCAACCTGAAGTTTTAAGCGTGCGCAGGGCATGTCAGAGTTCGCTTATTGCCTCGAAGCTTTGAAATGTTTTAGACCTACCCTTAAATCGATAATTAAAGTAAAAATTAACATAAAAACTGCCATGGTTGATTTTTCAGGAATTTTCAAATGAAAAAGGGTCTTTTTATTATAACTTCCGGTCTGATGACGTCATTCGCCTAAAACTTCGCACATGTCTAAAGTGGGTCAAGATCATTAAATACACCATTATTTAGGCGATTCCGACATACTTCGCCACAGACATCGTTTCAAAATACATTTTTGCAAATTTTCAACCTGTCGCTAGAGGGCGCTCGCAGATTGCATGACGTCATCGGTAGATGATTTAAAGAATACTTTTAGCCAAGACACTAACACCGTTAAAAGCAAGTTCATATCTATTACCATTTTTAAATAATAAGCCACTTCCGGTTTTGGCCTTTTCCGACCGGAAGCAAGGGTCACGTGATTTCACGCACACTGAATGAAATAAAGACCTCAACCTAATCTACCATTTGCCGGTAACAGAATGCTGCGGACGCGTACGGTTGATTTCTTATGCATTTTTAAATATTAAAAGTGTCACAATTTAACTGCCTATAAATACACACCGGATGACGTCATCATGACGTCATTATTACACAATGTTGTTTGAATTAAGGTCTTTTCTTGGATAAAGATTGGTGTAAATAAATTACTGGCAAAGAGTCAAAAATGCCCTTTGAAAATCGATAATTTTTTTTAAATTTCTGTGTACAAAGTCTATGGGAAAAATTTAATATTCAAAAATCTCTAATAAATTAGTCGATGACGTCACCATGACGTCAATCTTCGGGACACATCTTTGCTATAGGGACTATGCTTATGCAAACTTTGAATAATGTATGATAAAGTTTAATGCCAAAAGTGGAGGCCAGAAAAAACGTGCATAAAGTCTATGGCATTTTAAGTGGAACAAAAAGAAGAAGAAGAAGAAGAAGAAGAAGAAAGAAAAACTAGAGGTCTATGTCTGTTTGCAACAGAACATAGGGCTTTTCCGCATTATGTTTTTTTTCAATCAATAATATGCCCTGAATATATATGAACATAAAATCTGTCAAAGTTAGCCGAAAATCGGCTAAAACGGTCACTGTGGACAGGATTTGACCTCGGCAATATGATGTATGTGCGTGTGTTTATGGTCTTTGCTTGGACAAAGAGTGATCTAAATGAATTACTGGCAAAGAGTCGAAAATGCACTTTGAAAATCGACAATTTTTTTTTTATTTTTGATGAAATCATCGTGACGTCACTTCGGACTTTACAAACTAGTACGATTATCTACCTACCCATCAAGTGTCATGACAATTGGACCTTTCCTTATATGAGTTTTGAAAAATCGCATTTTGATGACGTCATAATGACGTCACACATTTTTCAAGTTTTGTGCGAATACCTATTACCTAACAGACCAAATGCAAAAAAGAATTTTGCATGTTGCGTTCGGGAGATATGGCTAAAAGGTCCAAAAAATCAAATATTCATATAAAATCTCAGGATGACGTCATCATGATGTCACCTCATTTTTAATCTATAACACATCCTGGTATAGCCACATACATGTACCAAGTTTCAACCCAATCGGACTTACATTTCTGTAGATATAAAACTTCACAATATGCACGTAAATTTTCAAAAATCCATAAAAAATTAGGTGATGACGTCATCGTGACGTCATAGTCTTGGCATAATTTTTGTATGAGGGTCTTCCTTGGCTGTAACTTTGATGACGATTCCAGATCGCCAAGTAATAAAAATGGTGAATTGAAAAGTGTACAAAGTCAATGGGTTAAAAATCCCACAGCAGAATAACTGCACCTTTAAATACGTGATTTGCCTTTAAACTGAATTATTTTTATAAAATATTACTTGATATTCTGACTCTTGGGAATATTTTCAATGAAATGGCAAACGTAAAAAAATACGATTTCTTTTTCCTTCTCACAGTAATTCTCGGCCGAAGTTCAGAAACACTCAGTAAGATATATCAGTGTTGTATAGGGAAAGACTTGTGGAGAAAGCTGTGTACAAAGTCTATGAGAAAAAATAATTATTCATGAATCCATAATAAATCATTTGATGATGACGTCATCATGATGTCATAGTCTTGGCATAATTTTTGTATGAGGGTCTTCCTTGGCTGCAACTTTGATGACGATTCCAGATCGCCTAGTTATAAAAATGGTGACTTGAAAACGTGTACAAGTCAATAAGTTTAAAAATCCCACAGCAGAAAAACTGCACCTTTAAATACGTGATTTGCCTTTAAACTGAAACATTTTTATAAAATGTTACTTGCTATTCTAACTCTTGGGAATATTTTCAATGAAATGACAGGCGTAAAAAAAATACGATTTCTTTTTCCTTCTCATAGTAATTCTCGGCCGAAGTTCAGAACTACTCATTAAGATATATCAGTGTTGTATAGGAAAAGACTTGTGGAGAAAGCTGTGTACAAAGTCTATGAGAAAAATTAATTATTCATAAATCCATAATAAATCACTTGATGACGTCACCATGACGTTACTCTTCGAGACACATCTTGGCTATAGGGACTATGCTTATGCCAACTGTCAGTGATGTCTGACAAAGATTAATGCCAAAAGTGCTATAATACGTCCCTGTCTATGCGCATGCATGAACATAAAATTTGTCAAAGTTAGCCGAAAATCTGCTAAAACGGTCACTGTGGACAGGATTTAACCTCAGCAACACGTGCGCTGCAGGCTGACTGACATACGATGTATGTGCCTATCTACAACGTACGTGCATGTACATGTACACATTGTGGACATCTTGTGCATGTTTTAAAGCAGAGGTATTGTCAACCTGAAGTTTTAAGCGTGCGCAGGGCATGTCCGAGTTTGCTTATTGCCTCGAAGCTTTGAAATGTTTTAGACCTACCCTTAAATCAACAATTTAAGTAAAAACTAATTTAAAAACTGCCATGGTTGATTTTTCAGGAATTTTAAAAAGAAAAAGGGTCTTTTCATTATAACTTCCGGTCTGATGACGTCATCTGCCTAAAACTTCGCACACGTCTTAAGTGGGTCAAGGTCATCATATACACCAATATTTAGGCGATTCCGACAAACTTCGCCACAGACATCTATTCAAAATACATTTTTGAAAATGTTCAACCTGTCGCTAGAGGGCGCTTGAAGAGTGCATGACGTCATCGGTAGATGATTTGAAGAATACTATCGGCCAAGAGACTAACACCGTTAAAAGCAAGTTCATATCTATTACCACTTTTAAATAATAAGCCACTTCCGGTTTTGGCCTTTTTCGACCGGAAGCAAGGGTCACGTGATTTCACGCACACTGAATGAAATAAAGACCTCAACCTACTCTACCACTTGCCGGCAACAGAATGCTGCGGACGCGTACGGTGGATTTCTTATGCATTTTTAAATATTAAAAGTGCCACAATTTAATTGCCTATAAATTAACACAGGATGACGTCATCATGACGTCATCATTCCACAATGTTGTTTGAATTACGGTCTTTGCTTCGATAAAGAGTGGTGTAAATGAATTACTGGCAAAGAGTCGAAAATGCCCTTTGAAAAGCGACAATTTTTTTAAATTTCTGTGTACAAAATCTATGGGAAAAATTAAATATTCAAAAATCTATAATAAATTAGTCGATGACGTCACCATGACGTCAATCTTCGGTACACATCTTTGCTATAGGGACTATGCTTATGCCAACTTTGAATGATGTCTGACAAAGATTAATGCCAAAAGTGGCGTGTAGAAAAAACGTGTACAAAGTCTATGGGCTTTTGGGAAAAAAAGAAGAAGAGGAAGAAGAAGAAGAAGAAAGAAAAAAAATCAGAACAAAAAGAAAGGCTTTTCCGCAACAATGCGGAAAAGCCAAAAAAAAAACCAGAACAAAAACAAAGGCTTTTTCGCAAAATTGCGAAAAAGCCAAAAAGAAAAAAAAAGAAAAAAAAAAATCTTAACGAAAACAAGAGCTGTTTCGGTGTGTTCACCGAAACAGCTAACAAATCAGTGTTCACCTTCGTCCGAAGTTCGCCAATTTTTCCAAACCATATTTCAAAGTCCTGGTCACAGAAAGCCCACACAATGCCTTAAAGTTTCGAAGAAAAAGTTGGAAAACAATCGATTGTTTACAATGTCATGTAACGCGGCATCGATTTTTGGCATTATTTCAAGCAGCGACGAAGCCATCGAATGTTTAGCCCACCCGTTAAAGGTCCATGGCAACACATTTGTTGTGCATTGTTTGCGCTTGAAACAACAAATAGTTCTTGACTTCTAAGAAGGGTGCAGTACAACTAGTTTGTTGAATTTCAGCTCAATGGATACTATACACATTGAGAAAACAGAAGCATTAGGCCTTATGCAGATTTGTTTTGGATCTGGATTCCGTTGCTAATGCACGTTAAACAAATTTGCACGTTAAACAAACGTTGGGCACATTTTGCCCAACATTGGTTAATTTTTTTAACCAACCGTTGGGCTGTTCACCTGCTAAGTAACAGTTGGTTAAAAGTAGTCAATTTACCCAACGATGGTTAAAATCGGGTAAATTAACTAGTATTGGGTAAAAAGACAACTTTTTACCAACTGTTGCTTAACAGGTGAACAGCCCAGCGTTGGGCAAATTTTAACCAACTTTTTAACCAACAAAATTTTAACCAGCGTTTTGAGAGTGTAGTGTAATGTAGTGTCCAGGCCCCTGTCTAGCTTGTGATTAACTCATCACGCACGGTACAGACCCCAATATCACGCCACCATTTCAGTCATGTTCCCTGTATCCAATAACAGTGATGAATGATAATGTTGGGGTTTTTTTTGCAAAAAGGATATAGACCATTTTTCCTTCCAGCCTCGCTTTAGTTACATTGATTTGAATGGGAAAAAAACAAATGGCTGCATGATAATGGTGTATTGCAGCTTTCCGCGAACTGATACCACGCAAACTATGTTGTTATTCGATTATGTTTTCAACAGTGAGTTGAAATACAAATGTGTCATGCTGATACAAAACCACCGCCGCGTCGTGCCTTGCGGAACGGAGTTACGTCAGTGAAACCAAAACAAATTTCAACCCTCTGGAGTCAAGTGGTTCTGAGGTAACGCACATAATTCTCGGAACCACACACTGCACTTGACCGAGTGATTGATTACCCACAACAACTGACGTGAGCCACATTTTCTACTGTTTGTAAGATAAGAAGGTTACCGCAGTGGCGGTGAAGATTTTGGTTATGTGGTATTCGAAGTATGTGGCATACGAAGAAAGGAGCCCACAACCGATACTTCACTTCGTTCTATTCTGGGTTTTACAGGAAAACAACATAAGGGAGTTGACATAATCAATGTATACATACGGATGACGTGGGGTTGCGGCAGGCAGAGTTTCCCATTGGCATGCAGATTGTAACCGCTGGGGCAGTTGCACTGATAGGATCCTTTCAAGTTTGTGCAAGTTCCTCCTTGGCAATTTGACTCGTCCTCACACTCGTCAATATCTGAGGAAGAATGGGGTTCAAGAAATGGTATAATATTCTTTCAAAGTTTTTATCATGGAGGCAAAGTTATTCTTCAAGAGCCCGAACATCAAAATGAGAAGTATTTTTTTTTCTGCTGATTCTATTTTGACTCCTACAATTGCATCTCCAACTGACCCGCAAAAACCGCATAATTTAGAGGCACGCTAGTATACAGCCTATACTTTTTGATGATTTGCACGTGGGAAAAAAACTTGCTCGTGCTGAAAACATGTATATGTTTTACAGCGGGCTTAAAAAAGACAAGATTAAAATTTTCATTTTGACAAGTTCGACTGGGATACAAACTGGCCACGCAATCTTTGTCACAGTAAACGAAATATCGTGCCATAACGGAAAGAGACAAGATTTTCACAGGAGTCTAAAATGACAGCGGCGCACAGCCTTACCTTTGCATTTTCCGGCTCGTTCGTTGTAAGCGAAGCCCGGCTGTACACAATCGCAAGTACAGAGATCCTCCCGGAGAAAGGAGTCGCCCTCGCATACACGATGGCAAGCCCCGGCTACGCAGTAGAAAAGATGGCGAATACAAGTGATGGTTAAAGATGACTGTCTGCGCTATTCAACAAAATCCTTTCTTCTTAACAATTTCAACTTGTGTATTTTATTTAAACAAAGATAAATATTTGTGTTCTATTTAGGAGATTAGCAACCAGGAGAGCCGTGAAGACGACTGCTTTTAAATCGATGCTACTCATCCCTTCCTGGATTCGTGAAACATAAATGGAAGAAAGAAATAGGGCAACGCGCGTCCCTAGCTTCACTGAGGCCCCCCGCCCCGCCCCCCCCCCCAGAAGTTGGTTCTGGATCCGTCGGTGTGCTGGGCTGAGTGACTACAGAAGAACACAATTATCGTGGATAACAAGTGATGGAAACTCTCAAACACTCTCGAAAGCACCAGCACGTTTGTTTATCGAGGATTTTAAATCGAGGATTTTTTGTTGTTCCTCATCATCGATCTTTTTACTCCAACTTTTGTGCAACAGCTCTCATTGGTTTTGTACACGTTTTGTAATCGAGGTCGTCCTCGATTTGACTCATGTCCTCAATAATATTACTCGATGATATTTCACCTGTGTGTCCTCGATTTACACCTTAACAAACCCACAAACACACATTTTGTTTATGGTGTAAATCGAAAATTTCCTTATTGTTCCTCATCATCGGTCTTTTGTTCATACCTTAACTTTTTTTGCAACAGCTTCCATTGGTTTTGTACACGTTTTCTGATCGAGGATGTCCTCAATTTGACTCCTGTCCTCAATTACACATGATGTTTGACATGTATGTCCTCGATTTACACCATGAACACACCCACAAAAACAGAACAACACACGATTGACTCACCAGCAATGAATGGCACTGTAGTTGAAGGCAATGATGGGCTAGTGACTGCCTGTGTTGTAATTCTTGTCGTTGTTGGGACAATCAGCTGGAGGGGAAATCGAAGATGGGATGGGAATATTACAAATCTAACGAACAGAAAACGAGAGAGAGGTTGCCTAAATAGCTTGACCAACAACAAAACTGACAAGACTGACCCAAAAGAAGGAAATAGCTCGACCTGAGAGGGGCGTAAAAACGGGGCACGCCTCCAAACCCCTCATGCTCTCACTACTAGCCCCACCCGTGGTGAGTCCTACGTGGGCCCATGCAGTTAAAAAGCTAGCGAAGAACAAAAATCTTTGTGTTGAAACTATGACCACACCCACTGATTATACCAATTACCCCATTGCCATAACTACGGAAGTGTATTTAGGACATGACCAACAAAAACATTTCCGGCCCTCTATTTTGCTCGGGCGGATTACTATTTCGCCCGGGCGGATTACTAATTCGCCCGGGCAAATTATTATTTCGCCCGGGCGGATTACTAATTCGCCCGGGCGAATTATTATTTCACCCGGGCGGATTACTAATTCGCCCGGGCGAATTACTATTTCGCCTGGACGGATTACTAATTCGCCCGGGCGAATTAGTAGTCTGCCCGGCCGGGAGAATTGGTAATCTGCCCGGGCGAATTAGTAGTCTGCCCGGGCGAATTAGTAATCCGCCCGGGCGGAATACTAATCCGCCCGGGCGAAATAGTAATCCGCCCGGGCGAAATAGTAATCCGCCCGGGCGAAATAGTAATCCGCCCGGGCGAAATAGTAATCCGCCCGGGCGAAATAGTAATCCGCCCGGGCGAAGTAGTGGGCCTAAAAAATATTTTCGGTCATGTCCTAAATACGCTTCCGTACATACCACTGGACTCTATAGGATAGGTATGTAAATTGTCCGCATATAAATACAGGGTGTGTATGTGTACAAAAGGCTTGCTCCATTTCATTTTAAACAAAAAAGGAAATAAAGCACATCTCATTGACTTTCAACTGTGAAAATTTCACGTCATTTGCATTCTGTTCGCAAGTTATGTCTATTTCAAAAAAATATCACAAAACTCGGCTGTCCACCACTGATCATATTTACCGCTCTACGAACTGAAGAATGCCCATTAAGTACAATATAACGAGAATGTTTTCCCACCTCGATGAACGAACGAGAACTTGCAAAGGAAAACATACAAATATCACCATCAATTTTTCAGAAAACAAGGTGACTTGTTCCTCATATTCAAAACACAAAATCCAACAGTAAAGATAATGTTTCAGTCTTGATTTTAATGAATAAAATCTCATTTGTATTTGAATGCTTGTGTGTAATCTGTAATTCTCACTCAGCTCAATAGCTTCCAATGGCATTCCATGGACAGCTAAAAAAAATGGGTTATTAGTAAAACATGCATTACTTCTGATGGCATGGACCAATTTCGGTAATTATTATTTTTTTCAGATAAGTGGAAGAACATGCTACTTTAAGACATGCTTCAATGATGTATCAAAGTTGATTGAGTTTTGGAATAAAATCTTTAATCCGGGTCACTCTGTATACGTGCAAGTCACGTACTCAGCTTGGACGTGAGAAATAACAGTACGCTCAATTATTTTCGTCAGAGTTATTGCAGCGTAATGCGTGAAGATTAAACGTCAAAATATTAAAGGTCCATGTAGTTTTCTCATATTTGCTGGTCCAAGAGGGCTCAGTGAATCACTCACTGTCACTTGTGAGCCGGGCGGTGCTATCGTATAGGAGTACTCAGGAACGTCACTGAATGAGCTATATTTGACCCTTTGTGCATAGACCAGATCATAGAGCAAGACTTCCATTACTAAACAGCCATTTTGAATCGGCTCAATACAATTTTCTGCGCTCTGGGACCAGTTTTACTAGGCTTGGCTTGTGTTGTTTTCTCTTCTCTAGCTAATGTCAACATTTTTATTAATCCATCCAGATTTCAAGTAATGTGAAAGAACAAAAACACAGCATCACCTGGCCAAATATACACTTTTAATAGTAAACATATATGTCCACCTTAACTGTAACAAACACACCAAAAACAGTAAACATGTGCATGCATACAAGTATATACATGTATAACTGGTAATTACGCCTTTATCCTGTTGACAAGACCGACTTGACCTCCGCACGATTTATGTTCACAATTGTCAAAGTTGGCGCAGATGTATTTCGTATACATGTGTATCTAACGATGACATGCGATAGGGCATGTTCCAGATTCTAGACATTCTTCAGAAATCCTATCCGAGCTCAAATTGTGATTGCTCTGCCACAAACTGAAGCCAAAGGTATATTTTAATTTAGCCCGACTGCGTCTGGCCGTACAGTACTATCGCAAGCTCTGTAGTACGGCCAGACGCCCGATGCTTCCACAGAGACTGAATTTTGTTGGCCGCCGATGTAGCGATTTTGCTACATCTTTCGATCGCGATTATCTTTTCATCCAGGACACAAATTTCCAAAGTTAAGGTTCGTAGTCGTAGAGCAACTCATACCTTTTCGAAAAAACGTTCTTTGGTCTCAATATTTTCATCCATCTGGCCACAAGACGAATTTCAGTCATCAGATTCCACAAATATCGTCCCCCATGCGATCCCCCATGCGATTTCAAAATGGCGGCCGCGCTGTAATGTATGCAATATGCAGGCGCGCCGGCGCAAACTCATGAATATGCATAAGCAGTCTGTGACATAAACAGTCTGCGGCCCCGCCACGCCGCACCCACGTCCAAAAACACGAGGTTACGTCACAGACTGTTTATGCATATTCATGAGTTTGCGCCGGCGCGCCTGCAATTGCAACATTACAGCGCAGCCGCCATTTTGAAATCGCATGGGGGATCGCATGGGGGACGATATTTGTGGAATCTGATGACTGAAATTCGTCTTGTGGCCAGATGGATGAAAATATTGAGACCAAAGAACGTTTTTTCGAAAAGGTATGAGTTGCTCTACGACTACGAACCTTAACTTTGGAAATTTGTGTCCTGGATGAAAAGATAATCGCGATCGAAAGATGTAGCAAAATCGCTACATCGGCGGCCAACAAAATTCAGTCTCTGTGGAAGCATCGGGCGTCTGGCCGTACTACAGAGCTTGCGATAGTACTGTACGGCCAGACGCAGTCGGGCTAATTTTGATTGTGCATAAACCATTCTAAAAATACACCAACTGAAATCAGACTTTCGAGAAACAACCATCACGGGATATTTTGAAATGTGGATCAAAAGTATTTTTAGCTTTGATATCAGGCATCCTTATCAACAGCAGACATCGTCATTCATTGATCACTGCATATGCCTTGTTTGTGTGCTCCCATAGTTTTGTGAAACCAGCTGTTGGTCTTTCGAGACAGTTACGAAGACAGTTACGGAATTTAATATTACAAAAGCTGAAGAGTATTTTCAAGCTAGGCTGACGGGTATTGTTATTGAAACTCAAGCAAACTTTGCTGACGATGTGACGGGACTCGGCAAACGAGTCATCTGAATCGACTTCTTTCAACTTAACCCCCCCCCCCCCCCAAAAAAAAAAAGAAGTGGAATATGTCATGATACAACAGTGACTGACAGTCTTGGTTTAATTGTCTTTTTAATAATGCACTGCATGGAAGTTACACCTAATTAGTATAAATAGTCGGTATCTCTCGTCTAATACCCAACCCCTGGTCCCAGTTGAAAACTGCAAAAACTGTGTGAACAGCAGGGAACCTATCACCAGCACTCATCCAATGTCTTTTACATCTTAATTTGAGCTCAAGCCTATTCCAAGTCACAGAATAGTTTCACCAACGGTTACCTGTCCCACAATATGAGGTAGACGGAAGCGTTTGAACTTAATATACTCACTTTATCCAGGATTACAACGCTCTACACAGCTATTTCATATATACTCTGTCAATTCCAGCGTTATGTCTGTGACAGAGCACAAGTGAATCATAACCTGAAAATATATTTTGCAAATCTTATTCAACCATCACATAGTAGTGGTCAAGGAACAGACTACGAGTTTCAGATCATCTGTCGGTATCATTAATTAACTATCATGGTTAATTAGGTCTGTCACGGAGATTACACTGATCCCTTTCATGGCGCAGGAATTGTCCACATGCTGATACGCTTTAAAAACAAAATATCGTGTATCAAGTGTAAGAAAACACACAGCACGGTGTTTCATTAATTATTGCAGAAAACTAAAAGTGTGGTCAAGGTCCACCTTTCAGGTGTTGATGACTTGATGTATCCACGAACATGTACGTTCGCTTCTGGAATAGTATTTTAATGAAGTACGTGAGCTTTATTCCTGCACCGCAACGACAGGAAATTGCAAACCCCCACAACCCCACGCGGAAATGATTATGTTTGTGCATTGGGGAAGTTGTCAAGAATATTGTATCCATCATACCACACTGAACAAGACTGCATTATGCATACGCATGCAGGCCAAGAATCAAAGTGATAATGGTTACCATGTGCCCGTGGAATGCCACAGATAACATCGCGGAGCATTAATTGCAAGTCACATGATCAAGTGCAGACATCATAGGAGCAACATTAATGTTGTCCACATAAGAACGTAAAACCGCCGCGCCAACTTGGTTCTGCAAATACATTTATGCGTAAAATTGATCACTAAAATATATTTCAAAAAATAGAGTATTACTTTACAATACTAGCAATGACGGCCAAACTAGTTTATATCAGCGGGAAATTGTAAATTCACTTTTTGCTTTGGTATTTGTTTCACAATTTGCGGCTATATGATTCTGTTTTATGAGCAACACTTATTCATTTAATTGAAGACCAAGGGTCTTGTCGGTAATTTCGAATTCTTATCCTCTATCTATAGTCCGTAAACCAAGTCCACGGAGTCAACAAACAATTTGTGTTGCGATTGTATTGTATTGTATTGTTTTTATTTCCATTTGTCACAAATTAATATAATGCAAATGCAACAGATTATTTACTACAACAATAACTAAAATTAATAGAATGCTAATACATGTACAACACTTCGATCAATTAAACATATATGGTGACAGGTGGGGGAACCAGGAAAAAAAGCCTAAGCTTATACAGAGCCTGGTCCTGTTTGTGAATAACTTATGAAATAAACAACAATCATAGCTATAATTTGAAACAGTGGTCAATAAATTAATTTGACCATGAATTCTTGTCCACGATTTGACCACGATTTCATGTAAGTTACGCAATTCAGTTCTAGCGTTCTAGTGCAAATCAAGGGCCGGTATATGATCGACCCTGGAGTTTTCGATACTATGTTTTTCTGACAATCACAAGTTATTATAAGATAGAATTTTGCGACGGGGTGATATAAATGACAAGTTAAACACAATGTTATTGTTCAACTTGTAAAATAAATTGGCAGCAAGTTTGCGGTGTGTAAGTCTTGAAAACACCTCCCTTGAGCTTTGTCAATTTTAATATAACGCATAGCCTACATTAAACAAAATATGGCCTCCAGTCTTAAAGGTGATATACGACGTCTGCTTTTGTCGTTATTTTACGGAATACCTGGAGCAAGGATTATATAGATGATTGATACTAATGCTTGACTTACAATCAATCGTAGCAATTTTGGTGGCTGCATATTTTTAATGTTTGCGAATATTGTAAAAAACCTTTAATACCTTCATACGCTCTTATTATTGCTCCTTCGTTACATCCAACAAGAATTCATGGTCAAATTGTACACCTGCACATACTCACCTGCTGCTATACATGTATGTAACACTGCAACACATTATGGAACAGTCTTTTATCCGCGTGTCTGATCATTTGGGGGAAGGTCAGGGAACTTAAGAACTCATATCGGAACTCCTAAAGTCTCATGTCTCCCTGTCACGTTCAATGGATATAGCCAAATAAAATCGAACGCCAACACATTCCTGTGATGTATAATTATGTTATAGGCCGTGTGCGTGTTGCCTATACTCGAGGAAAGATTCGGATGAGCCACATAGTCAGACTCGCATGATGTCTCAGACTGTTCAACAACAATAAATTAAGAAACACATTTTCCACCACATTACCTTTGCTCTTCGCCTCTTTTGTTTTCGCCTTGGGCGACGGCACTCGACCAAGTCCACCACAAATAGCAAGCACAGGAAGAAAATGACGAACGTAAACACTTTCATTTTCAAGTGGTATTAGCAAAACACCTCAAGTCCGAGATCCCGACGATATTCTGGTGACTTTGATTGAGAAACAAAGTCAATATGTTTCATATAGGAGTTGATTCAGTATATGTGCGGTACGGCGTTGTTCACGCTTTAGTTTCTGGCGCTCGTTCTGTGTGGCACTCGGTGAGCCGATTGTTTTTATGGTCTCTCCCGATCCCGTGGTGTCGGCTCGCCGTTCCGGTGTGATTAATTTGCTGCGGACTCGGTTTTCTATCTCGCCATCATTATAGATCCGCATTGGAGGATCCCGTTCCCGGGTTTACTCATCAACATTAACCCATGTACTGGCTTCACTCTACCGGGTTCAATGTCCACATGTTTTAAACAGTCACCCGAACAACCAGACAGGGCATTGCAAAAAAACCTTAATATTTTCCAGTCGTGAAATCCTGGGGTAACGACTTTGAAGTCATTTCACGGATGATGAGCCCTTATGTGCGATCGAGCACGATCAAACAATGTAGCAACATTATGATTGTTTGTATAGGCCTACCACAACTTGACTATCACGAATTGAATAAACACTCAAAACAGAGAACAGAGAAGGGGGTATAGGGCCTAACTGAGTCATTTTCAAAACAGCCACAACCAAGGCACCGGAAATCGAACAATCTATAACTGCAGCTTCCGTAATGAATGGCGTCCGATAGACGAACTTTAAATAAATAGTCAGATGGTGTATATCCCTCAAGCCCATGCAGCGGCGTAGCTACGGGGGGACGTGGGGGCGCACCCCCCAGTCGCCCCCCCCCCCCTGGAAATTTGGCAGCCGGAGAAAAAGACAGATTTTGTGCGTATTTTCCACCTAAACCCTTTCTTTTATCGAGTGGTCTATTTTTTAACGTCCGTTGAAAGCAAATAGCGGCAGTTATTGTATGTTTTGAACAGCGCCCCCATGGGAAGATGGTGTCCAGCACCCCACCCCACACTTTTTGATTTTACGAAGGTCGGGTGTCCGGTGAAAAAAAACCTGTCTACCTTTCAGCACAGATGACAAACGGGGCGCCCCCCACACGCCCCCATCCCCCTCTACGATTAGTCTGATCCCAGACCTGACAATTATTATTCCCGACGCTCACGTCTAAATTGTAGAGGTCAGGCAGCCTCCGTGGCTAAAAATAAACATGACGACATTGACGGCCCTTTTTTCAAAGCTCGGCTTCGTTTCCGATTTCGTTCTATCACTTTTAGCTTTTAATGTTCCGATCAAATTTGTAAATAAATCACTTGCTTCGTAATATCATACATTTATGATAATACAGTTTGATGTTTCTGTAAGATAACATTGACTAATGTTGATCTGGAATCTTCAAAATTAGGCACCCAAATAGCACTGTTAGAAGGCGGAACGAATGAAGACCGAGTTTTGGAAAATCTGGGTAACGGTCGTCAAATTCAAAATTGTGCATGACGCAGAAAAAGTTCGCCCATAAGATCCGAGTATAATTGATGTACAAAATCGTCGTTGAATTTCAAGTTTTCTTAATGAAAGCAATGAATATTAATTATCAACTCATTATAAAAAGTTTTTAATAAGCAATTAGCAGTTAATTAAACACTCGGAAATACTCGGGCGCTATCCGATTGTCCACGAAATGAACTCGGCAAACCTCGGACATTTTCGGAAAAAAGAAGAATTACTCCCGTTTTAGTCAAATGACGTAAATTGTAATACAATGTATTACCGGAGGCTACCTGACCTAAGATTCATCAGGAATAGTCAGAATCTTTTGGTCTGGGAACCAGACTACCCTACGATGAGAACCCTACGCCACTGCTCAAGCCCAAGCCCCCCCCCCCCCTCCGCTTTTCGAACTTTCCCGGTGTTGACAACAAATCGTCGCCGCTGATACTTTCTCTTATTTCAAGAAATTGAATCAATTCGCTCTATTCGTGCAAAAACTGATGAAACTATGGACAAGACGATTTGGAGGGCAATTAATTCAATCGATTGGATCAAGTTTCCGCACTTGAGTTTCCGTGACTCTTTTTCAAAGCATTTCAATCTGAAGTTAGAGAGACTTCTAATCCGTCTGGCCCCTAGTTTCACTTTTGGAAATTTTTAACAATTGAAAGTTTGGAAGTCACACAAAGAAATTAACTGTAGCGGGGCTAGAACTAGTATAGGGTGACCGTTTAGCCGATTTTCGGCTAAGTTTGACAGATTTTTTTGTTAAAAAACGAGTTTGACAGAAAATTTGACATGATGGATTATTTTTGACAGCTTTCTGTCAGAATTTTGCAAGAATGGTTATTGGGCAGAAACACATTGCTAATTTGAAAAAAATGGTAATTTGTTTTTAAAAAGCTTCAACTTTTCAAACAAACCCTTGCATAATGGGACAGGTTGGCTTGTCTAGGTGCTGAGGTTCACTGGGAACCGGTGACGCAACCGCGTTTTTCCTGAAATTTACGCAATAATTTCATAACATCTTTATGTGTCTATACATAGTTTATAATGTAATTTGAACCTTAATTGGGGCAATACTACAACACCTGCATGTGATTTTAAGTGTTTATAGTGTATTTCGAGTAATTCTGGGGAATTTGACAGATTTTTGATAAATCTGCCAGATTTTTGAAGTGCAGTTAGCAGAAATTGGCAATGATCTTACGGTCACCCTGAACTAGTCTGAGGATCGAGAATGTCAGACATTCAATCGGAGAGGTCTTTAGAAACTGTGACGTCATTTCGATCGGAAATGTGGACTCAACTGTAGCCTTGGTCAATTCTCTCGTCGTTATTCGTCCCGTATGCGGTCAATCGTCGGCATATATCCTCATGCGCTATGCACATGCATGTAAAAATACAGCGCGAACAGCGACCTCATGCGGCCACTATTTTTTTATGCAAATCAGTTGGGGACGATCGAGATCGGGTCGAACTGATTTGCATAAAAATAGTGGCCGCGTGACGTCGCTGTTCGCGCTGTATTTTTAATGCACTGCATGCATAGACATGACTGCATGCATAGCGCTAGCGCTAGCGAAGATATCGTTTACCGCGCTAGATGAATAACAACTAGGGCCTTGACCAAGGCTAACTCAACTGTAGATTGGTCAATTTGTCATGTTTTTGTAATACAACAACGGGTTACGGAAAACAGGATAGAAGGAGCCTGCTGAATGGTCAGAATTTCGAGGTCAAGACGCAGGCCTGTTTTGCATAATATTAATCACTGAATCTGCTCGCGTATCATATCCTCTTGCTGTGCAAGAGGATATTCCATAGACGCGGGTTGAACCCGCGACTTCCGGATTACCGTTCCGGCGCTCTACCGAGTATATACCAGCCATTATCTCAGTGTCTTTCTTCAAGCTGTAAGGGCCGCTTGTCAAAAGTCTTTGCCAAAGAATGTGAGAATGTGAGAATGTGAGATTTTAATAAGCTACAAACAAAGTATGTTGTAGTTGGTTATGTGGCTATGATAATAATACGAATCGAATAACTATATAGAAAACAACAGCTAAGCGTACTCACCCGTGTAGGCTAATTTACACCTCATGACTGATTCAAACTGTTTTAATCAGTAATGACTGGGGCAATGTCAATGACCGCTCCGCTCAGTAAACCTCTGATTTAAGTGCCAATACGATCGAAATGTTGGCATTGCGTTGATACAAATTAACGATAGGCACTGTGGTTTGATATATTAATAATATAATTATTATTACCATCATCGATCGATCATCTATACACGTTACATTTTTGTTGCCAATTAAACAGCTGATCAGAGACAACGTGTGACGAACACCATAACAAAAACCTGCAAAAAATGACGTTTCACATCTCTACATGAGCTAATAACGTTTCCATGGAATACCTTTTGGAGTCACCCCCCCCCCCCCTTGATGTCGGCATTAATTTCTCCTCAGGTTTAGTTTCTTCATACTTCCGTTCAGTGCATATCAAGTATTATACAGTACCGGGTACCTTGCATACTAAAAAGAATATAGGCCTACTCTATTCGCTAACACAGAGCAGGTACTTTGATAGTTTAATAGGCCTGCTCGGGTGACGCGCAAGATGATAATTAGCAGAGTATATACATCTTTGAAATTGATGTCGTGCACTAATAATCCGTACGGTCTGAATATGGCGTAATTAAGGAGGGACGCTGGGAAAAAAAACAGTTCAATGAAGATGCGTATGCGTGTAATGATGATTCTTTTGCTGTCTGCTTTCGGCATAACCGTCTTTCGCATCCGACGGCTGAAAAATACGTATCATCGTTAATTAGACGCACATTTTGCCTTCCGCCATATCCACTCCAAAACAATAGATTTGTAATGAGAGATATCACATTTAATTGGCAAGTACATTTTTCAATCAATGAATAATTATTTTTGTTTTCAATGAAATTAAAATAGCAAGAAAATATACTTTACATAACAATTTCTGTTAAAAAAAAGTTTCGTGTACTTTAAGTTAGACTGACTCATGTTATTTTGAACAAAACATTGGGAGTGGTTGAGATTGGTTCCCTCCCCACATTCGAATGGAGTGATCGGAAACCAGTGCGTAACTTCACTCATTTCTCCATGCTTCACTGAATGCCCAACGAGCTATCCATTTTTTTTACATAAAGATCAGTTCCCCCACCATGCCCCCTACCCCTCCCCAACACAAAATGGGCCCCGGCGGATTTGTACAAACTACTGATAGGCCCTTCAAGAAACTGTTTTAGAATTTGTACGAGTGTTTTTTTGTTAAATGTATATGGGTGTATGTCGTTCAGATTTTTTCAAGTTTCTTTCTATTTCTTGAGTAGGAAGGTGGAATTTCATTTTGGCAGGCAACTTGATAGTAAAGACCCGCAATGCATGACACCGAGTTGACATGGGCTTTCAGCCTGTTGTGTAGAATAGCGCCCCCTTTGGCCGTCGTGTTAGCAATGGTCGGGTCCCCGTTCGATGACCGGATTTTTCTGTTATAAATCCGCTCGAAAGTCTGGTGATGTGACCGCGCGCAAACAGTACAGTAATTTATTTCAGTTTACTTCACAATTAATCTACTGCCAACCAAAATGGCTCAAGAATTTACCGTTGTTACCGCTAGTTATGTCAATTTACAGATCACTAGTACTCTTAATAATTTCCCGTCGGAAAAGCGATTTCAAAAAGATGTGACTATCGGAACACTGAAGGTAAACTACGTTTATTACTAGCCTCATATTGGTAATCCTTACTTTTAGGACACCTCTATTTTTTACATAATGAAAAGTTGATATAGGCATGATTGATAGGCAAACGGACACAAGCTCAAGTACGCGGGGCGCTGCGCATACACACACTACAGAACACAAGTTACACAACAGGCGCGCACATTTATATATGTTGTGCCCATTCTTGAAAATCACGCATTCTCGAAAATGGGCAGGCACATTCTCGAGAATGTGCAACTGGATCCTTGCTCAATCTTGGCAAAAAATAACTCTTCCAGATTGAGCGCACATTCTTGAGAATGCGCGACAAGATAACGGTCTTGTCGATGCCGAGCACCGGCTGCGCTTGGCAAGTCTAGCTGCATCCTCGTTCACTGATTCTTAATAATTATACTGTTGCAACGCAAGGCGCTGAAAAGTAGAGTGGATATGAAAAGTATACGCGTATTGGGGGAGGGGGCCAGGGGAAAAAATAAGAAGAAAGAATTCAGATTTTTGGGATAATAAAAGAGGGGGGGGGGGCATAAGAATGAAGAATGCGAAGAATGAGAATGAATGCTGCGACATCCCATACTAGTGCTAATGCTATTTCCCATTTAAATTGCCACCAATTTATTGTTCACACCCCACCATAACGTCGCAGAGCTGGATTCTATCTAGTCAAAAGAGCAATTTTGGCAGCTTCTGGACATCGTTTTTTTTTTCCGTGGCACGCATATGATACATACAGGGACTTGTACTTGTGTAGCCTAAACAAAGCACTTCCCAGACTAGTTCCCAGTCCTCCGTTATTACAAAACTTCCCATAAGTAGGCAGGAAAAAGCAATAATAACAGGTTTAATTTGATTCAAATTATCGTAGTTATACGAGTACAGAAGCATGGAACATTTTCTTTCCTCTTTATATGAATTGTTTCCCTTTTAACCGCTATACAATTCATTTAACATAATTATGTCGTGCAATGTTTGTTAAGATTGGGCAAAATTAATAAATTGTGCACGTGGTATTCCCACCCAATCTTAAGAATGAGCGCTCATTTTCAAGAATAAGCGCTCGTTTTCAAGAATGGGCGCTCATTCTTAAGAATGCGCGCTCATTTTCGAGAATGCGTGATTTTCAAGAATGGGCACAACATATACAATGTACATAATACGCGCGCGCGCGTGTGTGGGTGGCTAACCATGGGCTAACTTTTTAAACTATTTTTTCTAGCCCAATAAATGTGGCCTATTTACTGGACTGCCTCCGTAAACGTAGGCCACACATCCACATGTACAAAAACGTGTCGCACTTTGCCAAATTTTGATTTTCACATTTAGGCTTAGTTTGTAGGATTTTTTTGCTTTAGAAACATACTCACCCTCTTTATAGGCTAGTCAGAAAGTGCTGCCTTTTTCAGATGTCTAATTTTTGTGAAATTTCATGTTGAAATTTTGATACGCAAACGTGTAAAAATGAATCTGGAAATTTCACGAAAAATATACATCTGAAAAAGGCAGCACTTTCTGATTAGCCTGTAAAGAGGGTGAGTATGCTTCTATTTCTAAAGCAAAAAAACCTACAAACTAAGCCTAAATGCGAAAATCAAAATTTGGCAAAGTGCGACACGTTTTTGTATGTGGCCTATGTTTACGGAGGCAGTCCAGTAAATAGGCCGCATTTATGGGGCTATATTTTTTCAAGCCAAAATGGTCGTCGGAATTTATTGTGGGAAAATTCGGCTACCCGATCACCACTTACCTGCCGCCAAACATCCAAATTTTCACCTCACCTTGTGATTTCAACCAAGAGGAATCCAGGAAACAGCGGACATGCGAAAAAAAATTAGTAAAAATGTGTTTTTAGAGCACATTTTGCATGCACATGTAGTGCAGATCTGAGTTGAAACACGGCCGGTCAAAACTGATTGAAGTGTCTGGAACAGCGTTACGTTATACGCATGACATCGATAACCATGACGTCGCATGAGCCGGCCAATGATAGTGCAATACGTCATTATGAATATTTATTTTCTCATGAACATTTAGTTTATTTCAATGGATACTTCAAATACGTCCAGAGATTGATCATTGCAACAGCGATCGTGCGCGGCCTAGCGGTTAAGAGTCTCGTGTATCAAGCAAGCGTCCGAGGTTCGAATCTCGATGAAGTAAGTGACTGATTGATAAATAGAAATTAAGGAAAGGAGAGGGTGAGAGTAGAGGAGGGAAAGTGGAGGGAATAACCATAAAAGATGTAACTTTTGGCGCTAGAAAATTAATTGAAAAAAGTGGTGATCGGGTAGCCGAATTTTTCCGAGACTTTTATAAACTTTATGAATGACATCACCCCAAGGTTGCTGAACTTTTTGTTTTGACGCTGTCGTAAAAAACACTTGGACATGCGTGCTACTGAGCGTGTACACGCAGTGTTGCGATGAGCAAATGTCCAAAACTTTTCATTATGCTGCAGTAGTCAGTGTAGCCTTTAGTCAAGTCCCACGCGCCTATACCCGGACCATCCGGACACGTAACGCATCCTGGATGCTGGCACGTAAAAAGACTAGCACGAGCGACGAAGCCGCGAGGGCCTTTACTATCTCGTGGAACTAATCACTTATTCATTTATTCACGTAATATAAATCAAGCAATATAAACCAATCATCTAACGGTGGTTTGCGGTTACCAGCAACAGCACGTGCACCATGGCTGTCTGGCGTCTGGCGCCAGACGACGGTTGCATGATTTACTTTAGTAATTCTGCATTTTCATTGGTCAATTCACAACGGGTAATGCATTATGCATGTCTACAAAATCGGTAGACAAATGTAAAGAAAAACATAAGCGTTCTCCACGAGATGGTAAAGGCCCTCGCGGCTACGCCGCTCGTCCTAGTTACGTGTCAGTATCCGGGGTGCGTCACGTGTCCGGGTAAGCACGTGGGACTTGAGTAAAGGCTATAGTTAGTGTCGACTGGCTGTCATTCCATCATCACCATGTTCATCATGGTGACGGTCACTCATTGCCTGCACACGTTCACCATGTACACGTTGTGTCGTGTGTAGTAACCTGTTATGGTAACCATAGTGCTAGGCACCATCGTCCAGTCAAACTGGATCATAGTGGATGATCATGCCTAGCGGCGAGCGGTGATATCCAGCAAGTCCAGTCAACTTTCTGAGTTTCTGTGATTAAATTAATTAGAGCATGTACAAAGTGATGCCTGCTGGGTGCATCCATGTTTGTACACAAACCTATGGAGAACTAGGAATTTTCGGGGAACATGTAGTGTAGGGCCCCTGTTTTGTTTTGATCAAATTAGAGTCAAAAATGTTTTTTTTATTGCTCAAAAATTACCTTTACAATCAAAAGCAGACTTTTCTCAATTCTAATGAGTTCCCTTTCTTGGGGTAGAAATCACGCTTTTCCTGCCCAGTTTGTGCCTTGCGCTTCAGCACGCCGTGCGTACATCGCACGGGGATCGCCATCTTTATTTTCGGGTTGTCTTAGTGTCTCCGCACTGTCATCGTCATTTTACCCCCAAATTTCCCTCAAAAAATCAAAACCCTACCCTCGATCTAAAACATACCTGTTTAACGAGAATGTCTACAACTAGTTTGATCGGTTTAATAATTTTAAAGTGGATTTTGTTCACTGATAAGAACTGGGCCCTACACTACACGATCGCCGAATTTTGTACGTCTTTTGTTCGGATAATTTTTTCCTATATGCATATCTGCGTTTGTATTCCATACCGGTGCAATCGCGTTGTACAATCTTGTACATAATTTTTCCGTTTTGCCTCTGTGCCGGACCTTTATCAAAGAGATTATAGTTTTACATGTGTGTAAATAAATTGCCGAAGCCCATTGTGACATTGTCTCTATTGCGAGTAAAGAGTTCGTTTTTAAATCAAATTTTCCCATCCAAATAAATGCAAATTTCTGAATTATTTTCATGGATAATAGGAGTAAATTGTCCTTTTATGTCAGGACACTTGTTTTATTTTTTAGAGACATGCAGATACATGTACTTTATTATCACTGTTTGAAATTGACTAATTTTGCGTGGTTACAGATACAACGGTTCAAACCAATGGACTCCTAGTACCAGATTGGGACCTTGAGTGCAGAAAAACTTTAAAAAAGACAAAATCAGGTCAACTTTAGTCAATACTTAGCTGACAAAATTCTCTAAAGGAGACTTGGCATGTACCACATTTGGCAAGTGCCAAATGAGGAAACATACAACTTTTTAAACTGTTGTCATGAGGGAAAAGTCTTGAGTACTTACAGATCAAGTAAGTACTAAGAAAGTAAGTACCTGTCTGACTACAGGTAAGTATGAAGACTTCAACACTTGGAATGTGAAAGGATGCAACAGAGTGTGATGCGAGTAACCACAATGAACAATTGCACGTCGGTGAAGTTGCTGGCTGCTGTCTCAGTGGTTTCTGGTTCTAAACATTCCTTTGGTTGTGATCCCAGGGCAAGTTGGAGATGGTGACTGGCTCAGTGAGTGCATCCATGGAGCTCCAGCTGTTCAACAAGGATGGTCAGCTGGTGGTGATTATGAGTGATGATAATGCACTCTTAGGTTCTTATCCCGTGGAGGATGGCATGAGGATACACGTGAGTTAATCCTGGAAACCAAGGTGTTAAATTACGGCCTTCTGACCTTTTCTCTATAGATCTCTCTCAAAGGACGCCATCTTCGTAGGAAGAATTACAGCTGTGTTTTTAACACCTCAAAAACGTCTAAACACAAACTTCTAAACACATGTGCGTGTTTCTTTGAAATATGGCACAGCCGATGTGTCACGAAAATTTGACGCCCTAGATGCTGCTGAACGTGGAAATCTGTAGGAAGTGATGTCATTTTAGAGAGACCTATTGCTGATTTTATGTTTGTTTGCTAGTCCCAGATACAGATGGCCAGTCTATGGGAAGTTCCTGGGCGAACCATAGTTAACCTTAGTTCGACCAACTTTGTTCAGTCGAAGGATTGTTGGACTACTTTAGTTGACTACACTTATGTGTTTAGAACAAAAACACAGGGCAGTGTTCAATCACTGGTTACCAAAGCCGCATGCATCATAAAGCACACCAGGGAACCAGGACCAATGTTTGACTAGTGATGTTTCTATTACTGATTAGTGCCAAACTAGGTGAACGTGAACATTGGACCGAATGCCCTATTACATGTCCCCACAACCAATCAACCCAGCCCAACTAATGACAGGTTGTATTTTTCCTCCAATCAGGTGCAAGACAGCGACCCAAACAGGTTAAGAGGGGAATTTCAAGATCTGTCCAAAGTAGAAAAGTATGAAATCACAGACGACGATTACTCCAAAAGAACAGGTCAGTAGTTCCGGTCAAGGAAAAGCGCTCGTAAGTCACTTTATAGAAAGCAATGAGATCCTCAAATTAAGATCAGAATGTTTACGTTAAAGGTATAGTCCATCATTTGTAATTTGTGCATTTTGTTCGTTTGAAGCAACAAAAGTGCTCAAGATCTGAAGAAGGGTGCTGAACAACTAACCTGATGAAGTTTCAGCTCAGCTTTAGCTGTATATTTCGAGAAAAACAACATTCTAGGATCTTGATTTCAAATCAAAAGTTGCTTCATCATGTTTTGAATTTGGCTTGAATTCAGCGTCCAAGACAAGTTCTCACTTAGCCGATTGCAGCTACGCGATGTCGCGCACTGATCCGGCGAATTATAGCAACCGGGCATACGAGTGCTTTGTGCCAATGCTTGCACGCGCTTTGCCAAATAACAAAATGAACTACTAATTTGAATTTCCTCCGGTGCTTCTTAAGAAGCACCGTTGGAAAGGCCTTCTTTTGTTGATTTCTTAAAAATGACAGCTTGCCAGAAAAAATATATCCCCTTAATACTATCTTTCACCCAAGTATGTTTTTCAACAATAATCACACCAGTTACCTTTTGGATAGCTGCAAATGATGGACTCTGGCTTTAAGTAGCAGATGTACATATTGTCAGTACGGAAAAATGTCACATTGCTGTGTGGTAGAAATAAGCACGTTTGTTATTCTCTTGTCACAGATTCCGTACTTGCATTCAAGAAGAAGCACAAGATGGGCCAGTTCAAAGAAGAAGATCCTGAGGAGGCCGCTCGGCGGGAAGCCCTGAAGAAGGAGAAAGAGGCAGAGGAGGAGAAACTAGCAGGGACGATAGAGGTTGGGTCAAGATGTCAGGTCAACGTTCCCAGCGCTCCACCCGTTAAGCGAGGAACAGTGATGTTTGTTGGTGAGTTGTTGAACAAGGATGTAAGGCCTCTGGTTGTGTTCAGTGGCTTTGCAATAAACTGATCCATCAATGTCACTCAGCACGCTGTAGTGGCAGTCATTATCCCCATCTCTCTAAGCCCTTTTGCTAAGATGCATCCTCAATTCTTCAAAATCCTCCAACTGCCTCTACGTAAAAATTGGATCCTGCCTCAATCTTCCAAAATCATCTGTTACATGTATGTCTTGAACTCTTGATATTGGTCAGTGGAGGGGCAACCACTGCCTTAACCCTAACCACCCCAACTCCATCAACATCCATCCCTTCATTGTGGTGGATTTTGGGGGACTTGGTCCAGGAAGCCTGGCGTGACTAGATATTGATGGAGTATGATGGACTTGGGCCTAATGGCCTGAAGCAGTGCTAGGGGTATCCGATTGATTTTGTCTAGCTTCCTGTACTGCTATTGTGATAAAGGCCATGTGTAGCAAGTCCTTGAATGTCAACCAGTGCATCAGTGGTGGATTCCATTATGTCATGTACACTTATGTATTGGAAGCACAGTGATTGATGGATTTTGATGGACTTGGTCCAGTTCCTGGTAAAAGATGCTAGGGAGTTAAGGCAAAACCATCCAACTCACTTTTAAGATGGATAAAATCCCACACAATGTAGGTATACATTTATGCCTGGCGGAAAATAAACAATGCAAGGTGTTTTTTTTTCCCCAGAATCAACCAAGACTGAATCATTCTTTGTGTAAAATTTAACGACTTTTTTTGTGTGTGGTTATTACAGGAAAAACAGATTTCAAGCCTGGTTTCTGGATTGGAGTCAAATTTGATGAACCAATGGGAAAGAATGATGGAAGGTTTGTGAATTCAGTGATTTTTTGCATTATTTCTGGTAATGAAACCAAGGATTCCTCAAAAGCGCCCTTAACACTGCAGCTTGCACTTCAGTGGAAACCTGTCTAGAACAATGAGAAGAAATTACAGTTTTAGAGGTGGGAGGAAAACCCCAGAAGAATATTCGGGGGAAAACCCACGGAATCAGGCAGGGACTGAAAACCCAATCCACATACTGGCCTAGGCGGGATTCTAACCCGGGACACAGCAGTGGAGGGCGAGGAAAGAACCATTATGCCAATCTTGCTCTGATCTTGTCTCTATTTCTGGTAATGAAACCAATGATTCCTCTTAAGCGTCCAAGACACTGTAGCTCGTACACGCCTGAAGAAAGCTGTCTAGCAAAGACAATGAAAAAATTACAGTTATACGCTAACATTGCTCTTATCTTGTGGGAGGAAAACCCCAGAAGAATATTCCGGGAAAACCCATGGAATCAGGCACTGACTGAAAACCCAATCCACATATTGGCCTAGGCGGGATTAGAACTCGGGTCCCAGTGGTGAAATGCGAGGAAAGAACTGCTACACCAACATTGCTCTTATTTTGCCCCTTAACTGGAATCCTCCCAAATCCTACAAACTCTTATTGTTTGGTTGCTGGACCTAGAGGGCCAGCCTATCATCCTCTTTGTAGCTGACTGACTGACTGACTGACTCCCCGACTGGCTTACTCCCCCACTCGGCTGACTTTCACCAATAAGACTTGCATAGTCTCACCCTGACCCAAGAGTGTGAAATTAAATTACCCTGTAATGCCAATGAATAGGCTAAATACGGCCTATTGCAATGTGTAGGGCATGCGCACGAAAAGACTTTTAGCGAATAGCCTTTGTAAATCGATCCAATAGAATTGTGTGCTCTTGGACCAGCTTTGCTTGCCTTGTCTAGTATGTTAAAATTCCTTTTTGTGAATAATTTTTGTATTGCTAGAAAAAAAGCAATTCAAAAATCAAATCAATTCTGACGTGCAACTCAGAAATAGCACATGTATTAATGATATAGTCCATCATTTGTAATTTGTGCATTTTGTTCGTTTGAAGCAACAAAAGTGTTCAAAATCTAATGAAGGATACTGAACAACTAATCTGATGAAGTTTCAGCTCAGCTTCAGCTGTATATTCCGAGAAAAACAGCATTCTAGGATCTCAATTTCAAATCAAAAGTTGCTGAATCATGTTTTGAATTGTTTTGAATTGCAGCTATACGCGATGTCGCACACTGATCCGACGAATTATAGCAACCGCGCGCGCCTGTGCGTCGTGCCAATGCTTGCGTGCGCTGCGCCGAATAACAAAACGAACTACTAATTAAATTTTCCTACGGTGCGTCTTAAGACGCACCGTTGGAAAGGCCTTTTTTCGTTGGTTACTTCAAAATGATAGCTTGCCAGAAAGATTAATTTCACAGGGAGTTTAGTCCACTTACTATCTTTCAACCAAGTATGTTTTTCAACAATAATACGCCAGTTACTTTTTCGGATGGCTGCAAATGATGGACTATAGCTTTAATAATGGAATAAATAGTGTGGGAGAACAGTTTTAATTGTCCTGATTCAGGGGCCACCTTCATTTCTTGCCGGTGTTTTATCATCCGTTTAAAACCACCCACGTGACAGGGTCTCAATCAATAAACTGTCTCGGGTATTTATGAATAACAAATGGTTTTTCCCCCTTGCAGTGTCCAGGGCAAGAGGTATTTTGAGTGCCAGCCCAAGTATGGCAGCTTTGTCAAACCACAGTTTGTGACAACGGGGGATTTCCCCGAAGAGGATGTAGACATGGAAGACGATGAGATGTGAATACTGAAACATGGAGTCAAGTTGGAGCATTTGGAAATGTCCGAAAATTTGCATGGTAAAACAATGAAATATTCAAAAGGCAAGCTCAGTGGCATAAGTAAGAGGGGGGCGGGGGCATTTCCCAAGGCCTGTTTCCCCCACCCTTGTGTGCCCCCCCCCCCTGTTCCAGCCTCCCTTGCCCCCCTCCCCACTCCAGCGCTACCGCTCAAAATTCGGAGAAGGCGTAAATAGCTTTATATTGTTTGAAACCATGGCTGTGGATCCAAACTGTTCGAGGCTCCTATGATTGGGCTTCTGTCTCAAAGCTGGCAAAGTTTCCTAGATATATGTTATTCAAATTCAGCAAAATTGTCCAACTTCTTTAAATAAAAACATTCCAAAATTGTCCAAAAAGGTCCTCAAATTTCATCAGTTGAGGTTTTAGCACCCTGTTGTTTTTTCTTGGGGAATATGGGCTAGAAGGACAAATTAGAACATGCTGGTGATAGTTTTTTTTTTCTTTTGAAGTGAAATGGAGTCTATATTTGGCAAATTTCAGGTCACGTCTCAATTTCATGGAAAGGCTGGCTGACAAAAACAGGTTACCTGAGCCATGCAAGGTATATTCTTGTGGTTGCTTGCAATTGTTTTTACTCAACCCCAAATGTGTGTTCACTTGTGTTTTCTGCTATATGGATTTATGAATGTTTGACCTGAACTAAAGAAAGATCAATTTCTGCAATGCCTTACAAAAAAACGGCATAACACACTTTTTCCCACGGTGGTGTGAAACACGCCGTGGGCTTGAGCTGCTTATGTTGATGGGTTGGTTGGTTGGTGGGTTTTTTGGTGGACACTTTACTCAGCCTTTTTTTGTATTCATATAACTCTAGTATTACAGCTTTGCATTCGAAGACCAGTTTTGCAAACACTGTTGTGCATGTGTCCAAATAGCATATTTTTGCATATTAGATCACGCCCCATTCGTTTTCTTTTCTGTACTCTCTCCAGGTACCGGTACGGCCCCGGTGCACGGACAGTACCGTAAGTCGTCTTCACACGTTACCCGGCCGCCGTGGGTTGTACCACTTGGTACTTGTTCTAATTGTTCTGCAAGCAGTAACAACAAAATGATCTTTGATTTACACCGTAAAACAACGTCATTTTCTGAAATTTAATCAAAAATTCATTCACAAGCTGTCGATACTCATTGTATAATCAAACATCGTTACAGATAGTTGGATCTCGCAGCTTGTTTATTAATGCATTTCACTTGGTTTCTCAGAAAACGTTTATCGTCATTAAGTTCAACACACTTTGCTTAAAAGAAATTATTCTATTATAAAGATTATGCAGCTTGACCACATTCCAGTCACAAGTTTTGTTTTCCTCAGTCAAGTATCAAACCAAAGTTAAAGGTTCTTAGGATCGGGGGGTTTTTTTGGGGGGGGCTCAATATCCTGAGTAAGGAGCACAGCAACTAACATACATGAGGAATTATAAGATTGAATTTTTGCGTCTGGGTGATATAAATCAAATTAGGTTTTGCCCTGCACCGACGTTTAAACACTGTATACTCGGTGTGTTACCTCCCGAGTGAAAGTTGGAAAAAGTTGGGTGGGGCTTATAATCTTATAATAGTTTATGCGGTACCCGCTGCTATGTACATCAGATTCGAACCAGCCAACCGATCCCGTTAGCTCGGTGGTCGAGTGGTAAGACATCTGCACTAGGAAGCAGGAGGTCGTGGGTTGGAGTCCCACCTGAGTGATTTTTTTCCAACTTTCACACTGAGTATACAGTGTTTAAACATCGGTGCAGGGCAAAACCTAATTGATTGATATACATGAGGAAGTTTTAGCTCAGTGACAACTACATTTGTATACAGTTTGATAAAACAGAGAAAACATGTTCATACTATATTTGGATTCCGTTTTAATCTGCCTTCAATTATAGCATTACACAGGGTGTTGTACCAATCGCCATCTTCAGTTGGATGACGATTTCTCTTATTAGCTCTGTTCACATTTTCCCAATGTTCATACGTGCCTTTAATTAAGCAATCAATCTTGCTTGAAACCTGGTCCCGGAGCAACTTTACTAAGCACTAAACTTCTTTCGATTAGCAAAACAAGGTTACCAACCATTTTGTTATAAGTTGTATATTGTTTGGAACTGGTCCTTGTCTTACTTCTGCTTAGCATGGGAAATTGCTTAGCGTACTACCTGGGGAGCACTGGATTTTGAGTTGGCCTTAATGCTAAAGTTTATGACATCTTCGTTTTCCATATTTTTGTTCATTTTCCATTTTTACATTAATTTGTATATGTCATATGTTTTATGCACTTTACAGCAAAGATATGATTAGCACATGTATATAAAGTTTGTTTTTATAAATTGTATCACAGTTAAGTTATAAAAACTCAGACTGATATAGATATTCACAAGTTGAGTGTCGGGGGGGGGGTTGCAATTTGGATGAGCAAGCTAATTTTGAGAGCTGCATGTCCTAGTGCAGTTCATGTGCAGCACATGAAAGTGGCAATATTATAGTGTGTTCAAATAAATGTGATAGGAAGGGAGATCATTGTATGACTAAGTATTCTTGTGATATTGTGAACAGTGCTTTATGTCTTCTTCAATTATGAAGCTGTGTTCCTTGTAACTGTAAGAATCACGACACAATTAAAGTTGCTCTTCAAACATGTTGGATTTCTTTCTCCTAACGAATTTTCATTTTTTATGTTTTATTTAAACATAAACAAACACCTTTTTTTTCGATTTTGGTTGTTTCCAACCCTCTTTCATGTTTTGAGTGCAGACTCCAAATAAAGTTTGACACGCATGTCTTGAGACATGGTTAAGTTCCCAAAGGCCATCATAATTATAAGATGTCACACCACAAACAGCCAGGCGTTATCCAAACATATGTACATGTTAAAAATAGGCTACATACTTTAGCAAACTGTGAACTTACACATTTTTGGCATTGGTCATTCAATGAGTCCACCCAACTGAAAATGTTTGGGTTCAGGCATAGTAGCAAGGGGAAATACTAACGATAGCATATTTTCTCATAATGCAAGACCACAAATATACTAATGAAAAACATCATTGTCCACAATCCCACATTCACCTTGAACTTGAAGTCAATATAGTGTCCACATCAAAACGGATTTCTCCAATTGCTCCGTATTTTGATGACGCCATGCTGTGTGCTGTACCTCAGGATCGTCAACTGATCCCACACTCACAGTGAGACCTCTTCTCCGGTAAGCTCTGATCGTAACTGTTTCTCTTTGGCCATTGCTTCTCGCGTCAACTTGTGATCATGACCCAGAGCCAGTCTGTACTCTATGTAGAGAGAGAGACGGGAGACAATCGAATACTCAAAACCATGTTAATCTGCATCAAAGGCATGTAGGATAATTTGCATTTCATGCATTTTGTTCCTTTCCAATAAAAACACCACTCAAAATCCAAAGAAGAACGTTCAAAATCTAACCCCTTGAAGATTCAGCTCAGTGGATATTAGACTTTTCGAGAAAACAGTGAGAAACATTTCACAACCTTTTGTAACGACACGCGATTTCGTCAATAGCACTCTTTATTAAAAAGAAAAAAATCGGTCAACTGACTGATCGTTGGAAACCAAACCACCTACAGTTCTGATTTCTTGTAAATTAGATGGAATACAATTATAGTTTCACAGTGTGTTTTAGTACCAGTATGATCTTAAAACCAAGTAAGCTTAGTTTACTTTTGGGAAATGCAAATGATCCAATATGCCTTTTCGTACATAGGACTAGCTGTGTGGTCAATGATTATCAACTGCCCATGTACATACATTTTGCAAAAACAATCCGAACTTTTCATATCCTTTTTTATCTCTTATACCTCTGACGACGTTGTGTATGATAGGCAGTACTTCTCTCCGTATACTCAGCCGTATGGGGAATGGGATGTCCACAAGCTCCTGACGACTTCGTCTCTGAATCACCTCCAAGTGACCTTTATACTAGAAGAAGCCAATGAAAGAGGCCGTGGGTCATTCCATCAATTTTGGGGTCCAATAGTCTGTCTTATTAGCCATGCAAGAATAATTAGAATTGAATTTAAACTATATTTATTCGTTTACGCTGCTGTTTAAACTCGCTCTTTTGAGATAGAAAACATTAAAGAATTTGTCCTGAATTTACAAAATCTTATCAGATGTAATAGGGGCACGAAAAATATTGGATGACAAATTTATACAATTACCCTGTACTAAAACGTTTTTACAAAGCTATGATAATTCTAATTATTTTGTGAGCCCGTTCGATATTCTAAGTGTGCGTGGGTGCATCGAAAAATAACTGTTTTCACAATACGTACGACGTATATGCGTAACGCTTCGAGGGTACAGCAAAACGTAACTTTCTGAGAAAAACAACTTATCATGCTGATTTTTTTTTTATCGCACGTTTAACAGTACTCAAACATGTACTTGAACTTTATTCCGAACACTTTTTGATTGAACGAATAACTGCGAATTCGGTTACCTTTGCCCATGTACTTGTGTATATGTAGTATTTATCCATGCATTATTTATTTAATATTGTGAAGCATTATACGTACCTTTTCCATGGACTGCAACTTGACGCCAGCTTTATTCTTCGATTTCATCTGCCATTTCATCAGGCTGGTGACAACGGTTACCGTGGCAACGAGGGAGTCTAGTTTTACACATGCATGCAAAGATGGGATCATAAGTGTTTATGCAACCATTGCAAAATAGTCGAAAATGGCGAATTCACGTTCGTAGCTATATGATTCGACATTGTTTTTTGGAATGAAATTTCAAGTGTTTCGGTTCCTGCAGTTTCATTCAAGTCATGGTTTTCTGCACTTTAATAATTATCACATCGCCACAATGTAGCTGAAAATCCGGGAATAGAGCCCTACCTTTAAACAAGAAGAAACAGATGCAGTTGATGCCTATGGTTTCTTCTGGGCCTTTCTTGTTTAATTTTGTTTGTGGATAACTGTTATTTAACTTTTGATGGTATACCATATATATTTTATCATGATTTCAGAAATTGGTCCTTAACACCCTTATAAAACGGGAAGGGGGTTTCTTCCTTTTCTACCCCCATTTTGCTATCATTCTATTTTATTTGTCAGGTTTCTCTGGGTCACAGCCTGAAGACCTTCAGTAGAGTTTCTTGACCTCGATTGTGACATGTGAAGCCGGGGATATAAAATGTTTTTGTTTTCCTTTTTCAAAAGTCACCCTTTACTGACACAGTACTCGTTGTGTTGGTATATAAACGACGTGATAGCAAAACTAATGTGAGATGTAGCATAATGTCATGAAATAAACGCCTGCCCAGTAAAACCCGGAATAGGCCATATTTTGAGAGATAGAGAGAGGGCGTTCTAAGAACACCATTTTCTGGGTGCAAACAGTAAAAAGTCTTGGTGTTTGTTTTTTCAAAGCAAAGCTGCAATTTGCAATTCACGTCTTTTTACTTTAAATGTGGTTTTAAAATGACATTAATAAAGCCCCTTCATTCGCACCGCCTATTCGAAGGATTTTATCTTTTCAACAAGACGTACCTCGTTTAACACCGCCCTCAGCGGTCTTCTCTGGGTCAGTCCCTCGGCTCTCATCTGATGCAGCTGCTTGAGGTTTCTAAAAAGTGCAATAGAAAAGCATGAAGCATTCGTTCTCTAAAAGTTTCAAGATTTGTCATTCGGACTCGTGAGGAATTGTGGTACTGAATCTTCGTTTATCATTTGTCAAACTGTTTCGTTTACTTGTTTCTAAGTTTAATGAAAGCTGGATTTTCTTGATCGAAAATATGCGATGTTGTGCAAACAATGAGATGATTTTCCCTCCTTTCCTTTCATTTTAAAGCTGATTTTTAAAGTTCCATTTTAAAGTTGATTTGTTTTTGATAGAAACCGGAGCACATACCTTGTCTTTTGCTGCTTGATGTCTTTTTGCAAATAGTGCTGTAAAGGAAGAAATGTATCTTTTAACCCTTGCCAATTATTTTAGGGGTTAGAATCGGAAGTAGAAATGGAGCATGCAATATTTTTGAACATTCTTGTTAATTTTTGACGTAATTTTTCCAAACTTTAGACACCCTATGTTTGTTCGAAAAAGCAGAAGTTTTGTTATCCCGAATCAGATGTTTGTGGTTTTATTTTTTTCTTGAAATTCTTTTTATTTTCATTATTTTTCATAAAGTTTTAAATTATATTTAAGAAATGGAATTTTCTTTTATGTCTCTTTGCCTCATACTCCTAATTTGCCTTCTGTTTTCAAATCTTTGGTTATTATGCCTGCTCTTACCCCTGACAATGGATTCCTTTTCTTTGTCCTCATCTTCCAAGGAAGAGGACGCGGAATCCTTGGTTCCTGTCTCTCTGTCTGCTCCAGAATCAATATTGTCGACCCTTGTCAAAGAGAAAGATCAACCATACACAAGATCTTGTAATAGTTTACTTCGTACCAATTAAAAGTGGATCGGCATCGGTCCAGTTCGTCCTTTTGCCGATCCCAGATCGAGGGCCAGCCTATAGACCATTTACCATGTTGCAGCCATCTTGATTTATTCCCATTCAAATCAACGTAACCAAAGCGAGGCTGGAAGGAAAAATAGTCTGGTTACTTTTTGCACATGAACATTATCAAACAGTACTGTTATTGGATACAGGGAACAAGACTGAAATGGTGGCAGCACGCTAAGGGTCTATTGTCCTCTTAATATCCTTCTCTGACTGACTGACTGCTCTGGCACATAGTGTAAACCAAATGCATGAAAATACTTTAAGTAAATATCCATTCTGAATCAATTAAATAGAATTGTTGAATGGTCTGCTCACCTTGTTAAGCTGGTCCCAGCTGGTCTTGTTTATTCATGAAAGTTCCCAATCCGTTAAATTTCCAATTGAGGGGTAATATATTTCAACTAAGTTCAGTTTAGATTGATCGTTTGAGAGGCACAAAACTACACGCACTAAAAATTCGCTTGTCAGAATTGGATCGGAATCCGGGTCGCTTATTGATACTAATCAGGGTGACGGTCAAAATGACCCTTTTCAGGGTCAATATGACGCTTCTCTTGATCATCGTTTCAGATCATTTTTACCCGGAAACGTTGGCATGTCGTTTTGACTCGGCAAAAGTGCCATTTGACCCGGAATGGTTAAGGCCAAATTGACCCCGGATTCTGGGTCAATCTGACCCGGATATTGTTAGAGTGTGGTTCCCATACCTGGGCTTGTCCTCATCTTCTGTACCAATAGGCATCAAGCTTTTATCGTCAGCATTAATAGACTGGTATCTGCCCTCGATGGAGGATGGAATGGCAGTCAGCGGTTTACCGAAGGAGTCAGTCTGCTTCAGTTCGGCAACCAGGGATATCTTGCTTGCATCATACTTCGTATGGCCAACTGTCTCAAATAAGCATGTCAGCCATTTGATTGAATGTACATCTTTTCAGTTGGAAATTTGTTTTCTTTGTCTTCTGTGATCATGCTATGAATTTTCAGTGGATGTATAAGCAATGTGTGTGTTAAAGCCAGAGGTGGATGTATGAGATTTTGGCTAAACAATCTAAACGCAGGACTGTATTGATCTTGAATAGGGTCTTGTTTTCCATGAAAAGATACACTTAGAAATGTAGACAAACTGATTAGTAGTTTGCCCAGTGTTGGTCAACACACCAACTACCTACACTCTTTGGGAAACATTTTGGAACTCTTCAATCGAATTAACAAACATTTGGGGTGATTTCCTGTTGGGCAAATTACAGTGCCTGAACTTTTTTTGCCTTAAATGATTTTTCACACACCCTATAGGGAGTTAGGATTTTAACCCTATCTATTAATCGTCAACTTTAAAAAGTTGACGATTTAGTTGTGAACACACAATTTCGCTCTATATTGAACCACTAAACGTTGTTTCTCATAAACCTTTTTAAATCCTAACCTAAACATCGGTTTCAAACAAAAACATAAAAATGGCGGTCTAACGTTTAACGGAATTCACTCAGGCTATGACAGCTACCAACACGAGCATAGCCAGGTCACTTTGAAGGGGGTGTAGAGTGTAGACATTAAAAAGGTCACATTGAGCGTCGCTTAATCGAAGGCAGCAGGGTTTTCACAGGTCACCCGGCCTCCTTGGAATCCAAAAGCGGTTGGGGGGAAATGGTGGTGTTGTATATACCTCTTCCTACACTTGCCGACGTTCGCAAGACGTTAACAAGTGGGTAAAGGTGCAATTTAGGACACCTCTGTTTTTTACTAGTTCTGTTCAAATATGGCTTTTGCAAATGACTACAAATTCTAATGTATTAGCAGTGTTTTTATTTAGATTATCTCTACCTGTTGTAGCGGTTAGAGACGTGCACAGCAGTTCCAGCCATTCTCTGTCTGTGGAAGGTTTACCCCATATTTCCATTCCCTACTCTCACGAAATGGAATCTAAATGAACTTTTTAAGTGAGTCCAAAACATAAAGTGATTTGTCCTGCTTGTATCATCGTCAACGACATCGATTTAATTGTGTGTTTTATTTTCTATGGAACGGGGTCCTCAACTACACTTTTATTATACGCAAACATAAAAGGGCACTCTTGAAAAAAGGGCACTCGGCAGAAAATATTGGGGTGGGAGGGGCAACTATCTCCCTTATTCCCGTCCCCGTTAGGCAACTGACAAATTATATCAAATGTCAAATTTACTCCCACCTGTCTGCGGAGATTGCTCTTGTACTTCGATGACTTTCGCGACCCGAGTCTTTTTAAACTTTGTCGGTGGGTACGAGTCTTCAGTATTGTCTCCTTCCATTTCCGTTCTCGATGCCTGAATGTTTTGAGCTTCGAACGCCTGTTGCCGAGCGCTGAAACCAAGCGCCTGTTGTAGTGCGGTGTCTAGCGGTGACTCCACGGGCGAGAGGACATCATCGGCAGGTATGGTTGACACTGTGTCCGTACTCTGAGGTATGTCATCCTTGACCCTTACAGGTGAAGCTTTGCCTGGATCCATCCCAAAGTACAACTCGACATTAAGGCTATTGTGAATGTTTTCCCCAGTGTTTTGTGACAGCCTTCAAACGGACGTGATTCAAGTTGAAACTAACGTCCGCTTAGCCTAATCATAATATGCAAGTTAAGACTCTTGCTCCCTCGATTATAACGTCCGCTAAATCATTCCCGATTCTTTTAAACTGAAGATATGACCATCACGATGCCCGCACAATCAACGAGTCGCCTGCCTGTATGTACGTACTTCGAACCGCTCGACGGTCGCCTCACCACGTGTGGCGTTTTTCATTTGATTTTACGCAATAAAACAAACGGACGCGGGGATCTCTTCGAACTATTTGAATCGATTGGCATATAGCTTGTGCGTGCACGCCATGATCTATGGAACTGACCCACAAAATCGCGCGTGTGCGTTGTGTCAATGCTTGCGCGCACCCATTCACAATTTCACCCCTCTACAAACCAACTAAACGGAAATTGCCCAAAATTCGTCACTTAACTCATCTTTAATGTAATTTATATTATGTCTCCAGTGTAATTCGCGAATATAATATGAAGCATTCAGATTCGTCCACGTTTCGGGAAATTCGTCCACTTAGAAAAAAGTACCCAATGTTGTGTAAAATTGTACTCTTTGTGGTGGTAAAAAGGCCACATGGTCGTTGGCGGGGTAAAACGCTACGCAACAGGGGTTGCGTCAAATTTTACTCAATTCCTACGTAAAACGTTTACCCAACATTGAGTCAAAATTCTTACTCAATGGTGTTGCGTCAAAATTGTACCCAACAAATGATCACCCTTTCTTTTGACCCCCAGGGGCAGGGGTAGGGGCTGGGGGGCTCTGTCAACATTTCTGCAGTTGATTAACCATTCCCCTCGTCTGACCCCCCCCCCAACTTGGATGCTCTGCTAAAACAAATAGTACTGTCCTGCAGGCCAATAGACTGACCGTGTTTGATTGTTACAAATGTCATATACATTTTGTACACGTATACGATACACACATCACACATCGCGACATTGAAATTCAATCATCGACCTATTCGTCACAAATATCCAATGTTGTATGTACCTCATACTGCCCATGTTTTCTCAATGACGTATTTTATTAATCAGTGCATCCTGAAAAGTAAATGATTACTTCTAAATAAAAGGTATCGGCGATTTCGAATCCCACTCTCGCAGCACGTTCGTTAGTCCACTCACCGCCATCTTGAATGTTACTGTCGATTTCGAGAACGTTCTTATAGGCAACATTGAGCAATGTTTACTCATTAGGGGGTAATATTTACCCATCTGAGAGCACATATGCCTGTTTTGTTGTACGTTCCAAGGTCAAATATGCTTTCTTACACTGCGTTGCTTACAATTTGATTTTTTTCGGTTACACAATCAAAGGGTCAAATTTCCCTTTTGAAGGGTACTGGCAAAATCGTCACTTAACCTATAATTGAGTAAGAAAGTACTCAACTTTTGTACGCAACACATTTACTCAGCAGTTTTTGACACTTCTTTTTTAGAGTGTAATGTGGAGATTGGTGTTGAATTAAAAAAACATGCTTTATTATTTTTAAATTTGTTATGCGTAGTTTCGTTTTCTTTCGTTTCCTTTCGTTTTGTTTCGTACTTTCGTTTCGTTTCGTTTTGTTTAGGTATATGTTCTGATACCTTTATTTTTGCGGGCCGCATTGCTGCACTTCTGTCAAAAGTCAGTTAGTTTTTTTTATTTTCGTTTTTAAATCTCTTCGTCATGTACATTTCTGTTACTGAATATATTTCCTATGGATCCAAAATAAAATTAATACGATAAAATAATGCAAAATTATATTGAGCATTATTTTCTGTCGCCCATTGTTGAAAGTCTCGAACCAGACGATGACGGATCCATAATTTTACCTGATTTCAGTTTTCCTTTTTTCTCAAAGACAGAAAATTTATTTTGTCTGACAAGTCTTGCTTTCTGGAGTAGGCCCTACTTTCAAACCTGTGAAATCATTGGCTGTTCTTGACTAAACTAATCACTCTCGCAAAACACAGCATTGTTAATATTGTTTGTAAAAAATAATAAAGAAGTTTGAGGGGCAAAAACAATGACTATACCGGTACATGTTTTTGAACATTTTGAAATATATACCTTTTGTCCGGAACAGCAACGTGTTTACAATTTAAATATGATATCCAGTTCCCTTTCCCACACAGTTCCTGAATAAATTAACCTCTTACAATTTTTTTTGTAAATTTCAGTTGCCAGTAGGCACTTAGAGCTCTTTCTTTTTAGTACCCGCGCAAATTCATGTTTTCAAGAACTTGTATTCTAATAAACTGTTATGAAATTGACTCCTACTTTTTCACAATTTAGGTTTATATGAGCTTAAACACTCTTTCGTGGCATGGATGTGATAACAGTGGCGTGAGCATGGGGATTTCTACTAAACGTCTTTGATTTAAGCAACCTTTTCCTCTGTAATTAAGCGTACTTTTGCTGTGCTTACTGCTCAGCGGTCTGTATGAAATAGACGGAGGCTCTGTGAGCACAAAATCGGTTGTTAAGCAGCGCTATGAAATTCGGCCCTGCTGTATGGAAGCGACAGCTCGACGACTGCGCGTCACAACAAAAGCATGGTTTGAAGGGCGTGTTGGGCGAGTTTAGGGGCCGTCCATAAAGTACGAACGCACGAAATGCCGACTTTTTACTTAGACCCCCTTCCCGTACGCATGACACACAGCCTGTTTCAAACCCCTCCCCCTCCCCTCCCCTCCCCCTCCCCTACCCTCCCTCCCCTCCCCTCCCCCTTGTATGCACATTTCGGTTTACAATACGCATCTACTGCATGTACATGTACATGTACATGTACATGTATGTAAGATGAAAGCATTACAATTGAAGCAGACTTTTTATTGAATATTGGGATGATAACAAAGTCTAAAAAAATACGCAATGTTACCCCCCCCCTCCCTTCGTGCGCACGTACTTTATGGACGATCCCTTAGACAGAAAAAAATGCTTCTGGTCTATTGCCAAAATCAACATTTCAAATTGGGACAGAGATAGTTCCTGTGCACAAAAAACCCACACCACAGACGTGTTTTTTTTTTTTTGAGGGAGGTCTTTGGAGTTCAGGAATTTTTTTGCAAGCATTCGGCCAAAAAAAAAAGTCTCCGGTTTCTGGTATGCGCGCGCGTCGCCGCAGCCATGCGCGTCGGCAAAATGAAAAAGTTTTTTTTTTCAATACAAGATGATGTCTCAAAACCGCCAAACTCACTGGTTTGACTGGAATCCTGCTGCTGCACAATTTTACGTGTTTTTAGATGGGGTTATGATCGAGAATAAGATTTATGTGGCCTCTCTGGACTCCCATATATTTGCACTAAGTTTAGTCGGGCACCATTTGCAGTCATCAGCCGACATTTGAAGCAAAAAAACACAAAAAAAACAGGTAAAAAAAAAAAGCCGCGTCGCCGCACCACTTTTGGGGCAAGCTCCATTCCAGAAACCGGAGCCTTTTTTTTTTTGGCCTTACTTTGTTGAAATTTTGCATCCCCTTATAGTTCAATGGGTCTCCTATCACATACTTGAACTTTGTATATTTATCTAACGGTTCAACATGAACAAAGTGTCTGGAATTTTTTCTGCGCTTTATCAAACCGAATATTTCAGCTCAAATCTATCAACGGCAGAACGTTCACGGAAACATTTCCCGCATCCAAAAGTAAGTAAACCGTTACATTTGTTTTACTTTTCAATGGCATTTCCGTGCTATTTGTTCATCTCACCCCGAAAAAGAGATAACTTTGCTTTGAAACTGCAATTTTCTAGCAGTACACAAATTAATCACTTTGGACTGCTACATCAATCCCCTTATAAATATATTAAGAAACACTTAATGAAATTTATGGATGAATGGTCATTCAATTGAGTGCGCCACAACCCAACAGGAGTTGTGGGCTGCACATGGCACTTACAAAAGAATCACAGGGAACAAAGCAGAAAGCTGAATCCCATTTAGTACCTGGTTACATAACCATGAAAATGCAAATCATAAGTACAATGGAAAATGCACTGAAGCCTGTACAACCAAGACGTACAGGGAGACATGTGAAGCTTCAGTAATAGTTGTGCCTGCAACAAGACAGCAGCCATTTTCTGCTTTGCAGATTCAAATTTTCACCGCCGCCGCCCCACCGTCCACTCACAAAAGCTATTATAATCAGCATCACCTGGGGGCAGGAGATTTAAGGTGTAAATTTATAATGAATTAAGTTGCAATGAGTATGCAAAGGAATGGAAAAGCAGATCAAAGGAAATGACAGATCAAGGCTAAATTAAATATTATGATTAAAGCTCACGACAATAATTACTTGATTTAAAACGTTTTGGTAGTTGACAAGGCATAACGACAACAGGTCTTTAACCAAATAAAATTGTCATCTGGTATTTTCAAACTATCGAGATGAAAGTAAACAGAAGAAACTTGATGATTAACAATGGTGAATAATCTTATAAATCAGATTAAATTATGTATGTATTCTATGTATTAAAAAAGCTAAAGCAAAAGATGTGATATTTTAAGGTATTAATGTAGTGAAAGTTATATTTAAGAATTATGAAAGGACTCCTTAACCCCACAAGTCATGCTGTAATTCAAAATTAATTATTTGGTGAATAAATGACCAGAAAGACATAAAGAACATTCGCTTTACAAATTGAGAATTAATTCGCGACCGGTGATAATACAGGCGTATCTTTTTGTACATTCAGTGGACGCAAAAGCCCCCCCCCCCCGAAAATAAATAAATAAACGTTTTCAGCGTAGGGTTGAAAACGTCCAGAATATATATAGTCTTCGGTATAAATAAAACACATAAAAAATGTATTAGAAGCAATACAATTATGACAGACTAGCTTGGGAAATCCCAGCTCTGTTGCTCTTTCGCCCGTACCCCCGCCCTGCAAACAGGACGCTAAGATACTCTGATGAATTCACGCTCTGATTGGTTGGATTTTGCGTGACCAGTGACCTGCGCGTCATCAAGGTCATGACTGCAAGGTTTGAAACGGCCATTAAGACTGATTCATTACTCTTTCATTCCAGTTTAGAGAGTTTTTTCCGTTGAAAAGCGTAATACTGTAGGAAATTCTGTAAAACTTATCTGTGTTGAAAATTTACAATTCCTGTCACTTGCTCAGGCTCCGTTTCGAATCACGAACGGTCGGATTGCATTATGCATTTCTATGGGAAGTTTTCGGATAGCATTTGCGCACATTGTGTGACTGCGGTCTTGAACAGCTTCAGCCAGATGCTTTATATATAGGTAATATGCCACTTCCTTCACAAGATTCTGTGAAGCTCATCATAGTATCCCAGCGTCCTGTTTGCAGGGCGGGGGTACGAGCGAATGTTGCTCATGACATGACACATTTCCGATGCCATGAGCATTGCAGCTTCGGTTTCCCAACGTAATTGAAGACAATGCACAGGTAAATCAACTTCAAGTAAAGAGATTATTAAAAAAAAATTAGTAAAACAAATTGTATTTTACAGTTTACACAAGAAGTGCAAAAACTTAATCGAGTTTGGAAGACGTTTTGTGCAAAGACTATACAGAAAAGTGCAGGCTGTTACAGACGATGTGACAAAATTTTGTTTGCAAGTTGGATGTTGTGGTCACGTGATGCTGACTTCCAGCAAACGGTTCTCTTCTGCACTGCATGTATATCTCTTTAAAAAGTGCACGGTTTAAAAGTTAATTTGGACCAAATGACTTGCTAAAGATACCGAGGCCTAATGTCTGGGTTGCCAGGCGGTTGCCCGGCGGTATACAGTAAAATAAAGAGGCCGAACCTGTGTTAACAGGGAACGGAGTGCCCATCTCTCTTTCGTTAGCGATTGGGCCAGACTCATTTATGCTGCTGTGGGGGCATCGCCCCACCTCCTAAACAGCGAGTCTGTTACTTTCCCAGCATTGAATAATGCAAGTACCCATTTAACACCTGGGTTGAGAGGAGTATTTGAGGTAAAGCTCCTTACTCAAGGGCCCAACACGCATGGCCACGGCGGGGCTCGAACCCACAACCTCACGATCATGAATCCTGTGCTCCACCGCTAGACCACACTTGCGGTATACTCTCTTCATATAAAAGAGTGAAAACCACTCGAAGTTGTCCCCCATAGGCCTATGGCTCTTTAACAAGAGTGGGGGATAAGTCACTCTTTCAGAGTGTTTTCACTATGGGTCATAGTGATAAACCACTCCAAAAATGCAAACTTTACTCTTAAAGAGTGAGAAAAAAACACTCAAAAAGAGTTTCCCCATGGCTCTCTAAAAGATTGTTTTTTTTCACACTCTTTTACATTAATTTTTGGAGAGTATGGCGTCACAGTGCACATGGCCTATACCTTTCACAAGAAGAGCCCACACAGCTGAGCCCATTGGGTCCGTTTCTGTTTTAGATAAGTTTTTAGGCTTCTGATTAAGTCTTTAGGGTTTGTTCTCGTCAAGGAGTTGACAACATTTTGTTAAAAATTTCATCTTTCCATGAGTTATACCAGGGTCCATAATTACTTGTGGTTTTGATCATTTCAGTTTGACGACCAGAAACGTTTGTTGACCTGTTCAGAGCCGGCCGCAGAGAGCAGGCCTAGCAATGGACACAACATATGATAAAGGTATTAACATGTACGGTAATGAAGGGAGTTTATCAATTTGTAAATTGGGGATAAATGTTGACTTGCACATCCAGCCTTTCCGATGACGACTTCATCTCATCGTGATATTCTTTAATCCCCTGCACTGTCAAAATAATGTCAAGATAATGGATTTTCCCATGTTAGAAAACAAATTTGCTTTCGTCGCGTGCCCACAAGGTCGAAGGAAATCAGCAGGGCTCCTTTCCGCACTCGTGAAAAGAATATTAACTGTACTTCGGGGTATACCGTCCCCCACATTTTGGGCCGAATCGCTGTGATGAATCATGGGCTGTGCCGTACATCTTTTGTGCTGGACGAAAGCAACATTTTCAGTTTTTATTTTGTGCCCCCCCCCCCCAAAAACCCACCGAGGCCAGAAAGTAATGCCTATGGCGATTTAAGGGGTTTTCCCAAAGGAACAAGTGACAAAACCTGGACAAATTGAGAGCAAATGAACCGAATGTTTAGCCCTGTACATTTCCAAGAGACCGCTTTCGCTGTTTGCCGTCATGATGCATTTATGCGCATGCGTGCAAAATTATGAATATATTAGCAAAAAGGTCCCTACATCACTTCTACGTTATTACGGCATTGTTTTCCGTAATTTATAACGTTTGGAGCCGTTATTTTACGACTTTTTTTCCCGAATACTTAATACTCATGTAGATGTTTCCGTCACTCTTTCTTTTGATTGTTGAAAAGGGTGATCCGGGACAATTTTAACTCGGCTTGATGGTTATTCCACCTGTTTGAAAATGACACCATAATGACCCAGTGATTTCACAGGATGTTTGATCCTACAATTAAGTGAGAAGACTTCATTTCATTTTGGCGGTTTCCTTTTTGAATGTTTGCAAATGGTGTCCATTAATTACCTTTAAATAAATCTGCCGTAACAGTTCTGTCGTTATTCCTTCTGTGGTTATAGCGGTTGCTGAGGCGCTCCTTGATAACATCAGAGAAAGAAGTATCGTTGATGTCGTTCGCTTCCTAAAAACAATCCCCCAAGAGATTAGGAATCGTCTGTTCCCGTTCACGGATGAGAACAGGAAGATCGCCCGTAAGAAGCAGGACCCAAGTGAGTTATGGGAGAGGTTTCCCCATCCCTTCCTTCAAGCGGCCTGTGAGCACGGAGATGTGAATATTGTGCACGTCTTGTTGGATAATGGCGTGGACGCAAGTCATCGCACGGACAGGGTGAGTTTAATCTTTCAATATCCAGAGTCCTTTCACGATTCCTTACAAATAATCTTAGACCTGGAACACTCCTCATGCGTTGATTTATGGGAGCGAAGAAGCGAAGACGCCCTCGTCAAGAGAGATTTTACGGCATAAATTACTATAGGCACCCTTGAAATCAGTGCCCAAAATTCCTGATCGGAAAAGTTCACACGGCGCACTTCCAGAACCATCGCGCGATACCACCTGTAGATTACAATATTATTGAGACTTGGCAATCCGACATTTCTTGCAGATTTTAGGGAAATTGGTCAAAGAACAGAAGAAATTACAATTTTGGTACAATGTACGGCCCATCCCGTATGGTTCTCAAAAAATACCAAAGGTTACCCGTTCCCAATCGGGTTTTTTTCCATGACTATATTAACCAGCCTATATCACAAGTGACAGTTGGTGAGTCAGGCATTTAGTCAGTCAGTGGATATAGGTACACAGATGACAATAGGCTGACCCTGTCGTACCTCTTTTATACTTCAGAAATTCAAGTTTGTGGTTTTTTTTATCCCTGCCCAAAACACATGGAAAGACCGCTATATATATAATGGTGAAGAGCCGGGCAGTGATTTCGATTAGGATTAATACCCATAACGCCAATGGATGGGCTTAATCCGCCCCATTGCGTAGACCAGATAAATGAAAAGACCACCAGTAAAATAGCCATTCTTTACTATAGGCTTGCCTTGTGAATATACTAAATTACTGGGACATTAAAATGCCTCAAAATGTAATTGATTGTTCTTCTGAATGTTGTGAGATCATCCGAGAATATAATCATTCATATTATACCTCACTTTACTTTGAATTAATAACATTATAAAAATGTATGATTATGTGCAGGAGGGGACAGCATTGGAAGTCGCTAGCAGACATGGCAAACTGGACATCTTGACGGCTCTGATTGAGTGGACGCCAGGTAGGTATTGCTCGCGAAGGGGATCATTTCTGTTCCTTTTCGAATGGTCCGGTCCCATGCTAACCTCAATCTTTTGAAGGGTCATTATCAAAGTTATTTTTTGTGTCAAATTGCAGAACTCATTGAGGATGAAGACACCGTGAAGGATTTAATGGCCATAGCTTGCCTCGCTGGACACCGAGACATAACTGACTACTGGCTGGACAAACTTACTGAACTCAAGAAGGGCGAAGCACCTTGCAAGGAGGACTTTGTTGCGGCAAATGATCCACTCATTGCGGCATGCAAAGGTAATTGGAGGTAGTGTTTCGAATTTGTGGAATGGTAAGGCGTGTGCACGAGGGAGTCTGATTTCATTTTTCCCTGAAAGGATTCAATCAATCAGAAGGTCAATCAATGCTACATTATGCTTCATAATACTTGCTTCTCTCCACCAAGGAATATATCATGGACGCATACACTCTGCAACGTTCGGGGTCAGATGTCAACAGAAAACCTTTGGAAAAGTGTCATTTTGACCCAGAAAAGTATCAGGTCAATTACGACCGGGATTCCGGATCAACTTGGACCTTTTTCAGATTGTACGATTGACTTCGTAGGCCTGTGTGTGGATCATTGCTCACAGTCTAGACTGCCTAAGGATGCCTAGTGCACAGAAGTGTGCTGTGATCAATTACAGAAGGTGCAGGTGCGGTTCTTTAGCCTATATTTTGGCGGGGCTAGCAGGGGTGGATTCAGAAATTATTGTAGGGAGGCGTGCTGAAATGTAGACCGTTTTTTCTCTGGACACTTAGGCCTCCAAAAATCAGTAGATGGGGTGGAGTGTGTGTGTGTGTGTGTGGGGGTCTCGTACCACATTTTCAAGTGCTGATAACATCCTACAATCATACACACATATAACACCTTATAGTGTGCAAATGCCCCCTTCTCACGACTATATATTTTTGGGGGTGAGATAATTCGCAAGTCAACTTCTAAAATTGGCTACTGCAATGTTTTTGTTTGTTATTGAATTTTTTTGGGGGGGTGGGCTAGACAAAATTTGGGGGGCTACAGCCATCCTAGCCCCCCCCCCCTCACGTAGAGCAGCGCCCGAAAAGTTTTCAGGGAAGATGAAATAATAGGCACCCTGTTCAGTGGTATTATCATGTAGTAAGTAGAATTATTGTTTTGGTAAAAGCGCATACTTTCCGTACAGGGGGACACTGTTATCTCGCTGCTTATCTTCTCGAGAGAAGAGTGACAATTGTGAATGTAGAAACTGCTGTCAGAACTGGCCAGAAGTTTCCTGATCTTCTACTGCTTTGGTGTCAAAAAGAAGCGCATGAAATAGAAGGACGGCAAAAGGTAAAATGATGGCAAAAATCTAGTCAAAGGCAGAATCAATCTTTCCCGGTGATTACGCAAACCAAAAGTAAACTCTTGACGTGTAGATGTTTTGGGGTTTTTTTTATTGGGAACCTAAGTCTGTGCTTTTTTAATAAATAAATATATGAAGGGAGAAGTTCCATCTACAATGATATTTAGATTTGTTTCGTGATGTAATCGATAATATATTTCAGTGTACACCTTAGAATATTTTAGCTAACAAGATCTGGTATGTTTGTTTGTATTTTCCTCTCAGAAGTATGTTGCCCAATGGAGCGCTCGTCAGTTGCATCACTTTGACGATACTTGGCTCACTAATCCAGACCTACGTGCGCTGGTCCAAGTCAACCTATCCATCAATGCACTGGAGACGATCCCAACACCGTTGCTATGGGGAATGCCATGCTTGGAATCATTGGACCTATCCCACAATGCAATGAGAAAGCTCCCTAGCCCAGATTCTTTAACGGCGCTTCAAGAATCGAGGTGAGAAAGATATAATCAGGAACTTCTAAAAAAAATTAGGCGGGCTGAACATTACACGCAATTATTCAGTCAGTCATAATTGAATATTAAAATGAGACCGATCACCAAAAACTAACAATAGGGACTCAATAGTGTGATGGGCATGGGTGACACAGGGTGCCCCCCCCCCAAAAAAAGGTAACCGACAAATGGGGGTATTATTATTAATCTATGAGCTTATTGACCAGTTTTATAGTTGTAATCTAATCATGCATCACTGAGTAACATTGTCTTTAAAAGGGTATGTGAAAACCCTCTTTGGACAGTTTGATATGATGTGACGGGTGATGTGACCAGTGGCGCACCCAGGATTTGGATGGGGGGGGGGGGGGCTCACAAAAAAAGGTTTTTTTTGGAGGGCGGACTATTTTGACGATGGTGGCGCCACTCACACCCTATTATACCACTCGAAAATAGGCCACATACATATCAACAAGGTCAAATCGTGGAACAAAAAAAAATACAAAACCTCTGGGGGGGGCCTCAAGCCCCCCGAGCCCCCCCCCCCCCTCTCTTGGGTGCGCCACTGGATGTGACTGTGCCTTTGATGATACAAGCATGGCATTTGGCACACAGTCAGAGTATGTCATGAGAAAGATATTTGGCTATAGGGCCATCGCAGATTTGTCCTTTAAGAAAATATAGGTAAAATAACAAGCAATGGCAGCCATTTTGAAAATTTTGGAAATTGCTTGTTATTCTACCAATCTTTTTCAAAGGACAAATTTGCGATGGCCCTTTAGCCAAATATCTTTCTTAAGACATACTCTGACTGTGTGCCAAATGCTTTGCTTGTATCATCAAAGGCACAATTCCCCCAAATATTTCTCCTATCTGCTCACTATAAGACAACTAGGTCCAAGGCACATTTAAGTTATGAAAACATAATTGTTGCATTGTGCTGCAGCTTGAGTTGCATTTTTAAAAGTCAAGGAAACAACTTAGTCATGCCGTGGAATGGCCTCCCTAGTTACCGGATGTAACTTTTTGTTTTACTCCCGTTTTGTGGGTGTATTTAGAAGACACAAGGTTCTCAGCAGTCCGCCACTAAACTTTCAGGATCATTGCAGGGCCACCTTTATCAAAAAGTGGACAGTTTACGTAAAAAACCTGCTGTGCAATGATGAGACAGGCCATGGTAAATATGCGCCGCCGCGGTGAACTCTGTGTTAAAAGGGCAGGTAGACATGTGGAAGGTGATCGTAGTGACAAAGGTGTTAAATCCTCAATGATTAAAATTCTCATTTGATACATATCCTGCTTTTTCGCTCGTACCCCCCGCCCTGCAAACAGGATGCTGGGATACTCTGATGAATTCACGCTCTGATTGGTTGGATTTTGCGTGACCAGTGACCTGCGCGTCATCAAGGTCATGATTCTGCAATGTTTGAAACGGCCGTTAAGACTGATTCATTGCTCTTTTATTCCAGTTTAGAGATTTTTTTTCTCGTTGAAAAGCATAATAATGTAGGAAATTCTGTAAAACTTATCTGTGCTGTAAATTTACAATTCCCGTCACTCGCTCAGGCTCCGTTTCGAATCACGAACGGTCGGATTGCATTATGCGACGCTCAAAATTTTGTCCACATGGTCCGCAATAAAACAGAAATTACATCCGGTATGGAATGCGCGCAATTCTATAGGAAGTTTTCAGATAGCATTTGCGCACATTGTCTAACTGCGGTCTTGAACAGCTGCAGCCATGCAGATGCTTTATACATAGGTCATAGGCCACTTCTTTCACAAGATTCTGTGAAGCTCATCAGAGTATCCCAGCGTCATGTTTGCAGGGCGGGGAGTACGAGCGAAATCCTGCCTTGTTCACGTTTTCCTCATACATTGTATTAAGAAACGTCATGATATTGAAACCGGGTAGCAATAAATTAAAGTAAAATTGTATTATTATTATAATTATTTTTAAATTTTAATTAGAAGGCTAGAGTATTCACGTTGTCGAATTCGCAGATTAATTTTGCAATATTTCAGCAATAAGTTGTTTATTAAAAGAGCCTGTACAGACCCGCTTTAATGCCATAGTTTGAACCGACTGCCTTCAACCTCACTACATAATATTTATAAAGACATCCCTGTTACAGAGTTGCAAAGTAATTATTATTTTTGCTTACACAGGTTGACATATCTGAAGGTTTCCCACAATAAGCTTGACAATGCTCTCTTAGAGATTTTCATGCTGCCACTGCTTGAGAACCTGGATCTGTCTCACAATCGCATCACAAGTCATCACAGACGCTCCGTCTTCAAGCTGGTCCAACCAGGTCAACCAAGATGGAAAACATGCGTTTCCCCATTCTGTTTTTTTTTGTAAAACCAATACAGCAGAAATGTTACTCCTTACACTACCATGGGAATAAATATGTCCTTGGCCAGTTTTAAACAAGTACGTTTACAACTGGCTAGGTGCCTGCGCACGGATAATGTCCTGAGCCGAATGTCTTGTTCATAAATACCTTTGGGTCAAACAAGTCAAACAAGTAAAAACAATATTTTGTTTTATAGGTTTCCAACGATTTTGTTCAAAACTTTTACTTTAGGCCTATGTTTTGTGAAACTCCTATGTTTATGGTATGTGCCTCGCACGAGTAGTATTAAAAATGTCCTTATATTATAATTATGGAGATTGGCGGGCGCGTGGTGCGCACTGCGCGATGTGGCGAAAAACGCAGTGGCGCAGGTGTAGTGTGAATTTAGGACTCTCTCAAATACTGATAGTGCATGCCTAAGTGAAGATAATAATTAGGATTGGCCCCGTGCCATTTGAGTCGAATTCGTTGTTAATTCCAAGCAACGGACAAAAATGGCGGCTGGACAGCGGTAAAGATCTAGTGGATCCAAAATATCAACTTTTGAAGTCTAAACATAACTACCTCCGTCAAGGAGGTTATCTTTTCCTCGGCATTGGTTTGTCTGTTAATAAGATAACTCAAAAAGTTATGGACGGATTTGCATGAACATTGTTAAGGGGTGGTCCTTACAACTACAAATCGATTAGGTTTTGGAAGTGATCCGGATCTGGGTCTCGATCCTGGATTTTTTTTAAAGGATTCTTCACTATCTATGCGAGTAATTCTTTTGGGGTACTGACAACATGGCGGGGGTTGCGCTCTCTGAGTGCTTTCTAGTTAGTTAGTTAGTTAGTTATCTCCTTGCGACTTCAGTGGCTATAATTCCAGCCCGATGTTGTTACTTTTTGCGAGTGACGGAAAAGCAGTAGATCTCAAAAGTAAGTCTCAGTCCGAAAAAAAGCGTTTGTCAATGTCTATGGCCACGGCTACAGACGTCACGTAAGGATCCTGATGGCCCGTGTTTAAGCGGTCGATTAGCACGGCTCTGGTAGCTAACCCGTCTGCTTTTACTCTAGTCGATCCGGGTGAGCTGCCCGAACGCTCCCATTATTTGGAGAGTGACTGGTCAGATCAGGGGCCAGATTTCTTGACTTTGTGACAGGAAAAAAAAAAGTTTTTGAAACCAATCGGTGCTTTATGAACCGTTTAAAACCACCCAGGCTGTCGATCAACAGGATTGGACAACCTGTCGTAGATATTTTTGAATTATATATCAATATCTTGGGAATTAGTTTTAGTATCCAAAATCCATTTTTTTTTCATCAGATGAGAGTGAAAGTGTGTGGGACTGCAGCAGCCTGGCGGTGTTAAATCTGTCCTATAATAAGATCATCCACATTCCTCCTGGCATCAGCACTGCCAAGAGTTTGAAGAAACTCAATGTTTCTAATAACAGACTATCAGAGCTTCCTGCTGCCTGGGATTGCCCATTGGTAAGTATCCGAACCATTGCCAAAGTGTGTCAGAGTAACATTTTTATTGGGGCAAAATCTACTGTGAGAAATAAAGAAGAGAAAGTCCTATTTCGTAAGGGCCAGTGCAAGGTTGGGGGTGCCCAATGGGATCACTCCCCTCCCTTGACGCCTGTGCTCCTCTCAACCACCACCACCACCACATCTCCCCCCCCCCCTTTATAGGGAAATAAAATTGAGCTCATTTTATCGTTAACACCCTAAAAAAAAAACAAAAAAAACTGACGTGGTATTTAGGCAAAAAGATAGATTTCGACGCGGGGTAAGAAATTATTGGTCGTTTCCATAGACCATGTAGAAAAAAATGCACCCATTCCCACTAATGATCATAATTGCAAAACATTCAAAGCTTGCAAACATGACAGAGTATATACCCTGCTATATATATTTCATAATGGCATTGCATTTCCGAAATGGCGGACGGACCCCCGGGCCGCGCTATTTTTTTCCATACCACACGCTGCTAGTATATATAGAATTATGCTGGAGGGCCATATATACGCAATAGTACCCCACCTTGTCTATACAATCCAAGCTTGAAGAAACAAAAAAGCAAAAAAAAAACAAAAACTGCGTGGCCGTGTCAATTCCGGAACTTGGGTCTGACCAGAGACCGGATATTTTTTTTTGGCCTTATATGTATCATTATTATTATTCGAAAGAGACTTTCAACCTGTCCATCTCACAGAAACGCTTGAATGCCTCCAACAACAAGATTGGGAAAGTCCCTGACATGCATGAGTACTGGAATCGTTCCCTCGTGGACTTGAACCTCAGCCGTAACCACTTGACGGAGATTCCTTGGACTGTCTGTCAGCTGACTCTGCTGGTAAAGCTGAATCTGTCTGGCAATCAGATCACTGAGCTTCCTCCTGCTGACTACTGGAACATCTACAGCCTCACAGAATTGCTACTGGCTGATAATCGTTTCGAATTTACGGAGAACACGGCCTCCCCATCATCACCTGCCATGGTCAAGAAAAGAAGGTTTGAATGAAAAACAGTATTTTAGTTGGTTGGATTGTTGGTTGGTGTTTGTAGAATACAAATTCGTATGCAGAGAGATATCTTGCCGTTGTCTTACCACAAACATTGCACCGTTTACTGTTGTGTTTTTGTGAGGTTTGATGAAGAAAATTATTATACAAATAAAAACCTAAGGCCCCAATCAGTATACCATGTCATTTTAACGACGTAGGTGGGACGTGGAAATTGCAAATAAACCGCGCCTTCGGCCTGGTTTAAACCAGCCATCAGTACTGTTGTCTCGCATTGCCTTTTCCATTATTGATTATTAAACTCATACTTTTTAAGATCCCTCAGGTTCTTCTCAAGGGATATAAGTCAAACAACCAGTTTGGAAGTACCACCGAGCGGAGATGCCACAGCTTCATCGGTTGTCTTCCCAGAGAGCTTCTGCGATTCTCTGTCGACCCTGGACCTGAGCAATAACCAGCTACGGGACGTGCCCCCTAGTCTTTGCAAATTGGCTTGCCTACAAAGACTGGATCTCAGTGGGTATGCACATGTACATTTAGATCACCGTCAATATTACCTGCAAAGCGGTTAAAGAAAATGTATTTATCCCCAAAAGAGTAAAAACCACAAAGTTGGAGAACGATAACCTCAATCTAGACAGTGGCCCTGACATGAATCTAACAGGGGTCGTCAGAACTGGAAGGCAAAGAGCCACTGCATCATCACATAATACAAAAGCATGCATGGTTCTAAAATATAATTGTTTGTGTTGTGCAGAAATACAGGCATTGAGAAACTCCCAGACGATCTGGCGCGATTGAAAAGACTGTGGTCCCTCAAACTCGACGACTTGAAGATTAAGGAGCCAGAGACGCTTGTGCCTGTCATTCAGGCTGGGCAACTTCAGACAAGGGAAATCCTGGAGAAACTCAACGAAAGACGCTTGCGTTGTAAACCACACCGTGGTATGAAACTCATGTTGGTGGGGCCAGAGGTATGTACCAATATTGACAAATCCATAAGTTTGCCATTCAGTACCAATCATCTAGTCTTGTTACCGGACCAAAACATTATGACTATTCTAATAAGTCTTATAGGTCAGCTAGGCGCCACGGCACGTAACTAAAATTAGCAGGACCTGCGCGTTTCTGAAAACGTCCGAGGTTTTCCGAATACGTTTTCGTGGACACTCGGATATGTTCGGGTCTTTCCAAGTGGATTATGTTTTTTATTTACCTGTCATGTTTTTTATTAGTCCTAAAACAACATGAGTTCATTAATCCAAAGCTTGCATTCAATATTTTTAGTAACAGGCGTTATGCCCATGTATATATACATGTATATACCTATAGGTATACCTATATAGGTGTTGTGTGTCGAGTAAACACTTGGACGAGGACTAGGTTTGCTGCGTCGTGGTCTATTTCTTTTTTAGAATATGACGGTTACCTAGACTAAAATCCATTGTTAAACGTCAAGATTGTGCGGTCATGGAACCATACTACCAATCAGTCGAGTACTTTTTCCGAGTACCGAGTACTGCCGAGTACTTAGGTTGCCGAGTACGAGTACGAGTACGAGTACCTCCGAGTACAGGGACGGGTGTCCGAGTACGAGTACTTGTACCTCCGAGTACGAGTACGAGTACTTGTACTTTCGAGTACGAGTACGACAAATGGTTCATTGTGCGTAATTGGCCCAGGCCCAGTCGACCGATATACAGACCCACTCACGGCCAGCTGTTAAATATGTTTGTCCGAACTTGCACAGAGGGAACTCAGGATTTCTCCACAAGCCAATCAACCATTTCAAACTGAAAGTATCGATAAAATAAGGCCATGGTAAGTGAAGCTATAACATTTTCAACCGAGTACTGCTATTCGAGTTGGAGTACTTCAATGATCGAGTACAATGTCGACATGTCGAGTACGAGTACTTTGCTGCCCGAGTAAGAGTACCGTCATTTCGAGTACGAGTACTTTGACATTCGAGTCCGAGTCCGAGTACGAGTACTAAAAAAAGTACTTGAGTAGTACTCAAGTACGAGTACCGAGTACGAATACCACAACACTGCTACCAATCAAAAAGCGCAGCTACAGGGGGTGTATATAGGGTGCAGGGGTGCGATCTTCATTAGGGAGCTAAGGAAGGACACATCGCGTATCAGAAATTTTGCGTTTGCGTTTATTAATGGGTGTTACCAAATACCAATAGATATACAGGAACTTTCCCGGCTCACAAAATGGTCCTTGTTCATTATACCTGGGGATCGTTTATTATTAAGGAGGGATTAGAGGATAATTATTATTTCTTTGTCTCGTCAGAAATGCGGCAAGACCTCAGTGTTGTCCTGTTTGACCAAGAGGGAAGTTCTGCCCGATGAAGATCTAAACATCAATCTTTGCTCTTGGACTCTTCAGAACCCTGACAAAATGCAACAGAAGCCCTTGCCTACGAAGTTTTTGAAGCCTATTAATTTGTCTACGGATCAGGTAGGATATCTTTGTTCTGATCGATAATATTCATTTCTTTCAAACAATAAGGGTTTGCAAGAACACAAAAGCAATAACACAATGTTAAGAACGGTCAGAGAATGACACCTAAGAATAACGTGTAGCAATGCCTGGATTAAACTTGACAGTCTGTTACGACTAGATATTAGGGGTTTCAGATTCGGTACAATTTATCTTTTAAAAAAAATATAAAACTTTTATTTTTATACCTTGAACAAAAGGGATGTATCTGCTCCTGAAGTAGATCTTTTTCCTTGGCTTTAGAGTGTTTCTGACCAAAGCGACGTACATTTTTCGATGTGGGATCTGAAGGGAGGCAAGCTGGATACTATTATCCATCAGAGTTTCTTTACCCCCAAGACGCTGTACCTGTTGGTCTGGGATCTCAGAGATGGCTTGGAAGGTGTTGACCAGAAGCTAAAACCCTGGCTGCTTAATATTCAGGTAGTCTTTGTCTATTGACCAAAAGAAAACGACGAATTCTGTAAAGTATTATCAATTCATTAAAATATTCATATTTCCAATTAAACAAGAAATTTAGTTTAGGACGACTGCACAATTTTCCTCGTGAAGGCTTGGTTACAAATTGCAAACCCAAAATACGCAGCAAATGCAAGAAATAATGACATGTAAGCAAATCTGAAGTGTGGGGAATAACGTTTAGATTTTTTTTATTGTGGCTTCATTTAGTCAAGGGCATCGGAGAGTGTCACCATCATTGTCTCCACCCATTCAGACAAAACAAAGAAGTTTAAGTCGATCGCAGGTGCAATCATTAATAAATACAGTGGTCGAGATGGGTTTCCAGACATCGCTGATATTGTTGAGGTCACAGCAACGAGCTCTGATGGGGACGGCATTGAAGAATTACGGCGCATTATTTACCGGAGGGCTCTTGGAATGAGGATCAAAAAGAGCCGGTCTTCAGGAGCTGCTCCAGGACAGACAGACATTCCCCTGATTGGAAGAATGGTAAGACCGCCTTTACACAGGGCTGCGACCTTTGGGCCTCCCCTGGGCGACCATAAAACTGGCCAGATCGCCGTTGGAGGCTCAAAGGAGGCCAAATGGTTGCCTAGTTCGTTGTAGAGGTACACAGGATGTTCAGACATCGCCATGGACACCATGGTCGCCATACATTTTTGAACATGTTCAAAACAGTCGCACAGAGGTCGCCGAAGAGGTTGATTGCTCAAAGGTGGCTCAAAATGAGGCAGAGGGGAGACACAAGCATTGCCGTGGTTGCAGGATGGTCGCCGCGTAATAGATCCGTTCTGTTGCAAAGTTTACCGTCAATCTGGGCGATGCTTCTGCCTCCCTTGTGCCTCCCTATGCCTCCTTTGACCGACCAATAGCGTGCATTGAACGATGACTATGGCGACCACTGAGCCTCCATTCGGCGTTGGTTGTCGTATGTTGCAAAGGGGAAGCACAGGTCGCTCGAGCTCGACATGAAAATGCCCGAAAATTGCAGTTTTGGTGGTTCAAGGGAGGCACACGGATCGCTGGAGCAGTTACACAGAAACATGATTTTTTTAGTTTAGGCGACCATTGAGCGCCCTGGCCATTGTTTGGTCGCTCATAGTTGGTACAAAGGTCGCAGCCCTGTGTTAAGGGGGCCTAACTTTTTGCTTGAAAATAAATAGACCATGAAAAATGTCTCTTAAATGTTGCAGCCTACTTTTATCAAGATGCTGGTATCGATAAAAAAAATAATATGAAATGCCTCTAGTTTCTGGTCAGAGTTCGAGGGTGTACAAAATCTACACCAATGTTGACTGAAAGAGTTCATATGTAGACTCTCTCAGATGCCCTTGCCCCTAGCCATGTGTATCACCTGGAGTTCTTGCGTAATTCCCGGAGCCGTTTTTGAGCAGTAGCAGCGAACTCATTCGCTTGGTGCACGCACAAGAGAGGGCACCTTTTACCACTTTCAAGAGCCCATAGACATCTTTTTTTTTTAAATCTAGACCGGCATCTATAGTCTTTTGCGCTGCGTGTTTCCGTTAGTAAAATATTGCGTCTTGTTATTTAGCGAAAGTTCATTCTGCTCGTAAAAAAAACGCCAACGCTTCGTGCATCCCTCTCCTTGCACGTTATTGCGCCTCCGACGGACGTTTTAGTAAAATAGCAGTGATTGTGCACGGAGCCCATCGGTAGAACTGACATAGCTCCAGCTAAAGATTTAACAATGACGACCATTACTGAACCTTCTTTTGTTACAGACTTTCAGCGAACAACATCTGTATACTTGTATATTTTTCAAATGCTGATTTCCGAACTAAAAAAAGGTGATTCGGATTAATGAGATTATTGGGATTTCTTTTTGCCTTGTAGGTGCCTCACTCGTTCAGTGTTCTGCAAGAGATCATAGCAAATCAGAGTGTGCGTCGTAAGCACAGCAAGCCCCCTCTCCCACAAGTCTTGGAAGATGCGGAGATGATATACCACATTAAAAAGATTCCAGACAGTAAGATAGAAACCCAAGAGGATATCAGTGAAGGTAAACTTTTGCTTTGAAATACAAATACATGGAAATACAAATCTCAAAAAGCAGAAAAATTAACACTAACTTAATTCTTGGAAAGTGGCTTTCTTCCCATATATTCTTGCTTATACAGTATAGAAATATTAACTGCTCCGTATCCACTGAGCATTCTGTTTTCCCGAAGCGAAGTCCATACCACTCGAATGTTTTGTATTGCCTATACTTTGCATTGCAAAACACTAATTTTCCTTCAATAAAAAAATCGATGTTGTGAATTCTCTCTCAAGCTATTGAGTTTCTGAGCACCTGTGGCACCCTTGTACATTTCAATGACCACCTCCAAGGTCTAAGAAGCCTGTACTTCATCGATCCAGTCTGGCTGTACAACATACTCATCAACGTTGCCGACGTCAATTCGTCCTCCGTCAAGGAGGGGCGCATACACAGGTCCATCTTGGAGCAGGAATTGTTTCAGAATAGCGATTTTGGGGAGGGACGGTTTGAGGAATATCTACAGCTTCTGCAGAGATTAGACATAGTACATCAACTCAGCAAGGAAGAGTGAGATTTTTTTTTCATTCCATTGTTGGTACTTCATACATTCCTCAATTCAGTTATTTCTGTGGATTCCTTGTATCTCCTGCAGGAGGCACACCCCACTGATATTTCAACAGCTAGACCATAGAGTCTCTTTGTCATCCTCGTCAGTGGCGTCACCAGACTTTTCAGTTTGGGGGAGAACAGGGGGGGGGGGGCACCAGCATTTGATAGGGGGGAACTTAGGTGAATATATATATATTTTTTTACCAACCCAAATCTCTGATGGGGGCACTCGGGGAGGGCACTGGGCACGTGCCCCCCCCTTGGCGACGCCACTGATCCTCGTTGGCCGGGGGAGGCCTACTTTTGTACGTCATAAGACTACTGTGGCAAACTGAGTCCACTTTTTGACACTCATCGTCAGCCAGTCAGGTTGACTGCGTAGCCATTGTGACGTTTCCATACGCACTAAATATTCATGATTCCTGATGTACGAGGCCATTTTTTTCTGCAGCTTGTTACCCAATACTAATCAGTTCGTGTGGTGGTCAGCTATTTGTAACAAGCGATCGAATTGGACAGAAATTTTGTCAATTCGTGTCTGGAGGAGTCATTAGTATTACATCAACTGAGGTAAAATTAGTAAATAATTATGTGGACTCGGTTTGCCAGGGTATCGTCTTACGACATATACGAGTAAGAGTGGCTATAGCAAAGATGCTCTTTGTGGAATTGTAAGAAAATGACATTAATACTGCTAACTTAGTTGAAAGTATTAACATTGGCTTAAGGAAAGCTGGAGTTGCTTGAACATTAGTTTTGTGTTCAACCTAAATTTTAAAAGGCAATTCACTTTATGACTTCTGCTGCTGCTGAAGTACACAAACCAATATGAACAGGACTTTTATAATGTATATTATAAGCTTTGCTTTTCAAATCAACAAAGGAAGGTTTTTATGTGTAGGCTATAGCAAGGAATTAGATGTGGCAGTTCACCATCAACCATTAACATGACCAGCTTTAACCGCTAAGCTAGGACATGTTGATGTGGATTTTACAGGAAATTTGTTTATCTAAAGTTTTCAATTTCCTGAAGGAGTAATGTACCTTCTTCCACTCTCTTTGTGATAATGTTTAACTTTGTCCTATTCTGCAAAGATTCCTGATTCCGAGTCGACTTCCCAAAGACAAGCCGGGTCAGGATTACTGGATCTCACAGAGCGAGGACAGTCCATTTCAGGTCCTAGAACGCCATTATAGGTTAGCCTACGATCCGCCAGGATTCTGGAGTCGACTGGTGTCCAGAGTCTACGTATTCCTCAAGTTACTGGATGAGGAGGGAAGCAAGTGGACTAAGAGGGAGTCTCAAAAAAGCCCGGTGAAGAGAGGCGAGGAAGCAAGGAGGTCCCCAAGGTTTGTAACCTGCTACTTTAACTTGAGTAATTTAATGTTCCTTACTTCCCACTGCTTGTAAATTTCTCAAAACCTTCCAAAAAATGGCACCTGCATCTCAGTGTTTCATACCACAAGAAAACTTTTGTTTCTTGTGCTTTTCAGTAATAAAAATCATCATATTTTTAAAGCAACTTTATCAACAGCTCATATGAAGATGCAGAGACCCCAATAACATTCCACAAGGTCTATGTATTCATGATCTCATTCGTCATAGTATGTCAAACAGCGCATTCCTCACGGCAAGTCTAGCTCTACTACTCCGTCAATGCACCTCCTATTATGATACATAATCAGGATCATCAACCTCTACAGGACATTCAGTGACTTTGTCATCTTCATCCTCATCAGTTGAAATGCTACATATAAAGGTCACACTTCACTGCAACAGGTAAAACGTACATCAGATCTGGACTCAAGAACCAAAACCCTGTCGCGACCAGAGAGACTGCTATATCTATAAGGTCAACTAGGGCTCGCCTCATGTGCCTCATTCCCATATGTTGGTAGTTTTCCCATCTCACACAATGCACCCTAAACCAGCACAGTGGATCCGCTTTGCACTTAGCTCCTTCCCATCTCCACCCATTGCCTCAACTATACAGGGTGCCCCCAAGTACGGAACGGCGTACTTCCGATACCCTGAGGCTCAAACAACCTATACCAACGCATGGGGGAAAATGATACCGAGATCGCCAGATTGGGTCAAGTAGTTTTTGTTCTAGAGCCAATTAAAACAAAGTCAGGAGTAATTTTGTCCCGATGAATTACTAAATCGCGTACATAAAATATGTGTGCTTCACAAAATAGAACTTTTAAATCGGCACCTTTAAGATGACGTCACGTACGTGACTCGCGATGTCGTCATCCTGACTTCACTTATATTTTCTCTATAACACGTCCCTGACTATATATGTACAACCCAATCGAAACATTATTTCTCTAGATATATATTTTTAAAATACGCACCTTGTAGATGACGTCACCGTCACCCGTGTGATGTCATCATAAATCGTCAGTGCACACATTTAGTATGTGTTCTTGGTGTCAAATTTTTGTCAAAAATTACAAAAATTAAAAAAAAAATAAAAAATCATAAAGAATCAGCCGATGACATCGTCATGACGTCGTTTCGGATTTTACATAACAGTAGCATTATCTACCTATTCATGAAGTTTCATGACGATCGAACCTTGCCTTATATGTGTTTAAAACAAATCACACTTTTGATGACGTCATCATAACGTCACACATTTGTCATTTTTTATGCATACATTTATGACCTAACAAAATCTATATAAAATCACATGATGACGTCACGATGACGTCAATTAACACATCCCGGTCTACCTACATTTAGACCCATGATGACGTCACCATAACGTCATTCTTCGTTCATCCTCTTTGGTATAAGGTCTTTTGTTTTGCAAAGTTTCATTAAGATATAAGCTTTAGAAGTGACCAAAGTGGCTTCCAGAAAAAAGTGTACAAATTCCATGGGATTTGAGATAGAACAAGAAGGAAATTAACAGCACAAAAACAAAGGCTTTTCCGCATTTTTTGCGGAAAAGCCAAAATTCAATGGTGACGTATTACCCCAATATGTTTATTTCTTCATTTGAGAAATAAATCATCAGATTCTCTGGAAAAAAAAAAGCATACACCGTTACTGGGAAACTGGCTGTAGCTTGAAGTAAAGCTTCCTACGGTACGACGAATGATTTTTTTCACGTTAGGTTTTGAAAATGACACGTACGTTGTTTCCTATTCATAGTTTGAGCCAAACAATGCCAAGGGGACTGATGCTGACACACACCAACATCACTTATTGGCAGACGGGTGTGATTGTCCAACATGCATCCGGTGTTATCTCGTTGAAACCAGCCACCTTTGAAGACAAGCCTGGCATCTTAGTCCAGATTCAATGTCAAGTCGGCGAGTTTATAGCCATGGGGTTCATAGTGGATCAGATTGAACACCTCATTAAGGATTGGTACCCTGGTAAGTGCTGGTTTGTAATGTCATGGAATGTTTCGATGAATGTTTTAAGAGCGTGCAAGAAGACAGTGCTGTGTAATTGCTCTTCACGGCCCTTCTATTGTAATGGATCCACTGTTTCCGCAAAGAGCTTTAGGGTTTTACAGAACATTTTAATGTTGGTGCAGTTTCGTCAAGAGGCCTGTGAACCGTTCGACCACATGGCCTTAACTGGGTTTACCAAGCACACCCCCTCCCCTTCAACTCGTGGATAAAAAATTACAATTTGAACTTCTCCGGCAACGCTTTTATTTGCTCTTTTAAAGTTTTAGGTTTCTTCTTTACCTTTTCTCTCCACTTCGGTTAAATTTTAACGGATTTTTTTCTCCCGGGAATGTCACATTTTCGTCTTCACGAACACTTCTTGGTACGGTACATTGTAATTGAAAGTTAACACTGTGAATGGGAATGGGACATTTTGTGAAAAGAGTTCAAGTTCGCATTCGCATTCACATTTCCAATTTCGTGAAAATGTTTTCCCAATCGTTTGAAAAAGCGTGAAAATGTTTTCCCACTTGTGTGAAAAGGCGTGGAAATGTTTATCCACTGTGGGGAATTCTTTTCACATTTTGTGAAATGAAAATGAATTCGCTGGGAAGAGAAAAAGTGTGAAAAGAAAGTTCCATTTCCAGGTTAACTTTCAATTGCAACAACTGTATGTTACTGAATTATAAACATCAACAAATCTAAACAACTTTTAAAAAACCTTTATAAAACACGAGCCGTTTTGTTATATTTTTCAATAGGCCTGGATCCCAGCGGCACGACTGAGAAACAATTTGTTGAGAGATTTGTCCCATGTCCGGTCTGCAAAATTACAAAGTTCTCTGTCAGCAAACTCGCCTTGGAAGCCGCTTTGCAGGTTATGGATGAGGTGAAGTGTCCCAAACATCCCATGGAAGGCGTAGCTTTACCTAAACTCCTCCCTGATTTCTTTTTGATGGACCTACCAGTCAGGATCCTTGATAAGAAGGCGTTTGAATTTGATCCCTGGACCAGTGAGTTACTCGGCAGTGGAGGATTCGGTGAGGTCTTTAAAGCGAAATATCGACATGAAGATGTCGCTGTCAAAATGCTGGCTAAAAAAGCGATTTTGTGTGGCAGGCCAGAATCGGGGGTGCATATATCTGGGAGGGAAGATAACAGCAAAACGTCTAGCAGCAGTAGCAGTCAACGAGACAGCGGCAACCAATCCGTATCGCCAAAGTCGTACGATGAGAGTATCGCCCCTGATGAGATGCTGGTCATGGAGGGATTCTCCAACCTGCGCAGTGAAGTGGCCACCATGTGCAAGCTGCGACATCCCTGTATCATTCAGCTCATTGGGATATCAATCCAGAATCTCTGCTTTGCCATGGAGTTAGCACCACTGGGAGACCTTGCAAAACTACTCCGTCGAGAATCCGAAAGCCATCGAGAGAGTTTTGTGAGAAAGGAGAGGGCTTATGGGACTATTCTAGACCGTGTTCTGACCTTTAAGATCGCCATGCAGGTAGCGCGTGGGGTGTCCTACCTTCACAACAAGAAGATAATCTACTCTGACCTGAAGACTAACAATGTGTTGCTGTGTTCCGAGGACGTCGATGCTAACGTCAACATTAAACTGACCGATTATGGGGTAGCTCGGACCATGGATTTGCAGGGAGCCAGGGGACGCGCTGGTACTCTGAGATTCTGTGCACCAGAGATACTACGAGGAAGAATGTTCACAGAACAGGTATATTACTAACCCCACTCTTTCCCGAGCATAAATACCATGAATACCATGAATAATTAAGCCCGATATACATTAAATCATTTTGTTAGGTTACATAAATATACATGAGTGGAGGGAAAATGATAAATGAGAACATTTTGTTCATGCATTTCGTTCCGGACAAAGGCAAGAAACGAACTGCTATAAATCCCTAATAAGACTTTGCAATGGACCGATCCACAAAGCACCGCCCCATGTTGTTCTGACCAATCACAGCCGTAATTTATGTCCGACGTGCGTGCACTAAAGTCCGACATGCGTGCACGCGCGTATGATGCGCGCGGAAGGAAAATGCAGCGTGGGCATTGGAGCGGCGCGGAGCACGTGTTAATTTGCCCACGTGCGCACAGGGCGGAGCTTACTGGATCGGTCCATTGAGAGAGTGTGGCTTGAAATTCAACCAGGTTAACTAATTTACATTGTTGTCTAGGCGGACTGGTACTCCTACGGTATGTTGCTGTATCACCTGATGTCCGGTGCATGGCCTTACGACCACCTAAAGCCTGAAATAGATATCCAAAGCGCTCTCAACGCCGGCACCAAGCCAAACTTTCGGCTCCGAGACTATATGATCATCACCATGTTCCCATTTCTTGAGAGATTAATGGAGAGGTGTTCGAATGATAACCCACTGCAGAGGCTCAGTGGGGATGATATCGCCAAGGCAATGAAGAACGGAAGTTTCACTTGCTTGGAGAATGTCATCAGTTTAAACGAGGAGGAGGTATCGTGTGTGCATCTTGGCTCAGGCGAGAGCGATGAGGTATCCATTATTCATCCGAGCTAACCAGGGCAGTCTCACGCCGTAAGACGCTTCTGCAAACCCAGTCCGACTATCTTTTGCAATTTTGGAACTCATTGTCAACCGATCAGATTCTCTGCGTACACCCCGTTATGTTTTCCTATACATGCTGTATATTCAGCACGTCTGGAATTGAGGGTCAACTTTAAAGTAGGAAAGCGCTTTTCAGAACAGCACAGCTCGCTGTAAATGTATGTGGTAGGACATTCGTGAAGAGCGATCTGATTGGTCAGAACTTATGTCGTGGAAGTGTTTATGAATAATTAATCTCACTAGGTCATCATAGGAATGTTATACAGTATATGGACTTACGTGAGTGATACTGCCCGGGCTAGCAAGGATGTTTAAATGACATGTACTTTGTTGACTTTGGATATATTCTGCCGACTCTCCTTTTAAAAACTTAAATAAGGGAATAAATGTGTGTTTGGGAGGTATTATAACACTCTGTTTAACACCAGTTGGAGTCTGGATGGGTTCGCCTCGGTTAATCATCAGCATTCCAGACTCCAACCAGTCTTAAACAGAGTGTTTAATACCGACCAAGCACATATTTATTCCCTTTTTATAAATACCTTTTCGGTAAAAAACAAAACAAATCTTTTCCGTCCAAAAATCAAAGCAAGTCAAAAACTAGACATTGCTAACCATTTTGTTCAACAATGTTACTTCATGTTGTATCAAACACCCCTCTGACTATAATATGGAATGTCCCTCTACACTAATTCCTTACCTTATATTATAAGGAGATTGGCGTGCGCCACGGTGCGCGTCGCGCGTACTGCGCGATGTCGCGCAAAACGCAGCTGGGCGGGTGTAGTGTGAATTTCGGACTATGGAATACTGATTCACTGGTAGTATTGCGCATACATATGTGAGGAATGTGAACGTTCAACCCTCAACCAATGAAACGTTAAGGCACCGGATTTCATGGGAGTCCAAATTTCAAGTGACACTGGAAAAGTGTTTAAGACCAGCTAGCCATGTCTTTATCATACATTTAAGACCGGCCACGTGACGGGCTCTCGACGGATAGGAATGGATGAACTGTTTTAGGTATTTATGAATAATGTTTAATGCAACAAAGTGAGGCTTTTGTGTATTTATGAAATGTCTTCTATAATTCTCAGATTAGGTCATTGTTTATGACTTTTCACTACAAACTTAACAGAATGCGTGCCCTGTACTCTTTGTTTATGTTGTCAACAGACAATGGTCGTAATTTAAATCCCATTCATTCAGATTTGTCAATGACAGGAAATGTAATGAATTTAAATTGGTAAAATGACTCTTCCTTTTGTCAGAACTCGGATTATTTGTGGTTCTGGACTGGTGAGGGTGCAAGTCGTCGGTTTGCAAAAATCAACGTCAAGTTTTTCACCGAAGGAGATGTCAAGACAGAAAGACTCAGCCCGGGCTCGCGAGCTAACTGTATGGTGCGAGTGGGAGACTGCCACCTTGTAGGCACAGAGGTATATAAATAACATTGAAAGTATCGCCGGAAAATGCTGGGTTCGCTTCGTCTGAATATTAATTTGTCACACTTGTGGCTGGCCACAATTTAGTACAACAAAAGGGCCCCCCAAAAAGTGTCCGGTTTCTGGTCAGCTGCACGCGCGTCGCCGTAGCCATGCGCGTCGGCAAAATTAAAAGTATTTTATTTCAATGTAAGGTGATGTCTCAAACCCGCCTAACTCACCGCTGCTGCACAATTAGTACGTGTTTTTGTCAAGGGCGGATCCAGGGGGGGGGGGAGCCAAAGGGGGCCATGCCCCCCCCCCCAAAAAAAAAACGAAACCAATTTTTTTATTTTTATGTGACATCGCAATAAAGGCAGGCAATGAGTACACCACCATCTTTTCCTCAAAAAAACATTGGTCAAAGTGGTCAGAAATTGCCTCAGATCGCACCACAGAGCATCTAGAATTCAACAAATTTTCTGAGCCCTTAAGCGGGCCCCGAACCCCACGCCGTAATTTTTTTGACCCACTTTTTTTGGAACCAAATTTTTTTGGCCCCCCCCCCCCAAATTGTGTTCTGGATCCGCCCTTGGTTTTTGTGGGCTCTCTGAGCTCCAATTGATTTTGCACTAAATTTAGTCGAGCACCATTTGCAGACGGTGTTGTAATTTTATACTTGTGCGTCTGGAAGCCAAACTGAGGGAGCGATGGTCGTGTTATCTGGAAGCTGTAAACGCTTTTTAATTAGCGAATTGTAAGCAGTGGCGACGCCAAGGGGGGGCCAGGGGGGCACGTGCCCCCCCCCCCCCTGGAAAACCTTGTGCCCCCCCGAGTGCCCCCCATCTGAAATTTGGGTAGGTAAAAAAAATATATATATATTCACCTAAGTGCCCCCCATCAAATGCTGGTGCCCCCCTGTGCCCCCCCCCCCCCCAGACTGAAAAGTCTGGTGACGCCACTGATTGTAAGGGAGCAGACTAATTACCAGGCTGGCAGCACAATCATGTCGATGTCGCTGTATGGTCTGATGTAACCGTTTTTTTCTGATTTTTGTCTTGACTATCCAAATTTCCCAAGGAATTTTCGTGTTGGTCGAGATCGTAAGTGGGTGCAAAATTCTCAAGCCTTTATGGCCCTATACCGAGGCTACCCCAAGCTCCACTCTGAAGGACATTTTTGAGAGTTTTAAGGGGATCGATGCGTCATTTGCAACATCAACCAATACATGAAGAAAAAAAGTTAAGGGAAAAAAAGCCCGCCTCCTTCACCACTTTTGGGGCAAGCTCCATAGCAGAAACTGGAGACTTTTTTGGCCTAAAGATGGTTCCTGACCATTTTGGTTTCAGGTGTCTGCAGGTATAGTGGTCATCATGAGTAGGTATAGTCGGGCTCTATACCCGATGTTCCCCAATACTTATGTTCCCCAAAGTCCTTAGGGTTAGGTTAGGGTTAGGGTTGGATGGTTAGGGTTAGGATTGGGGAACATAGGTATTGGGGAACATATGTATTGGGGAACGTATGCACCCGGTATAGTCAGTGAGTCAGCAAGCCAGTAAAAGTCAGTTCTAGTTACAAAGAGGAATGTAGACTGGTCCTCTGGGACCAACAGAGACAAGAGGGGAGACCCCTTAATTTTAACCCGAGACGATGACAAACCCGAAAAGGCATAAATTTCTATAGACCTAAGATCTAATGAGGTAATGGCTTTGTTTACGTATGCACCTTTCTACGGGAGCGAAGTCGGGACGCCATATGTAGTAGGGACCGTCTACCATGCAGGAAAGCGCACATGTAAACAAAGCGTAACGTCATTAGGTCTCTCAAAAGGAAGGCCAAAACGTAAAGTATCAGAAATGTACTGAATATTTCAAAAAAAAAAATCTATACAGTGATATTAAAATCGGTATGTCATTGTCATGGGTGAACGAGTAAACAAGGCCTTTATGGAAGAGGTCAAAATCAGCATTGTGACAAGTTTTTACCTGAGTGGCAAAGGCACTCAGACAGATTTCATTGATTTTTGTTTTGAAGAACAACCGCATTCAGCTCTTTGGACCACAAGCCGTCGATCAGCAGGGTTTCAACGTGGATGCTGAGGTTCTCTCCCTCTGTTATCTACCCATCAAAGACAAGGTGAATTAAGCTTAAGGGCACATCGCCCTGCAATCGCAGAACATGGTTTGCTTTAAATTGTTTACGAAATACATTTCAATGGTCTAGTTGAAAGGAACCTAATCTCCTATACCGTTCCTTAGAAAAGAGGACCAAAACCCGGTTGTTGACTTCTGACGTGTCGATATTTTGTGGCATACGCATATGTAGTTCCAGTCGTAAATAAGTCTCGATTATCTCATGTACACGAGATCCGTTCGCAGGAGATAATCAATTAGTGAGATTTTCCGAAAAGCCTGATCATGACATAAAGTTTGCGTGACACATGACGCAATTGAGCGGATTCCTAAATAACTCACATTTTGCGTATTGTACACAAATATTGACTTCATGTTTCGAGTAGTGTAGTAAAACTAGCCTCCCTGAGTGATCCATGACTCTTTATCACCGTGGGCAAACATAGTGAAGGCCATGTGGCTCGCTCTCGGCCAATCAAGATACAGAATCTGTGGGTGGGGTGTTGTATTAGGTGATTTATATCTCAGCCAGTTATCTTGTACGCACAACATAATTCATTTATCTCGTGCCTGCATAAGGTACATCGCGCCTAGGGTACTAAAAAAAATTACATTTACATTTACATTTAGGCCTACTTTATTTTTCGGGAAAATCAATAAAAACCAACACACACATGTACAAATTAAAGGACAACAACAGAAAACAAAAGGAATCTAACAGCTCCCGAAGGATCGCCCGAAATAGACATAGTCTCTGTTGAGGGGCTCTCCCGACTAAGAGGTTCACACACAAAAATGAATTGAATTAAATTAAATTTAAAAAAATAACATTAAACAAACAAAAAACCTTTAAAGAAACCTAAAAAAAGAAACTGACTACTTAAACAATAATACCATAAAGGATTAAACAAACTCAGTAAGGTAATACAGTTAAGTTGTGCCACATTTTTGTTTTAATTGTAGCACAATATAATCTGTGTGTCGTGAAATATTTTTTTTTATCCAGGACACGCAGAGGCTTCTGTTCGCTGGTTTGGCTGATGGCCACGTGGTTATCTGGAGGCACAATCCAGCAGCAACCGACAGCAGCAACAGGCAGCAGGTGCCAGTTTGGTCCCGGGTGAAGACATTAACCTTTGAGAATAAGCGCTGTAGTCTGCTGGAGCCAGTCCCTGAGAGAGATGAGCTGTGGATAGCCTGCGGGAATAAGCTGCGTATTCTTAGCACCGAGGTACACTCCAAAGTCTCACCATAGTATAAAAGTCTTACCTCAGGCAGAAAGTTCCAGTTTCCAGTCTTCTATACCCTTAGTGTCAGCGCTGTGTCTTTTTACCTTATCGCCTACAATTCCCCAGCACAAACCCTTAGTACCTCAGGCACCCAACTCCTAACCCTTCCTTCTAGCCTTCATCAAACTCAACACACCCTCAGACGTATATGATTGCATCATATCATTAAGTAGTATTTAGTTTAACAGACTCTATCGTTTCTTCTTCCCAAACATTAGGTCTTGTTGCTGGATGCATCAGGCATCACAGTTACCTCAACAGCAAAGCGCTCTGTGGTTGGTTTGGCTCATGACCATGACAGCCTCTTCTGCATCATCGAACGCTCCTCCCAAGTACTTCAGTACAACATGGCTAACAGGCAGCTTGTGAATATCCTTCAGTGTGGAAGCACCATGCTGGCGAAAGGAGTTTGTCTGATATCTCCACCGGATGATGGCATCCACGTAACAGATGAGGAGCAAGCCCAGGATAATGAAGAAGTTCGTAATGAGGACAAGGCCATCCAAGTACTGTGTATTTTAACCGTCAAAGACACCCTGTGGATTGGCACAAACACCGGAAAAACTCTAGTCCTGTGCCTCGACTCAGAAACCCAGCACAGCTTTGGCGAAGTGCTTGCCATTCTTGGACTCCTTCCAGAATTGGACGATAAAAGTGGGCCAGTGAAAAAGCTCCTTAGGGCCGGGGACGGGCACGTGGTGGCGATGCAGGAGCTCATAGGATCATCACCATTACCACTCAACCAGGAGGCGCGTCTCAATCAGTACCAGCTGCTGTTATGGCAAGCATGGGGTTCGCAAGAGGTGGCAAAGTTTGATCACATCCACCGTGCGTTGGATGAGGCAGAGCTGGCTTTGGGCAACTGAAGAGACACGTTGCTCCAACATCGTAATTTCATTCGAAGATAAAATGTATTGTTCCACAAGCATCATTGTTTATGTTACTGTCATTCATATGGTTTGTTGGGAACACATCTGTATACATTAAAGTTCATTATGTTAATATATTAATTAAGGTTTACTGTTTACTGGTCTGTTGATTCCAAGAAGCATGCGAAAGGGCCCTTTAGTTTACACGTAGAACAGGGAACACAGATATATCCCGAAGATTGGAAAATTGACCAGCCTGGCCACTATCTGGCAAAAGTTTTGCTTGTCTAATTAAAGAATCATCATTAATATTTTGATAGCCGAATATTTGAGAGAGAATTTTTGTAACGAAACGAAACTAAGTAAAGTCTGTCACGAACCAATTTGGCCCATCAGGTTCTCAGTAGTATGAAACCACTGATAATATTTGCACGTATATATATATATACAAAAGTGCAACTTTTTTCCGGTAACGTTTGTTATAAATTGCATAATTTTGTACACATTATCACTGTTTTGGGCCAAACAAAGAGTATGGCTAGATTGCTAAGAAATTGCTGTGCTGATTGGTCGTAATTTGAGCAAGATGTATCCAGTAGTTTTTGAGTTCGACAAAAAGTATAAAGGGGTTTTTCTTTTTTGGTTGAGTGTATGAAAAGGGCACGTACGGTCGTATACCATTTAAAGTTAGCGTTCCTGTGGTTTTTCAAATGTTTAAAGAAAAGGCCTAATGCCAATGAAAGAATTATTAGAAACAAAATATTTAGAGGCAATAATTCCTATAAAATAGCTTTGTATATTGCGCTTTTTTTTTAGGTCAGAGCTGGATTTAGACTTGACCGAATTCCGGTGTTGCACTGTGTCTGCACATTAGGGCGTGCCTTTTTATTTACATGGTTCTCATATTATGTTTGCCTCTGATGTAGGGTCGGCAGGTCGGGGGTGGGGAATCTGAAAAATTGTTTAGCAGTTGCACCCTTGTAGATGACTAAATTAAATGATGCCAAGTGCGTTGAGTTGATATCATGAGTTGATATTACTGAATAAAATAGTTGACTTACATAATAGTTGACTTACATACTATTACATTTTAGCTGAAGTGACAGCCATGACATACCAGTCAAGGAATACTATAAACATCTGATACCTATAATGAGAGGCATCATCCTCTCATCTTCTGGGATTCCACTGGTTGCTACATGCCGTACTTTGCGAATAATCGGGTATTTGTTACTAGCTTTTCAATAACCCGGAACCTGATTGCCTGAGGTTTATATTCATTTTTTTTAAAATTGATTATTAGTTTTGTTAATGGGATGCCCAACAGGGTTGGTAACAACAAAAACTAGAACCAAAGAAATAAAAAGGTATGCCCTTATTCGTATTCCCGTAAACACACTGAAGTGGCAAGCGTGTCAGTATTAGTATCATGGCACTTGTCTCGCTTCAGGCGTGATGTGTGATATTGGAATTCAGGGCTGGGTCGTGATGGCAGTGTTTGTTGTGGATGTTGACTTAAGTTCGACTTGAGTCAAGTCTAAGTTTCCGTTCTTTATTCAAAAGGTGAATTGGAAAAAAAATGCCTAGCGTAGACCGATTTTTCGTTCATTGTTGTAGTTCATAACTTCTGCTGTGCTAACAACTGATGAGTTCAGTTTTCATTGTAATTTTTTAAGGGTGCCACACCCAAAATGCATAGGGAATCTCTTTGTTATGTTGAAGCTCATCAGCATGTATATTTGTTTCAACTTGGTTAGTGAATATTGGTCTTATTAATTCTTCAAAACGGCTGAGTTATCGCCACGTATAGTGATGACGAATGAATGACAGAGATGGAAACAATTTAGTACGAATATAACCGATCACTATATACAAGTGTTTAGAGAAGTTCTTCTGGTGTTTAGAAAAACAATCAGACTAAAATAGAGGCAAAATAAACTATCGATATTGACCACGCAATGTTAAAAATGTGCAAGATTTTTAATGAAATGATGATAATTTTCTTATAGACATTTTCACGGTGAAGTAGTTGATCTAGCAAAGTATTAAAATACTTTTCGATCTCCTTGTGTACTTTCAATTAGTTTCTATTGTTACCGTCACATTAAATTCGATTACTTTCTTCATTTGTAAACATTTTAGTTAAGAAAGCAAGTTTTTTTTTGTCCGCATTTAATCGAAGTTCGTCAATAAAGTAGTTCGCGGTTTACTTCGCCCAACATCAAAAAATGTCATTGTGTGATTAATATCATTTAATTGTTGTCAAAACATGAAAAAAAATCCAAACTAAGGCTCGACATCAAGATTGTGTCAGGCATGACGAAAAGAGAGAAAGAGACTCCAATCCCGTTCAGTCTGAAGAATAGTCTGAAGAACTGTAGAACCGAAGTTGTTGTCGCCCTGAGAAGACCTAAAATACCCCGTCTTAATAGTCCCTGGCCGTATAAAATTTAGAATAAGGCCGCAAAATGTTATGATTAATCCTAATATTATATTCTGTTGTAGGATACCTTGGGACATCCAAAAATGGTGCTTTTAAGTTGCACAGCCGGTACTTTTGCCTTCCAGCTAAAAAAAACCTGTCGTTTTAGGTTTTTTTTTTTACAGCCAAAATCATATTTTTGGCCACTGCTCTCTTAAAAATGGTCCCGTCGTGACCTGTTTTAATTTTTTACCATCTTGATAGGATGGGTAAAAAAACAAGAAGCAAAATTCATATGGTTCCAAGATAATCCGCATTCATGTTTTCTGTGGGTATATTGCTTCGAGGATACCCCCCTCCCAAATCCTGTGGCTTTGCCCTATTTGGGACGGAAATGAGTTCGAAACTCTTGCCTATTTTTAATTGATACACACTTTCTTTGTAATTAAAAAACTGCCTGAGACCACAAGCTTTAATATGAGTGGTAGACTGAGTGTTCTGTCTTGAAAATTGGGCTCCGCATGGCCTTTTTTGCTTACCCTACCCCTAAATCACTCATAGCCGCTGCACATGATAACAGCGCCAAATGCGGCATACAGATAGACTAATATCATATTTCTTGTTAGTCATGGGGTGTCAAGGGTCAAGCTGGTTAACAGTTGGAGGGGAGGGGTTGGGGTGGACTATCTTGTATATTCCTAATATACATGCACATTTGATGTCTATACATGTTAGGGAACACCATTTAGCGAAAATACACAGCACATTTATTAGGTCGAGTGTACATTTGCTAAAAGGAATATATAGGCCTATACGCAATGGGACAGTGATGTAGTGCCTTGATGCTGGGCCTTGGCCTTAAGGCTGCCTTAAGGCTGGATTTTAGGGCCTTGGCCTTGGCCTCGAGGCTTGAGGGCAAAAGCCTTAGCCTTGGCCTTGGCCTTGAGGGTTCAGGGCCTTGCAATTTTGAGTCAAGGCTCTTCAAGGCCCATAGATTTTTGCATTTTCCAGATAAATCTGTTCGAAATTGTGCTGTTACCATTTTAATCGTATTAACATGGAGGAGGGAAGCACCCTATAGATTTGTGTGTTTGGCACACTTCCACTTTTGTAGCATCATATTTTGTTACCATTGTAGTAGATTTGCTGCAAAAATATTCCGTACACTTGTGGGGCTAATGAGATGATCACTTTAATTGCATATAACCATGGAATAGATCTGATTGGTTGTATATGTCTCCCTGATAAGTGCTAAAGATTTGCATGTATCTGTTTTAGATAATGCTGATATTTCTGACCATGTTGGGCCAGCAAATAAAAATTTCCCAAATCAGTTTCTTCTTGGGAGAATTGTGTGTCAATATACATGTAGAAGTAAATCATTATTTTGTTTAGTTAAACCATATTGAAGACCTGAACTTATACTTTAATAGATACAGTGCAGTCATAAAACGGTGTAGGCCTATGAGAGCATGTTGATTGCAATTAAAGAAATGTTGTTCTTCGTAACGAGCAATTCGTGATGATAAGGGTGGATCCAAAAAAAACACCGAAACCATTTTTTTTTTGTGACATCGTAATAAAGGCAGGCAATGAGTACACCACCAACTTTTCCTCAAAAAACATCGGTTAAAATGGTCAGAAATTGCCTCAAATCGCACCACACTGACATCTCGAATCCAAAATTCGGGGGGGGGGACCAAAATTTCTTTGCCCCCCCCCCCAACTTGTGTTCTGGATCCGCCCTTGCGTGATGATGTGTCACTCATTTGACTATACATGTAATTAGTTCTATATCAGTGGTCATTTCATAAAACAGGGCCTTGGCCTTTGCCTTGGCCTTGAGGGTTAAGCCTTGGCCTTGGCCTCAAGGCTTGAGGGTTAAGCCTTGGCCTTGGCCTCAAGGCTTGAGGGTCAAAGCCTTGGCCTTGAGGGTCAAAGCCTTGGCCTTGGCCTTGGCCTTGAGGGTCAAAGCCTTTGCTCCAACACTGCAATGGGATAATTTATTTCTATTTATTCTTGGGGGGGGGGCAGAACATGACACCCCCCCTTTCCCCATGATCCCACTTTCCCCAAGCCCAACAAGAACCGTTCCCCCCCCCCCCACCACTTTCCGATCATGTCCAATCTGTCCGTAAAAAATGGCTTTGCATGTATTTAATTAATTACACGTTTTAGTGCAGCCCCGGCATGTTGGTCATACAGGTCCAACCTATAACGAAGTCTGACAGCTATAGAAATCCATTGAAATTGCTTCCACACAGCAAAATAAGCACAAACTGACCTCCCAACGGCGGCCACACGGATTGAGAAGGGGGGGGGGGGGGGGGGGGGGGGATAGGGCCAACGGGGGCCATGCCCCCCCCCTTTTTTAGTAACGTCGCAAAAAAAGGCAGCCATTGCATACACCACCCACAAAACTCAACAAAAGCAATACATTTGAATCCCTCCCCTTGTTTTTCATATTAAATTTGGGGCGGAAAATATTTGGGCCCACTTTTTCTGGAACTAAATTTGTTTTGCCGCCCCCCCCCCCAAAAAAAACACACACACACATTGTGTTCTGGATCCGGCCTTGACCTTCCCCTCCAAGAAAATACGGTTTAAATGGAGAGAAGTCTACAAAAGAATTTAAAAAAAAGTGGGATCAGAAGAACGATACTCCCAGGTAGAGGGCATATAGCAGTGGTGCATATTATTACAATATAAGATGAGCATTGTTAGTTAGTACTGTACAACTTCTTATCGGGGTAACAGAAAATCAAAAAACAAATAATATTAATAATAATAATAATAATAATTCATTCAGTCAGATTTACATATTTCCCACCCTATTTAGCCTTGGTCAATGCTCTCGTCGTTATTCGTTCCGTACGCGGTCAATCGTCGGCATATATCCTCACGCGCTATGCACATGCATGTAAAAATACAGCGCGAACAGTGACCTCATGCGGCCACTATTTTTTTATGCAAATCAGTTGGGGACGATCTCGAGCCTTGGTTCAATCGTCGGCAAAAGCTTATGTTTTTCTTTATTTTGCGCTGGATTTCTAGCGCACGACCTCGTATGCGAATACAGATAAGTGTAGGCGGGGCTAATATGTGGAGTGTCCAATCACACCTTGATATATCCGGACGTCATCAAATTATGTGCAGCTATTCGCCTTTTGCGGACGTGACATGAACCACAGTTTTTGTGCATTATTGCCGTGTGCAGTGACACACAACGTGTACGTGTATGGATTATGTACGGGGGTGCCACGTTTCACTATGCAAGTTTCCACGCAACGATCGACCAATAAGAAAACGACATTTAAGGTCAGCTAAGGCTATTAACATAATGAGCACCACCCCCAAAACCTCACATGGACGATTGAACCAAGGCTCTCGATCGTCCCCAACTGATTTGCATATAAAAATAGTGGCCGCGTGAGGTCGCTGTTCGCGCTGTATTTTTACATGCATGTGCATAGCGCGTGAGGATATACATGTATGCCGACGATTGAACGCGTACAGGACGAATAAAGAAGAGAGCACTGACCAAGGCTACACCTGCGTTTGAATCCCCGTTTTTGCGACTTTTCCAAGTAAGTCAACTTGTCCACGTCTATTACATGTAACAGTTGGACCTGTACTAACAATTATGCTCGGGCTGAAATGCATTTCTCCATGCATGGATGGCGATCCGATAATTTTTGGGTAGGGGCGTTGACACCCCCCCCCCTATAATTTATCCCAATGAGTGCGTATATTTTTTTACCAAATGTGCCCGAATGTACACTTTATTTTTTCGATATGTTGTTACCGTTACTTTTGAATGAGGTATGGAAAGAAATGCTTTAACACTTGTAGAAAATTAAAAAAAATGCAACTGAGGAGTGATTTCAGGGCACTAATTTAAGGGTGGCGAGAAGAGAGCTGAGGGGGCGGGGTCGCAACCCCCTCTGTGTACATTTTCGCTTATATCGTCGCAAAACAAGTCTTTTTAAATCTTGCCGAATTTCTGTACTAAGTGTGCCGATGTCTTGCAGTTATTTGGACACCAAGTTTATGAAAATAGAGCATACCTTCAAAGCAAAATGTCGATTTCCAGAACAGGTAAGCCGACTGCGGTGGAAGGTGGTCGTAATCCAAGAGTATTTTGTCCGTTAAAGGTACAGTCCATCGTTTGTAATTTTGGCCATTATGTTCGTTTGAAGCAACGATAGTGCTCAAATTTGGGCGATTTACATATGCAGTGCGCCACCAACAATTGGCCACAAAGAGTTCATTTTTCAAGTTTACGGTCGACAAAACATGGCCCATTTGAACGAGTGTCAGTAGAAAACTTGAGCTAATTTGTTACAGATTGGGGCAAAGCGTTCTGTTGCCTTACAAAACACTCCATATTGATAAAACGAAAAGAAAAGGGCGAACAGATACTCGAATCATATGCTTACGAACTTTCTGGCCGGATAAACTTACAATTTCAAATGTCCCGCGCTGCGAATTTGTCGACCATCTCCCACAATGCACTGGGAAAAATTAACTCTCCGTTGCAAAATCTTGGTGGCGCACTGCATTGTGAATCGCCCGAATGCAGTTTTAAACTGACTTAGAGTCAAAAGTCTTAGCTTTTAGAATACCTCTAATTCTGTTGTGAACTGCCAAACAAATTCTGTGCCAGACTGTAAAAATCTTATATCCTGATTCCATGTCTGAATATTACTGCACATACAGAATGCTTTGTGTTCTTTGAAAATGTATTTAGAAAAAGTAGGACCAGAAATGTGTTGGGTTGGGAGGCTGTCTCTCCCAGCATATGGGACTACATGTGGCATAATTATGTTAAACAATGTAATGAACATGATGCCAGGTTGAATGAATCAGTTCAAAAAGACAGTGTAGAGTGCCAGAAACAACAATAGGCCACAAATATACAAACTCTATGAATGTTCCCTCACGACTCAAAATGTTAAATTGCAATATTGCATGGCAAAAAATGTTTCTGGTATTTACAGTACGAGATCTTGAGCAGATTATATTTGATATTTTTATTGTTCTTATACTGCAACACATGCCAAAATTAATAGCTGAAGTGTTATGGTTATTAATCAGGTTGAAACAATAAGAGCAAAATCGCTGTAAGCAGCCAAGTTGATCAGAGTAGCCGGAGGACCACCGACAAGAGACTGGATGGCTGTTAGAAAGGAATGGAATGATTTGAAGGTCCAGACTCAGGCTGCAGGTAATCCAAGACCTCAAACTGGTTTTCTTCTGCCTGACAAGAGACAGGATTTTCTTAAATTAGGCTTTGATGAAATGTGGTGATTAAATATCAGCGCCATATGTTTTCATTTCTTTTAGGTTCGTGGCTCTTACAAGAAGGTTTGAAATCACTTAGTGAAAAAAAATCACCTTTCTTTTTGTTGTAATCGTGTTGACCTCTACAAATAAATTTTACGTTTGGTCAACTCTTACTCAATACAAACCCATGCCTTTCTCCAGAAATCCATCTCATTTCCTATTCTGAACTTGTCTCTACCAGGATAGGAGGATCCATACCAGCATAGGAAACATTTGAACTAGTCATAGATGCCTTGGCACTGCAGACAAAGTATGGAGTCTGAATCCGAATCCGTCCTATTTCGTTCCCAAGAATTCCTAATTCGTTCGCACGAATTAGTAATTCGTGCGAACGAATTAGGAATTCGTGGGAACGAAATAGGAATTCGTGGGAACGAAATAGGAATTCGTGGGAACGAAATAGTAATTCGTGCGAACGAATTAGCAATTCGTGCGAACGAATTAGTAATTCGTGCGAACGAATTAGTAATTCGTGGGAACGAATTAGGCCTAGTAATTTGTGCGAACGAACTACTAATTCGTTCCCACGAATTAGTAATTCGTGCGAACGAATTACTGGAGTTTGTTAATTCGTTCCCACGAATTAGTAATTCGTTCGCACGAATTGCTAATTCGTGCGAACGAATTAGGAATTCGTGGGAACGAAATAGGAATTCGTGGGAACGAATTAGTAATTCGTGCGAACGAATTAGCAAACTCCAAAAAAAATTTCCACACTGTCCCTTCCTGGGCTTCATACATGAGTGAAGATCAGGCCACGGAAAAGGCCAACAGAAAGACCCTGTGGGCAGTCAAGCGAATCTTTTTTTACAAATACAAAGATTTTTTGTCAAGTTACATACATCTGAAAGATAATGATACTCATCAAGAAATTGTAGACGAGATCGAAGACAGATTGAATTCCGGCATTCTGATGCCCACAGCTCTCAGCAGGGTCATATCTAAACACCAGGCCAAATTTGACGGCCTGTTCCATCAAGATGAAGACGACGTTAACGAGGAAGACAGTGACGATTAAAGACTAGTCAACGTTACATTGAGATCACTGATGATTTAATTGCAAAGAATACATTTAAAAACAAAAAAAAAACACGAGTGTTTTAATGAGAAATGACGTCAATAAAGCAATAATGTTATAACGTATACACTTTCTGCAGTTGTAATTTTCTTTGTTGGTGTTGTTTACAGTTAAACAATCGGGAAAGCCTTACTGTCATGCAGTCAAATAATTAGTGTTTGGACACGCCCTGTTGATAATCCCCGAAATATTTACGGTCTTTAATGCTTCATGTATGGCTTTATCACGCACCGTGTCCAACTTTGGGACTTTGTTGGAGGTAAAAAATTTAGTTGCCTTATGACATTCTATATCTTCAATATACAATAGAAGTACATACCATTGGTTTAACACAAAAAGACCTAGTTATATATATCCTTGATTTTGTAAACAAGTCCGGCCCGGTGGTACAACTAGGGTTCGGTGCATTCCTGTACAGACAGCGGTAAAGGGGTAAAAAGGCTTGAAATCATGTTTAGTCAGTCAACTTCATTGACTTCTTTCACGTACAGATATATGAAGCTCCCGCACATGCCGCGCTCTGCCAATTTAGTCCCATTGTCTGAGGGAGTCTTTGTTCCCCTTCTCTTGCGCAACTCCTGACAAGCGATATTTAGAACGCTCAATAATCCATCCCCACTGTACATGCAGGTAGGTTAAGTCGGTGAAAGATAATCGATATAATGAACACGTCTTGAAAGAATTACGTCTTTATGGATTAGGGAAACAACGCTATCTGATCGGACGGTGTAAATATACAATGTGTAGGATGCAGTCAGTCCCTTAATACAGATGTACGTGTACATACTGTACACACCGTACCGACTGAGCCGACGCTGACGGTCTGTATTTTCTACGACCACCGCACACAGATAATTATACGTACATAGATAGTTCTGGTGGTAATGTGGAAGAATATTGTGCAATTGGTATTGCACCTGTATAACATACACAATATGACAAGGCAAATATCGGTGCAGAAGCACGGAGTTATTTATTTGCTCTATGATCGGTGCGGTCATCGAGGGGTGATCGACCATCGGTCTCCGTATAGAACGCATGGATTCATTAGCTCTCTGATCTATTATTAACACAATTCCTCCATGGTTAAAACAATCATCGGACTATACCGTGCAAGTACGCTGTTCACCGGTGAGTGTTTGTTTACTACAAATACATAAATTATTTGTTTTTCTAACTTTTTTAAAACTCGACCATCCGACAATTTCGTTGATCCTTGATTTTGTAAACAAGTCCGGCACGGTGGTACAACTAGGGTTCGGTGCATTCCTGTACAGACAGCGGTAAAGGGGCATCAGGGCTTGAAATCCCGGAAAATTTCATGTTTTGATTCTTATTTTCAAACATCTAAGTAAACCATAATGTGTTATCGTTCCTGAGAAATGATGAAAAAAACACGGTTCTCATCGGATGTACGACGGTGTACGCATACGTTTTTCATGTCGAACGCCAATGTGATTTCTCATACGTCTGCAAAAGGCGAGTACTTTACTTAACTATATAGCTTGCTTTGTTGTCTTTTTTTTGGGGGGGGGTGGGGTTACAAATGGGGGAACCCTGAAATTCGTTCTTGCTCGAAATATCACATAATGCACAATTGTAAAAGAATGGTTGTGTTATGCTCTTTCCGATAAATCATCTTTCGAGAAGCATTGCTCAATTGAGCACTGTCCAGGCCGCCAGTGTCCCTTTAAAAACCACAGGCAAGTACGTTTTGTTATGGCTATAATGATGCATTTTCAATAAAATCCATTCCTTATTGCACGCGCATCTACAGACTTAAAGATATAGAGCCTAATCAATAATTAAGCCTTCGTGGATTAAGCGCCATCTGATCGGACGAGTGTAAAGATGCAGTAGGATGTCACATACAGGTGCATGTATACTTGCATTCGCTGTGGCTAAAGTCAAAACCTTCCATTTCTATGATCACCGCGCACAGATATATTTTTTACTTGGATGGTTCTGGTGGCAGTGTAGAAGAGTGCCATTGGTATTGTATCGAATAACAATAGGAATATTGGTGCGCGGAGATAATGTATTGTGTATCATCATGGAACGACGACCAGTCTCCGTACATACGCATGGATTATTAGCTATCTTGGACCTTCGAATTATCAAAAACTATGCCTAACATTCTATTGTCCGAGAGGATTAACTGCCGGCCACAGGTGGCCGTGGTCGGATTGCGTAAACCGCATGTAATACACGTGTAAATACATAACTACATGTATACTGTATTGAAATGTTATATTTCCCCCCATACATAATGCATTTTTTTCCCCATAGAATAGGCCAAACTGTACCCGGTTTCTTACCCTCACCTATTCCTTATTCATCCCATCCATTCATTAAGGGTCAAACTGTGCCAGAATTTCCTAACCCCATTCATTAATATTTATATCTGTATTTACATATTTACATATTTATGTGACCTTTACATATTTCTATGCCCAAGGTCAAAGTGTGCTGAACAGTCTACCTACACTACTAATTGTTCCCAACCTTTATTGTTGACAATTGGTCCCAACCTTTATTGTTGACAATTGGTCCCAACCTTTATTATGACAATTGGTCCTAATCGGAATCCCCCGCCCCCCTTTCCCCCTCTCTGTCCCTCCCATGTGTCTGACGTAGTCTTGCATGTCGAGCCTTTATAATTGTTTGCATGTTGTGACGTCAATTAAATTGATAAATATCTTCGAAAAAATGTTTACACGTGTCGCGGGGTCTATTCCAGTTAGGAAAACCCCAATGATATTAATTCCAACAGGTTCAGTTCGACAAAATAATCAAAGAAATAAATATGTACAGAAATAGGTGTATTTTCATCTCGAATTAAAAAGGACTTTTAATTCAATTCAATCAAACACTCCTCAACTTGAAGTCAAAACAAAATAAAAGCAAAGAAAGTGGATAATGTAAACAAAAATGAAAATGCACAGAATATTACAATCAATTATTCAATGAAAGAAAAGGATAAGCTGTCAGCAGTGGCGTAGCCAGGAATTTTTCAGTGAGGGGGGGCCGCTGGGGGGGGGGGCTGGAACATTTCATGGGGGTGTCATGTAGGGGCGTCAATCGCTTCTCAACAGTGGGGGGGGGGACATACCTTGGTCAGAACTGATGCGAACGCGAAGCAATACGGCGTGGGGTTTCGGGGCCCGCTTAAGGGCCCCGAAAAAATTTGGATTCTAGATGTTCTGTGGGGTGATCTGAAGCAATTTCTTATCACTTTCCTCCATGCTTTAACTAATATTTTCTTAGCAAAAGATAATTATTTGAACATCGTTTTCGAGGTTGGAGTTATTGAATCAGCTATCGGTATTCTGAGCTATAGGCGTGGGGTCCGGGGCCCGCTTAAGGGCCCCGAAAAAAAATTGGATTCTCGATGCTCTGTGGTGTGATCTGAGGCAATTTCTTACCACTTTAACCAATAATTATCTTAGCACAAAAGATAATAATTTAAACATAATTTTCGAGGTTTTCTCAGCTAAAGGCATAAGAACAATTTTTGAACATTGTTTTCGAGGTTGGAGTTATTGAATCAGCTATCGGTATTCTGAAAAAAAAATGGATTCTAAATGCTCTGTGGTGCTATCTGAGGCAATTTCTGACCACTTTAACCAATATTTTCTAAGCAAAAGATACATTTTAGTACATAATAGGGCCCTGTAAATGAGACACGAGTTCAAACATCTGGGGGGGGGACATTTGTTATTGTGTCCCCCACCCTTCAAAAAAGGGGGGGGGGACCAGTCCCCCTGTCCCCCTAGGATTGACGCCCATGGCGTCATGTAGATCAATGATAATTTTTTTAGAAACTCAAAATCTCAGTGGGGGGGCGACTGGGGGGGCGCGACAAGGTTTCGTGGGGGGGGGGGCTGTCGCCCCCACGTCCCCCGTGGCTACGCCACTGATTTCAAGGAATTTTAATTGGTCTATTATTATTATTTAGCTTATATGAATGGAGGAAAAAAATTGTGCGTGGCCGATTCGTGTGACCCACGGACCACCTGTCTATAATACGTGTTCCGTGGTGTGAGCGAGCAGTGCAGTGGGTGTTAATACGCATTTTAGATTATCATTGTGCGCTATGTCACGCCGGTTGTCGGCTTACTGGTCCGCGGTCGCCGGTCGAAGGGTCGTTTCTCAGTGGTCATTATGTGGATCATTCGCGACTTTTTAGATTTAGATCACTGATAATTTTTTTTAGAAACTCAAAATCTCAGGGGGGGGGGCGACTGGGGGCGACAAGGTTTCAAGGGGGGCGGTCGCCCCCCACGCCCCCCCCCCGGTGGCCACGCTACTGGCTGTCAGCAGTTACGTCTCCCGTGGTCTTGTCCAGATCCAGCGAAGACTGACGATTCGACTCCAGTCACGTCCGCGAACAGGCGAGTACAAAAGTTCGCGAAAAAAAGAACAAAGTTCACGGAGCGAGAATTAAAACATCAGAGAAGAAGGGGAGATCCGGGGACGTCATAGGACTGCAGCAGGCGGGAAACTAGCGACTGCAACTTCCGGAAGGACGCAACTCGTCAGGGGACGGCCAGGGGTGTGATGAGATGAAAAGGTGATATGGAGGAAAGCGGAACAGAAAATTGTCACTCAGCTCCACAAGTGGTAGAGGTAGTAGTGCACAGGTCTCGTCCAAAATGACAAACGGCAGGAAAACCTGTGCCAGGAAAATGATGGATTTACAAAATAATGAAAGTGTTCAGCGGTGATTTCAGTCCAGAGCAAGGAGAGTGATGTACTCTACACCAGAGCAAGGAAAGGAATCGTAATTAACTAAATTATTTTATAAACAAGTCTATAAAAATTAACTAAAGGAATATCAACTAAAATATATGAAAAACTAAACCTAAAGAATAACTCAGGTAATCAAGAGAAAATCCATAAAATCCTTCTTAAAACCAAAACACTGAAACTATTCCTACAGTTCATTAATCTGGGCTCACACTGAGATAACCAAAACACAAGCCTAAGGCGAGTTCTAAAGTAAAGATTAAAAAATAACACAGTGCGGTCTAGCCTGCAACAGGTGGGTGATAAAACAACAAAAATTCTCGTGCATACGAAAAAAGCAATCTACAGTGTACCCAAGGTCAACCAACACTTTCACACAATCTGGCCTGGTCTGGACCCTGGACAGATTCTTGCACACAAGATAAAGAGCAGTGGCTAGAATGTATAACGGAGCGGGTGGACCCACACGAGGTCAAGCTAGCTTAAAGTGGCAGAACTGTGACTAATGACTGTGATAATACAAAAAAATGTGTTAAGCTAAATCAAGGGTTAAATACACTTACAGTTTAAAGGAGCAAACTATGAGACTCAAATCTAAAGCAATATGCAAACCAATTCCTACAACGAATGAATTGTCATAATTCAGAATTGGCACGCCGGATTCATACAAGAATCAAACATCTATTAAACTTCAAGTTATATCTGATCTTATTAAAAGGAAATACTCAACTAATCTAAGGAATAAAATAACTATTCAGCAATCAATAAGCAAGAAAAGTTCAAGTAGTTTCGACATGTTCAAACTTCAAGCAATGATGTGAAATCATAAACCAGCATCAACTTCCCTTGAAAAGTTAAAAGCCATAGGTTGAACATATATCTACATCAACTTCAATCGTTTCTACTCATATCATTCAGAAACTCCAAACAGTCCAAATGAAATATAAATGAATCAGATCATTAAATATCTTTCACAATTAAATGTACTTCACCGTGAAAATTTCTAAAAGAAAGTTCTCATTTCAGTCTCCTGACGATGACTCGAGCAGGCTAGTCGAAACGTTGAGACCAAAGACAACTTCTTTTAGAACAAAAAGCAGGACCGTTCTTATCAGAACTAAAACTACTTAGCGAAAGTTTATTATAAGCATGACAAGTTCTCGTCAGAACTATATATCTACTAAACGACAGTAGTTATTACCACATGGTGTTACCGCAAACCGAAACGATGAAATTCTGATCAATACATTAATAATGTTGCACATTATTAAGTTGCGTGCCCAGTAAACAACAAATTCTTTAAAATGTTGTCAGACAGTTTCTTTTGTCTCTTTTTTACTTTTTTCATACATCAGAAGAACTTCTCTGAATGCTTGTATAGTGATCGATTATTATTCGTACTAAATTCTTTCCATCTGTGGAATTCGTTCTTCATCAACTTTACGTGACAATAACTCAGCCGTTTTGAGGATTGAAACCAATATTCACCAACCAAGTTGAAACAAATACACTGTACATGCTAATGCAGATTACGGAGAGTTTCCCTTGCTTTTTGGGTGTGGCACCCTCAAACAAACAAAAATGAAAATGGAACTTATCATTAGTTAGCACTGCGAAAGTTGTAAACTATATCCAATGTGACATTTAACGGAAAATCGGTCTGCGCTAGGTTATGGGGTTTTGGGGTTTTTTCCCCCAGTTAACCTTTGAATAAAGAGCGGAAGCTTAGACTTGACTAAAGTCAGACTTAATCAATATCCACAAGAAAAACTGAAAGCCCTGAATTCCACCATCACACATCACGCCCAAAGCGCGACAAGTGCCTTAACTTTTATTTTTCAATTATAAACACGCATGCCACTTGTGTACGTTTACGCATAATTCGATGACCAAGCGAGCAACGGACTTCGGTCAAGTCTAAATTCAGCTCTGGCCTGAAACAAGCGCAATACATGTATATACAAAGCTTTTTAAGGAATTATTGCCTTTAAGTATTCTGATAGGCCTATTCTATGAACATTTGAAAAATCACAGGGATACTAATTTTAAGTAGTTTATGCCCGTGCAAGAAAAACATACAGCCACTTTAGTTAGAATGGTTCTTAAAATATTTATGATGATTCTTTAATTAGACACCCAAAAAACTTGCCAGATAGTGGCCGGGCCGGCTGGACAAGTTCCCCTATCTTAAGGATTTACCTGTGGACTGTTCTACGTACAAAATATAGGGTCCTCTCGCATGCCTCTGAGGAATCAACAGTCCCGTACAATAAACAATGATTAACCTATCCACATAATGAACAGTTGAAATTCTTCATGAGAATAACAAAAGGTAAAAAGGATGTCAATTGTTATTTCGTTTTCAAATTTGCCTACTGTACTTAGTTTTACACAGATGTCTTCCCAACAAACCGTAAGAATGACAATAGCATAAACCATGACGTTGGTAGAACAATTTTATCCTCGAATAAAATCACGGTGTTGAAGCAACGTATCTCTTCAGTTGTCCAAAGCCAGCTCTGCCTCATCCAACGCACGGTGGATGTGATCAAACTTTGCCACCTCTTGTGAACCCCATGCTTGCCATAACAGCAGCTGGTACTGATTGAGACGCGCCTCTTGGAAGAGTGGTGGTGGTGATGATTCTGTGAGCTCCTGCATCGCCATAACGTGCCCGTCCCCGGCCCTAAGAAGCTTTTTCACTGGCCCACTTTTATCGTCAAATTCTGGAAGGAGTCCAAGAATGGCAAGCACTTCGCCGAAACTGTGCTGGGTTTCTGAGTCGAGGCACAGGACTAGGGTTTTGCCGGTGTTTGTGCCAATCCACAGGGTGTCTTTGACTGTTAAAATACACAGTACTTGGATGGCCTTGTCCTCATTACGAACTTCTTCATCATCCTCAGCTTGCTCCTCATCTATTACGTGGATGCCATCATCCGGCGGAGATATCAGACAAACTCCTTTGGCCAGCATGGTGCTTCCACACTGAAGGATATTCACAAGCTGCCTGTTAGCCATGTTGTACTGAAGTACCTGGGAGGAACGTTCGATGATGCAGAAGAAGCTGTCATTGTGATGAGCCAAACCAACCACAGAGCGCTTTGCTGTTGAGGTAACTGTGATGCCTGATGCATCCAGCAACAAGATCTAATGTTTGGGAAGAAGAAACGATCGAGTCTGTTAAAGCAAATACTACTTAACGATATGATGCAATCATATACGTCTGAGGGTGGGTTGAGTTTGATGAAGGCTAGAAGGAAGGGTTAAGAGCTGGATGCCTGAGGTACTAAGGGTTTGTCCTGGCCGGTGTTTCTGGAAGTGGCAGCAATTATGCGCCGCAGCACCTAGCAAAAAGGTGCTACATAATGGGTCTCATAATGTTCATATACTTCATTTACCTGGCTTTGGTTGCATTCTCCCCCAGCGCTTTGTATCCTCTGGCAAAAAAGCGCTATATAAATACAGTTATTATTATTATTATTATTTGTGCTGGGGAATTGTAGGCGATAAGGTAAAAAGACACAGCGCTGACACAAAGGGTATAGAAGACTGGAAACTGGAACTTTCTGCCTGAGGTAAGACTTTTATACTATGGTGAGACTTTGGAGTGTACCTCGGTGCTAATAATACGCAGCTTATTCCCGCAGGCTATCCACAGCTCATCTCTCTCAGGGACTGGCTCCAGCAGATTACAACGCTTATTCTCAAAGGTTAATGTCTTCACCCGGGACCAAACTGGCTCCTGCTGCCTGTTGCTGCTCTCGGTTGCTGCTGGATTGTGCTTCCAGATAACCACGTGACCATCAGCCAAACCAGCGAACAGGAGCCCCTGCGTGTCCTGGATAAAAAATATTTCACGACACACAGATTAAATTGTGCTTCAATTAAAACAAAAATGGGGCAAAACTTAACTGTATTACCTTACTGAGTTTGTTTAATCCTTTATGGTATTATAGTTAAGTAGTCAGTTTCTTGTTTTTAGGTTTCTTTGAAGGTTGTTTGTTAATTTAATGTTATTTTTAAAATTTAATTTAATTCAATTCATTTTTGTGTGTGAACCTCTTAGTCAGGAGAGCCCCCTCAACAGAGACTATGTCTATTTTGGGCGATCCTTCGGGAGCTGTAAGGTTCCTTTTTTCTGTTGTCCTTTAATTTGTACATGTATGTGTTGGTTTGTATTGATTTTCCCGAAAAATAAAGTAGGCCTAAATGTAAATGTAAATTGTTTAGGACCCTAGGCGCGATGTACCTTATGCAGGCACGAGATAAATATTAATTATCTTGTGCGTACAAGATAATTGGCTGAGATATAAATCACCTAATACAACACCCCACCCACAGATTCTGTATCTTGATTGGCCGAGAGCGAGCCACATGGCCTTCGCTATGTTTGCCCACGGTGATAAAGCTTCATAATTAGGGAGGCTAGTTTTACTACACTACTCGAAACATGAAGTCAATATTTGTGTACAATACACAAAATGTGAGTTATTTAGGAATCCGTTCAATTGCGTCATGTGTCATACAAACTTTATGTCATGATCAGGCTTTTCGGAAAATCTCAGTTGATTATCTCCTGCGATTGGATCTCGTGTACATGAGATAATCGAGACATATTTACGGCTGGAACTACGTATGCGTATGTCACAAAATATCGACACGTCAGAAATCAACAACCGGGTTGTGGTCCTCTTTTCTAAGGAACGGTAAAGGAGATTAGGTTCCTTTCAACCGGACCATTGAAATATAATTCGTAAACAATTTAAAGCAAACAATGTTCTGCGATTTCAGGGCGATGTGCCCTTAAGCTTAATTCACCTTGTCTTTGATGGGTAGATAACGGAGGCAGAGAACCTCAGCATCCAGGTTGAAGTCCTGCTGATCGACGGCTTGTGGTCCAAAGAGCTGAATGCGGTTGTTCTTTAAAACAAAAAATCAATGAAATATGTCTCAGTCTCTTTGCCACTCAGGAAAAACTTGTCACAATGCTGATTTTGACCTCTTCCATAAAGGCCTTGTTTACTCATTACTTCATGACAATGACATACCGAACTTAATATCGTTGTATTATTTTTTTCTGAAATTTTCAGTACATTTCTGATACTTTACGTTTCGGCCTTCCTTTTGAGAGACCTAATGACGTTACGCTTTGTTTACATGTGCGCTTTCCTGCGTGGTAGGCGGTCCCTACTACATTATCATGGCGTCCCGACTTCGCTCCCATAGAAAAGTGCATACGTAAACAAACTCATTACCTCATTAGATCTTAGGTCTTTAGAAATTTAAGATGATTATGCCTTTCAGGTTTGTCATCGTCTCGGGTTAAAATTAAGGGGTCTTGCTTCTTGTCTTTGGGGGTCCCAGAGGACCAGACTACATTCCTTTTTGTTATTAGAACTGACTTACTGGCTTGCTGACTCACTGACTCCCCCGGGTGCACAGTACGTTCCCCAATACATATGTTCCCCAATACCTATGTTCCCCAACCTTAACCCTAACAATCTAACCCTAACCCTAACCCTAAGGATGTTGGGGAACATAAGTATTGGGGAACAGAGGTATTGGGGAACATCGGGGTGACCTTGGTAAGGCCATCAAGACTTGAGAATTCTGCACCCACTTACGATCTCGACCGACACGAAGATTCCTTGGGAAATTTGGATAGTCAAGACAAAAATCAGAGAAAACGGTTACGTCAGACCATACAGCGACATCGACATCGTACATGTGCTGCCAGGCTGGTAATTAGTCTGCTCCCTTACATATTTCGCTAATTAAAAAGCGTTTACAGCTTCCAGATAACACGACCATCGCTCCCTCAGTCTGGCTTCCAGACGCACATTTATCAAATTACAACACCGTCTGCAAATGGTGCTCGACTAAATTTAGTGCAAAATTTATTGGAGCTCAGAGAGCCCACATAAAGCCTATATCGATCGTAACCCATCTAAAACCACGTACAAATTGTACAGCAGCAGAGAGTTTGGTGGTTTGGAGACATCATCTTACATTGATATTAAATACTCTTAATTTTGCCGACGCGCATGGCTACGGCTACGCACGCGCAGACCAGAAACCGGAGACTTTTTGGGGCCTTTTTAGACTTGCCTATATTATTTTGTTGCACTTAAATGTGGCCAGCCACAAGTGTGACAAATTAATATTCGGACGAAGCGAACCCAGCATTTTACGGCGATACTTTCAATGTGGTTTATATATACCTCTGTGCCTACAAGGTGGCAGTCTCCCACTCGCACCATACAGTTAGCTCGCGAGCCCGGACTGAGTCTTTCTGTCTTGACATCTCCTTCGGTGAAAAACTTGACGTTGATTTTTGCAAACCGACGACTTGCACCCTCACCAGTCCAGAACCACAAATAATCCGAGTTCTGACAAAAGGTAGAGTCATTTTAACAATTTAAATTCACTACATTTCCTGTCATTGACAAATCTGAATGAATGGGATTTAAATTACAACCACTGTCTGTTGACAACATAAACAATGTACAGGGCACGCATTCTGTTAAATTTGTAGTGAAAGTCATAAACAATGAGCTAATCTAAAAATTATAGAAGACATTTCATAAATAGAAAAAAAAATCCTCACTTTGTTGCATTAAGCATAATTTATAAATACCTAAAACAGTTCCTTTTGGTCGAGAGCCCGTCACGTGGCCGGTCTTAAGTGTATGATAAAGACATGATTAGCTGGTCTTAAACACTTTTCCAGTGTCACTTGAAATTTGGACTCCCACGAAATCCGGTGCCTTAACGTTTCATTGGTTGAACGTTCACATTCCTTACGTATGCATGCGCATTACTACAGTATTTCATAGTCCGAAATTCACACTACACCCGCTCAGCTGCGTTTTGCGCGACATCGCGCAGTACGAGCGACATGCACGCCAATCTCCTTATAATATAAGGTACAACCCCGTGCCCCGTGGGTACGATCTTGCAGCGCCATGTTGTTTCCCATCATGCCTTGCGCGATCGTAACCCCTGGAATTGTGTAATTTAAATGTGCCAAAATACGGCACATTATAATTAGGGCTGCAGTTTATTCGTTTTACGTGCCGACGCCATCTTTAAAACGTTAAAAGTTGTGATTTTGAAGAATCATTCTTGAAACACAACGTTTGGACGTTGTGTTAATTAGCAAAGAATTGTATTAAATGTACGTACCCCTATCGTGCCTTTACAACCATTGATCTCCATATACACAGACGTATATGGAGATCAATGTTTACAACATACAGGGTTTTTTTTAGCGAAAAACGCGGCTGACATAATCCATATCGTACAGGCATCGCGACTTTTGAATCATAATTATTTTTTTCCTACGTGACGTTACGTGCAAAGCACGCGAGCGCATTATGGGCTCGCCCGGCGTGCAATCTTCGAAATGCGCGCGCAGTACGCTGTGAATAGCCATTCAGCGTCATTTATGTCATCATCACAGCCAGGGGTTAGTGTAAGGAACGAGCACGCGCCCCTGGAGTCGAGGCTGTATAAGGTAAGGAATTATTGTGGAGGGACATTCCATATTATAGTCAGAGGGGTGTTTGATACAACAAGAAGTAAAATTGTTGAACAAAATGGTTAGCAATGTCTAGTTTGTGACTTGCTTTGATTTTTGGACGGAAAAGATTTGCTTTGTTTTTGACCGAAAAGGTATTTATAAAAAGGGAATAAATATGTACTTGGTCGGTATTAAACACTCTGTTTACGACTGGTTGGAGTCTGGAATGCTGATAATTACCCGAGGCGAACCCATCCAGACTCCAACCGGTGTTAAACAGAGTGTTATAATACCTCCCAAACACACATTTATTCCTTTATTTAAGTTTTTAAAAGGAGAGTCGGCAGAATATATCCAAAGTCAACAAAGTATATGTCATTTAAATATCCTTGCTAGCCCGGGCAGTATCACTCAAGTAAGTCCATATACTGTATAACATTCCTATGATGACCTAGTGAGATTAAATATTCATAAACGCTTCCACGACATAAGTTCTGACCAATCAGATCGCTCTTCACGAATGTCCTACCAAATACATTTACAGCGCGCTGTGCTGTTCTGAAAAGCGCCTTCCTACTTTAAAGTTGTACCCTCAATTCCAGACCTGCTGAATATTCAGCATGTATAGGAAAACATAATGGGGTGAACGCAGAGAATCTGATCGGTTGACAATGAGTTTCAAAATTGTAAAAATAGTCGGACTGGGTTTGCCTAAGCGTCTTACGGCGTGAGACTGCCCTGGTTAGCTCGGATGAATAATGGATACCTCATCACTCTCGCCTGATCCAAGATGCACACACGCTATCTCCTCCTCGTTTAAACTGATGACATTCTCCAAGCAAGTGAAACTTCCGTTCTTCATTGCCTTGGCGATATCATCCCCACTGAGCCTCTGCAGTGGGTTATCATTCGAACACCTCTCCATTAATCTCTCAAGAAATGGGAACATGGTGATAATCACGTAGTCTCGGAGCCGAAAGTTTGGCTTGGTGCCGGCGTTGAGAGCGCTATGGATATCTATTTCAGGCTTGAGGTGGTCGTAGGGCCGTGCACCGGACATCAGGTGATACAGCAACATACCGTAGGAGTACCAGTCCGCCTAGACAACAATGTAAATCAATTAACCTGGTTGGATTCAAGTTGCACTCTCTCAATTGCAAAGCCTTATTAGGGAGTAAGGGCAACGGTTCGTTCCTTGCCTTTGTCCGGAACAAAATGCATGAACAAAATGTTCTCATTTATCATTTTCCCTCCCCTCATGTTTATTTATGTAACCTAACAAAATGATTTAATGTATATCGGGCTTAATTATTTATGGTATTCATGGTATTTATGCTCGGGAAAGAGTGGGGCTAGTAATATACCTGTTCTGTGAACATTCTCCCTCGTAGTATCTCTGGTGCACAGAATCCCAGAGGACCAGCGCGTCCCCTGGCTCCCTGCAAATCCATGGTCCGAGCTACCCCATAATCGGTCAGTTTAATGTTGACGTTTGCATCGACGTCCAAGGAATACAGCAACACATTGTCAGTCATCAGGTCAGAGTAGATTATCCTCTTGTTGTGAAGGTAGGACACCCCACGGGCTACCTGCATGGCGATCTTAAAGGTCAGAACACGGTCTAGAATAGTCCCATAAGCCCTTTCCTTTCTCACAAATCTCTCGCGATGGCTTTCGGATTCTCGACGGAGTAGATTTGCGAGGTCTCCCAGTGGAGCCAACTCCATGGCAAAGCAGAGATTCTGGATTGATATCCCAAGGAGCTGAATGATACAGGGATGTCGTAGCTTGCACATGGTGGCCACTTCACTGCGCAGGTTGGAGAATCCCTCCATAACAAGCATCTCATCAGGGGCGATACTCTCATCGTACGACATTTGGGATAATGATTGGTTGCCGCTGTCTCGTGGACTGCTACTGCTGCTAGACGTTTTGCTGTTATCTTCCCTCCCAGATGTATGCACCCCCGATTCTGGCCTGCCACACAAAATCGCTTTTTTAGCCAGCATTTTGACAGCGACATCTTCATGTCGATATTTTCCTTTAAAGACCTCGCCGTATGCTCCTCTGCCGAGGGACTCACTGGTCCAGGGATCAAATTCAAACGCCTTCTTATCAAGGATCCTGACTGGTAGGTCCATCAAAAAGAAATCAGGGAGGAGTTTAGGTAAAGCTACGCCTTCCATGGGGTGTTTGGGACACTTCACCTCATCTATAACCTGCAAAGCGGCTTCCAAGGCGAGTTTGCTGACAGAGAACTTTGTAATTTTGCAGACCGGACAAGGGACAAATCTCTCAACAAATTGTTTCTCAGTCATGCCGCTGGGATCCAGGCCTTGTGAAAAATATAACAAAACGGTTCGTGTTTTATAAAGGTTTTTTTTTTAAGTTGTTTATTTTGTTGATGTTTACAATTCAGTAACATGCAGTAATTGCAAGTGAAAGTCAACCCGGGAATGAACAGTTCTCTTCACACTTTTTCTCTTTCAAGCGAATTCATTTTCATTTAACAAAATGTGAAAAGAATTCCCCACAGTGGATAAACATTTCCACGCCTTTTCAAACAAGTGGGAGAACATTTTTCGCGTCTTTTTACACAAGTGGACATTTTTATTCATGCTTGTTCACACAATGTGAATGCGAATGCGAACTTGAACTCTTTTCACAAAATGTCCCATTCCCATTCACAGTGTTAACTTTCAATTACAATGTACTGTACCAAGAAGTGTTCGTGAAGACGAAAATGTGACATTCCCGGGAGAAACAATTCCGTTAAAATTTTACCGAAGTGGAGAGAAAAGGTAAAGAAGAAACCTAAAACTTTAAAAGAGCAAATAAAAGCGTTGCCTGAGAAGTTCATATTGTAATCTGTTATCCGCGAGTTGAAGGGGAGGGGGTGTGCTTGGTAAACCAAGTTAAGGCCATGTGGTCGAACGGTTCACAGGCCTCTTGACGAAACTGCACCAACATTAAAGTGTTCTGTAAAACCCTAAAGCTCTTTGCGGAAACAGTGGATCCATTACAATAGAAGGGCCGTGAAGAGCAATTACACAGCACTGTCTTCTTGCACGCTCTTAAAACATTCATCGAAACATTCCATGACATTACAAACCAGCACTTACCAGGGTACCAATCCTTAATGAGGTGTTCAATCTGATCCACTATGAACCCCATGGCTGTAAACTCGCCGACTTGACATTGAATCTGGACGCAGATGCCGGGCTTGTCTTCAAAGGTGGCTGGTTTCAACGAGATAACACCGGATGCATGTTGGACAATCACACCCGTCTGCCAATACGTGATGTTAGTGTGTGTCAGCATCAGTCCCCTTGGCATTGTTTGGCTCAAACTATGAATAGGAAACAACGTACGTGTCATTTTCAAAACCTAACGTGAAAAAAAATCATTCGTCGTACAGTAGGAAGCTTTACTTCAAGCTACAGCCAGTTTCCCAGTATTGCCTTTTTTCAGAGAATCTGATGATTTATTTTTCAAATGAAGAAATTATCATACTGGGGTAATACGTCATCATTGATTTTTGGCTTTTCCGCAAAAAATGCGGAAAAGCCTTTGTTTTTGTGCTGTTTTTTCCTTCATGTTCTATCTCAAATTCCATAGAATTTGTACACGTTTTTTTTCTGGAAGCCACTTTAGTCACTTCTAAAGCTTAAATCGTAATGAAACTTTGCCAAACAAAAGACCTTATACCAAAAAGGATGAACGAAGAATGACGTTATGGTGACGTCATCATGGGTCTAAATGTAGGTAGACCGGGATGTGTTAATTGACGTCATCATGACGTCATCATGTGATTTTATATAGATTTTGTTAGGTCATGGATGTATGCATAAAAAATGACAGATGTGTGACGTTATGATGACGTCATCAAAAGTGCGATTTGTTTTAAACACATATAAGGCAAGGTTCGATCGTCATGAAACTTCGTGAATAGGTAGATAATGGTACTATTATGTAAAATCCGAAACGACGTCATGACGATGTCATCGGCTGATTCTTTATGATTTTAATTTTTGTTTCAAATTTTTGTCTAAATAAAAATTTGACACCAAGAACACATACTAAATATGTGCACTGACGATTCATGTAATGATGACGTCACACGGGTGACGGTGACGTCATCTACAAGGTGCGTATTTTAAAAATATATATCTAGAGAAATATAGTTTCGATTGGGTCGTACATTATATAGTCAGGGACGTGTTATAGAGAAAATAAAAGTGAAGTCAGGATGACGACATCGCGAGTCACGTACGTGACGTCATCTTAAAGGTGCCGATTTAAAAGTTCTACTTTGTGAAGCACACATCTTTCATGTACGCGATTAAGTAAAACATCGGGACAAAATTACTCCTGACTTTGTTTTAATTGGCTCTAGAACAAAAACTACTGGACCCAATCTGGCGATCTTGGTATCATTTTTCCCCATGCATTGGTATAGGTTGTTTGAGCCTCAGGGAATCGGAAGTACGCCGTTCCGTATTTGGGGGCACCCTGTATAGCTGAGGCAATGGGTGGAGATGGGAAGGAGCTAAGTGCAAAGCGGATCCACTGTGCGGGTTTAGGGTGCATTGTGTGAGATGGGAAAACTACCAACATATGGGAATGAGGCACATGAGGTGAACCCTAGTTGACCTTTTAGATATAGCAGTCTCTCTGGTCGCGACAGGATTTTGATTCTTGAGTCTAGATCTGATGTACGTTTTACCTATTGCAGTGAAGTGTGACCTTTATATGGAGCATTCCAACTGATGAGGATGAAGATGGCAAAGTCACTGAATGTCCTCTAGAGGTCGATGATCCTGATTATGCATCATGATAGGAGGTGGCAGCAGATGCTGTAGGAAATTCGTGTCAAAGAGAGTGGTGAACCTTATGCATATGACAAGGATGCATTGACGGAGTAGTAGGGCTAGACTTGCCGTGAGGTATGCGCTGTTCGACACACTATGACGAATGAGATCATGAATACATAGACCTTGTGGAATGGTATTGGAGTCTCTGCATCTTCATATGAGCTGTTGATAAAGTTGCTTTAAAAAAATATGATTTTGATTACTGAAAAGCGCAAGAAACAAAAGCTTTCTTGTGGTATGAAACACTGAAATGCAGGTGCCATATTTTGGCAGGTTTTGAGAAATTGACAAGCAGTGGGAAGTAAGGAACATTAAATTACTCAAGTTGAAGGAGCAGGTTACAAACCTTAGGGACCTCCTAGCTTCCTCGCCTCTCTTCACCGGCTTTTTTTGAGACTCCCTCTTAGTCCCCTTGCTTCCCTCCTCATCCAGTAACTTGAGGAATACGTAGACTCTGGACACCAGTCGACTCCAGAATCCTGGCGGATCGTAGGCTAACCTATAATGGCGTTCTAGGACCTGAAATGAACTGTCCTCGCCCTTTGAGAGCCAGTAATCCTGACACGGCTTGTCTTTGGGAAGTCGACTCGGAATCAGGAATCTTTGCAGAATAGGACAAAGTTAAACATTATCACAAAGAGAGTGGAAGAAGGTACATTACTCCTTCAGGACATTGAAAACTTTAGATAAACAAATTTCCTGTAAAATCCACATCAACATGTTCTAGCTTACCGGTTAAAGATGGTCATGTTAATGGTTGATGGTGAACTGCCAAATCTAATATAAAAGTCCTGTTCATATTGGTTTGTGTACTTCAGCAGCAGCAGAAGTCATAAAGTGATTTGCCTTTTAAAATTTAGGTTGAACACAAAATTTATGTTCAAGCAACTCCAGCTTTCCTTAAGCCAATGTTAATGCTTTCAACTAAGTTAGCAGTAATGTCATTTTCTTATCATTCCACAAAGAGCATCTTTGCTATAGCCACTCATACTCGCGTATGTCGTAAGACGATACCCTGGCAAACCGAGTCCACATAATTATTTACTAATTTTACCTCAGTTGATGTAATACTAATGACTCCTCCAGACAAAATTGACAAAATTTCTGTCCAATTCGATCGCTTGTTACAAATAGCTGACCACCACACAAACTCATTTAGTATTGGGTAACAAGCTGCTGAAAAAAATGGCCTCGTACATCAGGAATCATGAATATTTAGTGCGTAGGGTAACGTCACAATGTCTACGCAGTCAACCTGACTGGCTGACGATGAGTGTCAAAAAGTGGACTCAGTTTGCCACAGTAGTCTTATGACGTACAAAAGTAGGACTACCCCGGCCAACGAGGATGACAAAGAGACGCTATGGTCTAGCTGTTGAAATATCAGTGGGATGTGCCTCCTACAGGAGATACGAGGAATTCACAGAAATAACTGAATTGAGGGATGGATAAAGTACCAATAATGAATGAAAAAAAATCTCACTCTTCCTTGCTGACTTGATGTACTATGTCTAATCTCTGCAGAAGCTGTAGATATTCTTCAAACCGTCCCTCCCCAAAATCGCTATTCTGGAACAATTCCTGCTCCAAGATGGACCTGTGTATGCGCCCCTCCTTGACGAAGGACGAATTGACGTCGGCAACGTTGATGAGTATGTTGTACAGCCAGACTGGGTCGATGAAGTACAGGTTTCTTAGACCTTGGAGGTGGTCATTGAAATGTACAAGGGTGCCACAGTTGCTCAGAAACTCAATAGCTTGAGAGAGAATTCACAACATCGATTTTTAATTGAAGGAAAATGAGTGTTTTGTTATACAAAGTATAGGCAATACAGAACATGCGAGTGGTATAGACTTCGCTTCGGGAAAACAGAATGCTCCGTGGATACGGAGCAGTTAATATTTCTATACTATAAGCAAGAATACATGGAAAGGGAGCCACTTTCCAAGAATTAAGTTAGTGTAAAATTTCTCCTTTTTGAGATTTGTATTTCCAGGCAAAAGCAAAAGTTTACCTTCACTGATATCCTCTTGGGTTTCTATCTTACTGTCTGGAATCTTTTTAATGTGGTATATCATCTCCGCATCCTCCAAGACTTGTGGGAGAGGGGGCTTGCTGTGCTTACGACGCACACTCTGATTGGCTATGATCTCTTGCAGAACACTGAACGAGTGAGGCACCTACAAGGCAAAAAGAAATCCCAACAATCTCATTAATCGGAATCACCTTTTTTTAGGTGATTTGAAAAATATACAAGTATACAGATGCTGTTCTCTGAAAGTCTGTAACAAAAGACGATTCAGTAATGGTCGTCATCGTCAAAGCTTTAGCTAGAGCTATGTCAGTTCTACCGATGGGCTCCGTGCACAATCACTGCCATTTAACTTAAACGTCGGTCGGAGGCGAAATAACGTGCAAGGAGAGGGTTGCACGAAGCAATCGCGTTTTTTCAGAGCAGAATGAGCTTTCGCTGAATAACAAGACGCAATATTTTACTAACGGAAACACGCAGCGCAAACGAATATAAATGCCGGTCTAGATTTAAAAAAAAAAGAAAAAAAGATGTCTATGGGCTCTCGAAAGTGGTAAAAAGTGCCCTCTCTTGTACGTGCACGAAGCGAATGGGTTCGCTGCTATTGCTCAAAAACGGCTCCGGGAATTACGCAAGGATTCCAGGTGATACGTATGGCTAGGGGCAAGGGCATCTGAGAGAGCAGTGGCGTAGCCAGGATTTTTTTCAGTGGGGGGCTGGGGGTTGGAACATTTCATGGGGGGGGGCGTCATGTAGATCAATGATAATTATTTTAAGAAACTCAAAATCTCAGTAGGGGGGGATGGGGGGCGACAAGGTTTCATGGGGGCTGTCGCCCCCCCCGCCCACGTGGCTACGCCACTGTGAGAGAGTCAAGGCCTTCATATGAACTCTTTCAGTCAACACTGGTGTAGATTTTTTACACCCTCGAACTCTGACCAGAAACTATATAGAGGCATTTCATAATTTTATACCGATACCAGCATCTTGATGAGCGTAGACTGCAACATTTAAGAGTCATTTCGCATAGTCTATTTATTTTCAAACAAAAAGTTACCATTCTTCCAATCAGGGGAATTTCTGTCTGTGCTGGAGCAGCTCCTGAAGCCCGGCTGTTTTTGATCCTCATTCCAAGAGCCCTCCGGTAAATAATGCGCCGTAATTCTTCAATGCCGTCCCCATCAGAGCTCGTTGATGTGACCTCAACAATATCAGCGATGTTTGGAAACCCATCTCGGCCACTGTATTTATTGATGATTGCACCTGCGATCGACTTAACCTTCTTTGCTTTGTCTAAATGGGTGGAGACAATGATGGTGACACTCTCCGATGCCCTTGACTAAATGAAGCCACAATAAAAAAAAATCTAAACGTTATTCCCCACACTTCAGATTTGCTTACATGTCATTATTTCTTACATTTCCCTTTGATTTGCTGCGTATTTTGGGTTTGCAATTTGAAACCAAGCCTTCACGAGGAAAATTGTACAGTCGTCCTTCAACTAAATTTCTTGTTTGATTGGAAATATGAATATTTTAATGAATTGATAATACTTTACCGAAATCTTCATTTTCTTTTGGTCAGTGGACAAAGACTATACCTGAATATTAAGCAGCCAGGGTTTTAGCTTCTGGTCAACACCTTCCAAGCCGTCTCTGAGATCCCAGACCAACAGGTACAGCGTCCTAGGCGTGAAGAAACTCTGATGGATAATAGTATCCAGCTTGCCTCCCTTCAGATCCCACATCGAAAAATGTACATCGCTTTGGTCAGAAACACTCTAAAGCCAAGGGAAAAGATCTACTTCAGGAGCAGATACATCCCTTTTGTTCAAGGTATAAAAATAACAATTCTATATTTTTTTTTTAAAGATAAATTGTACCGAATCTGAAACCCCTAATATCTAGTCGTATAACAGACTGTCAAGTTTAATCCAGGCATTGCTACACTTGTCACGAATCTCGTGGCGTTATTCTTTGGTGTCATTCTCTGACCGTTCTTAACCATTGTGTTATTGTTCTGCTTTTGTGTTCTTGCAAACCCTTATTGTTTTAAAGAAATGAATATTATCGATCAGAACAAAGTTATCCTACCTGATCCGTAGACAAATCAATAGGCTTCAAAAACTTCGCAGGCAAGGGCTTTTGTTGCATTTTGTCAGGGTTCTGAAGAGTCCAAGAGCAAAGATTGATGTTTAGATCTTCATCGGGCAGAACTTCCATCTTGGTCAAACAGGACAACACTGAGGTCTTGCCGCATTTCTGACGAGACAAAGAAATAATAATTATCCTCTAATCCCTCCTTAATAATAAACGATCCCCAGGTATAAAGAACAAGGACCATTTTGTGAGCCGGGAAAAGCCTTTCGCCAAGGCCATCGTGGCTTAACTTTCCGGCATTAAACAAAGCGAAAACGTGAGGCGACTGGAGCGGGAGACCACACACGCGAGTGGCGAAGCCACGAGGCCTTTTCCAACTTGTCAAGAATTTCTGATGTTTTTCTTTATTATCTCGATTTTTGCTACCCCAAAAGGGTGGCAAAATTCCCACCAATCATTAGCCTTTCAGCGCGCGCGTGGCTACAACCCGGTTTTCTAATTTTCCAGGAGACCGTTGCCGCGTAATTGGTCTTTCATTATCTTATTTTAAATTTACTTATAAAAGTATTTGAAGAAATTATTTGAGTGTATGAACTTATTTTTTCATCTGAACTTATATTTATTTGCTCTCACGTTTCCCTTATCCACCCTTCTTTTACAAATGGAAGCAACTAGGCAAAATCCGCGCTGTGATTGGTTAACCTTTCAGCACTCTACTTATTTGCATACAAATATAAAATAATTCAACAAAATCAAGTTCGAAAAGGCCTCGTGGCTTCGCCACTCGTGCGAGCTGACTTAATCTTTGCTCCAGTCGCTTCGTGCTTTCGCAGCTCCGCCGCTCTAAGCCACGATGGCCTTGGTGAAAGGCTAGGAAAGTTCCTGTATATCTATTGGTATTTGGTAACATTTATTAATAAACGCAAAAGCAAAATTGCTGGTACGCGATGTGTCCTTCCTTAGGTCTCTAATGAAGATCGCACCCCTGCACTCTACACCCCCTGTAGCTACGCTTTTTGATTGATAATATGGTTCCATGACCGCACAATCTTGACGTTTAACAAAGGATTTCAGTCTAGGTAACCGTCATATTCTAAAAAAGAAATAGAACACGACACAGCAAACCTAGTCCTCGTCCGAGTGCATACTCGACACGCAACACCTTTACATGGGCATAACGCCTGTTACTGAAAATATTGAATGCAAGCTTTGGATTAATGAACTCATGTTGTTTTAGGACTGATAACAAACATGACAGGTAAATAAATAAAAAAATAATACACTCGGAAATACCCGAACATATCCGAGTGTCCACGAAAACGTATTCGGAAAACCTCGGACGTTTTCAGAAACGCGCAGGATCCTGCTAATTTTAGTCACGTGCCGTGGCGCCTAGCTGACCTATAGGACTTGTTAGAATAGTCATAATGTTTTGGTCCGGGAACAAGACTAGATGATTGGTACTGAATGGTAAACTTATGGATTTGTCAATATTGGTACAAACCTCTGGCCCCACCAACATGAGTTTCATACCACGGTGGGGTTTACAACGCAAGCGTCTTTCGTTGAGTTTCTCCAGGATTTCCCTTGTCTGAAGTTGCCCAGCCTGAATGACAGGCACAAGCGTCTCTGGCTCCTTAATCTTCAAGTCGTCGAGTTTGAGGGACCACAGTCTTTTCAATCGCGCCAGATTGTCTGGGAGTTTCTCAATGCCTGTATTACTGCACAACACAAACAATTATATTTTAGAACCATCCATGATTTTTTATTGTGTGATGATGCAGTGGCTCTTTGCCTTCCGGTTCTGACGACCCACGTTTGATTCATGTCAGGGACACTGTCTAGATTGAGGTTTTCGTTCTTCAACTTTGTGGTTACTCTTTGGGGGATAAATTACATTTTCTTTAACCGCTTTACAGGTAATATTGACGGTGATCTACATGTACATGTGCATACCCACTGAGATCCAGTCTTTGAAGGCAAGCCAATTTGCAAAGACTAGGGGGCACGTCCCGTAGCTGGTTATTGCTCAGGTCCAGGGTCGACAGAGAATCGCAGAAGCTCTCTGGGAAGACAACCGATGAAACTGTGGCATCTCCGATCGGTGGTACTTCCAACCGGGTTGTTTGACTTATATCCCTTGAGAAGAACCTGAGGGATCTTAAAAAGTATGAGTTTAATAATTAATAATGGAAAAGGCAATGCGAGACAACAGTACTGATGGCTGGTTTAAACCAGGCCGAAGGCGCGGTTCATAGGCAATGTCCACGTCCCACCTACGTCGTCAAAATGACATGGTATACTGATGGGGCCTTAGGTTTTCATTTGTATAATAATTTTCATCATCAAATCTCACAAAAATACAACAGTAAACTGTGCAAAGTTTGTGGTAAGACAACGGCAAGATATCTCTCTGCATACTTATCTCGTATTCTACAAACACCAACCAACAGACCAACCAACTAAAATACTGTTTCTCATTCCAACCTTTTTTTCTTGGCACTGGCAGGTGAGGACGGGGAGGACGGGGAGGACGGGGAGGACGGGGTCGCCATAAACCTGAGACGATTATCAGCCAGTAACAATTCTGTGAGGCTGTAGATGTTCCAGAAGTCAGCAGGAGGAAGCTCGGTGATCTGATTGCCAGACAGATTCAGCTTTACCAGCAGAGTCAGCTGACAGATAGTCCAAGGAATCTCTATCAAGTGGTTACAGCTGAGGTTCAAGTCCATGAGGGAACGATTCCAGTACTCATGCATGTCAGGGACTTTCCCAATCTTGTTGTTGGAGGCATCCAAGCGTTTCTGTGAGATGGACAGGTTGAAAGTCTCTTTAGTATAATGATAATCGTTTCGGTTTGCGGTAACACCATGTGGTAATAACTACTGCTTAGAAGATATTAGTTCTAAAAAGAACTTGTCCTGCTTATTATCAACTCTGCTAAGTAGTTTTTTGTTCTGATAAGAACAGTCCAGTCTCCTGACGATGACTAGAGCAGGCTAGTCGAAACGTTGAGACCAAAGACAAGTTCGTAGAACTTACAGCAGGACTGTTCTTATCAGAACAAAAAACTACTTAGCAGAGTTGATAATAAGCAGGACAAGTTCTTTTCAGAACTAATATCTTCTAAGCAGTAGTTATTACCACATGGTGTTACCGCAAACCGAAACGATACCGATACCCCACCATGCAAAGCCTCAAATCTTATATAATGATAATAATGATACATGTACATATATATTTTATAATACGTGCGAATGCATTATTGGTGTTAAACGCGCTACGTAATGTTTACCCCTGCTGATTTGTTAAACGAAAGGCCGTGTCCGAATAACTTGGCTACGTACGGCTTTATATTACACACGAGTCTACGGAAGTGGCTGCAGTCACTCCCCATAGATTCGTGTGTTATTTCAAGCCGTAGCCAAGTACATGTAATTCGTACACAGCCAAACACCCAAATGGGTCTGTCAACACTGACGGTTACAACTGATAATTTCAGGAGTGAGACATGGGAGGTGGATGTCAGACATAGAGCTATATTAAATTACATCAATGCAGTGTTTTTTGCTAGTTTTTGTTTTTTTAGACATTCCCGTATTATTTGTGATTGCACGGATAAATATGTAGGCTGATTCACTGGATATGTAGGAAATTATCAAGCCATCTTTAAGATACAACATTTGCAAACATCAATAAACGAAATGATCAAATTATCACGAAACATCTGACTGGATTGTTAGGGAATGACAGTATAAAGCATCCTGTAAAATTGTGGCTCCCGGTGTGCTGACATTTGCAAGAAAACTTATGTTTTCCAACGCTGGTCGGCCGACCAGTGAAGGAGGAAACTGGCTTTTTTCACAAACTGCTCCTAATTCTTCATTTTTAGGTATTCCGCAGTTTCTTTGCAATTGATTACACACCTGTGAAGAGGTACAAGCCTGCTAGACTGATTCTCTACCTTACGAATATCTATAAATTGCTCCGTTTCATATTCAGTGGGGTCAGGGAACCAGACTACAAGAACATGGTTGGTTTTCTAGGATTTTCGAGCATCTATACAAGTCCAAAACGTGAAGCAAGTCGGTTTAACAATATTTGCTCTAACATACTAATCCTCTAAATCCATTTGTTTCTGAAAATTGCACTAAAAGCAAATGTTGTACATTCCCTTTAAGATGAAAATGAAGGATAGTGTTCATAACATGGACGGACATTCTTGAATCATACTATATATTCTTGTTATGATTAATCCAGCCCATGTTCCATTTATATTACTTGTTCAATGTAGAATTGGTATCACTCAACATTATAAAAGCAACCATATTTATGAAATTAGGATGCGACTTGATACATGTTCATAACATGGACATGTATCATAACTTGGGCGAATTGTTTTCCCCAAACGACATCCGCATAAGGTGTACGCTATGGCGTTTTGGACTGAACTTCTTTAAAAACATGAGAAGGAAAATATAAAATTAGAAAAAAAGAAATTAATTCGAACGTAATGAAATTCGGACTTTATTTCCCTTTTAAAAAAATCCTCCGAAGCCTCAGATTAGAAAAGAAAAAAAATCGGGTACAAAAACCCACAACCTCGCGGTGGAAAAACCACGACACTATCGATTGAGCTATCGCGCTGCTCGACAATCCCTGGGGAAAAAATATATATATATACCTGCGTATGTATAGAGGGCGCTAAACAACCATGTATGTTCATGTAGTGGGAAAAGAAAATTCGCGGCCCAGGGGGCGCAATTTTTTTTCCCGTACGCCTTGTTTTCTGTACACATGCATATGGGCGTATTTCGAAGTACGTTGAGTTGCAAGTCAGGTTCTCGGACTTTATTTTCCCTTGAAAAAAATCCTCAAACCACAAAAAGCATCCAATGGGAATCAAACTCGCACCATCGGATTTGTAATCCAATGTAGTATCCATGACACTACAGCAGTGGCTCGATCGATGGGATTGTTTTAAACATTATACTATTGCACACTCCAGGATAATTCTATACCACAGCGTGTGGTATGGGGAAAAAATAGCGCGGCCTGGGGTCCGCCCGCCATCTCGGAAATGCAATGCCATTATGAAATATATATAGCAGGGTATATACTCTGTCATGTTTGCAAACTTTGAATGTTTTGCAATTATAATCATTAGTGGGAATGGGTGCATTTTTTTCTCCATGGTCAATGGAAACGACCAATAATTTCTTACCCCGCGTCGAAATTTATCCTTTTGCCTAAATACCACGTCAGAATTTTTTTTGGGGGGTGTTGACGATAAAATGAGCTCAATTTTATTTCCCTCTAAGGAGGGGGGGGGGGGCACGTGGTGGTGGTGGTGGTGGTGGAGAGGAGTACAGGCGTCAAGAGAGAGGAGTGTTCCCATTGGGCACCCCCACCTTGCCCTGGCCCTTACGAAATAGGACTTTCCCTTCTTTAGTCCTCACAATAGGTTTTGCCCCAATAAAAATGTCAGGGCTGCTCTGACACACTTTGACAATGGTTCGGCTACTTACCAATGGGCAATCCCAGGCAGCAGGAAGCTCTGATAGTCTGTTATTAGACACATTGAGTTTCTCCAAACTCTTGGCAGTGCTGATACCAGTAGGAATATGAATGAACATATTATAGGACAGATTTAACACCATCAGGCTGCTGCAATCCCAGACACTTTCACTCTCTGATGAAAAAAAAGTTGGATTTTGGATACTAAAACTAATTCCCAAGATATTGATATATAATTCAAAATATCTAAGACAGGTTGCCCAATCCTGTTCAGGATCGACAGCCTGGTTGGTTTTAAACGGTTCATAAAACACCGACTGGTTTCAAAAACTTTTTTCCATGTGTTACAAAATCATGAAATCTGGCCCCTAATCTGACCAGCCACTCTCCAAATAATGGGTGCGTTCGAGTAGCTCACCCGGATCGACTCGAGTAAAGGCAGACGGGTTAGCCACCAGAGCCGTGCTAATCAAACGCTCCAATACGGACCATCATGATCCTCACGTGACGTCTGTAGCCGTGGTCGTAGCCATTGACAAAACGCCTTTTTTTCGGACTGAGTCTTGCTTTTGAGATCTACTGCTTTTCCGTCACTCGCAAAAAGTAACACATCGGGCTGGAATTATAGCCACTAAAGTGGCAAGGAGATTTTAACGCGCCCGCCAATCTCCATATAATACAAGGACATTTTTAATACTACTCGTGCGAGGCACATACCATAAACATAGGAGTTTTCACAAAGCATAGGCCTAAAGTAAAAGTTTTGAACAAAATCGTTGGAAACCTATAAAAAAATAAAAAAATGTTTTTACTTGTTTGACTTGTTTGACCCAAAGGTATTTATGAACAAGAAATTCGGCTCAGGACATTACTCCGTGCGCAGGCACCTAGCCAGTTGTAAACGTACTTGTTTAAAACTGGCCAAGGACATATTTATTCCCATGGTAATGTAAGGAGTAACATTTCTAGTGTATTGGTTTACAAAAAAAACAGAATGGGGAAACACATGTTTTCCATCTTGGCTGACCTGGTTTGACCAGCTTGAAGACGGAGCGTCTATGATGACTTGTGATGTGATTGTGAGACAGATCCAGCTTCTCAAGCAGTGGCAGCGTGAAAATCTCTAAGAGAGCATTGTCAAGCTTATTGTGGGAAACCTTCAGATATGTCAACCTGTGTAAGCAAAAATAATAATTACTTTGCAACTCTGCAACAGGGATGTCTTTATAAATATTATGTAGTGAGGTTAAAAGCAGTCGGTTCAATCTATGGCGTTAAAGCGGGTCTGTACAGGCTCTTTTAATTAACAATTTATTGCTGAAATATTGCAAAATTAATCTGCGAATTTGACCACGTGAATACTCTTGCCTCCTAATTAAAATTTAAAAATAATAATAAGAATAATACAATTTTACTTTAATTTATTGCTACCCGGTTTCAATATCATGATGTTTCTTAATACAATGTATGAGGAAAACGTGAACAAAGCAGGATATGTATCAAATGATAATCTTAATCATTCAGGATTTAACACCTTTGTCATTACGATCACCTTCCGCATGTCTACCTGCCCTTTTAACACAAAGTTCACCGCGGCGGCGCATATTTACCATGGCCTGTCTCATCACTGCACAGCAGGTTTGTTACGTAAACTGTCCACCTTTTGATAAAGGTGGCCCTGCAAATCCTGAAAGTTTAGTGGCGGACTGCTGAGAACCTAATGTCTTCTAAATACACCCACAAAACGGGAGTAAAACAAAAAGTTACATCCGGTAACCAGGGAGGCCATTCCTCGGCATGACTAAGTGAGATGTAATAGGGGAATTATCTTGTGCCCGCGAAGGATGCCGAAAGGTGTTTCCTTGACTTTTAAAAATGCAACTCAAGCTGCAGCACAATGCAACAATTATGTTTTCATAACTTAAATGTGTCTTGGACCTAGTTGTCTTATAGTGAGCAGATAGGGGAAATATTTGGGGGAAATGTGCCTTTGATGGTACAAGCAAAGCATTTGGCACACAGTCAGAGTATGTCTCAAGAATGATATTTGACTATAGGGCCATCGCAAATTTGTCCTTTGAAAAAGATTAGTAGAATAACAAGCAATTTCCAAAATTTTCAAAATGGCTGCCATTGCTTGTTATTTTACCTATATTTTCTTAAAGGACAAATCTGCGATGGCCCTATAGCCAAATATCTTTCTCATGACATACCACATGCCATGCTGGTATCATCAAAGGCACAGTCACATCCAGTGGCGCACCCAAGAGAGGGGGAGGGGGGAGGGGGGCTTGAGGCCCCCCCCCCAGAGGTTTTGTATTTTTTTTTGTTCCACGATTTGACCTTGGTGATATGTATGTGGCCTATTTTCGAGTAGTATAATAGGGTGTAAGTGGCGCCACCAACGTCAAAATAGTCCGCCCTCCAAAAAAAACCTTTTTTTGTGAGCCCCCCCCCCATCCAAATCCTGGGTGCGCCACTGGTCACATCACCTATATGCCGTACTATTATGTCTGGATATGTAATAATAATAATAATAATAATAATATATCAAACTGTCCAAAGAGGGTTTTCACATACCATTTTAAAGACAATGTTACTCAGTGATGCATGATTAGATTACAACCATAAAACTGGTCAATAAGCTCATAGATTAATAATAATACCCCCATTTGTCGATTACCTTTTTTCTGGGGGGGGGGGCACCCTGTGTCACCCATGCTCATCACACTATTGCGTCCCTATTGTTAGTTTTTGGTAATCGGTCTCATTTTAATATTCAATTATGACTGATTAATTGCGTGTAATGTTCAGCCCGCCTAATTTTTTTAGAAGTTCCTGATTATATCTTTCTCACCTCGATTCTTGAAGCGCCGTTAAAGAATCTGGGCTAGGGAGCTTTCTCATTGCATTGTGGGATAGGTCCAATGATTCCAAGCATGGCATTCCCCATAGCAACGGTGTTGGGATCGTCTCCAGTGCATTGTGGGATAGGTTGACTTGGACCAGCGTACGTAGGTCTGGATTAGTGAGCCAAGTATCGTCAAAGTGATGCAACTGACGAGCGCTCCATTGGGCAACATACTTCTGAGAGGAAAATACCAAAAAAAATGCCAGATCTTGTTAGTTAAAATATTCTAAGGTGTATACTGAAATATATTTTCGGTTACATCACGAAACAAATCTAAATATCATTGTAGATGGAACTTCTCCCTTCATATATTTATTTATTAAAAAAGCACAGGCTTAGGTTCCCAATAAAAAAAACACCCAAAACATCTACATGTCAAGAGTTTACTTTTGGTTTGCGTAATCACCGGTAAAGATTGATTCTGCCTTTGACTAACTTTTTGCCATCAGTTTACCTTTTGCCGTCCTTCTATTTCATGCGCTTCTTTTTGACACCAAAGCTGTAGAAGATCAGGAAACTTCTGGCCAGTTCTGAAAGCAGTTTCTACATTCACAATTGTCACTCTTCTCTCGAGAAGATAAGCAGCGAGATAACAGTGTCCCCCTGTACGGAAAGTATGCGCTTTTACCAAAACAATAATTCTACTTACTACATGATAATACCACTGAACAGGGTGCCTATTATTCCATCTTCCCTCAAAATTTCTCATGCGCTGTTTTGGGGGGGGGGGGGGTGGCTAGGATGGCTGTAGCCCCCCAAATTTTGTCTACCCCGCCCCCCCCCCCATTTTTTTTCAATAACACACAAAAACATTGCAGTACCCAATTTTTGAAGTTGACGTGCGAATTATCTCACCCCCAAAAAAATATAGTCGTGAGAAGGGGGCAATTGCACACTATAAGGTATTATAGTGTGCATGATTGTAGGATGTTATCAGCGCTTCCCATTGATAATGTGGTACGAGCCACTGATGAAATCAGTCTCCCTCGTGCACACGCCTCACCATTCCACAAATTCGGAACACTACCTCCAAATACCTTTGCATGCCGCAATGAGTGGATCATTTGCCGCAACAAAGTCTTCCTTGCAAGGTGCTTCGCCGTTCTTCAGTTCAGTAAGTTTGTCCAGCCAGTAGTCAGTTATGTCTCGGTGTCCAGCGAAGCAAGCTATGGCCATTAAATCCTTCACGGTGTCTTTATCCTCGATGAGTTCTGCAATTTGACGCAAAAACATAACTTTGATAATGACCGTTCAAAAGATTGAGGTTAGCATGGGACCGGACCATTCGAAAAGGAACAGAAATGATCTCCTTCGCGAGACTATCAATACCTACCTGGCGCCCACTCAATCAGAGCCGTCAAGATGTCCAGTTTGCCATGCATGCTAGCGATTTCCAATGCTGTCCCCTCCTGCAGTTAATCATATATTTTTCATAATGTTATTAATTCAAAGTAAAGTGAGGTATAATATGAATGATTATACTCTCGGATGATCTCACAACATTCAGAAGAACAATCAATTACATTTTGAGGCATTTTAATTAATGTCCCAGTAATTAAGTATATTCACAAGGCAAGCCTATAGTAAAGAATGGCCATTTTACTGGTGGTCTTTTCATTTATCTGGTCCGGATTAAGCCCATCCATTGGCGTGATGGGTAATCCTAATCGAAATCACTGCCCGGCTCTTCACCATTATATATATAGCGGTCTTTCCATGTGTTTTGGGCAGGGATAAAAAAAAACACACTTGAATTTCTGAAGTATAAAAGAGGTACGACAGGGTCAGCCTAGTGTCATCTGTGTACCTATATCCACTGACTGACTAAGTGTCTGACTCACCGACTGTCACTTGTGATATAAACTGGTTAATATAGTCATGAAAAAAAAAACCCGATTGGGAACGGGTAACCTTTGGTATTTTTTGGAGAACCATACGGAATGGGCCGTACATTGTACCAACATTGTAATTTCTTCTATTCTTTGACCAATTTCCCTAAAATCTGCAAGAAATGTCGGATTGCCAAGTCTCAATAATATTGTAATCTACAGGTGGTATCGCGCGATGGTTCTGGAAGTGCGCCGTGTGAACTTTTCAGATCAGGAATATCGGGCACTGATTTCAAGGGTGCCTATCGTAATTCATGCGGTAAAATCTCTCTTGACGAGGGCGTCTTCGCTTCTTCGCTCCCATAAATCAACGCATGAGGAGTGTTCCAGGTCTAAGATTGTTTGTAAGGAATCGTGAAAGGACTCTGGATATTGAAGGATTAAACTCACCCTGTCCGTGCGATGACTTGCGTCCACGCCATTATCCAACAAGACGTGCACAATATTCACATCTCCGCGCTCACAGGCCGCTTGAAGGAAGGGATGGGGAAACCTCTCCCATAACTCACTTGGGTTCAGCTTCTTACCCGGGATCTTCCTGTTCTCAACCGTGAACGGGAACAGACGATTCCTAATCTCTTGGGGGATTGTTTTTAGGAAGCGAACGACATCAACGATGCTTCTTTCTCTGATATTATCAAGGAGTGCCTCAGCAACCGCTATATAACCACAGAAGGAATGACGACAGAACTGATACGGCACATTTATTTAATAATGGACACCATTTGCAAACATTCAAAAACGAAACCGCCAAAATATAAATCTCCTCGCTTAATTGTAGGATCAAACATCCTGTGAAATCACTGGGTCATTATGGTGTCATTTTCAAACAGGTGGAATAACCATCAAGCCTAGTTAAAATTGTCCGGGATCACCCTTTTCAACAATCAAAAGAAAGAGTGACGGAAACTTCTACATGAGTATTAAAGGGATTATACATCATTTGCTTTTGCTGTAATTTTCAGAAATGGATGGAATTGGGGGGTTGGAAATATATAGCAAATATAGTTACACTGACTTTTTTGAGGTTTTGGGTTCGAAAATGCTATAAAAACCAAGAAAAACAATCATTTTCCTGTAGTCTGGTTCCCTGACTCCATATAAGAAGAAACAGAGCAGTTTACATACATTGGGGAATTGTAAGGTCAGGGAACCAGTCCCTTTGTACCCGTTCATAGGTGTGTAATCGATTGCAAACAAGTGCGATGGTCAATTGGGGCCAGTATTTGAAAAAAAAAACAGTTTTTTCCAACGCTGGTCGGCCGACCAGCGTTGGAAATTGATACAAAACTACCACTTTTCTTGAAAATGACAGTATACCAGGTGCCATGATTTTACAGGATGCTTTACACTGTCTTCACTAACAGTCCAGCAAGGTATTTCAAAATGATTTGGTAGTTTGCAAATTATTATAAGATGGAATTTTTGCGCCGGGGTGATATAAATCAAATTAGGTTTTGCCCTTCACCGACGTTTTTAAACACTGTATACTCAGTGTGTTACCTCCCGAGTGAAAGTTGGAAAAAATCACGCGGGTGGGACTCGAACCCACGACCTCCTGCTTTCTAGTGCAGATGTCTTACCACTCGACCACCGAGCTAACGGGATCGGTTGGCCGGTTCGAATCTGTTGTACATAGCAGCGGGTACCGCATAAACTATTATAAGATGGAATTTTTGCGCCGGGGTGATATAAATCAAATTAGGTTTTGCCCTTCACCGACGTTTTTAAACACTGTATACTCAGTGTGTTACCTCCCGAGTGAAAGTTGGAAAATATCACTCGGGTGGGACTCGAACCCACGACCTCCTGCTTTCTAGTGCAGATGTCTTACCACTCGACCACCGAGCTAACGGGATCGGTTGGCCGGTTCATTTTCTCTCAATTTGTCCAGGATTTGTCACATGTTCCTTTAGGAAAGCCCCTTAAATCGCCATAGGCATTACTTTCTGGCCTCATGGTTTTTTGGGGGGCACAAAATAAAAACTGAAAATGTTGCTTTCGTCCAGTACAAACGATCAGGCGCGGTTCTACGGTTCTACGGTTCTGGCCCCCCAAAAATAAATTCCGTAAAAAGAAATTGCATTAGCAAAAAGAAGGATTGTAATGTACATGCGAACGGTCTCCCCCTAAAGAAATAGTCGTGACAAGGGTGCATTTGTAGTTAATATAGTGTGAATGATTTTAGGATTTTATTGGCGCTCCCCATTGAAAATATGGCATGATGTGCAAGTCAACATTTATCCCCACTTTACAAATCGATAAACTGATAACTGATCTGTTGTTGAATCTTCCTTCATTACCGTACATGTTAATACCTTTATCGTATGTTGTGTCCATTGCTAGGCCTGCTCTCTGCCGCCGGCTCTGGACAGGTCAACAAACGTTTCTGGTCGTCAAACTGAAATGATCAAAACCACAAGTAATTATGGACGTTAAGGAGAATACACGAGAAAGTGTGGATTCGTAATTTAAGAATTCACAAGGCGCGAAGCGCCGAGTGAATTCGTAAATTAAGAATCAACACTTGCGAGTGTATTCTTCGACCTACACCATTGCGTCAACAGAAGTATTGGAAAGAATGTTGCAACCTGACGCCACTTTTTTTCTTCATATATCATCTCAATGAAGGTCATTCGTTGCAAAAATGATGATAAGTCATGAATCTGGGACTGAGAAATGTTTCCAATTTTGTTAGGAAATACTTGAAATGACTCTCCATAGACTTTGTACACAAGCGCGGAAGTGGCGTCAGGTTGCAAACCTTTTTTCGCCACACCCGTACAACCAAGTCATTTTGTGTGTACAGGCTCCTTACGTCAAAATGGATAGTTCAGACGACGATTTCTTTCTGACTAAAATTAGTTTTTGCAGTGACGGCGGAGAATCTGACTGTGAAGATGTATTGGTAATATTCGGAAAGCAACTTTTCACGCAGACGGTCTTATTCATGCTCATTATGGAGACAATTGTCCGACGTTCAAAGTGTGGATTCGTAATTCCGAATCCACACTTTACTAAAGATTCGTAGTTCCGAATCCACACTTTGTGACCAGTGTAAGAGATTCGTAGATCCGAATCCACACTTTTAACAATAGTGTGACGTCATAGCAATGGTTTAACCCGGTATAACTCATGGAAGGATGAAATTTTTAACAAAATGTTGTCAACTCCTCGACGAGTACAAACCCTAAAGACTTAATCAGAAGCCTAAAAACTTATCTAAAACAGAAACGGACCCTATGGGCTCAGCTGTGTGGGCTCTTCTTGTGAAAGGTATAGGCCATGTGCACTGTGACGCCATACTCTCCAAAAATTAATGTAAAAGAGTGAAAAACCAATCTTTTAGAGAGCCATGGGGAAAGTCTTTTTGAGTGTTTTTTTCTCACTCTTTAAGAGTAAAGTTTGCATTTTTTTTGGAGTGGTTTATCACTATGACCCATACTGAAAACACTCTAAAAGAGTGACTTATCTCCCACTCTTGTTAAAGAGCCATAGGCCTATGGGGGACAACTTCGAAAGGTTTTCACTCTTTTATATGAAGAGAGTATACCGCAAGTGTGGTCTAGCGGTGGAGCACAGGATTCATGATCGTGAGGTTGTGGGTTCGAGCCACGACGTGGCCATGCGTGTTGTGCCCTTGAGTAAGGCGCTTTACCTCAATTACTTCTCTCATCCCAGGTGTTAAATGGGTACCGGCATTATTCAATGCTGGAAAGGCAACAGACTCGCTGTGGAGGAGGTGTGGCGATCCCACAGCATCATATATGAGTCTGGCCCAATCGCTAACAAAAAGAGATGGGCACTCCGTTCCCAGTTAACACAGGTTCGGCCTCTTTACTTTACTGTATACCGCCGGGCAACCGCCTGGCAACCCATACATTTAGGCTTCGGTATCTTTAGCAAGTCATTTGGTCCAAATTAAACTTTTAAACCGTGCACTTTTTTTAAGAGATATACATGCAGTGCAGAAGAGAACCGTTTGCTGGAAGTCAGCATCACGTGACCACATCATCCAATTCGCAAACGAAATTTTGTCACATCGTCTATAACAGCCTGCACTTTTCTGTATAGTCTTTGCACAAAACGTCTTTCAAATTTCAAGATTCAGTTTTTGCACTTCTTGTGTAAACTGTAAAATACAATTTGTTTTACTAAAAAAAAATACATAATTCCATTACTTGAAGTTGATTTACCTGTGCATGGTCTTCAATTACGTTGGGAAACCGAAGCTGCAATGCTCATGACATCGGAAATATGTGATGTCATTAGCAACAGAGCTGGGATTTCCCAAGCTAGTCCGTCATAATTGTTTTGCTTCTAACGCATTTTTTTTCATTTGTGATGTGTTTTATTTTAATATACGGAAGACTATATATATATATTGGACGTTTTCAACCCTACGCTGAAAACGTTAATTTTTTTTTTTTCGGGGTGGGGGGTTTGGTTTTGCGTCCACTGAATGTACACAAAGATACGCCTGTATTATCACCGGTCGCCAATTAATTATCAATTGGTAAAGCGAATGTTCTATAAGGGGATCGATGTCGCAGTCCAAAGTGATTAATTTTTGTACTGCTAGAAAATTGCAGTTTCAAAGCAAAGTTATCTCTTTTTCGGGGTAAGATGAACAAATAGCAAGGAAATGCCATTGAAAAGTAAAACAAAATAATGTAACGGTTTACTTACTTTTGGATGCGGGAAATGTTTCCGTGAATGCTCTGCCTTTGATAGGTTTGAGCTGAAACATTCGGTTTGATAAAACACACAAAAAAAATTCCAGACAATTTGTTCATTTTGAAGCGTTAGATAAAGATACAAAGTTCAAGTATGTGATAGGAAACCCATTGAAATATAAGGGGATGCTATCAATTTCCACAAAGTAATGTTTGCAAAAAGTCTTTGGACTCCATGGACCCCCCCCCCCCCCACAGTAATTATCTCTGTCGCAATCTAAAATGTTGATTTTGGCAATAGACCAGCACCAATATTTTCTGACTATTAAAGGGACCGTCCATAAAGTATACGTGCGCACGAAGGGGGGGGGTAACATTGCGTACACCATGCGTACACGGGGAGGGGGTCCATTCCAAATGCATGCGTACGCAGAGCGATAATTTGCTTTTAATAAATAATTGTCATAAAATCAATGTGCTTTTTCATATTAATCAAATACCTACCAGGACCAGCTTTTATCCGTCAAAAATCGTTATAACACTATACCCTTTACCCCACCATTTAGATTATTTTATACACCATTGCCACCGCGGTACATAGCCAGCGAACGCCTCCTGAGGCCTTAAAGTTCAGAGGACGCGACATGATCAAAAGGTGATTGTGATACGGGCCCCTCTTTAAGTGTTGGTCAATGAAGTAGTTTAGAGTCAAGAGTCTTTTTTATCATCCCAATATTCAATAAAAAGTCTGCTTCAATTAGCCGGCAAGCATTATTTGTAATGCTTTCATTGTACATGTATGTACATGCAGTAAATGCGTATTGTAAACCGGAATGTGCATACAAGGGGGAGGGGGAGGGGAGGGGAGGGGAGGGGGAGGGGAGGGGAGGGGGGGGGGAGGGGGAGGGGGAGGGAGGGGGAGGGGGAGGGAGGAGGGAGGGAGGGGAGGGGGGGAGGAGGAGGAGGAGGGGGAGGAGGAGGTGGAGGCGGGGGGAGGAGGAGGGGGGGGAGGCGGGGGGGGAGGGGGGGGGGGAGGAGGGGGGGGGGGGGGGGGAAGGGGAAGGGGGGAGGAGGGGGAGGGGGGGGGGGGGGGGGGGGAGGGGAGGGGGGGGGGGGGGGGGGAGGGGGGGGAGGGGAGGGGAGGGGGGGGGGGGGGGAGGGAGGGGAGGGGAGGGGGGGATGGGAGGGGGATGGGGAGGGGATGGGAGGGGGAAGGATTTGAAACAGGCTGTGATATATGTCATGCGTACGAGGGGGGTCTAAAAAGTCGGCATTTCGTGCGTTCGTACTTTATGGACGGCCCCTAAACTCGCCCAACACGCCCATCAAACCATGCTTTTGTTGTGACGCGCTGTCGTCGAGCTGTCGCTTCCATACAGCAGGGCCCAATTTCATAGCGCTTCTTATAACCTACCGATTTTGTGCTTACAGAGCCTCCGTCTATTTCATACAGACTGTAAGCAGTAAGCACAGCAAAAGCACGCTTAACTACAGAGGAAAAGGTTCACGGCAAAAACTGCAGTGTTAAATTTACTCCATTGGTATCTATATAGGACCATCTGGTGTTAAATTTTACTGGTGTTGTCCTATATAGATACCGAATGGTGTTAAATTAACACTACAGTTTTTGCAGTGTTGCTTAAATCAAAGACGTTTAGTAGAAATCCCCATGCTCACGCCACCGTTATCACATCCATGCCACGAAAGAGTGTTTAAGCTCATATAAAACTAAATTGTGAAAAAAGTAGGAGTCAATTTCTCAACATAACAGTTTATTAGAATACAAGTTCTTGAAAATGTGAATTTGCGCAGATACTCAAAAGAAAGAGCCAACCCATAGCTCTTAGTGCCTACTGGCAACTGACATTTACAAAAAAAGTGTATTTTTTCGAGGTTAATTTATTCAGGAACTGTGTGGGAAACACGTTGCTGTTCCGGACAAAAGGTATATAGGCCTATTTCAAAATGTTCAAAAACATGTACCGGTATGGTCATTGTTTTTTTCCCCTCAAACTTCCTCATTATTTTTTACAAACAATATAAACAATGCTGTGTTTTGCGAGAGTGATTAGTTTAGTCAAGAACTTCCCGGTTAACATTGGTTCGGCCTCTTTACTTTACTGTATACCGCCGGACAACCGCCTAGCAACCGCCTGGCAACCCATACATTTAGGCTTCGGTATCTTTAGCAAGTCATTTGGTCCAAATTAAACTTTTAAACCGTGCACTTTTTAAAGAGATATACATGCAGTGCAGAAGAGAACCGTTTGCTGGAAGTCAGCATCACGTGACCACATCATCCAATTCGCAAACGAAATTTTGTCACATCGTCTATAACAGCCTGCACTTTTCTGTATAGTCTTTGCACAAAACGTCTTTCAAATTTCAAGATTCAGTTTTTGCACTTCTTGTGTAAACTGTAAAATACAATTTGTTTTACTTAAAAGAAATATATAATCCCATTACTTTAAGTTGATTTACCTGTGCATGGTCTTCAATTACGTTGGGAAACCGAAGCTGCAATGCTCATGACATCGGAAATATGTGATGTCATGAGCAACAGAGCTCGGATTTCCCAAGCTAGTCCGTCATAATTGTTTTGTTTCTAACGCATTGTTTTCATTTGTGATGTGTTTTATTTATACGGAAGACAGGACGTTTTCAACCCTACGCTGAAAACGTTCATTTTTTTTCGGGGGGGGGGGGGTTGGTTGGTTGGTTGGTTTTGCGTCCACTGAATGTACAAAAAGATACGCCTGTATTATCACCGGTCGCCAATTAAGTCTCAATATGTAAGGCGAATGTTCTATAAGGGGATCGATGTCGCAGTCCAAAGTGATTAATTTTTGTACTGCTATAAATTTGCAGTTTCAAAGCAAAGTTATCTCTTTTTCGGGGCGAGATGAACAAATAGCACGGAAATGCCATTGAAAAGTAAAACAAATATAACGATTTACTTACTGTTGGATGCGGGAAATGTTTCCGTGAACGCTCTGGCTTTGATAGGTTTGAGCTGAAACATTCGGTTTGATAAAACGGGGGAAAAAATTCCAGACTATTTGTTCATGTTGAACCGTTAGATAAAGATGCAAAGTTCAAGTATGTGATAGGAAATCCATTGAAATATAAGGGGATGCTATAAATTTCAACAAAGTAATGTTTGCGAATAGTCTTTGGACTCCATGGACCCCCCCCCCTCACCCCCACAGTGATTATCTCTGTCGCAATCTAAAATGTTGATTTTGGCAATAGACCAGCACCAATATTTTCTGACTAAGGGACCGTCCATAAAGTATACGTGCCCACGAAGGGGGGGGGGGGGGTAAACATTGGGTACACCATGCGGATGCAGACCAGTAAATCGGTCCGAAATTGCCTGCGCCGGCCAAATCACGATTTGCATGCCCTCAAAATCTTCGGTATTTGAGCATGCGGTGGGCCATGAACTTGAGGGTTTGTAAAAAATATGGGTGGAAGCCGTGCACAGGACTGGGAGCTTGCAGTTCTGTGTAATTTTGACGTAATTTGGACCCTAAAAGCGCTCTATTTTGCAATGGAGTGTAGGCATCGTTTTTCAAAATGGCGATGGGCTTCAGGACTATTTTCAGGGGTGATCATCTTCAGATGGAAATTTTTCCTAAAAGTCATCATTTGACCCCCAAAAAATTGAAAAGAAAATGGAAGATGATGAAATAAGCTTTAATTTGATGTATGTCTCGAACACCTTGGAGAGTTGTGAGTGTTTTCCCCGAATTTTTGAAGTGGGGGCATTTACCATTGGGGTCTATGGAAGTTTATTTACTGGTCTGCTACCTGTAGTTTCAAAATGGCGCCTTCCATCGTTTGTTGTCAAATGTTTGTGGAGTGTTTTTTTTCAGGGGACGGAACCTGGGGGGGGGGGGGGCAGCGTTTCAAAGAGGGTCACCAATGGCGGTTCCGCAACAAATGCGCCCAAAATCTGAATAGGGCCGATGGACCGTCGTCCGATCACAGTAATTTCGAGCGAACAAGGGGGGAGGGTAATTTGGGGTCGGAAGGAGCAAAAACTCAATTAAAGCCCGTTGGGGCGCCCTGCAGTAAGGTAGCCGCAAACAGAGGGCTTGTTTTCAGGCCAGAAATCGCAGTCAGAGATTTTTTTTTCTTGCAATTTTTTGATGAAATATGAGTCATCCATCCTTCCTCGTGCCGTACAAGTGGTTTGGGGAAATTTTTCAAAACCTCGCTTCTTTGTAGTTTCAAAATGGCGCCTTCCATCGTTTGTTGTCAATTGTTTGTGGAGTGGTTTTTTTTTAGGGGGCGGAACCTGGGAGGGGGGCAGCGTTTCAAAAGGGGTCACCAATGGCGGTTCCGCAACAAATGCGCCCAAAATCTGAATAGGGCCGATGGACCGTCGTCCGATCACAGTAATTTCGAGCGAACAAGGGGGGGGGGGGGGTAATTTGGGGTCGGAAGGAGCAAAAACTCAATTAACGCCCGTTGGGGGCGCCCTGCAGTAAGGTAGCCGCAAACAGAGGGCTTGTTTTCAGGCCAGAAATCGCAGTCAGAGATTTTTTTTCTTGCAATTGTTTGATGAAATATGAGTCATCCATCCTTCCTCGTGCCGAACAAGTGGTTTGGGGAAATTTTTCAAAACCTCGCTTCTTTATAGGGTGCAGACCAGTAAATCGGTCCGAAATTGCCTGCGCCGGCCAAATCACGATTTGCATGCCCTCAAAATCTTCGGTATTTGAGCATGCGGTGGGCCATGAACTTGAGGGTTTGTAAAAAATATGGGTGGAAACCGTGCACAGGACTGGGAGCTTGCAGTTCTGTGTAATTTTGCGTAATTTGGACCCTAAAAGCGCTCTATTTTGCAATGGAGTGTAGGCATCGTTTTTCAAAATGGCGATAGGCTTCAGGACTATTTTCAGGGGTGATCATCTTCAGATGGAAATTTCTCCTAAAAGTCATCAGTTGACCCCCCAAAAATTGAAAAGAAAATGAAAGATGATGAAATAAGCTTTAATTTGATGTATGTCTCGAACACCTTGGAGAGTTGTGAGTGTTTTCCCCGAATTTTTGAAGTGGGGGCATTTACCATTGGGGTCTATGGAAGTTTATTTACTGGTTGTAGTTTCAAAATGGCGCATTCCATCGTTTGTTGTCAAATGTTTGTGGAGTGGTTTTTTTTCAGGGGGCGGAACCTGGGGGGGGGCAGCGTTTCAAAAGGGGTCACCAATGGCGGTTCCGCAACAAATGCGCCCAAAATCTGAATAGGGCCGATGGACCGTCGTCCGATCACAGCGATTTCGAGCGAACTGGGGGCGGGGGTTTAATTTGGGGTCGGAAGGAGCAAAAACTCAATTAACGCCCGTTGGGGGCGCCCTGCAGTAAGGTAGCCGCAAACAGAGGGCTTGTTTTCAGGCCAGAAATCGCAGTGAAAGATTTTTTTCTTGCAATTTTTTGATGAAATATGAGTCATCCATCCTTCCTCGTGCCGTACAAGTGGCTTGGGGAAATTTTTGAAAACCTCGCTTCTTTATAGTTTCAAAATGGCGCCTTCCATCGTTTGTTGTCAAAATGTTTGTGGAGTGTTTTTTTTCAGGGGGGCGGAACCTGGGGGGGGGGCAGCGTTTCAAAAGGGGTCACCAATGGCGGTTCCGCAACAAATGCGCCCAAAATCTGAATAGGGCCGATGGACCGTCGTCCGATCACAGTAATTTCGAGCGAACAAGGGGGGGGGGGGGTAATTTGGGGTCGGAAGGAGCAAAAACTCAATTAACGCCCGTTGGGGGCGCCCTGCAGTAAGGTAGCCGCAAACAGAGGGCTTGTTTTCAGGCCAGAAATCGCAGTCAGAGATTTTTTTCTGCAATTTTTTGATGAAATATGAGTCATCCATCCTTCCTCGTGCCGTACCAGTGGTTTGGGGAAATTTTTCAAAACCTCGCTTCTTTATAGGGTGCAGACCAGTAAATCGGTCCGAAATTGCCTGCGCCGGCCAAATCACGATTTGCATGCCCTCAAAATCTTCGGTATTTGAGCATGCGGTGGGCCATGAACTTGAGGGTTTGTAAAAAATATGGGTGGAAACCGTGCACAGGACTGGGAGCTTGCAGTTCTGTGTAATTTTGACGTAATTTGGACCCTAAAAGCGCTCTATTTTGTAATGGAGTGTAGGCATCGTTTTTCAAAATGGCGGTGGGCTTCAGGACTATTTTCTGGGGTGATCATCTTCAGATGGAAATTTCTCCTAAAAGTCATCAGTTGACCCCCCGAAAATTGAAAAGAAAATGGAAGATGATGAAATAAGCTTTAATTTGATGTATGTTTCGAACACCTTGGAGAGTTGTGAGTGTTTTCCCCCAATTTTTGAAGTGGGAGCATTTACCATTGGGGTCTATGGAAGTTTATTTACTGGTTTGCTACCACGCGTACACGGGGAGGGGGTCCATGCCAATGCATCAGGCTGTGATATATGTCATGCGTACGAGGGAGGGGGTCTAAAAAGTCGGCATTTCGTGCGTTCGTACTTTATGGACGGCCCCTAAACTCGCCCAACACGCCCATCAAACCATGCTTTTGTTGTGACGCGCTGTCGTCGAGCTGTCACTTCCATACAGCAGGGCCCAATTTCATAGCACTGCTTAGGCCCCCCAAAAAAGTCTCTGGTTTCTGGTATGGAGCTTGCCCCAAAAGTGGTGCGGCGACGCGGTTTTTTTTTTTTTTTTTTACCTGTTTTTTTTTTTTTTTGGCTTCAAATGTCGGCTGATGACTGCAAATGGTGCCCGACTAAACTTAGTGCAAATATATGGGAGTCCAGAGAGGCCACATAAATCTTATTCTCGATCATAACCCCTTCTAAAAACCCGTTAAAATTGTGCAGCAGCAGAATTCCAGTCAATCCAGTGAGTTTGGCGGTTTTGAAACATCATCTTGTATTGAAAAAAAAAACTTTTTCATTTTGCCGACGCGCATGGCTACGGCGACGCGCGCGCATACCAGAAACCGGAGACTTTTTTTTTTGGCCTTAACAACCGATTTTGTGCTTACAGAGCCTCCGTCTATTTCATACAGACTGTAAGTAGTAAGCACAGCAAAAGCACGCTTAACGACAGAGGAAAAGGTTGCTTAAATCAAAGACGTTAGTAGAAATCCCCATGCTCACGCCACCGTTATCACATCCATGCCACGAAAGAGTGTTTAAGCTCATATAAAACTAAATTGTGAAAAAAGTAGGAGTCAATTTCTCTACATAACAGTTTATTAGAGTACAAGTTCTTGAAAATGTGAATTTGCGCAGATACTAAAAAGAAAGAGCCAACCCATAGCTCTCAGTGCCTACTGGCAACTGAAATTTACAAAAAAAAGTGCATTTGTTCGAGGTTAATTTATTCAGGAACTGTGTGGGAAAGGGAACTGGATAGATTGTAAACACATTGCTGTTCCGGACAAAAGGTATATAGGCCTATTTCAAAATGTTCAAAAACATGTACCGGTATAGTCATTGTTTTTTTTTTCCCTCAAACTTCCTCATTGTTTTTTTACAAACAATATTAACAATGCTGTGTTTTGCGAGAGTGATTAGTTTAGTCAAGAACAGCCAATGATTTCACAGGTTTGAAAGTAGGGCCTACTCCAGAAAGCAAGACTTGTCAGACAAAATAAATTTTCTCTCTTTGAGAAAAAAAGGAAAACTGAAATCAGGTAAAATTATGGATCCATCATCGTCTGGTTCGAGACTGGTTCGAGAGAAAATAATGCTCAATATAATTTTGCATTAATTTATTGTATTAATCTTACTTGGGATCCATAGGAAATATAGGTAAACCCTACACACAATTTATTACAAAATTTACTACAATATATTCAGTAACAGAAATGTACATGACGAAGAGATTTAAAGACGAAAATAAAAAAACAAAAAAAAACCATTGCCGACGATGTCTTTTGATTAACTGTGCTGACTTTTGACAGAAGTACAGGAACGATGCCCGCAAATATAAAGGTATCAGAACATATACCTAAACGAAACGAAACGAAAGTACGAAAGGAAACGAAAGGAAACGAAACTACGAATAACAAATTAAAAAAATAATCAAGCATGTTTTTTTTTAATTCAACACCTATCTCCACATTACAGGATTTCAGAATTACAGAATTTCCCGAAACGTGGACGAATCTGAATGCTTTATATTATATTCGCGAATTACACTGGAGACATAATAGGAATTACATTCGAATTCGGATTAAACAATGGAGCCCAACGACGTTCTGGAACGAAATTAAAATATCTTTCCAAGGAATGCTATATTATACAATTGTTGAAGTAACTGGGAAAACCATAATTAAATATTAATTTTAAAACAAAATCCTCATTTTACAAGCATTCTGTTCAAGTAAGCGTAAATACACAATTACATAATTCATTGCATTTTATTCTGTATAATAATGTTTACACGGCATTGTAACAGTTTATTGTGTGGAAATGGCAACATTGAAATAAATGTTTCTACTACTACTATTAACAGTCTTTTTCCCGCCGTAAAATAGCTCCAAAATAGTGCCGTATAGCTCCAAAATAGTGCCGACTGATCAGGGGAGTATAATTATGGAGCAAACCGAGGTTTTGATCGCATTTCACAAGTGATTTTGATCTCAGGCATACCCCACCGAAAAACCCTCAATTGCACACTTTGTCAGCCAAAACGATTACTCACAGTATTACCGCATCGTCATTGGTGATACTGTAATTCAGTCATCCTCCAAGTGCAAAAATCTAGGTGTAACCCTCGACTGCCATCTATCCATGAGCGATCAAGTATCAGCAATATGTAAAAAATGCAACTTTCACCTGCGTCGAATAAAATACATACGGAAGTACCTGACCACTGTCTCATGTCGCACTGCCATCCAATCCCTCGTCCTCTCCAATATTGACTACTGCAATTCTAAACCCCATGGAGCTGCGGCTTATCAGATCGCCAGATTACAGCAAATCCAAAACCATGCAGCCCGCTTAATAACTAGAACCGACAAATTTCAACACATCACCCCTATCCTTCACGAACTTCATTGGCTTCCAGTTTCTGAGAGAATCAAGTTCAAAATCATGCTCTTCGTCTGGAAATGCATTCACTCCTCAGCACCCGTCTACCTAAACAATCTCCTCACCTTCTATCACTGCGACAGCCGACTCCGTAAACTACAAGACTCAACAACACTTACTATCCCATATGTAACAAATTGATCGGCCAGGGTGCCTTTGGTTATTCTGGCCCCCATCTGTGGAACAAGCTCCCTCAAGAAATCCGCCAGTCTGACTCAGTGACAACATTTAGGAAATGTTTGAAGGCAGAACTATTCAGAGCTCATTAATTCATTAATTGTTTTGTAATATTTTTGTCAAGCGCCTTGATCTATTTAGCTTTGTTACTTTGTTAGGATAGGCCTATGTGCGCTTTATAAGAACCTGCTATTATTATTATTATTATTACCACACGTTCCTATTTTTATATACTGTATACTTCATTCATTACACTAGCATCGTCTACGAAATCTTTCGTTGCCTACGAAATATTCACTATGAAAAATTGCCTGTACCATTTACGGTCGAAAGTCGTACATGGATTTGCCACCCGTTAACCGTATATTTAATTTTACGGTTGAACCGTTCTTTTTATGATAAGGTGCATTTTTTTTATCGTGAAAAGTCCGCAAATACTACTAATCTAGTGGGATTTCTGGAAAAAGGCTCTATATAAGAAAAAAAGGGCATTTTGGGGTAAAAGTTGGGAACTAGGCTTTTCGGCATAAATCGGGTATGCTAAATCCGATAAATGCGGTTCCCAAGCGAAATTTTGAGTTTTTGACCGTCTTATTTACATGATGAGCCTAAATCGTTAATACCTGCCGTGTAATATATCTATTCCCATATTTAAATATATTTTATTGTTTTATTTTTTGAAAAGTGTATCTTCGGGATTCTACTTACATATCCTTACTTAAATAACATTTTCTAAAGCATATCAGGGACTCTACGATTATGAGGACATAACAAAGATCCAAAATAGCTACTATTATACCCTAAAGTTGCGCGCATTTACCTTTTCCTCAGATATCTTCAACTAGTCTCGCCAAACGTCAGCATTGATAAGCTTAAAATCACAAAGTTACTTACTGGCACAGTTACCCTAACAAAAATAAATGGGAAATCGTGTGAAAAATGAGAACATCTTAATTTTTAGCCCCCCCCCCAAAAAAAAAGAGGGGAAAATGAGGCGTCCGTAAATTGGGCTAAAAGTTAGGTGAAGGGTTGCCTGACGTGGGGGACTTGAATACGTTCGAGGAAATCCCCCAAAATAGGAGATATTGTTGTTTATAATAATTACGTCCAAGTCAAAAGGTTTTCTTACCAATAAATTTGGGAATTTCGTTGAACTTGTTCAAGTCTCTTACGTTAGGCAACCCTTCACTTACCTTTCAGCCCAATTTACGGACGCCTCGTTTTGTCCCCATTTTTGTTTTTTTGGGCTAAATATCGCAATGTTATCATTGTTCACATGATTTTCCATAAAGTTTTAATGGGGTAACTGTGCCAGTAAGCAATTTGGTGAATTTAAAGCTCTTCATTACTGAGGTTTGGCAAAACTATTTGATGATATCTGGAGACAAGGTAAATGCGCGCAACTTTAGGGTAAAATAGTAGCCATTTTGGATCTTGTAAGTAGAAACACAAAATATATTTTCCCGAAAAATAAATATACATACCCAAATATGGGAACAAATAATTACACGGTATGTATTGACGATTTATGCATATTAGACGGTTAACAACTCATAACTTCGTTTGGGAACCGGGCTTATAGGATTCAGCATACCTGAATTATGCTAAAAAGTCTGGTTCCCAACTTTTACCCCAAAACGCTCCTAACATTTACATTTTTCAAATGTTTTTTTTTAAAATTGTTTAGTTATTTGAACAGTTTTTGCCAATCCTTTGTGTCGTCCACAATGCCCGTATTTTATGATTACTTTTACACATCCGCCATTTAAGCCTGTGGGCCTAACCTATATGCATATGACGTTACGCTACGCTAGCTATAGCCTTCCATGCATAATTATGACGTTACGCTATACGTGTACAGTGCATGTTGGTTTGGCATGCGCGTAAACGCCGAGCATAAGTTTACTGTTTTCATCGCAGGCTGTATCGAACTATCTTCTACTCGGCAACTGTCAATCTAAATAGCCTGATCACAAATTAAAAAAACACCAACAATTAAATCCTGCAGAAAATTTGCTCTTTTATCCGTATTAGAATCTCGTCTGTCTCGCAATGTCTGGGGAAAACACGATAATGGCGAAAAAGTTGTTGACATGCGCGCAATCCCATGGTGCACTGCGAGCGGCCTTTTAGTCTCACGGGTTTGTCCGTAAAATGTTACGTGTAGTTCAAAATGAATCAAAATGTTACGTGTATTTCATTTACGGTTACTCAGTGAACAATTATTACATACTTTTCACCTTTAAAAATACGGAAATGTTTTACAGTCTTTCTGCTAAGTTTAAGAGCTCATCGAACGATCCTTTAACGGGCCCATACACATTGCAAATATCTTAAAAGTGTGCGATGTCTGAGACATTTCCATATAGAAGTCAGACTTTTATGTTCGTTCACTACGTTTCAAACAGGATTACTTCGACCACAGAACTTTCTTCGCCTCCTGGCCTTCAGAAAATCCGAGGGTTCTGGGATGTTGTCCCACTGGCGACGCACGATGCAGCGGAAAACGGTCTTGAAGTCACGATGCTTGGTCGCGTAGATTAAGGGGTTGATGCAGCTGTTGAACAGTACGATAGTGTACGCATAGTCGCTGACCAGTTTTAAGTTAACGCCCAGGCAAAAGCAAATGGCATATGGGCCAATGCACATTACGAATGCACAGACGACATAGAACATGTTCTTGGTTATCTCGGTTTGACGGCGACTCAGTTGGGAGCTGCCGGTCGTCATTACGCGCACGGCGCTCGAACTGGCTGGGGACTGGACGCTGTTGTTTGGGAACGGGATGTCATCTGTAGGGATGTCGGCTGTCATAGGCTCGTGCGATACCACAGTGGAGCTTGCCATCCTCCTCGCCTGGCGATTGATACGCTCCCAGATGAGCACATAGCAGAGGATGATGACAATCAGAGGGATTGTAAACATTACAACCGCTGTCACAGCTAAGAAAATGCGCCAATTCCGGACAAGCACAAAAGTGGAAGTAACAATGAATAGCAAAAGTATCACCCAAACAAACACCAGCCAGAATGCGATCTTCTTCGGTGTGTAGATCTTTCGATAAGTGGTTAGTGGTCGTGTGATCAGCAGCCAGCGGTTAGTGGCGATACTCATCAACGTGAGGACGCTACAGCCGAGAGTCGTATTCAGAATGATGCGGGTCACGATGCCCACCCCAAAACCGATCAGCCGGTCACCGATCCTAAAAAGAAACGCACGGACATAAATAGAGTATACCGGCAACACCAGACAGGTCAGCAGGTCTGCTATGCTGAGATTCACCACGAAGGCGTTGGTGGTCGTTCGGAGCTTTTTGGAGAGAAGCACGGCCAGAATCACTAGAGAGTTGCCGATGGTCCCTGCTATGAAAGCGATCCCATACAGTGCGTGGAGAAGAATTAAATGAACATCCCCTTGTACATCAAACAGTGCGATCGTGAGATTCGAGTTGACATCATCCATAGTTTGAGATGGTCTGTAAAAATTAGTCCGGTGACAAAAATGAAGGTAACAAAAATTCCGGTAATCATTTCATTTACTTTAATATCCGTAGACCGTAGAATGAAATCGGAATGCACTTAAATACTGCTGGAACAGACGTTAAATATCGAACACAATGTAGCCATCAGCAATATATTTGAGGCCATCACGAATATAATACGAGGTCGTGAATTATATGTGTAACTCGTGTTGGTCTATCAGAATGCATTTCATTCACGAGCAACGGTCAAACTTGACCAGGTACTTTAGGGTCAGCTGGGTTTGTAGCTTTTGGATTCCAGTTAGTTCTTAGAAAGAAGGCCTAAAGAAACCAGGACATTATTTAATAGGGTTGTTTTAAGAGTGTTAATTCAAATAAAGAAAACCTTCCTTGAAACCGTTTTGTGTAGAGAAAGCTTACAGTTTAAGAAGGAAGCGAACTGGAAATGTTAAAGTTTCAGTACTTTGTTTTACACTGCCAACATCTCACTGATGGGTTGCACTTCAAATCAAATTAATAAAATATGACCAAGGACGCATGGTTGGCAGTGAGGGCATAATATTAATGCGCAAACTTCCGTAGAACACACTTTCCTTTCACCCACTTTGTATTGAAATTCAAGGTGTGAGGGACTTTGCCAACCCATGGCACATGCGCGCATGCGCGCTTAATTAGAATACTTCATGTTAGACTGGTTTCCGCTCCCATAATATGGGACAGGTAGCTGGCTTCAATTTAAAGCCATTTATTGGATCCCCCTGTGCGTGCGCAGCATGACTTTTTATTTTTGATGATATTTACAGCTTTGCGCATGGATGATATTTGAACACATGGCTATAGAAAAACTGACTCTTACCATAACCTGCAGGCAAAATCGCCAGTGTCTCCACCTATCAAGTATTCAAGTGTGATTTTGTATTCAGGGGACGGGAATCAGACCTAGGCTAGTCCTGCATATAGTTTGCATAGGTTAGAAGGAAATCCTCCTTATGTATTCCTAATATATTACCCGCTTCCGGTCCCTACAGTCGATTCGAAATCCGAAGGACCATAGTCTGAGTATCACCCGTTGTCCACGGAGTCTTCTCAAGTCCAACGTCTAATATATCTTAGACTTGACTCAAGTCGGAAATGCCTGAAGTCGGTCTCTTAAAAATTAAGTTACCCCCCCCCCCCAAAAAAAAATCACTATTTACATCATAAATGATGGCTCACACGGCCGTCAAGGGCCAGATCCGCGATGCTCCAATATCCACATTCGTTGATATGATATTGGTCTATCTCTGGGCCACTTTTGGCGCTGTTATTAATGCACAATAGGTTTGCTGTGCCACCCACTATACGGCCGATTTGAGTGATATAGGGGTAGGGTAAGCAAAAATGGCCATAGCGAGCCAAATTTTCAAGACAGAAAGCTTATCTAACACTCAATATTAGAGCTTGTGGCCTCAGGCAGTTTTTTAGTAACAAAGAAAGTGTGTATCAATTAAGAATAGTCAAGAATTTTGAACTCATTTCCGTCCCAAATAGGGCAAAGTCACAAGATTTTTTCTTGGGGGTGTCCTCGAAGCAATAGTATCCCCAGAGAACACGAATGCGGATAAACTTAAGACCAACCACATTTGTTCTTGTTTACCCATCCTATCAAGATGGTAAAAAGTTGCAACAGCTCACGATGGGAAAATTTTTGAGAGAACAGTGGCCCAAAATCTATGATTTTAGCTGTTTTCAAAAAATAAGCCCCCAAAATAACAGGGTTTTTTTTTAGCTGGAAGGCAAAAGTACCGGCTGTGCAACTTAAGGGCACCATTTTCGGATGTCTCAAGGTATCCTACAACAGAATATAATATTAAGATTAATCATAACATTTTGCGGCCTCATTTTAAATTTTAAACGGCCTTACCCCAGGGACTATTAAGACGGGGTATTTTAGGTCTTCTCAGGGCGACAACAACTTCGGTTTTACTGTTCACTATTCTTTAGACTGAACCGGTGAGTCTCTTTCTCTCTCTTCTTCATGTCTGACACGATCTTCATGTAGAGCCTTAGTTTGGATTTTTGTTCATGTTTTGACAACAATTAAATGATATTAGTTTCTTCGAAAAATACTGTATTACACACAATGACATTTTTGAATGTTGGGTGAAGTAAACCGCGAACTTCTTTATTGACGAACTTCGATTAAAGGCGGATAACAAAAAAACCTTTTTTTCTTAACTAACATTGGACAGATGAAGAAAGTAATTGAATTTAATGTGAAGGTAACAATAGAAACTAACTGAAAAGCAACAAGTAGATCTAGCAAAGTGTTTTAATATAGGTTTTCCCGGCCAATTTCCTAAAATGTTAATTCACTTCTGGAAATAAGTCATTCATTTTCGTCTGAATCTGAGAATCGCTCTGAACACGCGTTTCATTTTCGCTAACGGAGCATTCGATTCCATTTCAGTTCAATCAATTAAGTGATTGAGCAGCACCTTCTGTTTATGTCCATTCAGATTCGTTTACAAGACTTATTTTTCGCTTTTAGAGGGCGATTTCAAACATTCACCATTCTATTTTTAACTTTTAGTTTAATGCCATCGACACCAGATACAATTAGGGGTTTCTTTTTCATTAACCGTCAATCAAATTAGCTGTACCTGAAATCAATTTAGAAAAGGTATGCTTGCGTAAATGAATGCGTCAGTTTCTCAAAACTGAATGCACGGACAATGAAAACGATTGAACTTTCGTTGAATTGAAATGGGATTCAAGACGTGCATTCAATTCAGACGAAACTGAATGACCGATTTTCAGAAGTGAATGAACATTTCAGGAAATTGGCCGGGAAAACCTATACTTTGCTAGATCAGCTACTTCACCGTGAAAATGTCTATAAGAAAATTATCATCATTACATTAAAACTCTTGCACATTTTTAACCTTTCGTGGCCAATATCGAGAATGTATATTTTGCCTCTATATTAGTTTGATTGTTTTTCTAAACACCAGGAGAACTTCTGTAAATGCTTGTATAGTGATCGATTATATTCGTATTAAATTCTTTCCAGCTCTGCCATTCATTCGTCATCACTATACGTGGCGATAACTCAGCCGTTTTGAATAATTAAGACCAATAGTCGCTACCCCAGTTGAACCAAATATACATGCCGATGCGCTTCAACATTACAGAGAGATTCCCTATGCATTTTGGGTGTGGCACCGTTAAAAAATTCAATTGAAATTGAACGCGACATTGAACGAAAAATCGGTCTACGCTAAGCATGTTTTTTTTCCAATTCACCTTTTGAATAAAGAGCGGAAGCTTGGACTTTACTCAAGTCGGACTTAAGTCAACATCCACAACAAACACTGCTATCACAACCCGGCCCTGAATTTCAATATCACACATCACGCCTGAAGCGAGACAAGTACGTGCCATGATACTAATACTTGACACGCATGCCACTTCAGTGTGTTAATACGAATAAGGGCATTCCTTATTATTTCTTTGGTTCTAGTTTTTGTTGTTACCAACCCTGTTGGGCACCCCATTAACAAAACTAATAGTCATTTTTTTAAATGAATATAAACCTCAGGCAATCAGGTTCCGGGTTATTGAAAAGCTAGTGACAATTATTTCCCGATTATTCGCGAAGTACGGCGTGTAGCAACCAGTGGAATCCCAGAAGATGAGAGGATGATACCTCTCATCATAGGTATCAGATGTTTATAGTATCCCTTGACTGGTATGTCATGGCTGTCACTTCAGCTCAAATGTAATAGTGAGCTGCAGTGCAGATTATTATGTAAGTCAACTATTTTATTCAGTAATATCAACTCATGATATCAACTCAACGCACTTGGCATCATTTAATTTAGTCATCTACAAGGGTGCAACTGCAAAACAATTTTTCAGATTCCCCACCCCCGACCTGCCGACCCTACATCAGAGGCAAACAAAAAATATGAGAACCGTGTAAATAAAAAGGCACGCCGTAATGCGCAGACACAGTGCAACACCGGAATTCGGTCAAGTCTAAATCCAGCTCTGACCTAAAAGAAAAAGCGCAATATACAAAGCTATTTTATAGGAATTATTGCCTCTAAATATTTTGTTCTAATAATTCTTTCAGGGGCATTAGGCCTTTTCTTTAAAGATTTGAAAAACCACAGGAACGCTAACTTTAAATGGTATACGCCCGTACGTGCCCTTTTCATACACTCAACCAAAAAAGAAAAACCCCTTTATACTTTTTGTCGAACTCAAAAACTACTGGACACATCTTGCTCAAATTACGACCAATCAGTACAGAAATTCCTTAGCAATCCAGCCATACTCTTTGTTTGGCCCAAAACAGTGATAATGTGTACAAAATTATGCAATTTATAACAAATGTTACCGGAAAAAAGTTGCACTTTTGTATATATATATACGTGCAAATATTATCAGTCGTTTCATACTACTGAGAACCTGATGGGCCAAATTGGTTCGTAACAGACTTTACTTAGTTTCGTTTTGTTACAAAAATATTAATGATGATTCTTTAATTAGACAAGCAAAACTTTTGCCAGATAGTGGCCAGGCTGGTCAATTTTTCCTATCTTCGGAATATATCTGTGTTCCCTGTTCTACGTGTAAACTAAAGGGTCCTTTCGCAGGCTTCTTGGAATCAACAGACCAGTAAACAGTAAACCTTAATTAACATATTAACATAATGAACCAGTTAAATTCTTAATTAGAATAACAAAAATTGAACAGACCAATCTAATTATATCAATTGTTATTGCGTTTTCAAATTTGCCTATAATGTACTTTAATGTATACAGATGTGTTCCCAACAAACCATATGAATGACGGTAACATAAACAATGATGCTTGGAACAATACATTTTATCTTCGAATGAAATCACGATGTTGAAGCAACGTGTCTCTTCAGTTGCCCAAAGCCAGCTCTGCCTCATCCAACGCACGGTGGATGTGATCAAACTTTGCCACCTCTTGTGAACCCCATGCTTGCCATAACAGCAGCTGGTACTGATTGAGATGCGTCTCCTGGTTGAGTGGTGGTGGTGATGATCCTGATCCTGTGAGCTCCTGCATCGCCATAACGTGCCCGTCCCCGGCCCTAAGAAGCTGTTTCACAGGCCCATTCTTATCGTCCAATTCTGGAAGGAGTCCAAGAATGGCAAGCACTTCGCCGAAACTGTGCTGTGTTTCTGAGTCGAGGCACAGGACTAGAGTTTTGCCGGTGTTTGTGCCAATCCACAGGGTATCTTTGACAGTTAAAATACACAGTACTTGGATGGCCTTGTCCTCATTACGAACTTCTTCATCATCCTGGGCTTGCTCCTCATCTATTACGTGGATGCCATCATCCGGTGGAGATATCAGACAAACTCCTCTCGCCAGCATGGTGTTTCCACACTGAAGGATATTCACAAGCTGCTTGTTAGCCATGTTATACTGAAGTACCTGGGAGGAGCTTTCGATGATGCAGAAGAGGCTGTCATGGTCATGAGCCAAACCAACCACAGAGCGCTTTGCTGTTGAAGTCACAGTGATGGCTGATTCATCCAGCAACAAGATCTAATGTTTGGGAAGAAGAAACGATCGAGTCTGTTAAAGTAAATACTTCTCAGCAATATGGTACAATTATATTGGTCTGAGGGTTGATTTAGTTTGAAGGCTATAAGGATGGTTAGGAGCTGAATGCCTGAAGTACTAAAAAACCCTTTACACAGGGCTGCGACCTTTGGGCCTCCCTTGTGCGACCATAACACTGGCCAGGTCGCCGTTGTAGGCTCAAAGGAGGCCGAATGGTTGCCTAGGTCGTTCAAAGGTGGTATACAGGATGTCCAGACATCGCCATGGACGCCATGGGCGTCGTATATAAACATGTTCAAAACAGTTGCACACAAAAGCGCCGAGTAGGTTGGTTGCTCAAAGGTGGCTCAAATGAGGCAGAAGGGAGGCGCAATCATTGCCGTGGTTGCAGAATGGATGCACAATGGTCGGCCTATGGTCGCCACGTAATAGATCCGTTCTGTTGCGAATGTTGCCATCAATTTGGACGATATGTTTCTGCCTCCCTTGTGCCTCCCTTGTGCCTTTCTTTGCCGTGCATTGAACGATGACTGAGGCTACCGCTGTGCCTCCATTCGGCGTCGGTTGCCGAAGGTCGCACAGGGGAGGCAGGCAAGTGGTTCAGTGGACGCACAGGTCGCTCGTAGCTCGACATAAAAATACCCGAAAATTGCAGTTTTGGTGGTTCGAGCATGGAGGAATAAGAACTTGTGTATACGTGCAAGGTGAGTGAGAACCACAACTTGCACGTATACAAAAGTGCAACTGTTTTCGGTTTCATTTGTCATGAATTGCATAAATTCATACGCATTATCACTGTTTTGGGCCAAATAAAGAGTGTGGCTGGATTGCTAAGGAATTTCTGTACTTATTAGTCGTGATTTGATCAAGATGTGCCCAGTAGTTTTTGAGTTAGACAAAAAAGTATTGGACGGGGGATTTTCTTTTTTGGTTGAGAGTATGTTGAGACTTTGGAATATATACCTCGGTGCTAAGAATACGCAGCTTATTCCCGCAGGCTATCCACAGCTCATCTCTCTCAGGGACTGGCTCCAGCAGATTACAGCGCTTATTCTCAAAGGTTAATGTCTTCACCCGGGACCAAACTGGCTCCTGCTGCCTGTTGCTGCTGTCGGTTGCTGCTGGATTGTGCTTCCAGATAACCACGTGACCATCAGCCAAACCAGCGAACAGGAGCCCCTGCGTGTCCTGGATAAAAAAAATATTTCACGACACACTGATTATATCGTGTTTCAATTAAAACAAAAATGTGACACAACGTATCTGTATTACATTACTGAGTTTGTTTAATCCTTTACGGTATTGTTGTATAAGTAGTCAGTTGCTTTTCTTAGGTTTCTTTAAAGATTTTGTTGTTTATTTCATTTAATTTTATTAATTTAATTTAACTCAATTCATTTTTGTGTGTGAACTTCTTACTCAGGAGAGCCCCTCAACAGAGACTTTGTCTATTTTGGGAGATCCTTCGGGAGCTGTTAGGTTGTTCTTGCTTTCTGTTTTTTTTCCTTTAATTTGTATCTGTTGTTTTTTATTGTTTATCCCGAGAAATAAAGTAAATGCAAATGTCAATGTAAATTGTTAATTGTATAGTACCCTATGTAGGCCCGATTTGCCCTATGTATGCACGAGATAAATTAATTATCTTATGCGCACAAGATAATTGGCTGAGATAAAAATCACCGAATACAACACCCCATGATTGGCCGAGAGCAAAACACATGGCATTCGTTATTTTTGCTATCTTGCTGTGCACAGCTATTAGAAAAGTGCAAGTACATTTTCAACTAATTTTGTAATCAAATAGAAGTACATTTTAATAGTTCAAATTAAGATCAAATTAATCAGTTACCGCTTAAAATCAAGCAGAATATGTGGAAGAGGCCTTTTTAAATCAACATTGAATGCTCCTATACTCGTGGTGTATAGTAAAACTAGCCTCCCACGGAGATGACGCTTCATGGTCACCTGGGGAGGATAGTTTTACTACACTACTCGAAACATGAAGTCAATATTTTTTATACAGTACGCAAAATGTGAGTTATTTAGGAATCCGTTCAATTGCGTCATGTGCCATACCAACATTATGCAGTATTCAGGCTTTTCGGAAAATCTAATTTGATTATCTCTTGTGCACGGATCTCTTGTACATGCATCGAGACTTATTTACAGTTGGAACTATACGTACATATGCCACAAAATATCGCCACGTCAGAAGTAATTAAACAACCGGGTTTTTGTCCTCTTTTCTAAGGAACGATGAAGGAAATTATGTTACTCAACCAGACCATTGAAGCAGAATACGTAATCAATTTATAACATACAGTGTTCTGCGGTTTCAGGACGATTAATTCACCTTGTCTTTGATGGGTAGGTAACAGAGGGAGAGAACCTCAGCATCCACGTTGAAATCCTGCTGATCGACGGCTTGTGGTCCAAAGAGCTGAATGCTGTTGTTCTTCAAAACAAAATGGATAAAATCTGTCACAGTGCTGTTTTTGACCTCTTCCATAGAGGCCTTGTTTGCTCATTCATGCATAACAATGACATACCAAACTTAATATCGTTGTATAGACTTTTTTCTGAAATATTCAATACTTTTCTGATACTTTACATCATAGGCCTTCTTTTGAGACACCCTGTATATTTCGGCTTCAATAAAGTTTTAGATGATTGACTTTTCAGGTGTGTCATCGTCTCGAGTTAAATTTAAGGAGTTTTTCTTTCTTGTCTTTGGGGGTCCTAGAGGACCAGTCTACATTCCTCTTTGTAACTAGAACTGACTGACCAACTCGCTGACTCACTGATTATACCTACTCATGATGACTTCTAGTCTGAGTATCTCCCGTTATTCACAGAGCAAAGTCTCCTATATATAACGTCTGATTTGCCTAAACATGCAGATATATGCAAGCCGCGCGCCAACCAATCGGAGTCGACTTTACTAAATCGTGACGTCTTTAATCAGCACTAATGGTTTGATTGGTCAATTGGAATGCAGTGTTTTGTAATCCGTAACATGATACAAAGCGCGTGACACAGTTTTTTTTATCCATGTCTATGTTGCGCAACAGATGAATAACCAAAGACTCGGCATAGAAAGCGCCCGCTGATTGGTCAAAATCTAGAGGTCAAGATGCGGTGGTCTTGCCTAATTAATCAGCGAATCTGTTCATATGTAATAGACCGTGGCGAGACTAGATGACAACTAGTACCTGCAGACACCTGAGACTAATTTGGTTTCGAACCATCTTATTAGAATGCCTGTTATTTGTTGAACTTAATTGTGGCCAGCCTCAAGTGTGACAAATATTCAGACAAAGCGAACCCAGTATTTTCCGGCATTACAGGGTGAGTCAAAAAAAGCGAAACCCAAATGCGGGACTATTGTTTTTTGTGAAGTTCTGCCTGTAGCACTTTCAAAATCTAGGATATGAAAGTCAAACTTTCAAAATCTAGGATATGAAAGGCAAACTCATAAGCTTTTTAAAGTGGTTTACATACCTCTGTGCCTACAAGGTTGCAGTCTCCCACTCGCACCATACAGTTAGCTCGCGAGCCCGGGCTGAGTCTGTCGGTCTTGACATCTCCTTCGGTGAAAAACTTGACGTGGAGTAATCGACGATTGGCACCTTCACCAGTCCAGAACCTCAAATAATCCGGGTTCTGACAAAGTTAACAAAGGTAGAGTCATTTTACCAAATTTAAAATCGTTACATTTCCTGTCATTGACAGTTCTGAATGAATGGGACATAAATTACGACCACTGTCTGTTGTACATGGCACGCATTTAGTGAAGTTTGTAGTGAAAAATCACAAACAATGACCTTAACCGAGCGTTATTTAAGACACTGCATGAATAAAAAAATTTAATATCCTCACTTTGTCGCATTAAGCATTAATTAAGTTTTTAAAAGGAGAGTCTGCAGAATATATCCATAGTCAACAGAGTATGTCATTTAAATATTCTCGCTAGTCCGGGCAGTATTACTCGAGTAAATCCATATATTGTATGTCTTTCCTTTGATGAACTAGTGAGACTAGTTATTCATAAACACTTCCACGAGACAAGTACTGACCAATCAGATCGCTCTTTACAAAAGCCGACCCAGAATTGACGTCCTATACAAATAAAATTGTGCGGCACTGTCCTGAAAAGCGCCTCCCTACTTTAAAGTTGCCCTATAATTCCAGACCTGAATATTTAGCACGATTGTATAGGAAAACATAACGGGGTCTATGCAGATAATCTGATCGGAGTTGACAATGAGTTTCAATAAAGATAGTCGGACTGGGTTTGCCAAAGCGTCTTACGGCGTAAGACTGCCCTGGTTAGCGTGGATGAATAATGCATACCTCATCACTCTCGTCGGAACCAAGATGCACACACGATATCTCATCGCCGTTTAAACTGACGACCTTTTCCAAGCAAGTGAAACTTCCGTTCTTCATTGCCTTGGTGATATTATCCCGACTGAGCCTTTGTAGTGGGTTATCATTCCAACACATCTTCATTAATCTCTCAAGACATGGGAACATGGTGACGATCGCGTAGTCTCGGAACTGAAAGGTTGGCTTGGTGCCGGCGCTAACAGCGCTATGGATATCCATTTTAGTCTTTAGCTGGTCGAAGGGCCATGTACCGGACATCACGTGATAAAGCAGCATACCGTAGGAGTACCAGTCCGCCTAGACAACAGTGTAAATTAGTTAACGTGGTTGGATTAGATACACTCTTAATATAGGTTTTCCCGGTTATTTTAACACTTGTATCACACGAATTCCCTATATCGATACTTTAATTTCGTCCCCGAACATCGCCAAGCTCAATTCTCATTTTGAATTTCAAAAAGCCACCACTAGATTTCATTAAAGGTTCAGTATAATTCAGCATTCCGATTCGTCCAAAATCTTTGAAATTCGTCTCGTGAAGCAATCGGCGTTGAATTCATTTTCAGGTTGTTGTCATTATATTTCGTCCCTGTTGACTTAAATCGTATACGATTAGAAAATGTCTTTAGACTTATTTGAAGAATTATGCGAATTAAAACAATGAAATTCAACATATATTTCCTTATATGTATAAATAAAAGTAGTTAGCTGTAAGGTATGAATTTTTATTTCTGTGTTTCACAATTGACATTCGAGTCAAAAATTGACATTCACAACATGCACTTATGACATGGACACTTAGACCTTCTTAATGTTGTTCTTTGATATAGACTTACCTTATTTCTGTTGTTTTATTCATTTACATATATCAAAGAGCAACATTGCGAAGGAGATTGATCTTAATTCTTAATTTCCATATGCTAAGCAAAGAGCATATTGTGAAAGTTCAATTTCTGATTTTAATGTTGTCAAAGAAAACTCAAAACTTACAGCAATACTTTCATTTATAAGGAAATATTTGTTAAAAATTAAAATGTTATTAATGCGCAAACAAGTCTAAAGATTTGGTACATTTTTAATCGTAACGTTTTAAGTCACCAGAGAGGAAAATTTTGTTACGACAAGAACATTAAAACGAATGACAAAAAATGAATTTGCTTTTTCAATTCAACGCCAATTGCTTCACGAGACGAATTTCAAAGATTTTGGACGAATCTGAATGCTAACAATTTGAATTATACTGAACCTTAAATGAAATCTAGTGGTGGCTTTTTGAAATTCAAATTGAGAATTGAGCTTGGCGATGTTCGGGGACGAAATTAAAGTATCGATATAGGAAATTCGTTTGATACAAGTGTTAAAATAGCTGGGAAAACCTATAACATAGCCTTTTCCACACAAAAAAAGGTAGGGCAATGGTTAATTCCTTGCCAGACTAAGTGATTCCGTATAGCAGATTGAATCTTCCGGAACAAAATTCCTGAACAAAATGTTCACTTTCAATAATTTTCCCTCCCTTCAAATTAAACCGTAGGAAATGATTTAATGTATCTAGGGCTTGATAAAGGTTTTCCCGGCTATTTTAAAACGTTTGTCATTCGAATTCACCGTATCTAATACTCAAAATCGTCCATCAACATTGATTAGTGCACTTCCAATGTTTAATTTCACCTTTTGTCAGACAATTTCAAATTCAGTTCAAGCAAATTCAAACAATGAGCACATGTTTTCTTCCTGCAGTATTCGATTTCGTCTCGTCTAGCAAGACCTTGTTATTCAGAAATTAAATTCGTCTTATTGATTTATATAAGACGAATTTGATCTCTGAATGCTGCAATTCGGCAACAGCTTAGACGGATTTGATCTGTAATGACGAATATTCTCGACCCGGTGACTAAAAAGGGTAACCAAAATTTGAAATTGAACGGTAAATGACTAAATTGGTTTTGTTAAAAGCATGTGAAATTTGTCAGAGCTGATGAATCGGAATGAAAATATTTAAAAATAAAATAAAAAATAATTTAAAAAAAAAGGAAACCTATACATTAAACAAAAAAAGTCAGTCCGGGAAATGTAAGGTAGGCTAAAGACTTTAATTTCACCTAATAATATTATATTGTATGAATTTGGTAAAGTGCGCTCCTATATTCAGGGAGTATGCTGGAAAGAGTGGGGTTAGCAATTTCATACCTGTTCTGTGAACATTCTCCCTCGTAGTATCTCAGGTGCACAGAATCCCAGAGGACCAGCGCGTCCCTTTGCTCCCTGCAAATCCATGGTCCGAGATATCCCATAATCGGTCAGTTTAATGTTGACGTTAGCATCGACGTCCAAGGAATACAGCAATACATTGTCAGTCTTCAGGTCAGAGTAGATTATCCTCTTGCTGTGAAGGTAGGACACCCCACGGGCTACCTGCATGGCGATCTTAAAGGTCAGGAAACGGTCTAGAATAGTCCCATAAACCTTCTCATTTCTCACAAAGCTCTTACGGCGGCTCTCGGATTCTTGATAGAGTAGTTTTGCGAGGTCTCCCAGTGGAGCCAACTCCATGGCAAAGCAGAGATTCTGGATTGATATCCCAATGAGCTGAATGATACAGGGATGTCGCAGCTTGCACATGGTGGCCACTTCACTGCGCAGGTTGGAGAATCCCTCCATGACCAGCATCTCCTCAGGGGCGATACTCTCATCGTACGACTTTGGCGATATGGATTGGTTGCCGCTGTCTCGTAGACTGCTACTGCTGCTGGACGTTTTGCTGTCCTCTTCACCCAAGGATGAATGCACCCCCGATTCCGGCCTGCCTCTCAAAATCTCTGTTTTAGCCAACACCTTGACGGCGACATCTTCCTGTTGATATCTCCCTTTAAAGACCTCACCGAATCCTCCTCTGCCAAGGGACTTACTGACCCGGGGATCGAAATCAAACTCCTTCTCATCAAGGATCCTGACTGGTAGGTCCATCAAAAAGAGATCGGGGAGGAGATTAGGTATAGCCACGCCCTCCTCGGGATGATTGGGACACTTCACCTCATCTGTAAGCTTCAAAGTGGCGTTCAAGGCGAGTTTGCTGACAGAGAACTTTGTAATGTTGCAGACCGGACAAGGGACAAATCTCTCAACCAAAGGTTTTCCAGTCATGCCGCTGCAAAGCAGGCCTAGCAAAAATTAAAACAGAAAAGTAAATTCATGCTTTATAAAAGTTGTTTGAATATTTTTATGTACGCATTCGTCAACCACGGGTGCCAAACTATGGAAGATCCGGCACTGCAAAAGCGAAGACTAGTTATTTAAAATTACAAAAAATTATTTGAATGTCGAAAATACAAAATTGTCAACAAAGCTGCAAAGAACTTCCTAAACATGCCCTTTTTCTACGTATTGAGGGGTTATGATGACTTTTCTGAAAAAAAATATGTTTCCACTAATTCGATTTATGCGCTTGCGGCAGCCCATACAAAACGGCGCCAATATTTACAAACATAAGAAAGGTCTATTACAACGCAATACGTGTAATTTGAATGAATCTTTTAAAGGGACGAGTGAAGCTAAAATACAATAGAATGCTCAGATAGCGAAAAGGCATTGTTCTTTTTAATTGTCGAATGACGATCTGCTGGATCTTTCTATTTGAATCTCAAATGTATGAGCCAGGCGTTAAATTGAATGAAATCTGGGCGATATTGGCCAGGAAACCTACGCACATTAAAAAATCTGGGTCTGCAACACTTTTCTAAAAACACCTTTGTAAAACCTGGCACGATTGGGCTTCCATATAAAGGTGTTGCAGACCCGGACTTTCTAATATTTCATTCATTGTTTGAGCCACGAGTTACGATCGAACGAAAGCGGTCGACAAAGACAGGAACAGCAATCAAGCAGTCAGAGCAATTAACGTAAATAGTGATTTGTTAATATGCACAAGTGTATGGGCGAAGGGCAACGGCTACGGCTACGGCGACGGCGTCGCTCATGCAGCGTCGCCGTCGGCTCTTCAGAAGGCGACGCGATCTATCGTATAAGGCGACGGCACGAGGCGACGGCACGAGGCGACGGAGCCGTCGTGCCGTCGCGTCGTGCAGCGTCGCCGTCGGCTCTTCAGAAGGCGACGCGATCTATCGTATAAGGCGACGGCACGAGGCGACGGAGCCGTCGTGCCGTCGCGTCGTACAGTTGGGTCGCGTATGGAAGAGGCGACGCGGTGTGTTGTTGATCATACAAACTAGCACTTACCAGGGTACCAATCATGAATGAGGTGTTCAATCTGATCCACTATGAACCCCATGGCTGTAAACTCGCCGACTTGACACTGAATCTGGACGAAGATGCCAGGCTTGTCTTCGAAGGTGGCTGGTTTCAACCAGATTTCACCAGATGCGTGTTGGACAATCACGCCCGTCTGCCAATACGTGATATTAGTGTGTGTCAGCATCAGTCCCCTTGGCATTGTTTGGCCCATTCTATGAATGCAAAACAACCTGTCATTATTACTTCAAAAAGCCTAACATTACCAAAAGAATATTGATCTAATTTAGGTAAACTCTATTTCAAGCTACATCCAGGTGTTTTTTCTGTATAGGATGCATAGCACGTTATGCATTATTCAGAGAATCTCAAAATTAGCTTTCAAATGAACAAACAATGCAGGTGGAATATTCCATCATCGCTCTTGCTTGCTATTATTTCCATATTTTTTTGTAGACTAATGCCGGTCGCTTTATGTGCGTATCGATATATTGTGCTCGTCAAGGGTTCCATACCCAAATCAAAGCACCATGCACTGTTTTGTTTAAGTGACGTGGCAACAATGGCAGCCAACCATCATCTTTTGCTAAAAACATTGGGTTAGATTTGTCGGAACTTGCCTCATATCGCACCACAGAATTCAAAAAATTCCGGCGGGCCCTCAACAAGTGGGTCCCGGACCCTACACCGTAAATGTAGTTCATTCTTTTTGGAAGAGGGAGCAATGTTTTGGCCCCCTCTCCCAAATTGTGTTCTGGATCCGCCCTTGACTTTCGCAAGTGTGAAATGTGGTGTACTGTAACGCCTCCAAACTTGGACGATCCCAAGTAGGGTTGGGACCGGTCCAACTTTACCTGGGATCGTCCAAACTATAGTTTGGGTCATTGCTATGGTTGGAGTGTACCACCTGTGTGGTCTTGATACTGACAAGCATTGAGAAGGTCGGAAGATTGGAGGATTATGTGCACATTAAATTACTCGAATTTATGGAACAGGTTGCAAACCTTGAGGACATCCCTAGTATTTCGCTTCTAACTCTCTTCTCGGACCTCTTTCGGGCTTTAGTCCCCTTGCTTCCCTCCTCATCCAGTAACTTGAGGAATACGTAGACTCTGGACACCAGTCGACTCCAGAATCCTGGCGGATCGTAGGCTAGCCTATAATGGCGTTCTAGGACCTGATAGGGACTGTCCTCGGTGTGGGAGATCAGGAAATCCCGACCAGGCTTGTCTCTGGGAAGTCGACTGGGAATCAGGAATCTTTGCAGAATGGGAAAATGTTTTACATTATTACAAAGAGAGTGGAAGAGGGTATATTACTCCTTCAAGAACTTGAAGACTTTGGTTCAAAAGATCTCCTGCAAAATCCACAACAAAATGTCTTAGCCAAAGCCAGCATCCACACGAATACGGAGTATAAAAGACTCACTCTTCTTTGCTGATCTGATGTACTATATCTAATCTCTGCAGAAGCTGTAGATATTCCTCAAACCGTCCCTCCCCAAAGCCGCTATTCCGAAACAATTCCTGCTCCAAGATGAATCGTTGTATGCGTCCCTCCTTGACGAAGGACGAATTGACGTCGGCAACGTCGATGAGTATGTTGTACAGCCAGACTGGGTCGATGAAGTACAGGTTTGTTAGACCGTGGAGATGGTCATTGAAATGTACAAGGGTGCCACTTGTGCTCAGGAACTCAATCGCTTGGGAGACAGAAGGGGAATTTAGAACATGGATTTAACTGAAGGAATTTGACTGTTATGCTACGCAGGGCATAGGCGAAGCAGAACTCATAATTGTCTACCTACAATTATGTTCCAAGACCTTCTTGTTTGTTTTGTTTTATTGCTCAAGTTGTGAAAACTGAAACTGTTTCCGAACAAGCAAACACTGGTTTTCTTTTATGTTTCCAAAACAGGGCAAGTCCAAAAAAGCGGAACCCAAATGTCGGGAGTATTGTTTTAGGGAATTTCTGCATGTTTAGCACTTTGAAAATCTTAAAAGGGTTGTTGTGTTTAAAATTCTTTTAGAAAACTTAAGAAGCACATGAGTGATTTGAAGGATTCTTGCACTAAAAGAAAGTTTATAAATTGGGCTTTGATATCCTAGATTTTGAAAGTGCTACATGCAGAACTTCCCTTAAACAATAGTTCCCACATTTGGGTTTCGTGGTTTTTTTTACTCGCCCTGTATATTCAATCTTTTATTTTTATCCCCGATTCTAACTTAAACTCGATCCCTGACTTACCACCGTACGGTTGATTAAAGTACTGCATAAAATATACTGCCGTTCTGTCGATGAATCGTAAAACAAAAATGCATCGAGCCTATTTACAAACATCAAATTTATAGTGACGTCTAGCACCAAGAGCATATGGGTAGAAGGCTATCCAAACAATATTACGTAAGTGTCAATTTTCCTCTTTCGTGGCAAAACTAAGAATTTACCTTCATTGATGTCCTCTTCGATTTCTATCTTACTGTCTGGAATCGTTTTCATGTGATGCATCAGCTCCGCATCCTCCAAGACTTGTGGACGAGAGGGCGTGCTTTGCTTACGACGCACACGCTCAATGTCTATGATCTGTTGGAGAGCACTGAACGAGCTGGGGACCTAGAAATCGACCAAAAAAATCACAACAATCTCATTTACTCGGCTTGTGAATCAGCTTTTTTCAGTTCAGGAACCATGACTTGAAGAATGCATATTCGGATTTTGAAATTCTGAATTCTGAAATTCTGTAATAAAATTATGTTGCCGTATTAAAATTCACAAAGAAGGTTCAGTAATGATTATAATTGTCAAATCCTTAGTTGCGGCTGTGTCAGTTCTACCAGTGTGCTCCGTGCACAAGTAACCCCTTATCGAGAAGGTGAATTAGTCCAATGGTAATGTCACGTGATTGAAAAATTAACGCGCGATTATTACACGCGGTTCATAGTTTTCCCTAAACAGCCACAAGGGCGGATCCAGGGGGGGGGGGGCCAAAGGGGGCCATGGCCCCCCCCCAAAAGAAACCAATTTTTTTAATTTTATTTTTTTATGTGACATCGCAATAAAGGCAGGCAATGAGTACACCACCATCTTTTTCTAAAAAAACATTGGTTAAAGTGGTCAGAAATCGCTTCAGATCGCACCACAGAGCATCTAGAATCCAAAAATTTTTCGGGGCCCTTAAGCGGGCCCCGAACCCCACACCGTAATTTAGTTGACCCACTTTTTGGGGGGACCAAATTTTTTTTGGGCCCCCCCCCCCCAAATTGTGTTCTGGATCCGCCCTTGAACAGCCAGCGACTATAGTCGGTGAATGGAGGGTGCTGGCAACGTCGCTTTACAGAGCTCAAATTATTGACCTATCCCGTTTGCAAGCTAGCCACGCCGCGCCCCTTAGACAGCCCAAAATAATAAATATTTTGTCAACCTCGCTTCCATGAGTACGATCCGCTGCGCCATGTTGGTTCCCATCATGCCTTGCGCGTACTTTACCCCCGGAATAGTGTAATTTAAATGCCCCACTATTTGGACAAGGATTATACTTCTATACAAAGTTTTGCGGCCAAATAATATACCATCGTGCAAACAGGTCTACCAATTTGTCATAGGCCTATAATGATGCTTGAGTGAAAGAGGTCGAGTGTTTTTTTTTTAATTTTGTCCATTGGGCCTATTTTGAGACAAGTATATACAAGGCCTATCTGGAAGAAAAAAAAACAACTATGAACTTATTTCTTTAGACAAGTTGAATTCGAAGGACGGTACAGAGGTGTCATTTACCGTCAGAGATGTCACATATGAAAAGTGTTATAAAAAAATCTTTATAGACTAAAACATGTTGTTATTGTACGTATGTGTTAACATTTTTATCAAAAGTGGTAGAAAAAGTAAATAACGCCCTCTCTTGGGCGAGCACGGAGCCCACAGGTTCGCTAGTATTGGGCTGGGAGTCTATCTTTAGATGTTTATGAAATTCCCGAAGTCGGTAAAAACTGCTCAAAACAGTTCAGGGAATTACGCAAGTTTGATCTCTGCAAAATGGGGGACTTTTGAGATGTTTGTGGCAGCAAACACACCGTTTTTTTTCATTGATTGCGTCATATTGAGCATGCGCGCTTTACTTTAAACATGACGCAAACTATTGAAAAGGACGGGTGTGTATGCTGCTACCAACGTCTCAAACACTCCCGTTCCAGGTGAAACCCTTATTAATACCATTCTTCCAATCAGGGGAGTGTCTCTCTTTGCAGCAGCAGCTCCTGTAGTCCACCTCTTCTTGATCTTCATTCCCAGAGATGTCTGATAAATGACACGCCGTAATTCTTCAATGCCTTCCCCGTCAGGGCTCGTTGCTGTGACTTCGACAATATCAGCGATGTCTGGAAACCCATCTCGGCCACTGTATTTATTGATGATCCCAACGTTCTCTGCTTTGTCTAAATGGGTGGAGACAATGATGGTGGCACTCTCCGTTGTCCTCGACTAAATAAAATCACGATTTAAAACAAATCAAAAAAGTTATTTCCATATTTTAGTTTGTTGCCAATGCATTATTCCTACTTTTCTTTTTAATTTGCTGCGAATTGTGGGCTCGCAATTTGAAACTAAGCTTTCACGAGAAAACTATATGCAGTCGTCCTTTAAGGGGTTTATCGGGCATTCATTTTCATTAATGGGAAAACATTATTTCACATGAAATTTTTGTCAAACATCTTTTAAGACTATAATGCATGTCCGTATTCCTATAAAATTCTGTATTATCTCACTGTATATCGTACTAGATAGAGTCTTCAATCCGTGTATGCACACCTGTCTTTCTTAACTAAGTTTTCAGACAGATAAAAACAGAATGACCTTTAGAAGTGGAGATGTGATCGTCTGATGGAAGTGGCCCAAACGAAATTGGAGAAATTACCGAAGATAAGTGTTCCCAATGGTACAACCATTACCAAACATACATGTACATGTACATACCCCGATGTCTTGCACATCGATGGGTGAATCAGCGATGAATATTTTTTTTTCAACATTATTAAGATGTCCCTTCTAGATATGTTCAAGGTTTTAAACAAGTACACTGAACAACAGTGAACAAAATAAAAATCCTTAGCCCTTTGTATTTTCATTATTTCGTTACATTATCTGCAGGTACATTATAAATTGTACAGTTACAAAGATTATGTAAAAAAAAATAGTCGAAGGAAAATAAGAAAAAAATATCAATAAAAAAATCTTGTTAAATTTGGAATGACCAAACGCTGAAAATGATTGCCCATAAACGAATTAGAAATGAAGAGCATGTTGGTGATACGTCATGCGCAACGAAGTTCGCTAATTTACATGCATGCGTCAACCGTCATAAGATGTCAAAAATCTTCATCGGAGAATGCTACACATATTTAAGTATTGACTGCACCAAACCGAAAACGAACGTTAGAGAAAAATCTTGGGCGCCTAAAATTTGAAATGAATGCCCCAACAATGAAAAAGAAACCGCTTCTGCGCATGCGTACATCCCGTAACTAGGGATTCTTTTTCTTACAGGGTTTTAGCACAGAATTTTTATGCTAGCGCGGTTACAACAAAATGGTGATCGTAAGCGCGGATTTCTGTGGTTAGGGAGCCAAGAAAGTGGGCTTAGAAAATCTCGGAATTTAGCCGGGAAGACCTACAATACTTTACCGAATTCTTCCATTTGTTTTTGGTCAGTAGGATTGACTACCTGAATGTTAAGCAGCCAGGGTTTGAGCTTCTGATTGAAACCTCTTAAGCCGTCTCTGAGATCCCAGACTAACAGGTACAGCGTCCTGGGGGTGAAGAAACTCTGATGGATAATAGTATCCAGCTCACCTCCCTTCAGATCCCACATCGAAAAATGTACCTCACCTTGGTCAGAAATACTCTGAAACAAAGGGGGAAAAACATGTTTACGTTACATACCTAGTGTGTACCCATTCCTTTGTTTTCGTGTAGTAAAGAAAACCGTGTGAACAATCTTATTTTACTCACACTGTGAAAACTCTTTCAACCCATTATTTTTTGTTACTCATATCATTCCCTTGAGTGTTTCTCTTCATTTTGCGATGGATAAACCTCACACAAAAATGCCTCTAAACTTGTTTTCAAGAAAGGGGAAAATTGCGTCGTTTTTAGGTGTCAATCTCTGACCGTTCCCGTCCATTGTGTTACAGTTCTGTTTTGTGTTCTTGCAAGCCCTTACTGGCGAGCTGCGAAGCTGATGCGAGCCTATGTAATACCGATTTCCATCCCTCCGGACGCCTGGGTGGACGACTAGATGGATGAGACATGTGGGGGTGATGGTAGTGTGTTCCTTTCATCTGTTTTTCTAAAGGTTTCACATCCGGGGTGATGTTTGTCTATAGGTTTCACATGTAGGGTGATGGTCAGGACGTCCAACCATCTGGCCGTCTGCATTCAGATTACATTGTTGAAGTTTTTGCTTCTAGCTCATTTGGTTAAAAAGCTCTTTATTAGCTCTACAATTTCCAATTAGGTTAATTTCATTGCAGCAAATTTGATGATTTTTTAATGAATTTCAATTCAAGAAAATGTTAAAGTTTTAATCGTTACAGCATGTCCTTGGGGGGATTCATGTGTATGTGCTTGACGCTTCTGGTTGTACTTTAGTTTCATGGGGTGGGTGGGAGTAGGGGTGGGTTGGAGTAGAGGTGGGTGAGGATAAGTAGGGGGGTATCGGGGTAGGGGTGGAGGTAGGGGAGGGGACGGGATTGAGGTAAGGATGGGTGTGGGGATGTCTGATGGCGGTTATGTGGTACAGGTACATGTGCACATGTGTAACGACATTTTGTTGACTTCATTGGCAAGTTTTTTAAAAACTGACCTCTACAGTTTGGCACATCAGTTTGAATTCTGATCCCTTCAAACGTGCCCGGGCCACCCCTACCTTCAGCATCCATTTCCGTCTTCGACTGCGAGCCATTTAGGCTTCGCCGTTCTATTTTTCTTATAAGAAAATGGATCAGAACAGAACATAGTTATCCTAGTCCTACCTGATCCGTTGACTTAGAAATCCTCTTTAAAATGGGCTTTTGTTGAGGGCTTTTGACAGGGTTCTGAAGAGTCCAAGAGCAAACATTGATGCCCATATCAGGTAGAACTTCGCTCTTGGTCAAACAGGACATCACGGAAGTTTTGCCGCATTTCTGACAAGACAAAGTAATAATTACTATTCTTAAAATAAACGACAGGTGTAGGACAGTTCCTGTTATTAGTGACATTCGGTAACCGTCCATGAATAAACGCAAACTTGCTGGCACACGATGGGTCCTTCCTCAGCATCTCTATAAGATCACATGTAGCGACGCTTTGTATAGGGTAGTACGGTTCCATGACCAGATAATGCTGAAGTAGTTCAGGAAAATAGAGCATGTCGCAGCAAAACCTGGCCCTCGTACTTTCAATTACATATACTGGGCATCATGCTGGGCGAGCTTTTGGATTTATGAACTCACTTTTTTTAGGACCGATAAAAAACATGACAGGCACTTTGTGTGTATATAACAAACATATAAATAGTTAATGCGGTACCCGCTGCTATGTACATCCGATTCGAACCAGCCAACCGATCCCTCTAGCTCCCTGGTCGAGTGGTAAGACGTCTGCACTAGAAAACAGGAGGTCGTGGGTTCGATTCCCACCCAAGTGATTTTTTCCAACTTTCTCTCGGGAGGTAACACACTGAGTATACAGTGTTTAAACGTCGATGAAGGGCAAAACCTAATTTGATTTATATCACACTCAGAAATACCAGAGCAACCGGGAACATATCTGAGTGTCAGCGAAAACGTGTTTGGAAAAATTCGGATGTTTTCGGAAACGGGTGCAGGATTCTGCCCGTTTTGACACGTACCGTGACACCGAGCTGGCCTATAAAACTTTGTCAGGATAAAAATTGTTTGGTCGGGAAACAAGACTATATGACTGGTACAGAATGGTAAACTTATTAATTTGTCAATAGTGGTACATACCTCCGGTCCCACTAACATGAGTTTTATACCGCGGTAGGGGCTGCAATTCAAGTATCTTTCGTTGAGTTTCTCCAGGATCTCCCTTGTCTGAAATTGCCCAGCCTGTAAGACAGGCACAAGAGTCTCTGGCTCCATAATCTTCAAGTCGTCGAGTTTGAGGGACCACAGTCTTTTCAATCGCGCCAGGTTGTCTGGGAGTTTCTCTATGCCTGTATTACTGTACAACACAAACAACTCTATTTTAGAACTGTGCTTTTGTATTATCTGATGACGTAGTGGCTCTTTCTTTGCCTTCAATGCAGTTCCGCAAACCGCTGTTTGATTTATGCAAGGGTTACTATGTACATTGAGTTTTTCATTCCCAACTTTTGCTTATGCTCTTTAAGTACAGGCAAATCAATCAATCAATCAATCAAGTCGGGTAGAACTCCCGAGATCCAGGGATAAGTTCTTTCCAGCAACCTTTGTCATTTATGAGTTCAGCGATGTCTCGCGTATGAATCGACATTATGTCCTCCTAGGTCTCCCTCTTCTTGCCTCACCATGAAGGGCAAAATACTTCATTTTTTGAGTAAACCTCAAACAAATTGCAACATAATTTTTTTCACCACAGTGCATTTCTATACGGTCCGTAAAATAACATATATAATGAAAGTCTTACGAAATCCAGGTGGTGGAAATATGCATAAATCCAAAATGGCCGCATATTTTAAGACTTTGGCAATATTTCATATACTAGGTAGCTTTTTGAGGTATTTTAAACAACAATTTAAGTCCTTTTACATTGATTTACTCATTATTCTAGACCTTGGTAACTTTCAATTTCCCCATGTTTCCCAAATCTGCAATACGCCGATAATAATTTGCGCAAATGCCATTTATTAATTTGCATAGATTGAAGTTAAGATTATGGCTGTCATGTGTGGACATGTCACAATTAAATTTTCCCTGATAATCTTAGTTCAGTCATGTACATAGATAAATTTCACACCATGATGCATTGTTCCTTAAAAAAAGGGAAGAAATCCGAGTGGTGGAAATATGCCTAATTTGCATGAATTCAAAATGGCAACTAATTACATGATTTCTAATTTGGCCATAACTCTCGTCCTGAATTGCTTTTTGGGTACTTTGAACAACTATTTGTCCTTTGACATTGATTTCATCATCATTCCAGTCCTGGGTACCTTTTGAGATCCTATGTTTCCAATGGGGTATAATAATTTTTTGTTAGGTTTCTAGCTTTTGTCAAAGTTGGTATAAGTGTTGGAAAATGTAATATCCCTGTGTCGCAGAGCGAACCCTTGCGACGCTCTACTCAGACCAAAAATCAAAGAATAACTCGAGTGAACAAAGGATTCAACACAGGATTTATCAATCATAAAAATCAAATTATATATTACGGGAAAGAAATAACCAAAAACCGCAAAACTCAATCCGAAAATACGTGGGCGAGGGTTTTATACCCCTCCCACATGGGTGCAAGCCCGGAATTGGTATGCAAAGGGAAAGGAATTACGATTTGCATAATTCACCTGGCATCCGAAGTTACACTTAACACTTTACGGCCGTAAAAATTTAGCAATTAATAAATCAACTCAGAAAATAAAAGGAATATTTTTTTTCAGTCTTGTGACACCCTGTGCATGAACTCATTTCAGGTACAAAACAAAAATCCCTACTTTAAATCCACTAGTTCACTGCATAGGGATATCACATTTTGCAACACGTATGCCAACTTTGATATTTTTTGATATTTTGTAGAAAACATGTGGGGGGTTTAATTTTCATCCAAGTTTGTCTCAATGTCGGGTGATCCACTAGATCAAATTCATTGTACTTCAAATACCCCGACATGAAAAACAATGGTAAATTTGGATTTCTCATGATGTAACTTTTAAAAAAAATCAAGATTAACAAATTTGGCTCACAGATTATAGAGATATGGTCATTTAAAAAATGGCAGCAATGTCCATTTTGACCAAAATTGGCTTGGCGGTAGCGTGAAAACCGTTTGTCCGATGGCGCTAAAACTTAAAATTTTGGCTTTTCAGCCGAAATTTCCCCTTAATCTAAATACGAACCAATTTGAAGTGGTTGGGGTTTAAAATTTCAAAGTTTTTGGAGGTGATTTGACACTGAATGACCCCAATGTCAAATGACAAAATGTTGTTTAAAGTACCCTGAAAAGCAACTTAGGACGAGAGTTATTAGATAGTATATTATGTCGTATTTTTTGCCATCGCATTTTTTTTTGCTGAAGAAGGATTTTTTCTCAAATTTGGATAGAGTTTACCTTCCTCAGGTGGAAATCCATTTGTAACATTTTTTTCCATCTACCATGTAGCGGCCGTCTTAGAATTCAAAATTGCCGCCCTTTCGGGCCTAATTTGTTTCTAACTTCGGACTTGATTTTCATATGAAGTTCATTTTGATGGCAAACCCCAAGTCTTGATACCAAGGAACCCGAGAAAATCGTTGTTGATGGGGTATGCTCCCAGTGGAGTACCCCATCAACAATGATTATCTTGGGTTCCTTGATATCAAGAACATATGCAGTTTGCCACCAAAATGGACTTCATACAACATTCAGGTGCCACCTTATTATTTAAATGAAATCGAAGATGGCCGCTATTTTTGAAAATCCAATATGGCTGCCATCCATTTGGGCTGCTTAAATGTGTTAATTGGATTCCTTTGTATCAAATTTATGGGGTTTGCTACCCATAGTGACTTCAAACGACATTCAAGTCCAAATTTAATATGCAAATTAGTTCAAAATGGCGGCAATTATGAAATATCCAAGATGGCTGCCATCAATTGTGAGTACCCCGTCCACAGTGATTTACTTGAGTTCATTCAAAAACATGGACTTCATAGGACATTCAGGTGCAATGTTATTATAAATGAAATCCAAGATGGCGGCTATTTTGAAATATCCAAGATGGCTGCCATCCATTTGGAGTACATCGTAAACAATAATGTACTCGGGTTCCTTTGTATCAAAGACATTGGGGTTTGCTATCAAAATGAACTTCATGTGACAATCAGGTCCGAAGTTACATGATACAAATTAGGCTCGAAATGGCGGCCATTTTTAAATCCAAGATGCATATCCGATCGACTTAGGGAGGTAAACTCTTTCCAGATATGGCAAAAATTCCTTCTTAAAAAAAAATGCAAAAGTACATAACGGCCAAATCATATGAAAATCATGTCATTAGCGGCCTTTTGAATTTATGCATATTAGGCATATTTCCACCACTTGGATTTTTAACAACTTTTTAGGGACCTTGCAGCAGTGCAGCAGGGAAAATTCAATTGGCGCATGTCCACACATGGTATCCATTATTTTAACTTTAATTTAGGAATTTAGGCAAATTGATATACGGCATTTAGGTAAATTATATGGCATTTGGAAAATTTCGGAAACATAGGGATCTTGAAATTTACCTAGGACTAGCATAATGAGTAAATCAATGTAAAAGGACTAAAACTGTCGTTTAAAGTACCTGCAAAATCTACCTGGTATGAGAAATATGACCAAATCAATTCAAAAGTCCTAAGGGGCCATTCAGAATTTTCAATGCTTTAAAATTTCGATCGTTTTTCCAAATCGTGGGTGGGTGGGTCAAGCTAATTAATCGAAAATCGAAATTCACTTTCCATGGAAAAAGGATAAAAAAAAACAAAGAAAGATAGATCTTTTGACTTGCCTGAACAACGCGCAAGCGTTCCGATATCGCGATGCGTGTTTCTTTTCCAACTTGGTCCCCTGTATGTACTGTACATGTACGTCATGTACGTGTATAAAGACCCACTGTGGCATGAGAGGGAGGTGGTTTTTCAGTAGACTTGGATGCCGGGCGTTTCTAGCGGTTAGGCCGTGCAGAGGCAGCAGGGTACCAGGTGTACTAGATCGGCTCTATAACACGCCGCGGGTGTCGATTACCAATCGCTATAAAAACTGGACTATTCAACCACTGGACTCCAAGATTACGAGGACCGCAGCCTGTGATGTGATGACTGCCCAAACCTGATGTTTTTCTTTCGCTCGTACCCCCGCCCTGCAAACAGGGCAGGGGGTACGAGGGAATGTTTTTCTCAGCTACCTCACGTGACAGGCACAACCTCGTATGTCATGTCATCCACCTCAGCAAGAAATAGCCCCATAAATGTGGCCAATTTACTGGACTGCCTCCGTAAATAAAGGCCACACTGCCACCATATACAAAAACATGTCGAACTTTGTCAAATTTTGATTTTCACATTTAGGCTTAGTTTGTAGTTCATTTTTGCTTTAGAAGCATACTCACCCCCTTTATAGGCTAATTAGAAAGTGCTGCCTTTTTCAGATGTCTACTTTTCGTAAAATTTCATGTTGAAATTTTGATACGCAAACGTGGGCAAATGAATCTGGAAACCTCACGAAAAAATAGACACCTGAAAAAGGCAGCACTTTCTGATTAACCTATAAAGAGGGTGAGTATGCTTCTAAAGCAAAAATAAACTACAAACACAGCCTAAATGTGAAAATCAAAATTTGACAAAGTGCGACATGTTTTTGTACATGGTGGCAGTGTAACCTTTATTTACGGAGGCAGTCCAGTAAATTGGCCACATTTATGGGGCTAATCCAGAAAATGACAAAACCACGGTCATCTTTGTGGCTTCCAAGACTGCAACCTGTCTTTCCAAACAGCATACCAGCTGGTAAAACACAAGAAAACTGAAGGCCACCACTGCAAAAGAGGGAGACCGACAACTTCACGCCGTCACTGAACTAGACACACATGTACATGGGTACACATGTACATGAACATGGGTATACATGTAATTGTTCAAGTATATGTACACACTGTACATGCAAGTGCATGTACATGTATATGTTCAGTTTTTTTATTAATCGAAATTAGGGGTGGGTGGGTGGGTCAAAATAATTTGGGAAAAAAGTCAAAATTTTAAAACATTGAAAATTCTGAATGGCCCCTAACATACGCGGCCATTTTGGATTTATGCAAATTAGGCATATTTCCACCACCTGGATTTCTTAAGACTTTTAGTATGTCATTTTAGGGACCTTATTGAAATGCACTGTGGTGAAAAAAATTCTGTTGCAATTTGTTTGAGGTCAAACCTTAAATTGCCTGTACTATTTTGGGGTTGAATACATCTCTTTAACCATTTTTACTGTAATATTGATGGTGATCTACATGTATGATGCTCATACCCACTGAGATTTAGTCTTTGTAGGCAAGTCAAATTGCAAAGACTAGGGGGCACGTCCCGTAGCTGGTTATTCCTCAAGTCAAGGGTCACCAGAGAATCGTTGAAGATCTGTGGGAAGACAACTGAGTAAGGTTTGCCTCCGATCATGGGTAGCTGTTCGAACCGGGCGTGTGGAGTTTTATCCCTTGAGATGGACCTGAAAAGGCTGGAAAAGTATATGAGGTTTGGTGTAACATCGACTCTGTGGCAATAATTAGGCCTAATAATGGAAACAGTGATGTAAGACAACTGACGGCTGGTAATCAACCAGGCCAAAGGGGCGGTTCATTTGCAATGTCCACGCCCTTCATTGGTCGTCAAAAGGACACGGCGACTGATGAGGTCATTGTGTTAAACCTTTTTTCATCAAACCTCACAAAAAATACAACAGTAAACTGTGACAGCGCAAGATGGATGATGCGATCAAGCTAAACGAGTCGTTTGTCAACCTTGTTCGATTTTTTTTACAGTACTGAAAAGAGCACAATCTCAGCCCTACTGATGTGAAAACCGCATGCTGATACCATCTTTAGTTAAAATAATATGGAAGTCGGTACACCATGAGATGTGATGAAGTGATGTGATGAAGTGGCCGTATTTTGGCCTGTATCTCCAAATGAAAGTTCCCGACAAACGACTCATTTAGCTTGATCGCATTATCTCTGAGCTATACGAATCATGTGTTCTATAAATAACAACCAACCAACCAACCCCCAAAAAACAAACACTGTTCCTCATTCCAACCTTTTTTTCTTGGCACTGGCAGGTGAGGACGGGGAGGACGGGGTCGCCATAAACCTGAGACGATTATCAGCCAGTAACAATTCTTTGAGGCTGTAGATGTTCCAGTAGTCAGCAGGAGGGAGCTCAGTGATCTGATTGCCAGACAGATTCAGCTTTACCAGCAGAGTCAGCTGACAGACAGTCCAAGGAATCTCCGTCAAGTGGTTACAGCTGAGGTTTAAGTCCACGAGGGAACGATTCCAGTACTCATGCATGTCAGGGACTTTCTCGATCGTATTGTTGGAGGCATCCAAGCGTTTCTGCAAGAACAGGTTAAAATCCTTGTTATATCTATACAGAGGGTCTAACACCCCCTCCCCTCCCAATTGGGCAACACAAAATACGAACATCATTCAGAAAACAAAGTCCATGCCTGATTTCCCCCTCCCCATAAGCAAAACCTGGATCTTCTTATATGAAGGACAATTATGGATGCCTGGTGCACTGAAGGAGGCATGCATTAAAAGATGCATTTCCCGCGCTATTGTTGAGTATATACTTTTTTTTAAATTTTAATTATAGGTTTTCCTGGCTATTTTAAAACATGTTTCATTCAAATTTCCTTTCAAACATTCAATTTTGTCCATAAACACGCTTTTGCCGAAACCAAGTTAGTCATTTACCATTCATTTTCAAAGTTTGGTCACCCTTTGATAAACACTGCCCCGAGAACATTCGTCAATACAGATCAAATGTATGGGCGTTGCCAGGATTTTTTGTCTTGAAGGGGTCAAAGCATATTTTTCACCCGAAACCCCTGTACATTTCCAGCATATTTTCGATTTATCATTTTTCGAGGGTGACAGGAACATTTGGCCCTCAACCCATTAAATTAACAACAATATGACTTTGCGCCTGTTTTACTCCCCCGTTTCCTTTTTTGGGGGCTTTTCCGCGGGAGGGAACTGTTATATTGAATATAACATATATGTGATGCGATCAAGCTAAATGAGTCGTTTGTCGGGAATTTTCAGTTGGAGATACAGGCCAAAACTGGGTTATTTCATCACATCACTGCATCATATCTATTGGTGTTACAACTTCCACAATTTTTAAACTAAAGATGGTACCAGCATGCGGTGTTCACAGCAGTAATGCCGAGATTGTGCTCCTTTCAAATCTGTTATAAAGAAAAACGACCAGGGTCGACAAACGACTCATGTAGCTTTATCACATTACATATATATATTTAACTTTTTTAGGACGATAAAATCAAAAGAAAGACAATAAATTTATGAAGAGACAAGGAAAGAGAAAAATACATAATCATTCTGATATAAAGGTATTTCATTCGAATTCCCCGACTCTAACATTTTCGTCCGAGAAAAAAATCACACGCTTTTTACTAAAACCAAGTTACCATTAACCATTCAGTTTCACAGTTTGGTCATCCTCTGGGTCAGCATATTCGTCATTACAGATCAAATTCGTTTATAGCTGTTACCAAATGGCAGTATTCAGATATCAAGTTTGTCTTATATGATCAATCAATTTAAAACTTTTATTAAGTAAATTAATCTGGTTAAATATGCCTAAAGTATTAAGTATTACATATTTTAAGAGTTGAAAATCAGCAGAAATGACAAATTTATGAGAAAAAAATAAGATTAGGATTGAATTGTGTTGTATCAGACGAATTCGATTTCCGAATAACAAGGTTTGGCGTAGACGAGACGAAATTGAGTACTGCAGGACGAAAATGTATATGCTCATTGTCTGAATTTGTTTGGACTAAATTTTAAATTGTCTGACAAAAGACGATGTCAGACATTGGAAGTTCTCTTAATCGATGTTACAAAAGTTGAATTTGAATGACCAACGTTTTTATAACAGCCAAGAAAATCTATGATTCCTTAAACTGTTTTGTTACAAAATTAAATAAAAAGGGGAGGGGCACATGCTGGTAGTGGTGGGGGAGGGCCGCACAGGCCACAAGGGAGGGGTGTTTCTCTCCCCCGGCCCTTACCACACTTTACTCCTCACAATAGGTCTTTTCCAATACTACATGTCAGGACTACAATGACACATTTTAGCAATGGTTCGGATACTTACCAATGGGCAATCCCAGGCAGCAGGAAGCTCTGATAGTCTGTTATTAGACACATTCAGTTTCTTCAAACTCTTGGCAGTGCTGATGCCAGGAGGAATGTGGATGATTTTATTATCGGACAGATTTAACTCCGTCAGGCTGCTAGAATCCCAGACAATTTCACTCTCATCTGACGGGGAGAAACAGGACATTTTGGATACTAAATTATTCCGAAGATATTTAAAGGAGTGACATTTCTGCTGAGGCCTATAAGTTGGAATAAAAAGGCACGGTTTTCTTATTAGCCTACCTGGCTTGACCAGCTTGAAGATGGAGCGCGTGTGATGACTAGTGATGCGATTGTGAGACATATCCATGTTCTCAAGCAGAGGCAGCATGAAGATCTCCAGGATAGCATTATCCAGTTTATTGTAGGAGAGCTTCAGATTTGTCAACCTGTAAGCATAATGATAGGTTTTCCCACACATGTTAAAACTTTTGTTTTCATTCAAATTCAAACACGGTTAACTTCAATTTCGTCTCAAGAAGACTGGAACACGCAAAAGCTACAATGAACATTGCGACTGGTTGGCAGGCCCGTCGCCAGCCCTTTGCGTCGGGAGGGGGAAGGGGGGGGGGCACGGTAAAAACAATGTGGGCACACTACCGTAAAAATACAAAAATACACATGTACGGCTTTTGCCATTGAGGGCCAATTGCTCGCCAAGGGAGGCCCGCCCCCCGCCCCCCCCCCCAACTTGACGACGGGCCTTGCCATTGGTCACTCCAAGGGATCAAAGGTCAATCAATTTCAACCTTTTGTCCATCCAATGTCGTGAGATTTCAATGTAATTCGTCTCACCTGATGATCATGTGCATAATGAACGGATCGAACTCGTCTTTGTTCAATTGATTTCCAGAATATTTTGTCAACATCATCCACCGACTTTATGCTTCGAACATGAGATATCTACATAACATATGGCAGCTATGGAAACATGGCCGTGGCCATACAACAGAGTGACAAATCAGGACAGAAATTATGGAAGAGTTTGAAATAATCGAAAACAGAAGAGATCAGCCAGAACAGAAGAGATATGGTGCCAAGAGGAGGTCCCCACAGCGTCAAAGTTGACCAAGATATGAGGAATGCGCTGGCCAGAATATTGGACGACAATCCTCTTCCGACTCTGGAGCAAATGAACAATGAGCTACCGAGAGTGCTGCCCAACAAACCAGTAATTTGTAGAAGCACTCTGGCATGTACATTAGATGGACAACTCAAACGGGCGGAAGATATTTCAGGCGGCAGGAACAAGTAGAGAGATCTTGACCAAAGAGTTGAATAGGCCTATAAGGTCAGTGGTTTTTGAGAAAAATGGTGTAGTGGGGTACTGCATTTACATTGATGAGTGCATTATTTTGTGTTGACTTTCAAAATTCAACGACTCATTAAAGCTGCAGCACCAGATGGTCAATTGACAGATATTATCATGTTCTCAGATATTCGAGTTTGTTCATGTTTTCAAAATGTGTCTTCGACGTGCCTGTCTAATGACTAAATAAGCTCATAATATAGGTTTTCCCGGCCAATTTCACAAAATTGTCATTCAATTTAGCACCTGGCTCATTCCTTTTAGATTAAAATTGAAAGATCATGCAGATCGTCATTCAACAATCAAAAAGAATCATTCAATTTCACTATCCGAGCAATCTATCGCATTTTAGCTTCACTCGTCCCTGTAAATGATGCATTCAAATTAAAAGTATCGCGTTGTTCATTCAATTTCGTCTGAATCACTAGCAAGGGGTTGATCGTGCATTCATTTTCATTAATGGGCAAACATATTTCACATTTTGTCAACGGCGTAAATCATATCTGATGTCTTCAATCTTATGTGATCTCTTTCTTAATTAAAGGGGCTGTGTAATTAATTTTTCTCAGGAATACATTTCGCCCAACTTTCTACTACTCTGAAATGTGTGAAAACTATTTTGACATCCTTAATTGGTTAGTTTTATTGCAAAGTGCACGTCTTTAACATTTACAAGTTACAATGCTTTTCTGAGCCCGCTGTTGCTTTGATGTGAGTTCAGGTAGACACTGTTCAGTTGAGAGGTTTCTTTCTAATTATTCACCGAAAATTTGCTAATTGAAACCATTCGTGAGAAAGGATTGCTCATTAGCTTACTGACATGTACTGACACAACAAAGAATCATCAAAGAAAGGAAATTTACGACAGCAAAATATCCAAAATTCTAGCAACTTTTTGTGCTGAAATAGTCAGTTAACATTTTTCTGCCCGGAATGACATCGAAGGTTTGCTCATGAAAATGGAACTTTGCATCAGCATAAATAGGGAGAAGGCACCAAAACACCCTTCAAAATGGAAAAATTTGAAACTTGAAAATAAGGTTAAATGTGACACAAAGATATGCCGCGGCGAGTTACTATCTTGCATCGGCAAGCGTCAGGCACGACGAATAGCGTTACTCCTTGGGTCCTATGGAACGCCAAAGAGGCATTTAATGTGATCAACGAATCGGCGATGCACTTTATCGATAGGCAGTGGGGTTTTGCAATCGATGATTGACTGTCACAATCGGTGAAGGATTTTTGCGAGTGATAATGGATTTTTGCGATCTTTGATCAACATTGGGAAAACTAACACCCTAATCACCCATACAGGGCTGGATTCTATAATAACTCCTCTAGTACGTCCGATAAATGAAATAATTCATGTAATAATAAAGTTGTCCTTTCTTGTTTGTTAAGAGTAAATTAAGAAAGAAAACGAAGTTCAGTGGGCGGCAACAGGTGATTTATCCATTTGCAATGCCAGGTTCATTAGCGTACGGGATGAGGATGACCCAGCCAACTATTCAATATTATAATTGCATCTCTCAGAGGGCAGAAAAGTAATTACTGTAATGTTCCGCCTTGCGATTGTTACGACCGATTTTGAATGAAACAAGCTCAAATTACCGTTACACAGACATTTTGATGTTCGCGGGCTAAAAACTTGTGAGGATTCCTAAAAAAAAAAAGGATTGGGGAATTACCTTATTTCAACACCGATTTCAAAAGTCTATCACGCCCCGCCCAATAAAAAGTTCGCACGCCCAGTCCCCCTCCCCCTGAAAATTTGGCATCCGTAGAAAAAACACCTCAATATGAGTTACCATGACTACCTGGAAGAATATAGGCCTAAGTCATTTTTTTCCGGCGATTTTTTGCGAATTTTTTTCGCGAGTGGCTGTTTATTACGGGCCCTTGGAAATTGAATAGTAGTTAGTTATCCCGCGAGCGCGAGTGGAACACGGATTAATGTAGTGCATCTATAGTGGCCCGGCCGAGTGGGACACTAGACTAGGGCGGGCATTGGGCGGATATCCGGTGAAGGAACCCTGTCTTACGGCCATTCAGCTCGGATGAAATTTGGGGCGCCCCTCCATTGTAACCTGAAGCCCCCTCCCCCCTCCAAGTCCCCTAGGATGAAAACCCTGGCTACGCCGATGCCTCTTTGGCGTTCCATAGGACCCGGAGGGATCGCCATTGTTGTGCCCGACGCTCACCGATACAAAGTAGTAATTTGCCGCGGCGAGATAGTAACTCGCCGCGGCGAGATTTACTCGCCGCGGCGAGATAGTAGCTCGCCGCGGCGAGATAGTATATAATTCGCCGCAGCGAGATAGGAGCTATTTTTTTCTTAATTTCTTTTGGCCCTTCTACGCTTCAGTATGTATTCAAGGTTTGCATTGACAAATTATTTTGCATGTGCCCTTTAAATTAGTGATCGGTCAGACACACGCAAGAAAACATTTCAGAAATCGCCCAAGAGAAGTGTTCCCGATTGTACAACCATTGCCAAACGTACATGCCCCGATGTCTTGCACGTCAAGAACTCGTCAACGTTAAAAGAAACCCCTTGATCAAGCGTTTAAACATGTAGAAAAGAAATTATCTAAGCCCTTTTCATTTCATTATTTTGGTACGTATTGTATCCCTCATATCAGTTCCTCGTAGCAAAATAGGAAAATGTATCATTAAAGCACCTCATTACATGTAATTGGAATGACCAAACAATGAAAGCGATTCAGTTGCCCATGAACGAATACGAAACGAAAAGCATGGTAATACGCTTTAAGGATGGCTGCCTAAAAGTGAAATTGGATGCCCCAATTTGATCGCATGTTCAAAACTCACGCGAAATTGAATGGCCTATAATGAAAATGATTCGAATCTATATTAAGGGAATAAATGTGTGTTCGGGAGGTATTATAACACCCTGTTTAAGACTGGTGGGAGTCTGAATGGGTAATAATTACCCGAGGCGAAGCCAAGCGTAATTTTCACCCATCCAGACTCCCACCGGTCTTAAACAGAGTGTTTAATACCGACCGAACACTCATATATTCCCATTCATGAATACCTTTTCGGTACAAAAAAAAAAAACCCATTTTGTTCAACAATTTTACTTCATGTTCTACGAAACACCCCTCTGACTATAATATGGAATGCTCCTCCACAACTTGTTACCTTATAAGGACATTGGCGTCCGCGTCGCACGTACTGCGCGATGTCGTGCGAAACGCAGTTGGGCTGGCGTAGTGTGAATTTTGGACCACGAAATACTGATTCACTGATAGCTATTGCGCATGCATACGTGAGGAATGTGAACGTTCAACCAATGAAATGTTAAAAGGCACCAGATTTCATGGGAGTCCAAATTTCATCTAACCCTAACCCCGCCCAAGAGAAGTGTTCCCGATTGTACAACCATTGCCAAACGTACATGCCCCGATGTCTTGCACGTCAAGAACTCGTCAACGTTAAAAGAAACCCCTTGATCAAGCGTTTAAACATGTAGAAAAGAAATTATCTAAGCCCTTTTCATTTCATTATTTTGGTACGTATTGTATCCCTCATATCAGTTCCTCGTAGCAAAATAGGAAAATGTATCATTAAAGCACCTCATTACATGTAATTGGAATGACCAAACAATGAAAGCGATTCCGTTGCCCATGAACGAATACGAAACGAAAAGCATGGTAATACTTTTTAAGGATGGCTGCCTAAAAGTGAAATTGGATGCCCCAATTTGATCGCATGTTCAAAACTTACGCGAAATTGAATGGCCTATAATGAAAATGATTGGGAAATTGGCCGGGAATCTATATTAAGGGAATAAATGTGTGTTCGGGAGGTATTATAACACCCTGTATAAGACTGGTGGGAGTCTGGATGGGTAATAATTACCCGAGGCGAAGCCAAGCGTAATTTTCACCCATCCAGACTCCCACTGGTCTTAAACAGAGTGTTTAATACCGACCGAACACTCATATATTCCCATTCATGAATACCTTTTCGGTACAAAAAAAAAACCATTTTGTTCAACAATTTTACTTCATGTTTTACGAAACACCCCTCTGACTATAATATGGAATGCCCCTCCACAACTTGTTACCTTATAAGGACATTGGCGTCCGCGTCGCACGTACTGCGCGATGTCGTGCGAAACGTAGTTGGGCTGGCGTAGTGTGAATTTCGGACCACGAAATACTGATTCACTGATAGCTATTGTGCATGCATACGTGAGGAATGTGAACGTTCAACCAATGAAATGTTAAAAGGCACCAAATTTCATGGGAGTCCAAATTTCATGTAACACTAAAGAAGTGTTTAAGACCAGCCAGCCATGTCTTTATCATCCGTTTAAGACCGGCCACGTGATGGGCTCTCTTCCAATAGGAATGCGTAAACTGTATTAGGTTTTTATGAATAATATTTTAATATTCAATTATGACTTACTATTACTAAGGAAATAAATATGTGTTCGGGAGGTATTATAACACCGGTTGGAGTCTGGATGGTTGATTCTTTCGCCTGAGTAATTATCACCCATCCACACTCCAACTGGTCTTAAACAGAGTGTTTAATACCGACCGAATACACATTTATTCATAATCATAAATACCTTTCGGTAAAAAAAAAATCTTTTCAAAAAACTAGACATTGCTAACCTTTACTTCATGTTGTATTAAACACCCCTCTGACTATAATATGGAATGTCCCGCTACAATTCCTTATCTTATAAGGAAATTGGCGCATGTACGAACTGTGCGATGTAGCGCAGAAGGGTGCACACCGGTAAATAAGCCTAAATCCATCCGCCGAGCTCATGAATAAAAGTTATACCCTCAAAATATTCTATATTAGAGAGTTCTGAGCGCCGTAAAATTGGAGAATTGAAGAGATATGATAATGAACATCTGGCCCGGACTTGGGGCTTCCAATTCTGAGCATTTTGGATGCTATTAGGCTCGAAAGTGGCGCTATTTTGCCATGTTGTGGAGGAATCATTTTTCAAGATGGCTACTTTTCCGCTTTGGGGAAAATAGGGGTCGTCTTCTTTTGGTGGGAATATCTCGAAAAGTCAATGGTCAACCCACCAAAAAATGAAAAGAATACCTGTGAGAGTTCTGAGTATTTTTAAAAGAATTTTGATGGGCATTTAGCACTAGTGTCTATGGGAATTTATTTGTAGGGTTGCATCCAAAATGCACCTGGGGCGTTGCGTCGTTAATTTAGGACTATAAAATACTGACTCAATGGGAAAGTTTGGCTCTCGGTCATGAATATGTATGAAGTATAGTAATCCTTAATTCACAGCGCAACGCCCAAGTTGTATTCTGCGCGACATCGCGCAGTACGCACGACGCGCGTGCCAATCTCCATAAAAGGAGCGTTTACATCTTACTCGCGAGCTGGACACTCCATTATTTAGCTTGAGGGTGTTTCAAAAAACAAGAAGTGATCTATGAATGGGAACAAATATGTGCTTGGTCGGTCTTAATCACTCTATTTAAGACCGCTTGGAGTCTGGGTGCCGGTTATTACCCTCGCTTTCAGCTAGGGTAATAGCACCCAGACTCATAGCGGTCTTAAACAGAGTAATTAAAACCTCCAAAGCACACATTTCCATCCCGCCATTTTAGAATTTCCTGATATTTTTTTTATCACCTCGATTCTTGAAGCGCCGCTGAAGAATCTGGGCGAGGGAGCTTCCTTATTGCATTTTGGGATAGGTCCAATGATTCCAAGCATGGCATTTCCCATAACAACGCTGCTGGGATCTTCTTGAGTGCATTGTGGGATAGGTTGATTTGAACCAGCGTTCGTAGGTCTTGATTAGCGAGGAAAGTACCGTCAAAGCGATACAACAGACGATCGCTCCATTGGGCTACATACCGGTACTTCTGAGGATAAAAACAAAAAGGCCCAGATGTCTGAAATATTGTTAGTTAAAATACTCTGAAGTGCATACTTAAGTATACACTTCAGAGTATTTTATGCAAGTATACTTGCATACATACCGGTTACATCACGAAACAAATCTGATTATCTCAAACGTAGGTTCACAATTTGATGTTTACAAATATAAATGTATCTAAATTAAACAAAAATAAATAATAATATATAGTACCGGTAATATACTTACAACTACAAGAGGGCAACACGTCCATAGACTTGTGTACAAAATTACCCGATAGCCCCAACCGTAGTCCTAAGCCTAACCCTTGCCCCTAACACCAACCGTAGCCTGAGCCCTCGCCCTAACCCTTGTCAAAATGGGTCAAAATGGCGGTTTTCATAATAGGTCGACAAAGTTGCCCTTACAAGGTGTGTCGCCCTATTAAAGCAAATTTAACAACAAACTGTCGTCCTATTAGACCAGTCAGTAATATACCTGTTAATGGTGGTACCATATGGAGACATTTTGAAGTCATTCATTTTATCTTAGGGAGACAACGGACATTGAGGGAGACATTTCAATGTCTCCTTAATGTCACAGACCCTAGGTAAAGGCAACAAATTTGCTGTCGCAAAAAGACTAGATTGATTGCTCATAGTCCAAAATATAAATAAACCAAAAGTCGTTGGGTAGGTAGGTTAAGTGCAATTACTATGTCACAAGTCACATATTTTTCGTAGTTTTCATATATTCATTGAACTGATTCATTTGGTTGAATAGTTTTGAGTGTTTGTATGGGTGTACATGTACAACCGCTGCCTTGTGGGGTACCGGAACATCAAAAACTAGGAATTCCCAAGGTGGGTTGGTTTGTTGCAAATGGAAGAGTTTTAGAAAAGCGATATTAAGCCCGAATTTCAGCCCAGGAAATGAACTATGGTTAAAATAAGAGCATTTTTACTAAAGTGTGCGACGTTGCAAAATGTTAGTACACGAGAACAAAGGAAGTACCCCACTTCTATGCCTATGTAAGCGCATGTGTGTGTGTGTGTAAGCATTACATACGCTGTGTGGACTTCCGAACAAAAAAGGTCCACATAAACCAGGAAGCAGCGACGTTATGTGGACTTGCCCACGTCCACACACTGTTTCCTCATTTCTGGAAAACAGGTTTAAAGGCATTTTGGGTTAGGTTTATCTGTGGTAGAATGAAGAGAAACACTAAAGGGAATCACAGGGGAAAAAATGGGTTGAAAGAGTTTTCACAGTTCGAGAAAAATGACTATTTTTCACTGGTTTTACTTAACTACACGAAAGCAATGGAAAGTCCACACAAGGTATGTAGCGTAAACCTGCGTGATCAGTATAGAGTATGAACATTTGCCAAATGCCTTCCAAAATTCCTTGCATGGGAGTGGCATTGGGTTTTGCCTGTGCTAAGCTGTTGCAGGCACTTGCTCGCCAGACACACGGGAGAGAATTGGGAGATATTTCTACCGAGTAGAGTGAGCCTCGCACTACCCTGAGGAACTGAAGCTCTTGTCAAGGACCCCTACCTCTACCTGATCCCTTGGACCGGAATCTGAGTGATGCTGCATAGACAATTGGCAGGCTGACAAGGACCTGGCGGCAGTCACCTATAATTGTATTAAATAACTGGCGTAATATCATAAACTTAATTTGGATTTATAATGTGAGAGTGTAAATATTTTCAAATCAACAAGATTGAAAGAAGGATTAAAAATTATTCAGTTGTCCCGAAGATAGTATTTGATGTGGTGTTGACAATCTAAATAACTTGCGATTAATACAGAAAGGTTGAACTAAAATTGAAAAAGTGTTTGAACTAAAATTGGAGAAGTTTTGAACCAAAATTGAAGAAGTGTTTGAACTAAAATTGAAGAAGTCTTTGAACCAAATTTGGAAGAAGTGTTTGAACAAAAATTAAAGAAGTGTGATTGAAAGAATAAATTGTGAGTTATATAGAAACAGAAAGGTTTCAACTTTTATAAACAGAAGAGAAAATTGATAAACTTGAAGTGAATTACGATTTTTGAAAATTGAGGTCAAATTGAATATACGGTGATTAATAAATGAATCTAAGAAACGAATTGAGAATTGTGAGATTGGACGAAGATTTTGTGATTGAAGTTTAAGAAGTGAAAGTTTCAAACTTCACGGGTTAATTGGTGATTTGAAGTTGTGAATTGTTACAAGATGAGAATTAAGGTTAATATAATTAATTGCGGCGATAAAACACTAAGTGTCAAACAAGGAGTGTTTGAGTTTAAGAGTCACGAAATTTGAAGGAAAGTGCAGAAATTGAATAATTAAGAGGTGAAGAATTGAGAATTGAAAATCTGAAGAATTGATAGATTTGACTGATTGATAAATCTGACTTAAGTGATCAACCTAGATTTGAATATGCCATTTTGTGGAATTGAATAATTGAAATACGGGTACAACTCATCTAGATATCCTAAGGTGCAAAGGACGGTGCACATAGCATGAATGTACTGGCCGCAGATCATACTATACAGTTTGGAGACAATGTGCCCCTCTGCAATCTGCTGACAAAGTCAAAGTTGGTAAATTACGGAAATAATATCTGCAGTGCTGGTCGGAGATTCGATTTTTTTTCAGAGCCGCGCTGTCTAAAGTCAGCAATGCAGAAGGAGAGACAACAGAGTGCCCTCTAGCTGTCAGAACAGTCCCCCAGCAGATGCAGTACCTTCAGCACACGATGACTTGCAGTTTCCAGCCACTGCAGATGCAGATGACGGTCTAGATACGCTCCAGCCTTAGGAAGGAGTAGAAACAACTACACCAGCTGTGCCCTCTGCCCAACCTACTACAACGTCAGCCATGACAGAGGTAGGGCCATCTCCAATGCTGGATAGTACGGAACATCAAGTGAGTGGCGTACCCCAAGACGCAGGTGATGAGGAGATGCATCGACCTATCCGCAGCAGACACCCTCCAACGATGTTATACTATGACAGGCTGGGGATACCATCTTATCAACCAACCAAGCTGAACTCGGTGACTGTCCCTACTATGGTGCCGATGGCTCATCAGTACCCCCAGCAGCCAGTTGCACAAGTTCCGTCACAACAGCAGTTCTTGCATCCATTCTATCCAGGACAACCCTTTTGGCAGCATCCAGTGCAGGAGCCTTACCAGCCATGGACTCCTACACCTTACTTGATGGAGCCAGGGCCAGTGAGACCTTAAGCTGTAGTGTAACGACCATCAATGTGGAGACATGGTGTGGCAAGACAGATGACAAGAGACAGTAATCGTGTTGCACAATGAGCGGAAGGAGAGTCAGCAAGGACCAGGAATACTCTCTTCAGAAGATGAGCGTGCACATGAATACCAAGTTCGCACTACAACCCAACAATGTTGAGAGACCAGTCCACTGGATGCCATGTCACATAACACGTGATGTTTCCCTTTACCGTCCCAATAATATGCCTACAATTTTATATTTTAATGATTGATTTCATTTTGGTAAGATTTATATCTTTTTCATATTTACTTTGCCTATTTCAAAAAGGCCTTTGCGTACATCAGAACAAACACATTAATAATCAATTAGGCTAATCTGGTTCCCCGACCTGACAATTTGCCCCAGACGTCTACACGTCTAAATTGTAGGTCAGGCAGCCTCCGTGGCTAAAAATAAACATGTTGACATTGACGGCCCTTTTTCAAAGCTCGACTTCGTTTCCGAATTCGCTTTATCACATAAAGCTTTTAATGTTCCGATAATTTTTTTAAAAATAATCACTTGCTTTATATATCATACAGTGATGATATACAGTTTAATACTTCTGTAAAAAAACATTGACTAATTTTAATCTGGAATCTTCAAAGTTGGACACCCAAACAGCACTGTCGACCGGCAGGTGGGGCCGAATTGAGACCACGCTGCGTTTTGGAAAATGCCGGTAACGGTCGTCAAATTCAAACTAGTGCATGACGCAGCAAAAAGTTCGCCCCTCGTATACGATCCGAGTGCAAAATGTCTTTGAATTTCAAGTTTTCTAAATAAAAGCAATGGATATTAATTATCAACTAGTTTTTTAAAGTTTTTAATAAGCAATTAGCAGTTAATAAAACCTATATTATACTCGGAAATAGTCGGACACTATCCGATTGTCGACGAAATGAATTCGGTCACGTGATGTAAATTGTAATACATTGTATTACCGGAGGCTACCTGACCTAAGATTCATCAGGAATAGTCGGAATCTTTTGGTCTGGGAACCAGACTACAATTAGGCCTACAATACATTGGTTAATCAATGAATCAACCACAGCTTCGTCAAGATTTTTTGTAACCTGACAGTGTATAGTTCATTTAAATTGAATGCAGACTTTGCTAATTTAAATGACAAATGAAAAAGAATGTTCAGTTCAGTCCGTGTCAAAATAACAAATCGAATTTCTGCAAATTGGATAGCACATTGATTCGTAATAATCGGCAACGCACCCGTTGAACCGAAAGCTTGTAATCATTTAAATGAAATGTTATGCACATTCATTTATTTGAATGATGCAAATGAAATCGAATGCTAGTTATTACCAAAATGAAAACTGGATATATGTCGTTCTCAAAACCAGCGCCAAATTTAATTAATGTTTTACAAAATCAAATGCACATATTCCAAAATTTTCCGGGAAAATTTATATTATCTTTGTCATTAGTTTACCTCTTGCTGTCCTTCTATTGCATGTGCTTCTTTTTGACACCACAGCTGTAGAACGTGAGAAAACTCCTGGCCAATGAGAACAGCAGTTTCTTTGTTGACGTTTGTCACCTTCCTCTCAAGAAGATAGACAGCGAGATGATAGTGTCCCCCTGTAAAGAAAGTACATTGTTTATACGCTTTTACCCCCCCCCCCAAAAAAAAATCAACTTAATACATGATTGTTACACAAGGCAGCGTGTTTATCATTCCATCTTCCCTGTCACGTTAAGAGCACACTTCTGTGTAAGGCATCCTTATAGGGGGTGCAAAAGTATCTATATTCTCCAATACCGATGTTCCCCAACCCTAACCCTCACTCTCACACTAATCCTAAGAATTTCGAGGATCATCTGTGTTGAGGAAAATTGGTATTGGGGAACATAGGGTAGCCGGAGACCTCCCCTTATAGGCAGTCTATAATGTGACCAATGATCCACTCACACGGTCTACGAAGTCCATACACTGTGAAAAGGTCCCGGTGCCACGGTCTCAATAACCCTCTGTACTAATTACGTCCCGCAATGTTTACCGCAGCGCATTGCGGGATTGAGCACCGCGATCGTTATAGCGATCGCTATAGAAAACACATAGTATTGTGTACCGGGGTCTGATTTATTTTAATTTGCGCCACGAAAGCTATCGAAAATGACCCTCAAAATGTGATAAAACCTTGTCTTAATTAATCTAAACTATACTTCAGGTGAATGTTTCTTTAAAAAAATATCGGAGAATTTAGGTATGCACAACGCTACTGACGATGGCCATATATCGCACGGTATAAGCGCGCGTGACTGCACTGTGTAGCGCTAGTACAGTACAGCGGGCTGCAAGTGACTTGCTTTCGGAACTTTCGGAAACACGCTGCTTCAAGTAAGAGCGGTACAACCGATACAACCTCGAAATAAATGATTAAACCAAACAAATACTTCAAAAGATTAACCACAGAAAATACATCAAATTGCAGTAATGTTCTCCATTTTTTTTAGCACCTGAGACGGAGTTGACTTGGGACCGAGTTGACCCCGACTGAGTTGGTTTCGAGTCAACTCGATCCCAATCCATGTCAGTTCGAGTCAACTCAGTTCCAAGTCAACTCGGTACAGGGTTAACTCGGTTTCAGGTCAACTCGGTCCCAGGTCAACTCGGTCCCAAGTCAACTCGGTCCCTTATCAACTTGCTTGGGAAAATGCTCTAGCAAGGTACTGGGAGCGAATATCAAACTGCGCCATGTTAGGGGACTTGCCATCATAGGGAACATTAACAATACGCGTTAAAGTTGTTACGTCATACCCCGTTGAGGTCACGCCTTGCCGAGGTCACTCGTTCCACACAAACCTGCAGGCCTTATATGTTGCAGTGCCTACAAAATGGCGGCATCGTTCAAAAAAGTAATAGATGCAGTTATTTTTTTATTTTTAAACGGATAAAAAAATAATGAAAAGTGGCCACCGTGCTGTAAGGCCAGGATTGTGTGGGAGCGAATATCAAACCGAAAGCATGACCTCAGCAAGGTGTGACATCAGCGGTGTATGACGTAACCACTTTAACGCGTATTGTTGATGTACCCTAACATGGCACAGCCCCTAGCATGGCCCAATTTGATGTTAGCCCCTGTAGTGCCTTGCTAGAGAATTTTCTCCATCAAGTTGATTTGGGACCGAGTTGACTTGGGACCGAGCTGACACCGAGACCGAGTTGGCATGGGACAAAGTTGACCTTGAACCAACCTCGTCCCCAGTGCTTACCTTATTTCCAACCGCGTTTCCATTTAGCATGTAGTGGTGGGCGCGTACTGCTCGACACCCTGGGGACGAGGTTGACCTTGAACGTAGTTGACTTGTGACCGAGTTGACTCGAATTGCGAACCGACTTGGTACATGGTTTGGGATAGAAGACTCAGGTTACGAAACTCGTTCCGGAGCCAACTCGGTCCCAAGTCAACTCGGTCTCAGGTGCCAAAAAAAATAGATGGAGGAAATTGATTTGATTCACAGAATGTGATCTGTCTTCTTTGTGCATGTATTTTTCCGTGGTTCCTTTTGATTCTATTTATTTGGTTTAATCATTTATTTCAAGGTTATACCGATTGTACCGCTCTCAAGCAGCGTGTTTCCCCGAAAATTGCTGCCGCAACAAGTCACTCGCAGCCCGCTGTACTAGCGCTACACAATTCAGTCACGCGCATTAATACCGTGCGATATATGGCCATCGTCAGTAGGTTGTGCATGCCTAAATTCTTCGATATTTTTAAGAATCATCGACCTGAATTTCGACCCTTCGTGAATTCGAAACGGAGCCTGAGCAACTGGCGGGAGTTGAAAATTTACAAAACAGATAAGTTTTACAGATTTTCTTACATTGTTATGATTTTCAACCAAAAAAAGGGCGCCGCATTTTTGAATGAGAATAAAAGAGTGACGAATGACTCAGTCTTAACGGCCGTTTCAAACCTTGCAGGGTCGTGGCCGTGACGCCTTGCCGGTCATGTTTGCAGGGCGGGGGGTACGAGCGAACGCTCCCCATAGAAAATATGACACGAGCCTCCCCATGGTGTTGAGCAGCTAGTAGGCGCCCACCACTACCTGCCCTTTCACCCTCGTATTGGATCGTTTGCATGTGCAAGATTTTTGAACACGCATGCAAATGAGGAATTGTCTGGTGCCTGTATGCGCGTTACATTAGCGTTTGTTTTTGTATGCGGTGCCTGGGGTAAAAACAGCATCAATTCGTCGCGCCGTGAGTTACGAAAACATGATTGGGGGGGGGGGGGCTGTTAAAATGTTACAACTTATGCCGCCAATATGCAGTATGACATTTCATAATAATTTGAGCGAGCTGGATATAATAAAAGGAGTATTATTAAAAAGGTGTGGGCGTTATAATTACAATAATCGTGAAAACAAATGTACGTTGGAAATAACAACTCCAACTACACGATATAAACCCATTGTTAGCAAATTGTGGTATCGAATCAGGATACAGGAAGATAGTTTCCTATCCAGGGCTTACTATTGGGAACGAGGTTGGAAATAAAGTAAGCACTGGGGGAGAGGTTGGGACGTTTTATTTTAACTGTCTCCGAAGGCCGCTAGCTACCCTGCAGGACTCTCCCCTGAAGAATCAAAGGGCTGTGCGATAAATCTCACGTCTATGATGATACACAGCAGATAATTTGATATCGTGCTCATGCAAAGTGCACTGCAAGTCTGCAACGTGCTCAATATTATCCGCTGAATCCGCCCGGAGATGCTAGCACGCTGGAGAAGTGAAACCGTGACACCGGGTGCGATTTGTCCCGGCCAAAATGACACTTTTGTGGGTTAAAAAGACACTTCTGGAAAAACACACAGAGAAGTGTTAGGGGCCATTCAGAATGTTCAATGTTTTAAAATTTCGATCTTTTTTCCAAATTGTGGGTGGGTGGGTCAAGCTAAATAATTGAAAATCGAAATTCACTTTCCATGGAAAATGGATTAAAAAAAACAAAGAAAGATAGATCTTTTGACTTGCCTGAACAACGCACAAGCGTTCCGATATCGCAATGCGTGTTTCTTTTCCAACTTGGTCCCCTGTATGTACTGTACATGTACGTCATGAACGTGTATAAAGACCCACTGTGGCATGAGAGGGAGGTGGTTTTTCAGTAGACTTGGATGCCGGGCGTTTCTATCGGTTAGGCCGTGCAGAGGCAGCAGGGTACCAGGTGTACCAGCATACTCACCCCTTTATAGGCTAATTAGAAAGTGCTGCCTTTTTCAGATGTCTACTTTTCGTAAAATTTCATGTTGAAATTTTGATACGCAAACGTGTGCAAATGAATCTGGAAATTTCACGAAAAATAGACACCTGAAAAAGGCAGCACTTTCTGATTAGCCTATAAAGAGGGTGAGTATGCTTCTAAAGCAAAAATAAACTACAAACACAGCCTAAATGTGAAAATCAAAATTTGACAAAGTTCGACATGTTTTTGTACATGGTGGCAGTGTAACCTTTATTTACGGAGGCAGTCCAGTAAATTGGCCACATTTATGGGGCTAATCCAGAAAATGACAAAACCACGGTCATCTTTGTGGCTTCCAAAGACTGCAACCTGTCTTTCCAAACAGCATATCAGCTGGTAAAACACAAGAAAACTGAAGGCCACCACTGCAAAAGAGGAAAACCGACAACTTCACGCCGTCACTGAACTAGACACACATGTACATGGGTACACATGTACATGAACATGGGTATACATGTACATGTTCAAGTATATGTACACACTGTACATGCAAGTGCATGTAAATGTTTAGTTTTTTATTAATCGAAATTAGGGGTGGGTGGGTGGGTCAAAATAATTTGGAAAAAAGTCAAAATTTTAAAACATTGAAAATTCTGAATGGCCCCTTAATTCGACCCGGAAATATGTCATTTTGACCCTGAAATGTATCGAATCCATAATGACCAAGATTTCGGATTAAATTTGGCCCTGAACTTTTTACGTACATGATATATTCTAGTTGTGGAATCAAGTATATATTATGAATCAACATTTATTTATTTAACATTCGGAACAACATTTTGAAGACTTTGAAAAGAATCTCTCGTACATAAGCCTCACCATTCGACAATTTCGAAATATAACCTCCAAATACCTTTGCATGCTGCAATGAGTGGATCATTTGCCGCAACAAAGTCCTCCTTACAAGGTGCTTCGCCCTTCTTGAGTTCAGTAAGTTTGTCCAGCCAGTAGTCAGTTATGTCTCGGTGTCCAGCGAAGCAAGTTATGGGCATTAGATCCTTCACGGTGTCTTCATCCTCGACGAGTTCTGCAATTTGACACAAAAAAAGGTAACTTTCATGATGACCCTTCAAAAGATAAGATTGAGGTATGCATGGAATAGAAATGATCCCCTTCGCGAGACTATCATCAGATATAACTTACCAGGCGCCCACTCAATCAGCTTCTTCAAGATGTCCAGTTTGCCATGTCTACTTGCGACTTCCAGTGCTGTCCCCTCCTGCAGTTTATAATGAGTTCTCTTTAACAATGAAATTTAAACTTATAGTAAAATGTGGTATCGTCTTAAAGGCCAAAAAAAAAGTCTCCGGTTTCTGGTATGCGCGCGCGTCGCCGTAGCCATGCGCGTCGGCAAAATGAAAAAGTTTTTTTTTCAATGAAAGATGATGTCTCAAAACCACCAAACTCACTGGTTTGACTGGAATTCTGCTGCTGCGCAATTTCAACGTGTTTTTAGATGGGGTTATGATCGAGAATAAGCTTTATGTGGCCTCTCTGGACTCCCATATATTTGCACTAAGTTTAGTCGGGCACCATTTGCAGTCATCAGCCGACATTTGAAGCAAAAAAGTCGGGTAAAAAAAAAAAAAAGCCGCGTCGCCGCACCACTTTTTGGACAAGCTCCATACCAGAAACCGGAGACTTTTTTTTTTGGCCAAAGCTGGTTTGAGCAATTAAGTTGGATTATCCCTGCCAATAACTATAATAAATAAAGACCGCTAGTCATGAGAAATCGACCCGATCGTGAACGATTAATGTTTGGTTTTTCCGAGGACCAGGGTTGGGCCGTACATTGTAAGTTCGTTATACTATGACCGATTTCTGTAAAATCTGGAGATAATGTTGGATGGCCAAGTGTCAATGATATTGTAATGCTGCAGGCTGGGAGCACGATGATTCCGAAAGTGTGCCGTGTTAATTTTTAATTTTAGGAATATCGGGCACTATTTTCAAGGGCGCCTGTACTCCCATAAATTGACAATTGATGACGAGTGGTCGAGGTCTACGATGTTTCAATGAAACTTGAAGGCACCCTGGATGTTGAAAGATTTGAACTTACCCTTTCCGTGCGATGACTTGGATCCACGCCATTATCCAACAAGACGTGCACAACACTCACCTCTTCGCGCTCACAGGCCACTTGAAGGAAGGGATGGGGAAACCTCTCCCATAACTCACTTGGGTTTAGCTTCTTACGTGCGATCTTCCTGTTCTCATCCGTGAACGGGAACAGACGATTCTTAGTCTCTTGGGGGATTTTTTTTAGGAAACGAACGACATCGGGGGTACTTCTTTCTCTGATGTTATCAAGGAGTGCCTCAGCAACCGCTATATAACCACAGAAGGAATAACGACAGAAATAATGTACCGTGTTCCTGTTCTTGACTGAAATGTTACGGCACATGTATTTAATGGTAATTAATGGGCACCATTTGCAAAAATTCAAAAACGAAACCGCTAAAATTTAATGCGCCTATCAATTGTCCCCCCCCCCCGACTGCCCCACCCAAGACATGGGGATTGTGACAAAATCCCCACCCCTCGAGCAAAATTTAAGTGCATGACAATCACCAACATACAGTAATTGGCTTTGCATGGAGAGGCATAGTATGCCAATGATATCAACGTTTTTGAGTGACCAAATCCCCCACCCTGGGGCATGAAAAACGTGACCAAACCCCAACATTGAACCTGAAGCAACGGGGCGCATAATGCAGAGGCGTTATAAGGTCATTTTTATTTTTGGGGGGGGGTCGTCAAAAGGTCACTCACACATCCATTCTAAAATGTAGACACGGTGTTTTTTCTCCGGAAACCTGGCCTTCTTAAAATCAAAAAGTGGTGGTGGAGGTGGTGGGGATGGTTGGGGGGGGGGGGGGGGGTCACAATAATCCGATGGGGGCGCTGTTAATACCCGGCTATGTCAATAGGTGGCGCTGTTCAGGTCGGACGATAATTGCCGACAGCAGCGCGACTAAATTCCATAAAGGGCACTCGTAAAGGCCGCTGGTTAAATGAGGGCAATTGTTACAGGAAAGAAAAGAGCACTTGTTTAAAAAAAGGGCACTCTCTACAAATTTGTGAAAAAAATGGCACTTGAATGGAAGGGCATGCAGTCTACAAAATATTGGGGGGTAACCCCTGCCCCTTTGCTACGCCACTGTAATGAAATACACTCCGTAGGCCTAGTTGTCCATACATAGGCGTAGCCAGCGGGGGGGGGGGGGGGTAATAAAAAAATTTATAGACTGCCCTTTTCCATTCAAATGCCCAAAAAAATTCCATTCGAATTTTTTTAAAGAGCGTCCCCCCCTACGATTTGTAAAAAGTGACCTTCCTTTGTTAACAAGTGCCCTTTTTCTAAACAAGTGCCTGTAAAAAAAATCGTGCCATGTTTGTGGCAGCGGCCGTTGCGAGTGTAGTGGTGTTCCCTAACGTGGCGCACTTCGACATTTACCCCGACTTTCCACATCAGTGTTGCCAAACTTCTTTGTTGTCAAACTTCAAATTCATTCAGTGAAATACTGGTACATTTACCTTAATGCTTGTTATTAAACCTTTGTGAACAATTTCGGTTTCATGAAAATTAATCCGAAATTCATTAACGGTGGTGTCTGGAAAATGGGCACAAATCGGCTGAGTGTTCCCCAACATGGCGCACTTAAATAAATTTCGGAAAATTCCAACCTAACATTTAGGAATTTCTGTACAGTTGATAAATTATGATAAACAATTATTATCTCTACTTACATACTCAACTAGAAGTTTATCAGCAAATTATTTTCTATTTTTTGGGGGACATTTTCAAAGGGTTCACTGTGCACTAAATAACTTTTCTGCTAACTTTGTGACGGGAAAAAAACCTCGTGATTTATGAACGGAAGTGTTTAGAACTTGATGAAATGTCACTTTTCTGTGAAATTTCAGTTAAATCTTTTGCTCTAGCTAGGCGCTAAGGTAGTACAGACAAAAAAAATCAAAGTGCGCCACGTTGGGGGCCGCGCCACGTTAGGGTACATCAATCGTCACCGAAGGGGCGAATTTAGTATTTCACTGTCTGAACAAACATTTGAGATAATCGCGTTTAAAGTTGGTCCTTTTTTTTCATTTGACAATTTTAAACTTGAGAGCTTCTTATCTTCCTAAATGTAGCAAACTTTAAGAAAAATAGGTGATTAGTTTTGTAGAATTAATCAATTAAGAGAAGTGGCTGTTCGTGAAAACGAAAAAAAAAGACCAATTAGCAAATTCGCCCCTTCGTGAAAACGCTAAAGTGAATTCGCAATGATTTCGCCATTCTTAGGCCATCAGCCTCGGTCCAAAATTTTGGCCACCGGTATCAAGTTAGGAAAATACTGCTCACAGCAATTTTTGGCAAGGTATGCACTCCTAGAGTTGGAAAATATGTGATAGCATTGTAGCGGTGACAGCTTTTTGGGTGTTATCACCTTTTTTTTTTTAAATGGCCGCCAAAATGCTTATTACCTCATATAAGTGGCCATATCTAAGCTCGTAGTGCAGTAAGGACAGTGATTTTGTTGTCTATGACTAGGTTTGAGGGGGGCAAAGATTTCATTTCTGTCTTTACCTAAAACACTGGAGCATTGCTTTATATGAACATCCAAAATGGACGCCAAAATGGCTGTCAAAATGCTTATTTTTACAAATAAGTAGCCACATCTAAGCTCATAGAGCAGTTAGGACAGTGATGTTGGTGTCTATGACTAGGTTTGACGGATCAATGATTTCATTTCTGTCTTTACCTAAAACAACTCTGCTTTTTGTGAAAATCCAAAATGGCCGTCGAAATGGCTGCCAAAATGCTTATTTCGTCATATAAGTGGTCATTTCTAAGCCCATAGAGCAGTTAGGGCAGTGATTTTGGTGTCTATGAACAGGTTTGGGGGGTCAACGATTTCATTTCTGTCTTTACCTAAAACACTTGAGCCTTTCTTTTTGTGAAAATCCAAAATGGCCGCCGAAATGCTTATTACCACATAAAAGAGTGCAATATCTATGCTCATAGAGCAGTTAGGACAGTGATTTTGATGTCTTTGACAGGGTTCAAAGATTTCATTCCTGTCTCTACCTAAAACATTGGAGCCGCATTGAAATCCAAGATGGCTCCTGGCTAACACATAAAGAAGCCTTATTTAATATCAGAGCAGTTAAACAGTGGTTGCGGTGTTCCTTATTAGTTTTGAGATGTCAAAGATTGAATTTCTGTCTTTACCTAAAATGAAAAATCCTTCCCTTATATCTAAATCCGAGATGGCCACAAAAATGGCTGCCATCTAAAATTTAAACTCGTATTATATGCACATAGTTCAGGGTGAATCTAATAATCATAGTCATTTTCCAGCTGATCGTCACCCCTATCTGCATCCTCGTCTGCGCTGTCGATGTCCTCGTCATCTGAAATAGATGCCCAGTTCTCGCAATCATGTAGTCTGCACATATTAGTGCACTTGAGTCCATTTGTTAGACGCTCACAGTTTGGTAGTACACACTTCCGTGGACATTTGCAAGTTAGTAGGTCCAAGACGGCTTGAGGTGCTGGCTGCCCATCCATCCAGTCCACTACCAACTGTTCAGCTCCTTCTTCCACCTCAATGTTCCAGCCTCTGCTAACAGGTCTTGGCACTTGTGGGTTCTGCTCCAGACATCGTCTCCATATTCTTCCTGAACAGCTGAACAGTTGGTAGTGGACTGGATGGATGGGCAGCCAGCACCTCAGGCCGTCTTATAACTATAACTTGCAAATGTCCACGGAAGTGGAACCTAATAAGGAACACCAAAACACTGTTTAACTGCTCTAGGATAATAAATAAGGCTTCTTTTATGTGTTAGCCAGGAGCCATTTTGACAGCCATCTTGGATTTCAAGAAATAAAATCTTTGCCCCCTCGATCGAACCTAGTCAAAGACACGAGAATCACTGTCCTCACTTCTTTTATGAGCTTATACATGTGGCTACTTATATGTGAAAATAAGTATTTTCGCGGCCATTTTGGATTTTCATATATAGCAAGGCTCCAGTGTTTAGGTGAAGATTTAGATTTACAGCCTTTTGTATGAAAAGCATGGTAATACTTTCGGGAGCGTGTGGCCTAGTGGTTAGGGTTCGTGACTCATGATCAGAGGGTCAGGGGTTCAAATCAAGCTGCTGGCCATATGTTGTGTCCTTCGGCAAGTCACTTCACCCCCACTTGCCCCTCTCCACCCAGGAGTATAAATGGGTACCGGCATTAGCTTGGGAGTAACCTGCGATGGACTAGTATCCCATCCGGGGGAGTAAAAATATTCTCAGTTGTTTCATGCTACTGAAACCGGAGATAAACGCCGGCCTGATGAGCCACATTGGCTCGCTACAGACTTTACTTCTTTTACTTTCGTGAAAATGGTTTATCAACAAAAATGTAATGCCTCCTAAGGACGGACAGAGCACACTGTCCGAAACGTCGAGTTCAACACTCAACCAACTGGTTCTTTTCAGAACCACACTACTTCCAAAAAGAGATAACTTTCTACATGGTGTTACCTGCAATCTTTCTACAATATTTTACAGTTGTTCTACTCATCAAAAACCGTAAAATGTGTATGGCGACCAGTATTATTCTGAAAGTGACAAAACCCGATTTTTACATTGTGTGTGGTTTTTTTTTAAGTGCAGAGGATTTACAAAAAAAATATAAAAAGATACCACGATGAGATAAAGTCGTCATCCAAAAGGGTTGGCTGTGCAAGTCAACCTTTAGTCCCAATTTACAAACTGATCAGCCGATTACTGATCTGCTGTCGAATCTCTACCATTTTGATGAGTGGCATTATTACCTTTTGTGTCCATTGCTAGGCATGCTCTTTGCAGGTTTGCACAGGACAACAAACGTTTCTAGGCGTCAAACTGAAATGATCAAAATCACAGGTAATTATGGACCCCGGTTTTAACTCATGGAACAATGACATTTTTAACAAAATGCTGTCAAGTTATTAAAGTAAAGATGAGTAAAAACTGTGCAGATTTATTTAAAACAAAATCTGACCTTATGGGCTTTTTATTTCAAAGGTTTAACAGCATGCGCTTATCTGTATGGTCGTTAAAAAAATTCAATATGCAGTTTCTGCACTTCTTGTGTAAATTGTGTAAACTATACGATTTGTTTGATTGAACAATAACAATTCCTCACTTGAAGTTGGTTTTATACGTGAAGTTGAAAACCCAGCAGCAATGCTTGTGACTTCGGAAATTTGCCGAGCAATAGAGCTGGGGTTTTCTAAGCTCTTTAACATTTGTGTGTTTGATTTTCATGTAAAATATAATTTGGACTTTTCAGCCCTCTTAAAAATGCGTTAAATTTTTGGAATTCTTTTGCGCAAATAACGTACAAAAAAGATAGGGCCTACGCCCGAATTATTATCGGTCGTCAATTCTATATGCCTACACGGTACAAGAATTGTAATGTTACATAGAAAGAGATGACAGCACTAGCAGCACTGCCAGACATTTCGCTGGTTTTCATTTTTACGTCTAGAATTGTGAATTGCTTTTGCAGAACTTTTGTAAAGTCAGATCAGAACACTGGTGGCAAGTCTGATTAATGATTGACGCTCATTTAGTAATTAATTAATGATTGTTCACAAATTACAATGATGAAGACACTAGTACTGGAATTTGTATTTTTTGTAGAGTCATTTACTTGTTCTCGTGTGCATGTACTAACATTTTAGAGTTTGAAAATCTAGTTTCAAAATGCTCCTATTTTAACCTGAATGAATTTCCTGGGCTGAAAATCGGACTTATTATGCCTTACATAAAACGCTTCAATTTGCGACTGACCAACACACCTTGGAAATTCCTGTAGTTTTTGAGTAAAATCCATATATTTATTTCGTTAAACCATTGCTATGACGTCACACTATTGTTAAAAGTGTGGATTCGGATCTACGAATCTCTTACACTGGTCACAAAGTGTGGATTCTTTAGTAAAGTGTGGATTCGGAATTACGAATCCACACTTTGAACGTCGGACAATTGTCTCCATAATGAGCATGAATAGGACCGTCTGCGTGAAAAGTTGCTTTCCGAATATTACCAATGCATCTTCACAGTCAGATTCTCCGCCGTCACTGCAAAAACTACTTTTAGTCAGAAAGAAATCGTCGTCTGAACTATCCATTTTGACGTAAGGAGCCTGTACACACAAAATGACTTGGTTGTACGGGTGTGGCGAAAAATGTTGCAACCTGACGCCACTTCCGCGCTTGTGTACAAAGTCTATGGAGAGTCATTTCAAGTATTTCCTATTAACCAAATAAGAAACATTTCTCAGTCCCAGATTCATGACTTATCACCATTTTTGCAACGAATGACCTTCATTGAGATGATATATGAAGAAAAACGTTGCGTCAGGTTGCAACATTCTTTCCAATACTTCTGTTGACGCAATGTTGACGCAATGGTTTAAGTCGAAGAATACACTCGCAAGTGTGGATTCTTAATTTACGAATTCACTCGGCGCTTCGCGCCACGTGAATTCTTAAATTACGAATCCACACTTTCTCGTGTATTCTCCTTAACTGAAAACCTTGTGGAGACATGGTAATGAATTACGAAACAATGATTCGGTTTGTGTGCCGTAAACCCGAGGAATGTTAAATGAACGGCTAGGTAGAAATTTCAATAGGATTTTTTGGCGTTTCCAAGGCTTTTGATACGGTAAACCACGGATATTCTCATTAGAAAACTGGAACATATTGGTGTCCGAGGCATTGCCTTGGATTAGTTTCGGAGTTATTCAAAAACAGAAAACAGTTTGTCGTGTTTAGTTCCTCAACATCGCAGCATAAAACAATTTCTTGTATATAGTATACCTCAAGGTTCAGTACTGGGACCATTATCGTAACTTATTTATGTTAGTGATAGTTGTAATTCATCTGATATGGGTTAATTTTGCTTGTTTGCAGATGATACCACTCTGCTGTGTAATCATTCAAACGTAAACACGGCTATTAACAACCTAAATATGGAGCCTACAACTTGCGATTGGTTCTCTTCAAATAAGTTGTCTATGAATCTCTTGAAAACTAATTATATACTTTTCAGGTCAAGACAGAATAAGTATAACTGTGGTGTACCCCCTTGTTGCTTATGGGGTTGCTTTGAATCAAGTCAAAGGTACGAAGTTCCTGGGAAGTTACATTGATGAAAATCTATCTTGGAACCATAGAGCATTATACAAATAATGAATGTTTGTGAGTGCAATGATAAGAATAATTTTATGAGGTGACAGATGAAATGTTCCATTCCACGAGGCGAAGCCGAGTGGAATGGAACATTTCATCTGTCACCGAATGAAATTATTCTTTCTATTGCACGAACGTGAAACATTCATTATTTGTTTTATATAACACCTGAATAAATCCTCGTCATCTGATTGGTTGACTTTTAATAGCCAATTTATTCAAGTTAAAAATTGTTTACAAGTTTGACAAGTTCAGAGTTATCATATTTAATTTATGCAAACTGTTCAACAGGTTGAGAACTATCATATTCAATTTATCTCAATTTAAAACTTTTCCATAAGTTTAGAACTTAAACAGTTCAATAAGTCCAGAACTTTTATTGCCAATTCAACCACCACAGCGCCATCTTCGGCAACATGTGCAGTGACAATGCAATGGTACTTCTAATCACAGTGCAATAGTACTTCCATTGCACTGTGCGCTGCGCGCCACGCGCGCGCCGTGCATTGGTACGAATAATTCAATGACATGTGATCAACGATCCACCAATCAGATGACGGGGATTTATTCAGGTGTTGTATAAAGAGCTATATTAAACATATAGATATTCTTTCCGGTAAGATCTCAAGGAACATTGGTGTGATGAACCATTCGAAGTTTTTTCTTTTATACCAAGAACTATTCTTGTAACAATTTATAATTCCTTTGCTATTTCATATTTAAATTATGGTAATCTTATATGGGGTGGTGCAACTTCAAAATGCAATAAACTGTTTTTAGAAAGCTGTCAGAATAATAACAACATCATCTTTTTTAGAATTAAATTTCAGAATCATTTTCAGAATTAAAAATACCGAAATTCAATGCCCGGCATATTTTTTACTAGTATAAATTTATGTTTAAATTTAAACATCAATTACTGCCAGTGAACTTCAATAATTAGTTTACTTTGTCTACATCAGTACATTCACGTGGCACTCGTGGGGCATCCAAGGGTAATTTCTACATCAACTACATTGTACAATCATACCTCAATATCAAAAAATAAACTGACATCAAATGGTATACTGCTATGGAGTGATTTAAGGGTAGATTTGAAGGAGTCAATGACACTACATTCTCTTTCTCAAGGAAAATGAAACAAAGTCTTTTTGAAGCACCTAATTGAAAGCTCCCCCAATGTTGATGGTTCCAGTGGTGTTTTTTTTATACAATCATTAATGTAACCTTGTCTGTGGGCCCAATTTCACGGCGCTGCTAAGCCAAAAAAATTGCTTAGCACAAAAAAACCTGCCTTATAAAAGCAGTTTACCAGCCAAAAGTCCACGAATGGGAAATTAACAGTTGGATCATTCTTGTTCCAAGACGCCGTTATCATGAAGATTGTGTGCAAATACATGCTGATGTGCGCGTTCAGCGTTGCGCATAGCGCGTATTGTTTCAAAGAGCCAATGCTCTGGCCAATGCTACAGAGTGGGGTTCAAAAATTTTAATACAGGGGTGGTTTGGAATAGTACAGGCAATAGGTTTGACCTCAAACAAATTGCAATTTTGTTCACCACAGTGCATTTCTATAAGGTCCCTAATGATATATTAAAAGTCTTAACAAATCCAGGTGGTGGAAATATGCCTAATTTGCATAAATCCAAAATGGCCGCATATGTAAGGACTTTTGCATTGATTTGGTCATATTTCTTACACTAGGTAGATTTTGGAGTTATTTTGGAGGACAGTTTTAATCCTTTTACATTGATTTACTCATTATTCTAGTACTAGGTAAATTTCAAGATCCCTATGTTTCCAAATTTTTCCAAATGCCGTATAATTTGCATAAATGCCGTATATTTAAAGTTAAAATAATGGATGCCATGTGTGGACATGTACCAATTGAATTTTCCCTGATAATCCAAGTCAAATTTCACAACACAGTGCATTGCTATAAAGTCCCTAAAAAAGTTGTTAAAAATCATATTGGCCATATAGTATAGGCCGTTATGTACTTTTGAATTTTTTGTTTAAGAAGTAATTTTTGCCATATTTGGAAAGAGTTTACCTCCCTAATTCGATCGGAAATGCATTGGAGACATTTTTCCCAGCTACCATGTGGCAGCCATCTTGGATTTCAAAGTCATTTCGAGCCTAATTTGAATCATGTAACTTCGGACCTGATTGTCACATGAGGTTCATTGTGATGGCAAACCCCATGTTTTTGATAAAAAGGAACCCGAGTACATTATTGTTTACGATGTACTCCAAATGGATGGCAGCCATCTTGGATATTTCAAAATGGCCGCCATTTTCGGCTTCTTTGCATAATGTATTTGGACTCGAATGTCGTACGAAGTCGATTTCGGTGGCAAACCCCATACATTTGATACCAAGTAATCTTAATGACCCATTGCTGATTGCTGGTACTCCACTGGGAGAATACCCCATCAACAATTATTTTTCTCGGGTTCCTTGGTATCAAAAACGTGGGGTTTGCCATCAAAATGAACTTCAAATGACAATCAGGTCCGAAGTTAGATACAAATTAGGCCCAAAATAGCGGCCATTTTGATTTAAAAGATGGCAACCACATGGTAGATGGAAAAAATGTTACCAATGGATTTCCAGCTAAGGAAATCTAAATGTGAGAAAAACTCTATCTATCTAAATGTGAGAAAAACTCCTTCTTAAGCAAAGAAAAATGCAATGGCCAAAAATAACATAACCTACTATGTAGTAATGACATAACCTACTATGTAGTAATAACTCTCCTCCTAAGTTGCTTTTCAGGGTACTTCAAACAACATTTTGTCATTTGACATTGGGGTCATTCAGTGTCAAATCACCCCCAAACCTTTTAAATTTTAAACCCCAACCTCTTCAAATTGGTTCATATTTAGATTATGGGGAAATTTCGGCTGAAAAGCCAGAATTTTAAATTTTAGCGCCATCGGACAAACGGTTTTCGCGCTACCCCCCAGGTAATTTTGGTCAAAATGGACATTGCTGCCATGACCATATCTCTATAATCTGTGAGACAAATTTGTTAATCTTGATTTCTTTTGAAAGGTTACATCATGAGAAATCCAAATTTACCATTGTTTTTCATGTCGGGGTTATTTGAAGTATAATGACATTTGACCTTTACTTTGACCTTGAATTTGATCTAGTGGATCACCCGACATTGAGACAAACTTGGATGAAATATAAACCCCAACATGTTTTCTACAAAATATCAAAACATTGGGTACAACATTTTTTGTTTGGTTTTTGGCTCATCTCAAAGTTGGCATACGTAATGCAAAATGTGATATCCCTATGCAGTGTACAAGTGGATTTAAAACAGGTATTTTTTTGTCCCTGAAATGATGTCATGTACAGGATGTTGCAAGACTGTTAAAATGTTATGTAAAGTGTTATGTACTTCGGAGGTTGATGCTAGGTAAATTATGCAAATCGTAAATCCTTTTCCCTTTGTGGCATACCAATTCCGAGCTTGCACCCATGTGGGAGGGGTATAAAACCCTCGCCCACGTATTTTCGGATGAGTTTTGCGGTTTTTGGTTTATTTATTTCCCGTAATATATAATCTTATTTTTGTGATTGATAAATCCTGTGTTGAATCCTCTGTTCTCTTGAGTTATACCTTGATTTTTGGTCTGAGTAGAGCGGCGCAAGGGTTCGCTCTGCGACACAGGGAAATCACATTTTCCAACACTTATACCAACTTTGACAAGAGCTAGAAACGTAACAAAAATATTATACCCCATAGGAAACATAGGATCTCAAAAGGTACCCAGGACTGGAATGATGATGAAATCAATGTCAAAAGACAAATTGTTGTTCAAAGTACCCCAAAAAAGCAATGCAGAACGAGAGTTATGGACAAATCAAAAATCATGTAATTAGTTGCCATTTTGAATTTATGCAAATAAGGCATATTTCCACCTTTTGGATTTCTTCCTTTTTTAAACGAACCTTATAGCAATGCACCATGGTGTGAAATTTATCTATGTACATGACTGAACTTAGATTATCAGGGAAAATTTTAATTGTGACATGTCCACACATGACAGCCATAATTTTAAACTTTAATCTGTGCAAATTAATAAATGGCATTTACGCAAATTATTATCGGCATATCGCAAATTTGGGAAACATAGGGATATTGAAAGTTACCAGGGTCTAGAATAATGAGTAAATCAATGTAAAAGGACTAAACTTGCTGTTTAAAATACCTCAAAAAGCTACCTAGTATATGAAATATGACCAAATCAGTGCGAAAGTCCTGAAATATGCGGCCATTTTGGATTTATGCAAATTAGGCATATTTCCACCTCCTGGATTTGTTAAGACTTTTAGTATGTCATTTTAGGGACCTTATAGAAATGCACTGTGGTGAAAAAAAATCTGTTGAATTTGTTTGAGGTTCATTCAAAAAAAAAATGAAGTATTTTGCCTGTACTAGAAGAGAGAAATACATTTCCACCAATTGTGTATTGAAATAAAAGTTCAATATATATCAAATTACAGGGATTTATATGTCAGTTCATAAAACAAATATTGAGTGGCTTTAAATTGTTAAATGGGAGGAATATTATTGCTCGGTAAAATCTGGACTTTTCCAGTTCACTTGGAAGTCCAGATTTTACTTTGCGATGATATTCCTCCCTTTTCACTCTGAGCCACTGAATATTTGTATTATGTTTAGGGATATGCTTAAAAGATTTTGCTTCGTTATTGAACCAACATGTCGGTAATTATCCGACTAATTAATTAATATGTAAATATTGTGATTTAATCCATATCAATATTATAATTATAATTAAGTCGGTATCTTAAAAAAAGTAGCAAAAATCACTCAGTTTACGTCTTTCCAGATGCCCGGCGCGCGTAGTGCCGTATAACAATGCGCACACACTGTATGTACATTGTAACAGCACCCAGCACGCGCCTGTATTCATCGATGCACATGCAACACCATCTCTATGCATATGCAGCAATATCGCTTGACCAATCAAATTAACCAATTTCTGAAGACTCGTTTATTATTTTCAGTAGGTATATGGAAGGCTGGATAACAATCCGCAAAAGTTTTAAAAACCTAATCTTAATCTGTAGATTTCAAACACATTATATTTGGATGATAATGCTAAGCTCAGCTGCTCTTGGATTGAATTTATAAAGAACACGACATTCATATGTTATTCAAAAGAAAAGGGAATTTTTATTGGAGTTAACCTGTAAAAGATGTTGAGATCCATTGATACGCGCTTCGTGTTGTGCATACCCAGAGCCGTTTCAAAGCATTCGAACGTACGCGTGCAAGTATCTGTTTCTACTCCTCACCATGGGATGCGTGTGCGTCCTCCGCGAAACTTTGGCTGCGCAAATACACGCAGACATGGCTAATTGCGTGTTAGGAATAATATCAAAACAACCTGCGCGCGTTTTTAAGAAATGAAAACCCCGCCCCCTCCCCTTTTTTTCGCATATGGTTGCCACGCCCCTGAAAAGGGTGTGTTCGAGATGGCTCTACATCTGGAATTTTTTTTCCTCATGAATGTCAATGTTTGTGGAAAGTTCCATTTCTCTATGAGTGTGGGAACAATATTTCCAGGGTGGGCATAATGAAAACCCCGCCCCCTTTTTTTCTTATATCGCTGCCACGCCCCCAAAAAGGTACTATTGTGGCGGCTCCGAATCTGGAAAACACTAATAATCTATATAATTATGTCTTTGTGAAGTTTCCTGCTTTTGTAACAAGTGGGAAAAACAGTTTTCACTGCGGGCACGACAAGTCCCGCCCCCCTTTTTTAAATAGATGCCACACCCCTAAAAGGGTGAATTTGCGATGGCTCCACATCTAAAACATTTTCTCGCATGAATATAAACATATGTGCCAAGTTTCACGCTTTTATGCAAAAGTGCACAATTTTTCACACATCCGCTGGACTAGACGCGGTATTTGTGTGCAAATGCATGCTGGTGTGCGCGTTCAGCGTTGCGTGGGGCGCGTATTGTTCCAAAGAGCCAGTGCTACAGCGTTGGGTGGTTTGGAAGAGAGAAATACATTTTCCTGAAATAAGGGAATAACAGTGTGAGGAGCCGGTCTTCACTGCGTGATAATGACCAAGGTACTATTGTGGCGGCTCCGAATCTGGAAAACACTAATAATCTATATAATTATGTCTTTGTGAAGTTTCCTGCTTTTGTAACAAGTGGGAAAAACAGTTTTCACTGCGGGCACGACAAGTCCCGCCCCCCCCCCCTTTTTTTAAATGGATGCCACACCCCTAAAAGGGTGAATTTGCGATGGCTCCACATCTAAAACATTTTCTCGCATGAATATAAACATATGTGCCAAGTTTCACGCTTTTATGCCACATCCGCTGGACTAGACGCGGTATTTGTGTGCAAATGCATGCTGGTGTGCGCGTTCAGCGTTGCGTGGGGCGCGTATTGTTCCAAAGAGCCAGTGCTACAGCGTTGGGTGGTTTGGAAGAGAGAAATACATTTTCCTGAAATAAGGGAATAACAGTGTGAGAGGGTTCTCTGATGCGTGATGATGAACCGGTGGGTGACGTTAATGGACCGAGACGAAGTCGAGGTCCATTCCCATTAATAAATACCTTTATAACTAAATAAACAGTTAAAATGCTCCAATTTTGTGACTTTCTTTCGGCGATATTTCCAGACTTTTTTGTGTTCATGTTCATGGGCCATATTTTAGCTTAACAGGTATAACGACGTAAACTCAACAGAAACTGCTGCCGTAGCGAAACAAATCACAACAATGTTTTCATATCTTTACCTGATGGAGGAAGCTGAAATCTCGTTTACACATTCCTTGTGTCCGGAATTACAAAGATGCTTGGTTTAGGAAAGGTAAATATGTCGGCGGGTGAAGTGTTCAAAGAAAATAAATCGTAGATGCGCACGCACGCATCCCTAGCTACTGTGTTGCGTACGCGCGCGTCAGTCTCACTCGATGGGGTTGAGCGCATGTGCAGTGCTTTATTGTTACAAGCTACCGCAGGACTGTTACTATATTTTGACCAATCATTGGCTTGCATGGGGCTGAACGGGCTGGACCAATGCTGGTTCAGGGGCCATTTATTCGCTTGATCTTTGAAGCCGGTCCATTATCACCGTTAATGACCGGCCACGTGATCGAGTCTCGACCAATCAGAAACCATCAACTCTCCAAGGTATTTATTAATAAAAGTTCAAATACATCAAATGGCAAGGATATATATGTCAGTTATATAAAACAAATATTGAGTGGCTTTAAATTGTGAAATGGGAGGAATATTATCGCTCGGTAAAATCTGGACTTTTCCAATTCACTCGGCTTCGCCTCGTGAAATGGAAAAGTCCAGATTTTACCTTGCGATAATATTCCTCCCATTCCACGCTGAGCCACTCAATATTTGTATAATATTAAACAGTGCTGTAGTCTTCAATGATGAAGCTAGCACTCAATTGGAAGAAGGAACATTGTAGCATAATATATAGCACAATGATCAGCCAAGATACACTTTAGGTGTGTATATACCGAGCTAATTGTAAATTAACAATTAATTGTAAATAATTGTAAATAAACAAGATACTGTCAAAGGGAAATGAATACTATAAAAGTGCTGATAAATAAATGAGGGCCTTCAGCGTGGTGAACATTTCCCTGTGAAATTAACAGATTTTTCTTACAGTGTAAATATTCCATGTCTCATTCAAAAGTGAAAAACATTGTAAACAGGTTTTCTCGGGCAAGTTAGCAGATTGTTAGCAGGAGAGTTAGCAGAAAACACCAATCAATTTCATATTAAAAGCATGCGATTTCACTTTTAAATCATGCCATTTCAAAAATAGGGCATTCAAATTAAAATTGCACAAACGAGCATCCAAATTCGCCGGAGCTTCCAGCTGTGTAAGTTTGGTCATTCGAATTCACCATTAGCAAGCATGTGTGTAAAGAAAGCAAAGTAATTCGAAATAGGTCCATGTCGTTCCGTTGTTTGTTAGAATAAGATGGAGTGCTTTTGTTCCAATTTGGAAACATGGGCGTCACGGGGGGGGGGGAGCAGGGGGCGCTTTCTCCCCCCCCCCCCCCCAAAAAAAAGGGGGGGGGGGGGGGGGGGGGAAAAGAAAAAGAGGCGCGAAGACATATTGCTGTAAATTTAATGGGTTGGGGGAAATGTCCGTGCCCCCTCTAAAACTGATAAATCGAGAATATGATGGGAAATACAGTTATTTTGGGGGAAATATGTTTTGCCCCCCCTCTAGAAAAAAATCCTGGGGACGCCCATGTTTGGAAATATAGATATAAAACCTCCAACAAGACTCTGCGACTACTCTGATCACCATGCAAACTGTTAGATGGAAGCACTAGAAAAATCAATATGCCGGCTAATGGGCGTTACATGAGAATTCAAATGTAGACCCTTGTCGTTTGATCGAAGCTTTCGATGGCAATGCCCAAGACTACCTTGAAATTGCAGACAAGCTTGCCATAAACAGATTTACTGACAGGTCAATTGTAGCAACGTATCTCAGATCTGGCGGACAGAAAAATCTGCCAAGAGGAAGGGCCACAAAAACAAAAATGGACCAGGCCCTGAAGCAGAAAAAATTGAAAAGGTGAAAGAAATGAAAGACTCGCATCGTCTACTTTCGTTTACTTTTATTTTGAATGAAAAAAGTGCTAAATAGAATGCGCGGAAATGAAAACGAAAACAAGAATCTGATGCAAATAACCCTAAACCAAACCGACTGCTAAATTGAATGATCATTAAAACCGAATGACATAACTTCAATTTAGGATGTGTTAAACATGAAAATGTTAGGTCTTAAAACGAATTTGAACGCCTGAAATCTAATACGAACCACGGGAATGACAGTAGGACGCTACGTTGCTTCAAATTGGCCACTATCAAGATGAATTCGAATGCTATTTTTGCGAAATTGACCGGGAAAACCTATATTACCAGAAAATTGCAGGTTGAATGCAAAATAAAACATTTGAGAAAAACAAATACTTACTTTTGGAAGCGAGAAATCATTCCGTGAACCTTCTGCCTTTGATAGATGTAAGCTTAAACTTCTTTCAGTTTGATGTAGCGCAGACAAAAAGTCCAGATATTGAACCAATTGATCAAAATACAAGTTCAAGTATGTGATAGGGTCCACGTTGAAATCTAACAGTACGGTACTTACCAAACTGGGGTAGTAAATTTCAACAACTCACTGCATGCAAAGTCCCTGGATTTTATAAAAGAATTGAACTCAAAACAAGAATTATCTCGGTACACATCTGAAATGTTGAATTTGGCAATAGTCCAACACCAATTAAATGTTAAATTTGGCAAAAGTCTGACACTATTATCGCTTCCAGACACACCTCTTCAGTGCCTGCGCGTGACCTAAATAACAAAGTCGACCCCTAATTACGTGACGTTCATCTCCTGGTTTAATACCATTGGGAAAGTATAATTTGATCAAAAAGACTGGATCTTTATGTAGAGGCAGTTAAGCTCAAGTGATGCTGAATTTTAAAATTAATTCAGCAAAGCTGTGCCATGCCATGTTCAAGGTCTGCAGATATCACTTCAGTATATTAAAAGGTTAAAGATTACTCATAAGACCCTTCATAGTAGACAACAACACTGTCTGAAATGAACCTATTCGGAAGGGTGGAATGAAATGGAATAAAATCTCATTTTGTTCATTTTATTCCATTTTCTCACAAGTAAATTCAAGAAATCGCTTTCAAATTAATCAGCACATGCAAAATGGAAATCAAAGATGCCACCAAAATATCGCTCACTGAACACTTAAATAAATCTCAAATCCATTGTGAACTATTGGACAATTTAAAATTCGACTAATGATGACTACTTTGGGGGGGATATTCAAATAAGTGAATGTGCATAAACTTTCATTTAAAGGATCACAAATACGTGATAAGGCTTTCGGCTTGACGTACGGTATGCGTTGCCGATTATTACGGCTGTATTGAACATTCCTTTTTATTTGTTGTAATTGAAATTCGCATAGATATCCCGCATTCAATCTAAATGAAGAATACATGACTATACAAATCATGATACAACTTTGATTGATTAATTAGTTAATCAATGGGACGGTAAAAGGGAAACATCACGTGACATGTTACAGGAGATCTGGGAACTTTTGATTGTTGGTTCTTTGTCTTAATCGTATTTTAATGGCTTTCTGTATTTGTAAAGAGTTCTTTCTTATTTTAGCAATGTCTATCAGTATCTCCTTCTTGCAGCCATTATTGGATATTTCAGAAGGCCTACGTGAACTGTGCCATTTGACTATGATGCGATTGTGGCAAATGCTGAGCAAAAAAAAGAACCATTTTCTTCAGCTTAGGATTTTTGATTACAATAGTTTTATGTTTCAAACGATAACACTACTTAGTTTAGTTCAATCAACACAAATGTTCAATCAATGAGCTCCGTTGAAAAAAGGGGGATTTAAAAAAAATATTTTGGAGGTCTGTTGGTATTTTAGGAAGCGTAAAAAGGGGGTTTTATCAGGTGGAAAAAAATAAGAATTTGGAGTTGTAGGGAAGGAAACATTTTTCTAGATTTTAAAGACAGTATTTGTCATCAAATCGATAATTGCGTCCTCGTGAAAAAAAAAAATACATTTTACGTTGGTAAAACAATAAAACAAAATATACTTACAGTCTTACACCGAAATTATTTTGCAAAATTATGATGAAACGAAGGCTTGTTACGATCGATACTGTTGACGACAGAGCGCACTCTTTTAAAATACGTATACAAAAAAAATTCGCGGGCCGTATTTAAACATTTCTAATGCAATTCAAACATATCTGAATTTCCATGTAGGTAAGTTGACCTTCTTAAAAGGTTGATCCGGTATCTGTATAGTTTTTTCTCCAGCAAAACGGCTAAAACAGCCGCATCCCACTAGAGTTGGCGTGGCGCGGGAAACGAGGGGCGGGAGGACGTTGATGTACCACGAGGCACGAGAGACGGTGAAGACAAAGTTGTAATTGATCCAAACAATTACTAAATTAGGTCATGCAGGTAGGCATAATAATCCAGTGAGGGATTGGGAATTGATAAAAACGGGGATTTTGGAAAGAATTCCACATATGGCCATCACTTATTTTGACCTGCAATGAGTTATCAATTACAAATGCGATATAGGCCCTATGTCATAAAAAGTACCATTTATTTAGCAGGGAAAATAACATCATAATTTTAATTTCAAAACATGTAAAACTTGTCAAACAAGTCTCATACTACTTGTGCACCATAATCCATGTACAAAGGGTAATAAGTGATGTCCATGTATCACAATTCTTTTTAAAAAAAAATGGTGCTGTACATCTGGTTTTTACTTGTAGCGTCAAATTGGTGTTATGAGACTTGGTGAGACCTCCGTTTCCTTGTTTGTGAGTTGAGACTATGCCCAGCTTTATTAATTTAGGCCTCTTTTTCTGTTGCATCTAGCCCATATAAAGCTGATCTGTCATTTTCTTAGTCCAATGGCGGCCATTTACAAAAAAAATGATGAAAAATGGTAAGTTCTTGCGTCCAACTTTTGGTTTTATTTGGCCTTTTTACTTGTCTGCTATGCAAAAGTGGAGATTTTGTTAATGTGGGGAGACCAAGCACAATCGTTACTCAAAATAATGACAAGATATGTATGAATTGTTGTTTTTTAAAGGGGGTATTGTTAATTCTATAATTTAATGTAGCTTTTTTGAGGTCATGTGCATTACAAAACATTTGTCCGAATTAAACTTCATCTACCATTGATATTCCCACGCGCACAGAGCGTCAAGGTCTTTCTGGAGTAATGCAGCATCTGCAAGTAATTTCATTTCTCGGACGAGGCCATCATTAACCCTTAACCTTAACTTGAATAACACCTGAGATGCAATTTCATTTAACTACAGGAGGAAAAGAAGTGGTCCTAAGACTGTGCCTTGAGGTACTCTGGATACAACATCAGCAAGGCCAGAAGCTTCAGACTTTGTGGGTAAGCGATGCCAGGAAGCTATTAAAAAAAAGTTGTGAATGTTCCCGATGATGACAGTGCCTCAGCTTGACAAGAAGTCTTTGGAGTGGGACAAGATGGACAAAGTTGAGTAGAATTGCATCAACTTGTTTCCCTCTTTCAAAAGACATAGAACCTTATTTGTAGTTTAAGTGCAAAACTTTGCAGCCTTCGTGAAAAAAAGTTTTGGAGAATAATGTTTATATACAGTGAAATCCATTTATCTCCATTAGTAAGACTGGATAGGACACGCGTATACTTGCGCGCAGTGAAGATTTAAAAAACAGGGACACAATAGCTGGGTAGTACAGTGCAGGTTTAACGTTGGCGACCACGCATGCGTGACGTGCGCGTGCTATGTATGGTCTGTGTCAACCTCGTCCCCAGTGCTTACTTTATTTCCAACGTTGTTTCCAATAGTAAACCCTGGATAGGAAACTTCCTTCCTGCATCCTGATTCGATACCGCACTTGGCTAGAAATGGATTTATATCGTGTACTTGGTGTTGTTATTTACAACGTGCAGTACGTGTTTTCGCGATCATTCGTCCACGCCCTCTCGAAAATATTCATTTCCTTTCCAGTTTGTTAATATTAATATAAAATGTGATACTACATGTTGTCTCGTTAAGATCGTAACAGTTTAATTAAAATAAAATCATGTTTTCGTAACTCACGCCATGCTCGCGCTGCGACGAATTGATTCTGTTTTTACCCCAGACACCGCATACAAAAACAAACGCAAATGTAACGCACAGGCAGGCACCAGACTACTCCTTATTTGCATACGTGTTTAAAAATCTTGCACATGCAAATGATCAAATACCAGGGTGAGAGAGCAGGTAGTGGTGGGCGCGTACTGCTCAACACCCTGGGGACGAGGTTGGGTCTGTGTGGGACTGACGCATTTCAAACTTTCATTGATGACTACGCGTGCATGCACAAGATGAAGGGCGCTGTGTCCTATCCAGTCTTACTAATGGAGATCAATGGTGAAATCTCAATAAGTCAAACCCCAAGGGGGAACAGTTCAAAATCTGACTTCAGCCGAGTTTTGAGTTAAGCAGGGTTGCATAGAAGGCAATGCATTCTTTGTTTGACTTAACAGTTGTTCTGAGTAATCAGGGTTTGACTTATAAATCGAGATTTTACTGTACATGTGTAGATTGTTTATATAGTACAAAGATGCACTCTTTTATAGCATTTTATTCATGTTCCGGACCCTCAAATGGAACCACGCCAGAGACCGAATTAAACAAAAATTGAAAATGGACCACCGTCACCATCCTTTCTCCCAACCTCTCCCATTTTTTCATAAAAAGTAGAGGGAGACAAGAACACATATTTTCGGTTTCTAAAGCAACAACTTCTCATATTCTGTGTTGTGCGTATCTTTGTTTGCAAATCATCTCTGTTATGTAACACAAGTAAACAATTTGAAATTTAAATGATATACAAAAAGTGTCAGTAAAAAGCATAAACAATACGGGTGTATACAAAAACCTGTTACCTACAAACAAAATACTAGCTCATGTTTTGTGTATACATATACGCTCCAAGACTGACGATTTCTGTATACAGTGCTGTTTTCCATTTTCTCATTTGGACACCTATATCAACATTCCTGTGTCTATTCTATTTCTTTCCAATGTGCGCCCAAAACAAATATTTCATCCCCCCAAAAAATATTAATCAAAACTTGCTCAATTACGATTCTTGATACAAAAAAAACCCCACGATTTATGCATATGCGATTTACGAGGTGACTAACAAAACAGAAACCAAGACCCAAAGAAGTATTGCTCGTACTTACACAAAATACGATGAACAAAAAAATAGGACTGTTGTGCCAATGTCATAAACTACTGTTAGAACAATTTGAACTAAATCAATTAAAATTATAGCACCATTAAAATAAAAAGGCCATCAATTCCTTTTCATAGATATCACATTAAAAAAATTTGTTACAATTGTCAATAAACATAACCAGCGATAAAAGAGCAGTTTCAAAGCTAAAAATATTTAACTCAGTTATTTCAAAGGCCCGTCTTTAAAGTTGTTATGCGCACTTTTAAAAAAAAATGTTTGTTTTTTTCAAAAAGAATTTTGAAGGAATATAAGGACCTAGTATAACTAATAAATTTGATTGATTACTTTGCAGGCCTTTACACGGTTGTAAAGAGTGGTTTTACACAACACGGGGCAGTTGAGGTTATAGGCAGCCGTGCTTGTCCGCTGGCGCCACCAAAGTGAACCATCGCTGTGCCATATGCCATGCTCAATGTTCAGCCTTCTACGAACCGACTTGGAATTGACGCACACCTATTTCAGGACCCAGGTAATGTTGCACATTACGTTTCCACATGTTATTAACGTGAACGCTACAACAAAAGTCTACGATTAAAAAGTTCGACGCTGCAAATCAAACAGTCAATATTAATGAATTGATAACTTGCCGCCTGCCATTTGTTTCGTGCGATATGTCATAATCAAATTGCAAAGCTCATTACAAGCACGCTGCTAGAAAATTATCGATTTGATTTCAAAATTGATTTAGATGCCACACACAAAGGTTCAGATACACCAACTTAAAAAAAAAGATGCTTTTTGTACCTCAGATTGTTAGCAAAAACAGGGTGGTTCAGATAGACATTTTTTTTTAATTTACGCCTACCCCAAAAAACAAGATAGTAGTAGGTCAACACAGCTACGGTTCTTAAATAATCAACAAGTGGCATGTCACAAAAATCGTGCATTTAAAAGATTGGACAGATGGGACTAACACAGCAGGTACATGCTGAAAATTCAAACTGACATTGCAGGATTACGTCATCCTGACGACACTGCATTGTTTTTCTATAACACATCCTGGAATACATGCATACCGAGTTTGAACCCAATCGGACTTTCGGTTCTGTCGATACAGGGCCTTAGAATATGCAGGGCCTTAAAATATGAAATCGGACTGAATCTTCAGATGGTGGTTTAAGTGTGTGCCAGGATTGAAGTCGATTGGATGTGAAAAAAACGGCCCAAAGTCGGTTGTACGAAAACACGTGAAAAAAATACCAAAGACAAGAGCTGCTTCCGTGTGTACACCGAATAAACAAAAAAAGACAAACCAAAAAAAAAGAAAGAAAAAGCTGTATCAGTCAGCTAGAAACAAACAAAAAAGTTTCGATGTGTACACCAAAACATCGAACTAGTAAATAATCATAATGCGAAATAGCCATATGCTCGGTTGCGATCTCTGTTTGATTGAATCACCCTAAAGGTGCGTCACGGCAACTGAATGATGACGATAACTAATAACATGTCTAACGACCAGCAGTGCTAGATGTGGGGGTGGCAGGGCTTCATTTTCTGCAAGAAGCATAAATATGCCTCACCGACGCCGTCTGGTAACAATACGAGGATCCCTTACTGGTGTATCTTCCTCTTCATCAAGATGATCCTCATCTTCACTGCGAAGCTCCTCCTCCAGACCTTCATCGTCTTCTTTATCTCCTCCCGCTTGCAGCAGCAAGCTGGGCAATGCGGGCGGCGTAGTCGTCTGGGACCACCCAGAGCCCAAAGAAACAATGTTCTTCAAGGGAAACCGGCCTGTCCTCGAGGAGTCCCTTTTCCTTCATGAGCTGACAGAAGTAACCCACGTTAAGCCTCAGTCGGTCACGGAAGACACCCCATCCAGTCATGCCAAGGATGCCAAGTGACACCCTTTCTGCGACGGCGTCGCTCTCTAATTACTGACGCCAGAGCTGCAACACCCATGATGTCCAGCCCATCCTCGTCTGCGTTGTGCTGTGACAACATCGCAGTGACTTGGAGGAGCTGGACGGTGACTTGATCGGTTACATTAACAGATACTAAGCTCGGATGGCTCTCTATTGTGGTGCGGCAAGACGCCAGTGAAGCTTTGCAGTGGATGATGCGCCGGGCCATCTGTTCTGTCTCTACGGCACGAAACCTCGTTGCTGTAGTCCGGTCACAGACTGGCGTCATCATGGGCCAGGCCGAAACACCCCTGTCCTCTATGAATCTCTTCGCCATATGTGCAGGCCTGTACACAATGTAAAAAAAAAGATTATTTCTGTCATCTTTTCATCAATAATTAGGGTACATTTTGCAATATGTACACAATTAACCTTTGTTTTTGGGAGAAAATAAAATAGAGCATAATTTCCCAAATTTTACTTCATTGTTCACTCCTTCATTATTGAGATTGCCAAAGCGCAGATCTACCCCCCCCCCCCCGCCAAAAAAGGGGGAAAATTGTTTCAGTCTATAGTGCAATTAGATTCAAAAAAAGGTTTTGGCTGATCTCAGATATGTTAGGGAATGATGACAATTACAGCCATGAAGTGGTGTGAAGGAGAATGTTTCCACCAAAAGAGTTCTACATCAATTTCCTGCAGTTGATGCATACAAGCACTTCCACCCAGTGTTAACCCTAACCCTGACCCAACACAAACGCAACATGATTTTTAACATCCGAGTGTACTTGTATTTAAGGTCCTTATTAAAGTCATAACAAATCCAAGATCTTTGTGTGGGGGTGATGTTAATCACTTTTTTCCCCAACTTTCACTCGGGAAGTAACACACTGATACAGTGTTTACCCGTCAGTGAAGGGCAAAACGTAACTTGAAATCCAACATGAGTAAACATGCCTACATTGCTATTAATGTAACATGTAATGCCGTGAAACATATTTTTTTCAAATAGCTGGGTAAAGATTGGTTTGCTTTTAGAAAAAATATATTGCGGATATTCTACATACATGTCCTTGCTTAGAGAGGGCTAAATAAACAAAATAAAAATGGCTACCATCAGACCAAAACTTTGTGCCCATCATCCCGTATAGTCTCAATACATGTCTGCAGCGATGACTTCATTTTTATAAACCAACCTACTGACACGGTTACCCAACAATAATGTCACAGCTCAGATTGCCCATGGAGCTACAATTAATAAAAAGTAGATCCATGGTTTGCCAAAAATAAATCCTTGCCAAAAGTTAACTTAATGTCACACAGAGAGCATTTCTAAAAAAAAAAAAAACAAGGCCAAAAAAGACCTGCTTTTATGGCTTACGATTGCAAATCATTAGGAGCAAAAAATAATAAGTTGGTAAACTTTTTTTGGCAAATATTACGTGTGCAATTCAGTTGATGTTGATCAAATTTACTCAAGGGTAAAAGGTACTCAAGGATGTATTTCTTTCCTTTGTTTCCAAAAAGAAAATCGGGTCGAAGAGGGTTGGCAGGGTAACTGACAGAAGACGTTATCTTTCTTTTTGGCTAACAAATTCAATACAGCAAAACCTACATGAAAAAAAAAACACTTACGAGAGATTTCCGAGAGGATCAGGATGTGCCTCCACCAAGCGCTTAAAGCAGGAGGACAGCATCGCAGGGTAGCCCCGCTTCTCGCTTACAGCCATCAGCATACGCCCCAGGTCGTTCTCGTCCACGGCCCCCTTTGACTGATCGCGAGATACGTGGTACTCATCGGTGAAGACGGCCGGGTCGAACCGCGGAAGCTCCATCCACCCACAGGCCACTCTCTGGAGGAACTCCATACCGTACCTCTCGGTAGGTGCTGGATCAGTGGTGCACACCGAGCAAACTGAAGTAAAAGCAAGTATGAAAATAAAAATAATAAATAAAAAAAAATGTCATGTACATTCCAGTCAACCCATAGATCGTGTGATTTATGTGAAATCCTAACACGGATGAATTTCTTGATTGGGCCATGGCATGAGTGCAAAAAACCATTTGGTCATATCATTTTTCGATTCGCCCTTTAGTATTGCCATGTATTCAGTTTTGGATTGCATGCCTTGACATGTTATTTAGTAAATACACTGTGTAAAAAAATAGACATTCAGAGAGAACAAAAATAACAGTACTGGTTCATATTTTGTGCAACAACAATTATTTATATTTCCTTCAAAAAGGATTTTTTTTTTTGTGTGCGGTTTCCCTGTCCTCATTTGGACACCAACATCCACATATATAAAAGGGGATGATAGATCAACGGGAAATATTTACAGCAAAGTGGATGAGAGGAAATAAACATGCCAGCAATCGCTGGGGCCATATCATAAGTCAGACGGCTCAAGTGTCCGAAGCCTCATAAGTACAAAAATTCTGACTATTGAGGCGTCGGACTTCTGAGGCATAAATGCCGCCTCATAGGTCGGACGCTTCATAAGTCCGACGCCTATTATTCCGACTTTGTATTGATTTATTGCAATTTTAAATGACAGTAAAGTCAACTGAATTGAAAAATCGAAAAGGGATAACATGTACATAGCATTTTGTTCGCTGGAATGTTAATTTTACATGAATTTTACTCTGTACTTTGGATTTAGCCTCAAATCTCAACCGTGAAGGAAAAAAGGCAATTTTTTTACTCACAGTGACGGGAATTCTACAGGAACCACTCAACAACGCTGTGGTGAATCCCCAAGGGTGCACACCGGTAAATAGGCCTAAATCAATCCGCCGAGCTCATGAATAAAAGTTATACCCTCAAAATATTCTATATTAGAGAGTTCTGGGAGCCATAACATTGGGGAATTGAAGAGATATGGCAATGAACCTCTGGCCCGGACTTGGGGCTTCCAATTCTGAGCATTTTGGATACAATTGGGCTTGAAAGTGGCGCTATTTTGCCATGTTGTGGAGGGATCGTTTTTCGAGATGGCTGCCGTTCCGCTTTGGGGAAAATAGGGGTCGTCTTCTTTGGGCGAGAATTTCTCGAAAAGTCAATGGTCAACCCACCAAAAAATGAAAAGAAATTGAAAGACGACATGTCGATCATCATTTTTCTGTGCAGCTTAAATACCTGTGAGAGTTCTGAGTATTTTTAAAAGAATTTTGAAGTATGGGCATTTAGCACTAGTGTCTATGGGAATTTATTTGCAGGGTTGCATCCTATAAAGAATCACAAAGATGGCCGTTTCGCGCATGCGCTTTGCCGCGGCAGTGGTCTTTTCAGTGGGCGGAACCTACGGGCAGGGCGAAAATAGTCTTTTAAAGGTATCAACAAGGGTTTTTCCGTAACGGATGCTCCCAAATCGTAAGAGAGCGGTAGGCTATCAGCCGATTACAACAATTGCTAGTTGAAACGGGGGGGGGGGCATTTTGAGCTTAAAAGTAGCTGAAACTCAATTTATTGTCGCTGGGGGCGCTCTACAGCTTAGCAGGGGCGAAAAAGTCACTATTTTCGGGCCTAATATCGACCTCGGATAATTTTTTTCTTTCATTTTTTTTTTCAAAATATTGACTTTGGAGATATTCTGCTTCCCCTGAATGTGGTTTTGTGTTAATATTAAAAAGTTACCTGCTATATATAAAGAATCACAAAGATGGCCGTTTCGCGCATGCGCTGTGCCGCGGCAGTGGTCTTTTCAGTGGGCGGAACCTACGGGGAGGGGGGAAAAAGTGTTTTAAAGGTAGCAACAAGGGTTTTTCCGTAACGGATGCTCCCAAATCGTAAGAGAGCGGTAGGCTATCAGCCGATTACAACAATTGCTAGTTGAAACGGGGGCATTTTGAGCTTAAAAGTAGCTGAATCTCAATTTATTGTCGCTGGGTGCGCTCTACAGCTTAGCAGGGGCGAAGAAGTCACTATTTTCGGGCCTAATATCGACCTCGGATAATTTTTTTCTTTCCTTATTTTTTTCAAAATATTGACTTCGGAGATATTCTGCTTCCCTGAATGTGGTTTTGTGTTAATATTAAAAGTTACCTGCTATTATAAAGAATCACAAAGATGGCCGTTTCGCGCATGCGCTGTGCCGCGGCAGTGGTCTTTTCAGTGGGCGGAACCTACGGGGGAAAAAGTGTTTTAAAGGTATCAACAAGGGTTTTTCCGTAACGGATGCTCCCAAATCGTAAGAGAGCGGTAGGCTATCAGCCGATTACAACAATTGCTAGTTGAAACGGGGGCATTTTGAGCTTAAAAGTAGCTGAAACTCAATTTATTGTCGCTGGGGGCGCTCTACAGCTTAGCAGGGGCGAAAAAGTCACTATTTTCGGGCCTAATATCGACCTCGGATAATTTTTTTCTTTCATTTTTTTCAAAATATTGACTTTGGAGATATTCTGCTTCCCTGAATGTGGTTTTGTGTTAATATTAAAAAGTTACCTGCTATTATAAAGAATCACAAAGATGGCCGCGGCAGTGGTCTTTTCAGTGGGCGGAACCTACGGGGAAAAAAGTGTTTTAAAGGTATCAACAAGGGTTTTTCCGTAACGGATGCTCCCAAATCGTAAGAGAGCGGTAGGCTATCAGCCGATTACAACAATTGCTAGTTGAAAGGGGGCATTTTGAGCTTAAAAGTAGCTGAAACTCAATTTATTGTCGCTGGGGCGCTCTACAGCTTAGCAGGGGCGAAAAAGTCACTATTTTCGGGCCTAATATCGACCTCGGATAATTTTTTTCTTTCATTTTTTTTTTCAAAATATTGACTTTGGAGATATTCTGCTTCCCCTGAATGTGGTTTTGTGTTAATATTAAAAAGTTACCTGCTATTATAGGGTGCACACCGGTAAATAGGCCTAAATCAATCCGCCGAGCTCATGAATAAAAGTTATACCCTCAAAATATTCTATATTAGAGAGTTCTGGGAGCCATAACATTGGGGAATTGAAGAGATATGGCAATGAACCTCTGGCCCGGACTTGGGGCTTCCAATTCTGAGCATTTTGGATACAATTGGGCTTGAAAGTGGCGCTATTTTGCCATGTTGTGGAGGGATCGTTTTTCGAGATGGCTGCCGTTCCGCTTTGGGGAAAATAGGGGTCGTCTTCTTTGGGCGAGAATTTCTCGAAAAGTCAATGGTCAACCCACCAAAAAATGAAAAGAAATTGAAAGACGACATGTCGATCATCATTTTTCTGTGCAGCTTAAATACCTGTGAGAGTTCTGAGTATTTTTAAAAGAATTTTGAAGTATGGGCATTTAGCACTAGTGTCTATGGGAATTTATTTGCAGGGTTGCATCCCCAAGTGGTGGGCCACAGCCTTGGAGGTGACGCCAATACCCGGCAGTAGGCTCTCGTGGTTTACATTTTCTAACTCAGGGTCGAGTGGCCGCAGAGTTGGGGAGGTCCCGCGGTGGTTCCCAGTGCTGCCTTCAGCGGGTGGTATAGGAGCCGCTGGGTGCCACCTTCAATGAAGAAGTTTAAGTACGCCTCTGCCGCCACCCGGCGAGCTGTGCAAACAGCGGGGTCTGTCACCATTGTTAAGAGGTGATTAGCCTCTTGGAGGGCCGGCCTGTTGCCCGGTCGTAAGATGAGGATCTCGCTCTCTGACATGAGCTGGAGGAGATCCAAGACAGGAAAAATTGGAGTAGTGGGATGGTTAATCAAGTTAATAGAGACAAAGTAATTGTGCTAACGTGACAGGCAGATTGGTGGCCCCATTTACCGTGTTTTGTGCCATATGTTACTCTGTTGAAATGCCTATAACTGGTATTAAACGTAGACTGAAAAAAACTGAGGCCTGAGAGAATATATTTATGTGAATTGGAAGTTATACGTGGGCTATTTGGTAGCACCAGTTTAGGAGATGGTGTGACGCAATGAAATCCTTGTGCTTACAAACATTGTCCAGTGGGGCTCCGAGGGGCATGAGCTGGGTGATGAGGGAGATCTCCTGGGCCATGCAGATGCAAACAAGCCGCATGAGGTAAGGGCAGTCTACTGACGCCATCACCTTGGCTTCCTGGTAAGAGAGATCAGTCAGGGAGGCAAAGATGAAAGAAAAAAAGTGTTCATATCAATTCCTTGAAGCCAATTTTCACAGTTAAGAAGCCGAAACAAATGCTAAGCATCTATCCATAGAGTTCTATGCATGCCATATCTCACTTAAGGTCTGTGCATTGTTTGTTTATCCATGAAGAAAGGAACTGAGCTGATGGAATATTCCACTTTCAAAGTGTGTGTGGGGGGGGGTACGTAGGCTGCATAGAGGAAGTGGTTGTTGAACATAAACAGTTTAGCAGGTACACGTACAATTATGGTGACTTCATAAGTTAGAATAGTTACTCAAAAACCAATTTTTATATATTTCTGTTTTAAAATTGTATTTCATACACGTCCAACAGCGCGTATGGATACAAGACAACAAGTTAAAACATTAAAATTCATCACACAATTAAAATGGATATCAGGAACATATACACATCATACATCTACAGTGTTCATGCATGTACAAGATTTTTAACATAAAAAATAGTTTGAATTTGGTTGCAAAAGAAAACTCTGGCAAATGAGCTCAAAGTGGCCGAAAATATAGCAGCTCTGACTTGCTTCATCAAATAATATATGTATAAAGGAAACTAAAACAAATGTAAAGTAAGCTGGGTGTTGGGCGCCTGGCCGGAATAGACAGTTCAGAGTAGCACAATTAACACTGGAAGTATGGCATATTACTTCAATAAAATAGGAAATGTTATTAATTGCATGTAAAATCATTTGTGAACATTAAACATGGACATTTTAGTAGTTGATACTCCAGAAAACAGAATTTTTTAGTAAAAGACATACAAGTATATACTTAAACTCAACTTGCAACTTCAAAATATCAGGGGTTGAGTTGTAAAACATTTGTTGTAGCTTGAAAATTTGTAAAAGATGAGCAGAATACAAACTGGTGTTATTGTCAAAGATTTGGACATTTGTTGCTCTTGGTTACCTCAAATTCATGTATTCTTTTGTTATTTCAAAATGAATAAGAAAAATATGAACAAAATGTCTCTCAATTCCTGTCTTTCCTTATTAGAATCTGATGGAATTAAGGACAAAGAAAGGTTGTGCCCTTGACAGAGGTGAGCCAATCAAAGCTGCGGCAGAGAAGACATGGCCATCAACATCAAAGCTGTGGCAACTAGAGATGATTGAATTGTATTGAATTTGTACGTTAATTACCTATATTCTAAACAGAAAATGCAGACAAGGTCTTAAGCATGTTAAGCTATGGCATCAACATAAAATTGAATTACGTTCCTTTACAAGTAAGATGACCACTATCCAATCTGGATGTTTCTTTCATGTTAACTTCAATTTAATTCCATCTCCTTTGATAAATTTATAGTTATTGTAACACCTTTAAATAAAGCCTCTAAAGTGAGTTTGATCCCTCCGACGTCAAAGCTCAATTTGGCTTCAAGACACTTCAAAAATATCCATCTTCAAATAATCAGTAAATAAAATCATGGCGGAATATTCCTCCATGATAAAACGAATGCACAATAGTGCACATTGTTCACTCTCGTTTTATAAGCACAATAATGTGGCGACCCTCCTGGCGCTATGAAAGTTCCTGGCCTTGGCAGCGAGCGGTCTAGCTTAGGCCGAGAGAGCAGATCCGTTTCGGGGAAATCTACCGCCAGGCAATGGGCACAATCACATAAGGGGGAGTATAATCAGTTTAAATGACACAGAAACATGCGAGCACTCAAGTCTAATGAACTGGAGGCGTAAATAAATTACCAATGAATGTCACTTTAATCATGAATTCAACTTCGGCTATCAATACAATGTAATAACTATTACATTACATAAGAAGAATTCATAAAACCCATTTAACAGGTGTCCCCTTTATCAGGTGCACCTATTCCTTCACCAGGTGCTCCTTCATCAGGTGCTCCTGCATCAGGTGCTCCTTCATCAGGTGCTCCTCCATCAGGTGCTCCTGCGTCAGGTGCTCCTGCATCAGGTGCTCCTGCATCAGGTGCAACCAGCAGGTGTCCCTGAACTTTCTGAGATAACTACCAACCATGCAATGCAATTTCTTACATCTGTGCGGATAACAGAATCGGTAAACTTCTGAGTGTCATCTTAATTCTTCACTAAGCTCTTGGTTCCCTAAACACCTTTGTACCCACTTGGTTCACGAAACATGTCCACTTAAAAATAATGAACACTCACCACTGCTGCTCTTTCCTACAACCCGCTCCTCTCTGTACTAAGCACTTTCTTCTACTATAGCTCTGCACTCACCGATGCCAACTTCAAGACTGACCCACTGCCTACACTGCATGACTCATAACTACCTCCCCTTCATCTACACCACTCCCATTGTTCTCCCCACTACTTGGAAAATGTCTTGCTCTAACCACAACTTTTCTGTGCTTACGCTCAGGCACACACAGTGTAATTACAGATCTTTGAATTCCACTTTGCTTGTGGGCCCTATTTAATATTGCATGTATGTACCTGTACGTGCACACTCAAATCTGTTTACACTGCACTGAATATCAAAACTGTACATTGCGTTACACAGCTGCCTTCCAAGTTTGGTCGGTCCCCGACCTATAAACTTAAACCAAAAACAAAGCAATACAGTTTCGATACAGATTAAAAGAATATACAAAAATAAAACAATGAAGTTCAATCAAAGAAAATCAAAGGCAAAAACTTAAAAAAGTTCGCGAACATCATGCAGGTTAAGTATGTCCAATAAATGCTAAATAAAATCTACTACAAATACATGTAAACAGCTAACTTAAAACGACACAACATAATCTGCAAATACCTGCAAATTACACCATATGGTCTAATTCTGTAAAAGTCTGAAATGTTTTTTTTCAAAATCAAGCAACACAAAATGAAAGCAATATCTTTTCTCTTAAATTGCATTCGTATGTGTAATTGAAACAATCTCAAAAGTTTTCTGGCAAGTTTGAAACCACTGAAATTCTTTAGAACACATAAAGTACCTGGAATTCACATTATCCTTTATCAAGTAGTTCAGCACCTTATAATATGAGAAATCTTATCAAAAGTAACACCAATCGTACTGAGTTTTTGGACGGCAAGATAAAATTCAAAAGTCAATAAGTCTAAATTCACAGTCAATGAAGTACTTCATCATTGATAAACTTTAATTTGAAAGAAAATTTAACTAAAACACTATCTAAATGAACTCATCTATAGTCTAATTTGGAACTTCTATATGATACCGTCCATGGAAACTACACCTCCAGTCCAGCGGTGAGGAACACGTCGTAGACCTTAGTCGTCTCCTCCGTCATCGCTGGTGTCCCATTCTGGTAGTAGGTGGTACGTTTGGCAGTCTCCGTGATGCGATGGATTCTTCCTTGTACCAGACGTTGCAGTGCTGGCAATGTCTGGCGACGCCCGGCAACCTACGATCCGCCTGCTGTAGCTTTAATCTCAAACACCTTGGTGGGTTTGGACGGTGAATTGTCTTGAAGGCCCTTAAGAAATACCGCCTGATATTCCCTCTCTCTTGATTCATTAAGGGTACGTCTGCCCCCCCCCCCCCCAGTGAAGCTTGAAGAGGTGGACGTCTCGGTCACCTTCACCACCTGACCCGGCATCAACGCTTCACTGTTAAGGAACCCAACGGGAGCCTCTCTGGAAGGGTCACTTTGATGTTCTTCCTCAGCATCACTCTCATCGGATGTGACTTCTGCTGTCTCCGGCGCTGCAGGGGCGTCCCTCCTCAGGGCTTCAAGTGCCCTGGCGGACTTCCCTTCTGAGCTGATCCTCGGTGGTGTTGCCGGTGGACGGTAATTCTGTCCCCGGGTAAAAGTGTCCGGGGGACAGAATTACCTAGGTAAAAGTGTCCCCCTGTCCCGTTAATTGTGTCCCCCTCCAGGTAATTCTGTCCCCTCTGGTTAATTCTGTCCCCCTGGTTTTGCACGCATACTTGTTATATTGATGTTATTATAATAAATTCAGCGCACAGGTATACATTTTTAGATTTTTCCACCCTTCATCAATAATTATCAAAATGAAATTAACGTTTAGATGTTAATCAACCGATCTATGTTTCTGTAAGAAGGCACGCGTAGTAATACTCCACCTATCGCTAGCGCGCACGCGCATCAGCCGCCGATACGCCTGTGAGCTCTGACTGTCATGGCGGACTTCAATGAGGAGAATTGGCAAAACTATACGCGACACGGGTCACCGCGCCGCAGGCCTGCTGCTGGTGCAATGTTGTCCCCGTCCCCGGCCGCGGCCCTGGCGCGGCCCGTAGGTGCGGTATCGCGCGCACGCCCACCATGCAAATCGTTCGCTCCCGAAGTCGTCATCAAAACGGGAGTTGTGCTTTGACGTAAGCACCATTCCCGAATTTTGCAAGGCGCCGCGCAAAAACAGTTAATAACTTCACTAATATACAGTCTGGGTGCTAGACTTGTGACGTTAGACGGGGACACATTTACCAGGGGGACACATTTAACGTCGTGCAGGGGGACAGATTTACCTAGAGGGGGACAGGTTTACCTAGGTAAAAGTGTCCCCCCGGACAGATTTACCGGGTCACGACCCGGTAGATCTGTCCGGGGGGACACATTTACCAGGGGGACAGAATTACCTGCCACACCGGCGTCCCGTTTTCTACAAGCGAAACAGAACTTGGAGAAAGCGACATCACCTCCACTGCTGTATTCATTGCCACTGACGTGTCAACATGCAGGGGCCCTGGAGAATCATCTTATGGTGCAGCCTCCATGCGCCGTGGGGACGTCTCGTCTCCACGTCTCACCACTATCTTGAGGCGCTTTGCCTCACCATCCCTCAAGGCAATCTCATGAGATCTTTTCCTCTCTTCACGATCTTTTTCCTCCTTTGTCAATGACCTTACGTCATCGACCTCCCCTGTGTAGGCTGGATGGTGTTCCCGATAATGCACCCGTAGGTTGTCACGCCGGTTATACTGGTGATTGCATCTCAAACACCAAAAGTAGCGGACTGGCCCTGTGCGGTGGACAGTAGCCTTGTGCCGATGGAGGCTTCTTCTATACATAAACACCTCCCCACAGTCATAACATGAGAACATCTTGGACTCATCCAAGTCTTGAGGAATCTTTCTTTGGCTCATGTCGTTCTAACTCTCACCCCAGACCTGTAATTGGGACGAGAACCATTTTATGACACATTACACTACACATTCTTCTCAAACACCAGTGACTAACTATTCTAACTACATTCACGTTAATAAACAACAATATACTGTAATAAATCAATATCACTACATGATCACAGTGATAAAAATGTCACAAGCGTTTACGGTATCTCAGCGGCCGTTTTCGCTGCCGTTTTGGATTTCTACGTGGCGGAGTCCCCACTTGCCCAACTGCTGGTGTTGCCGGCCCAGTGTCCTGGCAATCACTCTCAAGCTCTACAGTGGGTGACTGACTCATACAAGTGTCATTGCTCCCCACCCCACACTCTGGTAAGGGATCATCAATATGGACCTCAACCTGTCCTGTCTGGTTCACAAATTTAGCTTCATCCGCTAATTTTGTCTCAACCGCAAGAATGCCACTTGATTCTACCGTGTTTGGGTCTTCAGTCCCCCATAACTCTAAGGGATCCCCCTCATACGGTTTCAAGCGATCAAAGTGCATAACCTTTGGCTTACTCCGTGGACTTTGCTGGATGCGAAACACCACATCTGACAGTTTCTTTATGACGAGGAAAGGTCCAAGCCAACGGCACTGCAACTTTGGTGCCATACCCTTCTTCCCACTGTAGACATCATGGAATTGCCTTGCGATTGCGATTACAACACCCCCTTAAGATTTTATTAGTAGAGTCTTTGTTTTGAAACTGTATATTTTACAGCTAAGTAGAGGAATGAACACCCCTGTATTAGCAGTGGAACAGTCTAACATCCTTGAGGGACTATAGGTAGTGAGGTTGTGAAATATACGCACTGGTCACTTGTGGCAGATTATTCCAAATGAACAGTTCATTTATTCTACTTCCTTTTCAGCCTTTGCTTACAGGTATGTACCATTCCTTGAACTTGTGTATAGTTATTATTGATAGTAAAATATAATGTAAGACCGTTATATCTAGATTCATTAATATTTGTAGTTAAGATGTGCTGAAGTTCTTTTGTTTACACCTTAAACTTACTCAAGAACTTTTCGTTTGTTCCTTTTGTATTTACATTGTAATGTTTCTTTTCTTACATTATGGGCTCTTGAAATACAGTTGTAGTATTTTGAGAATTATTCTTTATGGATTTGTTATTGTGAATTGAACATGGATGGAAGTTGAGAATTCTACTCTTGATTTTACTTAGAAGTTACAAGAACTTATTTTACCTAACTTCACTGTGGCCCAGCAAGTTTAGAATGAATGTACTTATTTTGTGTTACTGATCTTATAGTCATTTTGGTAATTAATATATTTTGAGTAGAGTTTCATTTAATTGTTGCTCCAAAGTTTAGGGATTCGAATGTACACACCATGTATGAGATACCCACACTGTAAAAAATTGCGTCACTGCACAGTTGTTTTTCTGTTGAAAATGTCAAAAAAATACAGTAGATATTACTGTTTTGGGATTTTTTTGTAAATAAACAAGTCTGTTTCACTCATCGTACATTTGTTCAGCAATTCTCTGTTTGGTAACAGAAGGTTCGCCGTTAAATTAAAGTTTTGTCATGGAACAAACAATGACGTTCTCGTACAAGCCTTCTCTGTTAAGACACACTAACATTATTGTTTCCTGACAGAGAATCCTCTTTTGTTGTGCAAGATTTTATTCAGGCTGGCTAGCCAATGAGAACTGAGGACGTTAATAAATGGAAAAAATAAAATTGATATTGCTGCACGTAAAATTAAGATTTTCCATTAATATGAAAAAAACTTTAGATATTTTTTTATGATAAAATTACGCCCTCAACCGACAAACAATATTGCGATAACAAAGTGTCCGTAACTTAAAAAGAATCGTCTGCTTTTTGACTGGTAGGCGGCAGTCACATGACTGTTCTGCGTTTACACGAGTTCCAGTATACGGCCGCCTGGCCACAGTCCGGCCGCGCGTGTATATTGGGCGCGAAAAGTAATGAATAATCTGTCACTAGCGGGATGCCGCGCTTCGCGCGGCACCCGCTAGATGGGTGGAGTTGACTGTTTCGTAATAATTACTGTATACAATGAAATCTCGATAATTTAAACTCTAATAACTCCAAACAACTGTTAAGTCAAATAAAGAATCAGACCCTCTGCTGCACGCGAGCCTATTTGGATTCGCCATCAGTCTCGCCTAAGTTGTATTTGCGTGCACATAACGTTTCCTGCGGAGATTGTGCGAGGGTCCAGGACATATTGTCAATATAGGGGAAGGGGCTAGCTAGGGTGAAGGGTGCTAGTTGGAACGCCCAATTTCCGTAAAACCCGTCAACCATGTCACCAATATTTCCGGGGATGGGGAAAAATATTTCCAGGGATGGGGAGAAATGGTTTTTGTTATAGAGGGGAGATGGTGATATTGAAATCGCTGATATTGTGGAGGTTTATGTTTGTGCTGGGATTCATACCGTTTAAATGTTGTTTGAAATTGCGCGCCGATTAGGAAGGTCTTGCTGTCAACAGTTAAATGAAATTAAGTATTTTTTGCCGACCGATTGTCTCATGCGATGTCTCATTATATAAAGCTCATAAATAATGTTGTGCTAGAATATTGTCCAGTCAATTTGAACATTGATTTTTCAAGGTGCCAAACCATTAAGGACGTATACACCAACTGTACAAATAGGTAATTTAGACGAAACGCGGTTTGATCTTGGCCTATACAAAATCGTATCCATCGTTCTCACTACAGAGGAGAGGAGGGGGCAGCCAGTGGGGGTGGGGTTGGATATTGTGTGGGCGTCGCCAGGATTTTTCTAGAGGGGGCAAAACATATTTTGGCCCAAAAAATTCCTGGTTTTCTCAACACATTCTCGATTTATCAGTTTTAGAGGGGGGCAGGGACAATTTGCACCCCCAACCCAAACCCATTAAATTCACACCACTATCACTTTGCGCCTCTTTTTATTATTGTTTTTTTTTGCTTTTCGGGAGTGCCCTCCTCGCGACGCCCATGCCTATTGATGTTACACCTGTGAATGGTCACATATTATATTTCCGGGGAAGTGGGCAACAATTTATATTTGTTATGGTGAAGGGGGTGTTTCTTATTAAGGTAGAAGTTAATGTCATTATAGCAGTTGGTGTTTTTATTATGGTGGTGGGGTTGTACAGCAAAGTACTGTAACACGTTCATTTGCAGAAGAGAGTAAAACTAAAAGAAAGGACATATTGGAGCACTTCATAATTATGTCAAGCACCACATGTTAAATGTATTTATTACAAAACTGTGAAAATGAAATCAGGTATACAATCAGAATTTTTTTAGTAATAATGTATTTGCAGCATTCATTACTGTACAGGGTAGTACTTCGACAAAACTCAGGAGATATAATTGTCAGTTTTCGGAGCAATTTTCGCAAGGGACGTCGGTCCAGGCTTGTTTACCATAGGCACAAACATTCCATGAAAGACTTTCAAGCAAGACGGCCAAAGGTTATTGTGCAATTGCATTTTTTTTGTTAAAAGCTGGCATCATAAATAATGACAGTGGCATTGTAAGTTACAGGACAACATTTTTTTAATGAGTGTTGGTGAAAACTCATGAGAAATGGAGGGGTATGCGAGTATGAATATTTTGTTGTGAAATTTTAAAAGTGATTATGTAACTCGGTAATCAAAGACATTGTTTTATTATCAAATAAGTCTGCTTGGCCAGTAATTATCGGGTAATCATTCCATCATTATTCTTGGGTACAACTAAGCCAAGGATATAATTTTAAAAAAGGATGGACATAAAACAGCAGAAAAGAGTGATTTTTTTTGCACTATTTCATGACTTCTAAAAATAAAATTATGGCTAGAAGGAAAATGTGTTTTGAATGGGTAAAGAGAAAGACCAGGAATCTTGCAGTTGAACTGGAAAGAATAGGTGTGTCACGTCTTCGTCTTGAGTTGAGATTCTTGCTTTGGGAACTGGTTGAAGCATGCACTGGAGCATGCTTGGAGCATGGTTGGAGCTGGTCATGTGATGTGGGTGTCATCGAGAGTACTGTGTAAAGGAGTTAGAAAGAAAAGAATAACGACTGAGGTGAAGAAAACTTGTAAACAAAAATACATCGGCTAACAATAGCTCTTTATCCTGCTTGGGTTCATGTCTGTTGTCGAGTCATTTGATTTTCTGCCAGAGTGTATTCTCTAATATCCACTATTCTAACTGTGTTGGTTTCAGGTTTTAGTCTTTGCCTGTATTTTTTGGTTTTTGGCCTGAGGTTTGAACTTGATCACGTCTTTAATTTTGATTTGAGGGTTTCTTTATTAAGTTGGTTATTGGTCTTTGATTTGCAGTAAATTAATTTTGTTTTGCCTATGACTTATGAGTATGAAAGTCATTTCTTTAAAGGAAGTTTTACGTATGATTTGCCGTGTTCTAAGATTACCACAAAGATGTAGTGTGCATAATTTGTATGGAATGAATGTACATTTCATGGCCTATATACAAATGCAGCAGGGTTTTTTTTTCTAGCTAGTAGTAGGCCTATAGGCCTAGGCCTAAAACAAACTAAAGCAAAATCCAAAAATAAACTACAAACAAAGCCCAATTGTGAAATCAAGAGTTGGCAAAGTTCTACAAACATGTTCGGGTACATGTTCCAAGTGAGGCCTGTATTTACGGAGGTCATGCAGTAAATTGGCAACATTAAGCCTAGTAAGTTAACCCACGCCACGGCCAAACTCTCGATGTCCGAGGCCTCCCCCCGTACGTACAACCCTCCCCGTACAACCCTCCCCGTACTCACAAACTGAAACTCACAGTCACACTTTTCACAAAGAACAATGCTTCTCATTGCCAGTGGCGTTCGAAAGAATACCACTTTTCACAAACAACAATACATATCATAAGTGAGACTTACCGTTCAAAGAGAAAACTGGAGCAAGGAACAGATGTACATCAACCATGTCAACAACGCTGTGCTGAAGAAATGTGGGGCATGCAAGTTGCATGCGCTGCATGCTCAGCGCTCATAACGAACGTATACGTGGCACGTCAATTATCCGGCCCGTACGGAAGATGGCCGGCGAGGCCCAATGGGGAAGGGAATTATGGGAAATAGGGTGGAAAATAGCCGGGCCCCGTTCCGCTTCCCCCGTAGCCAACGCGCGCGATGAGGACGGGAGACCGGTCGGGAAAATGGCAGCGCCCCCATCATTTTCGTAATTGTAGTATAGATGTAAAGTCTGTGTCATTTGACGTCTTGTACGTGCCTTCAGTCGCCAGTTACAGCGTGATTTCAGCCGACGTTCGTGTAGTCAAAACAGTTTAGTCGGCAAGTTGACTGTCGAGTCACTTTCATGGTGGCACCAGGCTGCACGTCGTCAAAAGTAAGTTTTATTTTTTGAGTTTTTCGTGGTGGATATAGGCCTAGACATGATGCCTAGGCCTAGTATCGTCAGTCATGTCAGTCCACCTCAAACGACGAGGATCTATTTCGACGCACATGCATTCAAATTGCGTTGCAAGCGTTACCTGCGCCGTTTTTGGTGACTCGAGGATACTAAGTTTGTATTTAGGGCTAGGCCTAGCCCAGGCATGCCAGGCTGGACGAAGTCTTCATTGCATTTTACATCATTACAAAAGCTTATTTCATTTTCACACATACATTTTCCATGTGTCCTTATCTAGGCTATTGGGCCGGGGGTTCAGGAATTCCATATGTGATGCTAACCGACGTTAATAAGGAAAATAACCTCTAAACCAACGTTAAACTTGTACCTTTTTGTAGTCTCATTTCATCAGTTTATCACCGAGTCGTACGATGACGTACGTGCGTACGTTAAGCGCGCATGCACGCTAGCGCCCGTCTTTGTTTAGTTTTGGTTGGAACAGTGACGTCACGAAAACGCTCAAACAATGACCAAAGCCGAAAAGAGTTTCTGGTAACTGGCGATAAAACACGCTCGGTCATTGGATAAGCGACCGTGCCTTCAAGTGCATGCGCATGAGGGCGGTTGCTTAGCAAATCGCGCGTGCGCACTGCGCGTTAACGTTGCACGAACTCGGTCATGTACGTACGTGTGAGAAACTGATGAAACGAGTCTACAAAAAGTACAAGTTTTTTAGTAACGTTGCTTTAGAGTTTATTTTTTTGATTAACGTCGGTCAGCATCACATATGGAATTCCTGAACCCAGCGGCCCAATAGATAAAGACACATAGAATACTACGACGTAAAAATTGGCTTCTCCAACAAGGTGAAAATATTAAAAATATTGGTCATTAATTTTTTCGACCGGTTTTGACTTTTGAGCACTTCATATCCTGGACTCCCTCCGTAACGTAGGGAGGAAAGGGAGTCCACCTTGGCTAGGGCTAGGCCCTGATGTGCGCTTTCTTGAAAATCACGCAATCTTAAGAATGCACGCGTGTTCTTAAGAATGAGCGCACACTTTTAAGAATGAGCACGTATTCTCAAGAATGAGCGCTCATTCTTAAGATTGCGTTGGAATATCACGTGCAAATTTTATGAATTTTGCACAATTTGAACACACATTGCACGACATAATTCAGTTAAATATAATGTATAGCGGTTAAAAGGGAAATAGGCCTAATTCATAATAAGGAAAGAAAATAATCTATGCTTCCGTACTCGTACAACTACGATAGTTTGAATCAAATTAAACCTGTTATTATTGCTTTTTTTCTGCCCACTATGGAAAGTTTGTAATAACGGTTTGTAAGGACTGGGACCTAGTGGGAAGTGCTTTGTTTAGGCTAGACAAGTTACAAGTCCCTGTATGTTTTATATGCACGTCTCCAAAAAAAAAAAAAATCAACACGATGTCCCGGCAGAACTAGAAGCTCAGTACCAAAATTGCTATTTTGACTAGAAATAATCCAGCTCTCTGTGGCGTAATGGTGGGAGGGGGGGGGGGTATGAACAATTAATTGGTGGCCATTTAAATGGGAAATAGCCATGGGCCTCGCCAGGATTTTTTCTAGAGGGCGGGGGGCAAACATAATATTTTTCCCCCAAAATTCATGTATTTCTCAACAAATTCTCGATTTATCTGTATTAGAGGGGGCAGGGACATCATTTTGACCCCCTCCCAACTAATTAAATTTACACCACTATGACTTTGCGCCTCTTTTTTTTCTCTTTTTTTTTTTTTTTTTTTTTTTGCTTTTACAGGCGCCCCCCCCCCCCCTCGCGACGCCCAGAAATAGCATAGGGCGATGGGATGTCACAGTATTCATTCTCATTCTTCACATTCTTCATTCTAAAGTCCCCCCCCCCCTCGCTTTATTATCCCAAAATTCAGAACTATATATTTAATCTTATGTGTCCTATCTTTTTCCTGGCCCCCCCCCCCCCAAACACGGGTATACTTTCACGTCCACTCTAAGTGACTTTGCGTTGTTATAATTTGACGAGGATGCAGCCGTAGACTTGCCAAGCGCATCAGCTGGTGCTCGGTATCGACAAGACCGTTATCTTGTCGCGCATTCTTAAGAATGTGCACTCAATCTGGAAGAGTATTTTTTTGCGAAGATTGCGCAAGGAGCCAGTTGCGCAATCATAAGAATTTGCATGCGCATTCTTAAGAATGCATGATTTTCAAGAAAGCGCACAAACAGCCCTATATCATGCCTATGTCATGAATGTGTAATGGAGCAATTCATTTCTGTTTCTGAGTGATAGCCTAGGCCTACTCAGGAAATTCAATTTGTATTTTTTTGTAGGCCCTAGTCTGTATTCATAAAATCATTCATAGGGTAGACATCCTGAATTTTGGCACCTTAGGAGTCGATTATTATTTTTCTACATACAGTGTATGTAGTATCGATTTACCTGGTACTCCCATCAGCACATAGCCCTATAAATGTGGCCAATTTACTGGACTACCTCCGTAAACTTAGGCCACACGTCCACATGTACAAAAACGGGTCGACCTTTGTCAAATTTTGGTTTTCACATTTAGGCTTAGTTTGTAGATTTTTTTTGCTTTAGAAGCATACTCACCCTCTTTATTGGCTAATCAGAAAGTGCTGCCATTTTCAGATGTCTATTTTTTGTGACATTTCCAGTTGAAATTTTGACACGGAGGCAGTCAATTGGCCACATTTATGGGGCTAATCAACACACAGCACATGGGCATAGCACATGTTGGGATACCAAAACTTATCGATCCCGAACCTGCTTCGGTAATGTCACGTGACTTTGTAAGGCATTCATGTTGGCTGGAAATTCAGCACCCTGTGCGTAAGTTCAGCAATGCATGCATGTCACATGCTTCTGCCATGGGTGGCACCATGTTTCAGCGCGTGGGGAAAAAGTTGCGTTACACACACATTTAGTTTTCTAGCTTTATATTGTTACACCCTTTAAAGTTGTATTTTTGCCCTATATTAGTTATGTCCCCAACAAAATTCAATATGGTTATCAAGCTAATACTGATTTTGTGAGTTGATTATCACGTGCTGAAATTAGGGTCACTTTCTGATCCCTGCGCGTAAGTTCGTCATCCCCCACAAGACTACACAGGTGCACTTTGTAAAGACGATCTTCCACTCTCAGCGGCACAAACCATCACCAACACCGTCACGAAAAACTTCCATTTTAACCACTTTGACATGAAAAAATGGCTGCAATCATCGTCTTAAAAGCCATCTTGTTTAATGACTCATAAAAACTTGAAAAAATAGTTTGCCTTTTACAGAGATATTTTTAATCCCAGTTTTCTGGCATGAATGCATCTCAAGTTTCCATTATTTTTGGTTGAAAACCCAAGGGAGGAAGTTTGTCTTGTCACCAAAAGCAATATGGGTGGTCACGTGACCACATTGGCGGGCCAGTTCACTATTTATATGTGCTGAATTTTGGGACGTGCTGAAATTCAGGATGTCTACCCTGTTAGTGCCTAAGCCATGTAAGCCCTGCTGGTCTTTTTTAACTCAAATTGAAATATCCTCGAGTCACCATAATTGATGTAGATAACGCTTGCAACGCGCGCGTGTTGTCCAACGCAAATTGAATGCGAGTGCTTCAAAACATATCCTCGTCGTTTTTATAGGTGGACTGGCGATATCAGAATTTTTTAATCATTAGGGCCTTATTCAATCATGTTATCTAGCCTACTGACTTGCCAAAATTATACTAGGCCAATTAGGCCTATGGGCCATAGGCCACGTAGGCTAGTCTCATGATGGGCTTTACTTTATCATGTAACATGTGTAAGGCTAGGCCTAGTCCAAGTAACTAGGACTCTACGGATCACTTTTTTTAACATTTGGACATGGTTGGGCGATAGGCCTAATACTAGTCCGTGATTGATGGCCCTATGGCAATATATGCATGGCGGCTAGCTACTAGGCCTACTAATTTTTTTTTACCATTTTCACTCATAGTGAGTCGTAGGCCTACCCCCAATCAAAACCTTCAGATTTTCGGCCCTACCCCAAAACGGTCTTCAAACTGCCTTATGCGCCCCTGCAGGCTTCAGTGGGAATTGGAAATACAAATGGTGGTGGTTTATAGGCACATACCTTGGGGAAGAAAAGAGAAATTTCACCTTCAATTCGGAAACCAACCCTTGCTGAGCTGTCATGCAATGTTGTTGTTGTGTACATGTACGATTCATTAAAATTGTGAGGTCAAACTGATGACTTACGACGTGCCGGCCAAGCGCACGTCCGCATTAACAGTCGGGCATATCGTGTGTGCATGCGTACTCCGGCGACTGTTTCCTGAATGGCACAGCCTGCACATGTATGTGATGTGCAGCCTGCGTGCTGTTCAGGAAACAGTCGCTGGTGTACGCGCGCGTGCACACATGATATGCTTGACTGTGAATGAGGGCGTGCGCTTGGCCGGCGTGTGGTACGTCATCAGTTTGACCTCACAATTTGAATGAATCTTACACAACAACAACATTCAAGATGGCTTTTAATGGCACGACAGCTCGGCAAGGGTCGGTTTCCGAATCGAAAGTGAAATTTCTCTTTTCTTCTCTAAGGCATGTGAACCTTAAACCACCACCATTTGTATTTTCACTTCCCACTGAAGCCTACAGGGGCACATAAAGCAGTTTGAAGACTGTTTTTGTGGTGAAATCTGATGATTTTGATTGGGGTTAAGAGTGAAAATGGTAAAAAAAAATTAGTTAAGTAACCGCAATAGGGCCATCAATCTCGGACTCTACTATCGCCCGACCATGTCCAAATGTTAAAAAAAAGCGATCCGTAGAGTCCTAGTTACTCGGACTACATGTAGGCTAGGCCAAGGCCAAGCATGTCATGTGCAAGGCATGTTTTATTGAAAAGCAAAAGAAGACACAACTCAAACTAATATTTAGCATGTCAATCTTTTTGCACTCCCTTTTCAATGCAAAACGGTCACACTTTAGGTCTACTCTTCATTAGGCCCATTCATTAGCGTAAACATTTCGAGTCACAAGAAATCCCTGGACAGGTGTAATGTGTAAATCAATTTTCTTTTGACTTTCGAAATTATTACAAATTTCAACGGAATACCAATACGCAGTACTATAGGCCTAGACTGGCCTAGTTGGCCGAGTATCTAGGTCAAGTCTATGACCCGCACTGAGTAGACTCTACATGCTAGGCCTTTGATTCCCAAAACTTTGAGGAGAGGATTTGAAAATAAAGAAACCAAACAAATTTATTTCAATCTTTCTTATTAACTCATGTTCTTATTCCTCCATGGTCATACTCTGAAGGTGGGTTCACTATAATACCCGTAGTAGGCCTACTTCTCAATATTCCCCCTTAATTAGCACTTCCCCGTGCTTCCTTTTGGTGAAATTTGTCTCTTAAAAAATGATTTGTCAACCTAAGTGGGAAGTTCATGGCAGCCTAGCTGAAGAAGTCTGGTTCTCTGACCAAAATATTTCCCTTTCTTTAACATACACACGTGAAGGGTACCGCACATGGTATATCATATCCAAAAAAACATGGCATACGTGATCAGAACAGCCAGCCAATCACAGTGCCTTGCACCTCGATTTAGCATATTATAATTAAGATACGCGCACTGTGATTGGCTGGCTGTTCTGATCTCCCATGGGATGTTTTTTCTCAGATGTGATATGGCCATTACTAGGCGCGTTCACCTTCACGTGTGTACATTAAAGAACGGGAAATATTTTTGGTCAGAGAGGAACCATACTCGGCAAGCTGCCTGTCATGTCATGCCCACTTTGGTTGACAATTTAATTTTATTAAGAGACCAACCAGAAGGAAGCACAGGAAAGTCTTAATTTAGGGGGAATATTGAAAACACCGAAAATCATCAATTAGGCTATTACTACCTTTTACCCTTGACTACTATGCAGATGCAACCATATGATTGTACACAAAAAAATTGCCAAAAAAATTCCCTACCTACCTACCCTAGTTTCGAATGCCGGGTAATCGGAAGCAGAACTATTAAATTTGTTGGCCTAAGTGAAACCACCTTCCGAGTTTGAGTTGGAAAGATTGAAATAAAATTTTATTTTTTTCTATTTTCAAATCCTCACTTTTGGAAATCAATGCTCATATGGCCCAGTGCGGGCCATAGACTAGGGCTAGGTCTCTTTGAATCACCTTTGGTTTTAAAATGTACATTTAAATTGTAATAGTGGTCGGCCACTAGAATGCTAGGATCATACATTTTGTATGTTAATTTACATGTACATGTACATGTACATGTACATGCAATAACCGTAGTGGTAAAAAAAATCCTTGTCTTATTTTTTCAGCACAATGCTTGTTGATGAATTCTTGCAGAATTTGTACTAAGGAAATTATTCCTCTTTTCACTCTAGTCAAAAGTAACTGGGAACGATTATAAGATAGCTGATTGTCTTTTGGAATATGCCAAAAAGTTAACTGAATAATCAGTGGATGTCTATAATAATAAATCATGATTTTTGTACATGTAGTCCTACAAACTCTTCTTTCTTAAATAAAGTTCCACTTTATTTAGACTAGAGTCGCCACAAGTCTATTGTACAAAAATGGCAAAATCTCACTTCATAAACTTTTAGATCAATCAAAGAAAATCGAAGATAACTCAAACAATTTAGATAATCGATCAATTTGGAATTTGTTCTACTTTCAGAGAACATGGTTACTTCTCTCATCAAGTTATGTGAAAATTAATGCATCAAATATCCAAAAGAAAATAGTGCTTGCTTCAAGAAATGACAACAACGAAGCAATAAAAATGTCAACTGCAGTAAGAACTTCTCAAGTGGAAATTGGCCAAAGTTGGAATGTCCAAGAACTCAATATTCATCTATCAAGCTTAACAACACTCTCAACTCAATACAGTGATGGAATGAAAGGAACAAAATAGTAATAATAACAACATGTGACGACTCGGTCTAAACTTCGAGTAAAGAATAAACACTTTAACCTAGGTGTAAAAGTAAGATAAAAGTATTATCAAACTCACCTAGAGCAGGACAGAGGATGAATACATGAATTTGGCAGGTTCAGTTGGGGGATTACAGAAGACAGTTTAAACAGTGAAGCTGGGTGCTTCCAACTACCTGTCTCTGTTAATTGCAGTTCAGTAGCCAAGCAACCCACACACTTCTAAGAAAGTGAATGACCTAAGTCTGGGGGAGTTAGGAATTCGAAAAAATGGGGGGCACAAAATTCATCCTATTACACATTGTCTTCCTGTACACAATGACATCATCTAAGGACACAGGAGGATCTCCCAATGTAAGCCGGCCATAACACGTGCCATCAACCGCTCAAAAGTTGATGGAGCATTGCAAAGTCGAAACGGCATTATCCTCCAACTGAACAAACCACCACGACAGACAAAAGCTGTCTTTTGTTTTGCCTCTTCGTCAAGCTCTATCTGCCAGTAGCCTGAGGCCAAATTTAAAGTAGAAAACCATCTATCCGTGGTATCGGATAAGCATTCTTTATTGTGATCGCATTCAAACGTCTGTAATCAACACAGAAACGTTTCGTCCCATCTTTTTTTGCCACCAAGACTACATTAGATGCCCAGGGACTGTCAGAGGGTTCAATAACTCCTCTCTCCACCATTTTTCTCACCTGGAGACATATCTCCTCATGTTCCTGTACAGGATACCTACGTGGCCTTTCCCTAATTGGCCTAGCGTCACCTGTGTCAATGTGATGTTGGACCCAATCTGTGCACCCAATGTTTGTGTCTCCCTTCGAGAACACATCTGCATACTTGCACAACAGGTTTGCCACAGAGTTTCCATATTTGGCATCAAAGCAAATCCTCAAGATGTTTGGGAACTTCAACTCCTTTCAACTTGTCACAAGGCTTGGAATCTAGCTTTTCAATGTCAATGTATATCTACTTCTACAGGTGTAAGAACTCCAGCCATTGTGCCCTGTTTCACCACCAGACTATCCTTCCCAGGATTGAAAACACGAAAAGGAACCACCTCGCCTTCCGCCTTCACCAGGAGACGGGCCATCACTAGACCTCGCTGAGCGAACTCACTCCTGTCAATGGGTTCAAGCAGACCCAGTCCTGGCATGGACTGGGTCTACTCGCCTTGCCATCCTTCCTGGGACAAGAGCTTCATGTCCTGCTGGAACGACTGTAGTGCGTTCCACAACCACTCTTGCACAGAGTGATTCACCAAAAGGGTCTTTACACTTGATCTTCTCACCATTGATGAGAAGTTCTGCTGTCCCAAAATGAAGTTCTCCTCCTGTTGGCAACAGGAAATCCATGCCCGGTATTCCCTCCATCTTTAAATCAGCTACAATTGCATGCACAGGATATGTTGTCTGTCCCACTTGTAGTTCAATCCAAGCACTACCAACTGTGTGCAACTCACTCCCATCTCCATTTCGTACTTTAGCTAACCCAGGGGTAATCTCGGGTCTTCGCTCTCGGGTTATAATGTAATACATTGCTGATGAAATGAACGTATCAGTCGACCCTGTGTCGACCAACATATTCGCTTTAGTCCCCCTTATCACTGTTGTCACATACAACCCATTCCTGGATTTTGCCATTGATGGAGGTAACACAAGGCTCTTCTCCCTGTTCTCTTGTACTTTACATTCAGAGTGCCCTAATTCTGATTCAGCGTTCCCTCGGGCACCAGGGTTCGCTGTTGGCCGGTTCCCGAACCAGATCCGATCCTGCGATAAGGTTTCTTGCAGTCATGGGCAAATTGCCCCTTCTTTTGACAGTTGAAGCTGAAGCAAGTCAACTCTCTCTTCCAGTTGGCACTATTCAGTGTCCCTGTCCCATTTCCGGTTGTATGTCGAGCCACCTTCAGTTTAGAATCAATGAGCTCGCTCATCTTTTTCTCTAACTGCTTTTGGCTCTCTTCCATGGTCACTTTGAATTCTTCAAAGTAATTTCGACCAACCTCCCAATCTACGGCATGGGCAAACGTCTGAGTTTTCCTGCCCCCTCTTTGCTCCTCAATCTTCAAAAAATTCTCAGTGGCTATTGCAGCATGTATTGCTTCATCAAGCGTCTTGGGCCTTGCCCTATATATGCCCTCCCATGTTGCTTTATCTTCTACTGCATCCGAGAAATGGCCCTTGGCCAACCGTACCCAGCCTTCATCATCAAATTCTGGGTACGACAAGGCTGTAAGCTCTCTCACAGCTTTTCCCAATTCTTGCAGGCTTTCTTTTGGTCCCTGCTTTCGGTGACGGAGCTCCATTAGGTGATTCTCTGCCTGATGACCTGGCCCAAATCTTCGCTTCAACAAGCCGATCAACTCCTTGTAGGAATATTTCTTCCCTTCTCCGTCCTTATTGCCAAGGACTTTCAGTGCAGTTCCTTGCAAACTAGCAGCAAAAAACACGGCAGTCTGTTCATCGGTCCATTCATTGACCAACCTGCAGGCCTCAAAATGTTCCTTGTAGTCCTTCCAAGTGGTTTTCCCATTGAAGCGGTCTGGGGTTATATTGAGTCTCCTCGAAACCCCACTGCTGACACCATTTGTGGCGACCCTGACCCGGCGCTATGAAAGTTCCTGGCCTTGGCAGTGAGTGGTCTAGCTTAGGCCAAGAGAGCAGATCCGTTTCGAGGAAATCTACCGCCAGGCAATGGGCGCAATCACATAAGGGGAATATAATTAGCTTAGATGACACAGAAACGTGCGAGCACTCAAGTCTAATGAATTGGAGGCGTAAATAAATTACCAATGAATGTCACTTTAGTCATGAATTCAACTTCGGCTATCAATACAATGTAATAACTATTACATTACATAAGAAGATTTCATAAAACCCATTATCAGGTGTCCCCTTTATCATGTGCACATATTCCTTCACCAGGTGCTCCTTCACCGGGTGCTCCTTCACCGGGTGCTCCTTCACCGGGTGCTCCTGCACCGGGTGCTCCTGCACCGGGTGCTCCTGCATCAGGTGCTCCTGCATCAGGTGCTCCTGCATCAGGTGCTCCTGCATCAGGTGCAACCACTTTAGCAGCTACCAATCATGCAATGCAATTTCTTAGATCTGAGCGGATAACAGAATCGGTAAACTTCTGAGTGTCATCTTAATTCTTCACTAAACTCTTGGTTTCCTAAACACCTTTGTATCCACTTGGTTCTCGAATCATTTCCACTTAAAAATAATGAACACTCACCGATTGCTGCTCTTTCCTACAACCCACTCCACTCTGTACTAAGCACTTTCTTCTTCTATAGCTCTGCACTCACCGATGCCAACTTCAAGACTGCTCCACTGCCTCCACTGCATGACTCATAACTACCTCCCCTTCATCTACACTACTCCCATTGTTCTCCCAACTACTTGGAAAATGTCTTGCTCTAACCACAACTTTTCTGTGCTTACGCTCAGGCACACACAGTGTAACTACAGATCTTTGAGTTCCACCTTGCTTGTGGGCCTATTCAATAATGCATGTATGTACATGTACATATACAGACCATCTAGAAGGTCAAATCTGTTTACACTGCACTGGATATCGAAACTGTACATTGCGTTACAATACCTAAGGTGTATCTTGGCTGATCATTGTGCTATTATGCTACTGTCGCGAGGTGGCAACCCCAACGATGCTAAGGGTGGTCAGGTTCACCCTCATGAAGATAGAGTAAGGTGGAAAACAAGCAGAATCGAACTTGAACATTCAGACGGTTGTTATGTTGATTCACTTGATCAAGTTTTAATTAAATTCACTTTCTCCAAATGAAGATCAAAAAAAGAAACAGGGAAAGACCCAAATAAAGTCCCTTGAATGAAGAAGAAGACCATCAAGAAGAAGACTAAGAAGACTAAGAAGACTAAAAAGAAGACGAAGAAGAAGAAAAAGAGGAAGAAGAAGAAAAAAAGACAACGAAGAAGAAGAAGAAGACCCTGTTGATCATGAATAAAATGAATTAATCTTAAACTTTTGTAAGTCTTGTTTCAAAGTCATTGGATTAAATTAATGTTATTATAAACAACAGATATTTTAATTATACACCATAAACTATAAATAATGTAGTTGTTTTGTAGGCAGGTGTCATGATCGCTCAAAATAATACTAAATAGGATGACTGATTAATCAAGCACACAAAGACAATCACACTCTTACCCTGATATAAAATAGAGAAGGCCTGTAACTACATTGTACAATGCACTTGAGATGTCAAACTTCAAGGCTTGTGACTCGACAGTCTAAAGTCTCAGCTATAAATTAAAATACATAAACATACTAATAGCATAGACGAGGAACATATTGAAGGAAATATCTTCTATCATAAAAAGTGTCCCGTGCACCCATAAACAATGCGACATTACTCGCTTTATTTTGAAACAACATTTCAAAATAAAGCGAGTAATTCCACAGAATGGTTGAGATTCAACGTTGTGCTGTGCATACGCACACTACGTACACAATGCTGAACTCAATGTCGCCATTATATAATGCATTGTGCAGTGAATGTGAACGAAAACGACCATTCAACTCTGGAAAAGTTTTGACACTTTCACACAAAAATAACACGCTAAAAACTATGAGAATCAATCAGTTTGACAATAATCATATCAACCAACCTCTTCTATGTCCCTTTACATTTTCTACTCAATGCTTAATAAGAATCCAACTTACCCCAAAAATTAGGGAAAAGTGGGCGACTTTTAGACCAGAGTTGGCTCGGTCTGAGCTTCTTTCACGGCCCGCTCGCAAGAGGACAAACCATGTGAGCGCTAGCGCTCTTACCGTAATGCAATGACTACAACCCCTCGTCGCGCATAAAAATGGCTCAGAAGGAATGTTAACTTTGATTACTAACAATAAGGATGACATAATATTACCAAATAATCATTCTCAAGATAGAATTATCAAATGACATAAATGTCGACGAACATATGTCCAAACTTGTTAACTAGGGCAATTACACTGGCAGGTAAGTACACTAAAAGGAACAGCCAGAAAATAACATTGCATTATTCATGCTCCTCGTGAATTATTAATCATTTTAAACCCCAAAACCCATATCGTTACATGTTCCCTGCTTCAAACTACGCGACCTCGAGTAGTCTTTTTAAACATACAAGCTTTGCACATTTATAGCAATCATACTATACATCTGTTTAAATATTACCAATCATGAAAATCAACATGTAAGAATTTCAAGGTTTTTTTCTACTTGTAAATGCCCATAAATACAGATATCAACAATGCAAATACAATGTATACGGTATAGATCACTTAGGAAAATGTAACAACGTTCGAAACAAAAGCAAGTCATCATTCAACTATTTACTTATGCTGCTGGTAAGTTTAATATAAGAATCATGTTTGAGTAGTTCCACTTCTCAAACAAGAATTTTGCCAACATGTTTCTCTTCTGTCACTAATTAGCATGACTCACTGCAGAATAACTAGCAAACAAGTAACACGGCTAAAAGAAACATGCTTTACATAAAGTCTGTTGTAGAAAATGTTCCAGCATAAAGTATAAACTGTGGGATCTCTCATTCCAATTTGTTATTGGAAAAAGAGCAAACAGTTTAAGTCCCTAAAATAAGTAGACCCCGAAGGTAATGAAAATACAAAATATATCGCTTTAACTGGAATGCGAACTATATGGCATGATATTTTGAAATACAATGCAAACTCAAAACTAGCTATTACAATGTAAACCCGGAGATGGCACAATGGCGATCCTGCGGAAGCAGGCAAATCTCACTAACTAAAACACGATCTGAGACTTATCAGACATCTGAACATTTTTCAAAACTCATCTAAGAAATTGCGGTAGGCCACCGTCCAGTTCGTTTTTTACAAAGTTCTGACCACTGCGCACAAAGCTCATCCACAGGCGGCAGAGCTACGTCATGCATGAGTGGCGAAGGCTTCGCTTGCACACTCGTGTTTGCGTCTAACCCACACGACCAATTTGGAATCGACTTATAACAACTGGAAAGAACAACTTCAGAGGTTGTTTCACCGGGCCCTTCTACATCTGAAGAGGAACTGTAACCCAGATCAATGTCTGTGTCATTCTCATGACTGACAATTGGGCTAACTATAGAATCTTGGCATTCAAGAGGTTTGAAACCGTCATCTACCTCTTGTGACATCACAGGAGGGTCACCGGGGTTCCCTGCTTTTTTTCCTGCGCTTTAATGTTCAATGCAAGCATTGCGACTGTAAGAAAATCAGAACCCTAGTTGGAGACAAAGGGTCGATACGCCTGGTCACAAATCAATAGGGACTGGAGCAATGGACCTGTCAATCATTAAAAACATTGCTTTACAAGAAACAAAGAGGGACTCGAAAATTCACAGCCCTCTGAAAAAAGTGATTGGATTAAACTAATGTTATTATAAACAACAGGTATTTTAATTATACACCATAAACTACAAATAATATAGTACTAAATAGGACGACTGATTAATCAAGCACACAAAGACAATCACACTCTTACCCTGATATAAAATAGAGAAGGCCTGTAACTACATTTTACAATGCACTTGAGATGTCAAACTTCAAGGCTTGTGACTCGACAGTCTCAGCATAGTCTCAGCTATAAATTAAATTACATAAAAATACAAATAGCATACACGTAGAGCATATGTAAGGAAATATCTTCTATCATTAAAAGTCCCGTGCATCCATCAAAGATGCGACATACACAACATTTCAAAACTAGAGGTTGTAGGAACAACCACACGGTGTTGGGCCGTTGTTGATGTTGACGTTGATTGTTGATTGTTGATGTTAATGTTAATGTTGAGGGTTGAAGGTTGAAAAATAGTGCGTTCAGTAATTATACAGAGATAGTTAGATACAGATAGTTAAAAAGAGCCAGGTGAGGATCTGCACGCCACGCGCGTATGCTGCTGTACTGTAAACTTATCAAGTACAATCGTTACAGAAACCCATTAAATAGCTCATACATGTATCTCCAAAATATAAAGGTCGCACACCATTGGCGCAATACAAAATATTGCTCGCCATACCCTCTTTACCCCAATGCGCATGTTTTTTGGAAAAAGCGCCCAATTAAAAAAAGCGCCCAATCGGGATCTTTTGCCAGCCCAATTTTTGAGTATCATATGACGTCATCAGAGGTCAAAAATGTGCTTGCGTTAAGAAGTTGTCTTATAAACGTGTACAAAACACTGGTAAACACTTAAAATACATTGGTCCATCAAACAGCCGTTACATGTGGCTCAATAGTTAACATAAAACAGGCGTCAAACCAGACACTGGGGGAACTAGGGGAAAACCCTTTTGTACGCAATCATCCCCATGTGCTGCACACACGCCGTACGGTACAATGTACATGGCATTCAATGAACGTTTCAAGGCGTAGGCGTGTCCAACTGCGAATTTCATGGGGGCTGCAGGGCATCTTGTAGTTTACTTATTGAAACAAAACCTTGGGAAATTTTAGACCTATTATTAAAGTGCCATCTGAAACCAAAAACGTGATTATATCTGTGATGGTTGATTTTTTTTGCAATTTTCAAAAAAGGAGGTATTTTCATTGTAACTTCCGGTCTGATGACGTAATCAATTTTTTTTTCGTGCACAGGTCTTGTCTGCGTTAAGGTCATCATGTATACTAATTTTGAAGCGATTACCACAAATTTCGCCACAGACATCAACTGAAAATGCGTTTTGGACATTTTTTTACCTGCCGCTAGAGGGCGCTCGAACTCTTTATTGTGTCACCGATCATTTTTCTGGATAGATCAACTCAGCCACGGACTAACATCGTTGACAGTAAGTTCATATCTTTTCCCACTTTCAAATTATTAGGCACTTCCGGTTTCGACCGGAAGTAAGGGTCACGTGATTTGACGCACACAAGATAAAATGAAGATCATATATTATCATGTCGATTCTCGCAAAATTCAAGTTCCGGTCTCTCACGGTTGATTTTATATTGAATTTCTAAGATTACATTTATTATTTTTTGAAGTGGCGTCACGTGACCCCTGATGACGTCATGATGACGTAATTGCAAACAGCACATCTTCAGTGGGTTGTGCATTCATGTATTGACAATTAAAGTTCGTATATGTTTTCATTTTGACAAACAGTTCTGGAGAAGAATGGTGTCTTGGAGAATAATAATAGTAAATTCATAGAATAACAATAGTTGTTGGGCTCATGGCCAAACACCTAATAATAGTAAATTCTTACAATAACAATAGGTGTTGGGCTGAGGCCCAACACCTTAATAGTAAATTCTTGCAATAACAATAGGTGTTGGGCTCAGGCCCAACACCTAATAATAGTACATTCTTACAATAACAAAAGGGGGTTGGGCTGAGGCCCAACACCTTAATAATAAATTCTTACAATTCTTACAATAACAATAGGTGTTGGGCTCAGGCCCAACCCCTAATAATAGTACATTCTTACAATAACAATAGGTGTTAATACAACACCTAATAAAGCGAGTAATTCCACAGTGTGGCTGCGATTCAACGTTGTGCTGTGCATACGCACACTACGTACACAATGTACACAATGCCGAACTCAATGTAATTATATTATGCATTGTGCAGTGAATGTGTACGAAAACGGTCATTCAACTCTAGAAAAGTTTTTACACTTTCACAAAAAACTAACACCCTAAAAACTATAAGAATCAATCAGTTTGACATTAATCATATCAACCAACCTCTTCTACGTCTCTTACATTATCTACTCAATACTTAATTAGAATCCAACTTACCCCAAAAATGAGGGAAAATTGGGCGACTTTTAGACAAGAGTTGGCTCGGTCATAAGCCCTTGTCACACTTTCGCGTATCCTAATTCCTTATGAGTACCTTATCAAAAAATTTCAATACGCAGCCGTACGCTCAAAACGTCGAATTTTTTTGAATACTTTGACTTATGTGCGACGCACATCTAGCGTACAAGTAACGAATTCAGCGCATCCATTGCGTATGAGATTCGTATGAGTTGCGTATGCAGTGCACAACATTATTTTTAAATTTGATGTAAAGTACGGCACAACTTTGTCACAACGAATATTTTCAAAATGAGAAGAAAATTAAAGACAGGCATGACACTCTGGTACCCCGAGTTCCGCATGCGGTAGGAGTATCACTAGTGGGTACCCGACTAACCGTCTTACATGATAGGATGACCGTAATACCATGTAAAATTCTGCTAAATCCACTTCGAAAGTCTGCCAAATCACCCAGTATATATTGCTGTTCCGTTGTGCAAGGGTTTGTTTTAGGGATCTTTCAAAAAATGAAGGTTTTTCAAACCAAATGTGCCATATTTCTCTAATCTTTTTCATTTTCCTTCATCTTCATAATTCTGCCGAAAAAAAATATTCTGCTGATTTTCTGTACAACTCATTTTTGTATGCAAACATTCTGTCAAATGTAGCCGAAATTCGGCTACAACGGTCACTCAATCTTAGTAACTGCGGATCACAATAGAGTGTTTTACTATAGACTGAAGCATGGTTATGTACATAGCCACGTTCACGGGTTCTAGCTCGGTCTGAGCTTCTTTCACGGCTCGCTCGCAAGAGGACAAACCATGTGAGCGCTAGCGCTCTTACCATAATGCAATGACTACAACCCCTCGTCGCGCATAAAATGACTCAGAAGGAGTGTTAACTTTGATTACTGACAATGATGATGACATACTGCTACCAAATAATCATTCTCAAGATAGAGTTAACAAATGACATAAATGTCGACGCACATTATGTCCAAACTTGTTAACTAGGGCAATTACACTGGCAGGTAAGTGCACTAACAGGAACAGCCAGAAAATAACATTGCATTATTCATGCTCCTCATGAATTATTCATCATTTTAAACCCAAAAACCCATATCGTTACAATAAGGAACCAGTTAAAATTCTTAATTAGAATAACAAAAGGTGAGCAGACCAATATAATTATGTCAATTGTTATTGCGTTTTTAGATTGGCCTGTACTGTACTTTAATGTATACAGAAGTGTTCCCAGCAAACCGTATGAATGACAGTTACATAAACAATGATGCTTGTAGAAGAATACATTTTATCTTCGATTGAAATCACGATGTTGAAGCAACGTGTCTCTTCAGTTGCCCAAAGCCAGCTCTGCCTCATCCAACGCACGGTGGATGTGATCAAACTTTGCCACCTCTTGTGAACCCCATGCTTGCCATAACAGCAGCTGGTACTGATTGAGACGCGCCTCTTGGAAGAGTGGTGGTGGTGATGATCCTGTGAGCTCCTGCATCGCCACCACGTGCCCGTCCCCGGCCCTAATGAGCTTTTTCACTAGCCCACTTTTATCGTCAAATTCTGGAAAAAGTCCAAGAATGGCAAGCACTTCGCCAAAACTGTGCTGGGTTTCCGAGTCGAGGCAAAGGACTAGAGTTTTGCCGGTGTTTGTGCCAATCCACAGGGTATCTTTGACGGTTAAAATACACAGTACTTGGATGGCCTTGTCCTCATTACGAACTTCTGCATCATCCTCAGCTTCCTCCTCATCTATTACGTGGATGCCATCATCCGGTGGAGATACTAGACAAACTCCTCTCGCCGGCATAGTGTTTCCAAACTGAAGGATATTCACAAGCTGCCTGTTAGCCATGTTATACTGAAGTACTTTGGAGGAGCGTTCGATGATGCAGAAGAGGATGTCATGGTCATGAGCCAAACCAACCACAGAGCCCTTTGCTGTTGAAGTCACTGTGATGCCTGATTCATCCAGCAACAAGATCTAATGTTTGGGAAGAAGAAACGATCGAGTCTGTTTAAGTAAATACTTCTCAGCAATTTGATACAATCATATAGATCTGAGAGTGGGTTAAGTTTGAAGGTTATATAAGGGATGGTTAGGAGCTGAATGCCTGAAGTACTAAAACCCCTTTACACAGGGCTGCGACCTTTGGGTCTCCCTTGTGCAACCATAAAACTGGCCAGGTCGCCGTTGGATGTTCTAAGGAGGCCGAATGATTGCCTAGGCCTAATCGTTCAAAGTTGGTTTACAGGATACCCAGACATCGCCATGGACGCCATGGTAGCCGTACATTTTTGAACAAGTTCAAAACAGTCGAACAAAGATCGCCGAGGAGGTTTGTTGCTCCAAGGTGGCTCAAGTGAGGCAGAAGGGAGGCACAAGCATTGCCGTGGTTGCATAATGGATGCACAATGGTCGGCCTATGGTCGCCACGTAATAAATCCGTTCTGTTGCAAATTTTAAGGGTCTGTCACACTGTCACGTTCTGGCATGGAGTTCGTACCGTGACCAAGAAAATCGATTAAAACACGGTGGGAACCCTGATGACGGCATGGGGACTCATTGATACTAGATGAGGACTTGCACAAAACAAACGCCGCGCCTCGGCGTTTTGATCAGAACGCAGTAAAGACTCTGTGCAAACTCCTCGCGAACGGCCGTGACGCACTGGCAACGTGCAAGCCGACGGGAGCGACGTCGTAAGAACTTCACGAACGTGCATGCATCAGGACTGTGCGTCTCCTGTGCGTTTCCTGCGTCTATCCCGTTAAAAATGTGAAGACTCATGATGAATATCGCCCGTTTTGGCGCGAGTATACACGCCGCGCTTCTGGCTGCTGAAGTCACGCGTGCGTTTTAAGGTCGCATCAAGCGCGCGATAACCCAGCTAAAGGCCCTGTCACACTGTCTGCGATCTTATATGCGCTCTCACTGCGTCCTTGAAAAATGGCTGGGGCGCAACAACAACTACTAGATCGCAGCGACAACTACATAGGTCGCCAGATGGGCGCCAGAGGGTCTTAATGGTCTCCGATGAGCGCCAAGGTCTTTGAACATGCTCAAAACAATCGCAACACCTCTGCGCCCTGGCCAGGACGTCGCAATGACGCATCTCGGGTGCTGTGCGAGCGTGAATCGTGCGACATTGAAGTGGCATTAAGGCAGCCTATAGGCGCAAGATAGTCGATGTAGTCTCCATGAGAAAGTAACTCGACTGCGATGAACTTGTAGAATAATTTTGAAACTGGACTGTGTATTGATCGTTTTGTCTTGGTATTTATACAGCGCAAGTGACGTCAGATGAGCGTATTTTGGTCAAATAGAGAGCGCGACGCGAAGTACTAGGACGTATCAACAGCGAGCAGAGCGTAGTGTGAGCACAGTGACAGCGCAGCGGCAGCGACTAGATCGAGTAATAGAGCTTGACAGGGGCGCATAGAGAGCGAGTTGAGCGCATCGTAAGCGTGGGAAGAGCACAGTATGAGCGTAGCTTGAGCTTCTTTGAGACAGAAAGTTGTCATTTTCTTGCATCCTCGCTGCGATGTTTATGAAATTTATGAAATATTTTTGGTTGCCGTAAGGTCTCCTATGGGATCGCATATAATGTGACAGGCCCTTAACACATCACGTTGCCACAACGTTGTGCAATGTTGTGAAAATGTTGTCATTTGGTAACGTGTCACGATGACATTCAAGCAACGTTGCCACAACGTTAGACTGTATAATTGTTGGTCGTAAAAACGTTGTATATCGGTAATTTTTACAACGTTGTACGAAAGTCATCATATGACATTGTATTGACGTTGTACAGTGGTCGTTTCACAAATGTTGTAATACAGTAATAAATATGACGTTGTGGTTACGTTGTATGTAGGTGTTTTCATGAGGTTGTTTTTAAGTTGTCAATGTTACGTTGTCAGGACGTTGTAATTTAGAATGTTCACAATGTTGCTGTGAGGTTATTATCATGACGTTGAGATATCGTTCCATCTAGGTTATTTTATAACGTTGTTTTCAGTATGTTGTTAAATTCACGTTGTCATGACGTTGTAGATAAGAATTTACACCACGTTGCTGTGATGTTCCATTCATGACGTTATGATGACGTTGCATAAAAGTCTTATCATAATGTTGTTGTTAAGTTGTTAATATCATGTTGTCGTGACATTGCAGTTTGGTATTTTCACAGAGTTGCTGTTATGTGGTGAACCTCTCGTTGCTGTAACGTTTTAAAAAGGTGTTTTGGCAATTTAAGTTGCAATTATGCTGAGTCAGATACGATACAAATATCTTACACACACACACTAGTACTTTATTCGGGAATATTTACATCTCAGGTCAATAGAGGGTGCACTATATACAATGTTTAGTTTGGGCGTACACATAGATATAAAGAGGTTCTTTATGTCTATGAGCGTACATGATTATCTGTGTACAGACATGGGTCTATGGCCAGTGAGCGGCCAGATCGATAATCTACGTGTACATGTCAGGGCCTCTGTCGGGGTCAGAGCCCAGATCATCAATCTTATGCATCATGCGTGCGGGAGCTCTGTATAGGTTAGAGCTCGGCTCAAGAATGACCAGAACTGTCATTTCTACGCGCTTTATATAGACTTTTGGGTGCGCGTCTTAGCCAATGGGAGCATTGGATTCTGGTAGGCATGAATAGTGCATACGTGTACAAAGGCATGGGGAAAGTTCTCTATGGGAGATTTGTACACCGGCTGACTTTTACATTCTAGTGGAAGAAAGTCCGAGAGCAGTGGTTAGCGGGCGAAGTAGGATCACTAGTGTGTGCCTATACTGGGAACTGATCCTTAAGGAAAAGGGCAAGGGAATAACTTTCTCGGTACATAGGGTTGTGTGCAAGACTTATTCGCTACATTAAGTAAGAATCTACACACTAATGCTATGGAGTAAAACTATGAGATGAAGGACGTAACCTGACCTCTAGCTACCGTAGGTCTCGGCCAGTGGGTGAGCGGGACACACTTTCTGGAGTGTACGGTGTCACTGAGGGGTGAATACACGGGTAGGTTTTAGCGAACCACATTCGCTGAATGCTCGGGGTCAATGTGGGTCGAATGCAAGGGTAACGTGTGTGAGGGGAATTCGCATCGACTCCGGGGAAAGGTGGAGGGAAAATGGCTTAAGGCCCTGTCACACTGTCCTAAGTACATGTCCCATGGCGGTACATGTTCAATAGCTGTGAGTGCTACATGCATTGCGCGCATTACAATGTGCAGCACACTTACTTGGGCGTGTGTCTAAGACTTCCTGGTAAAGCTTCGCGCTGTGTGAGGGCACAGAGGATCGCTGCAAGCATTACAATCCCGGGACATACCGTTATTTCGTTTTACCGTTTTGGATTTCCTCTAAAACAAAAAAAGTAAACGCACCGTTGACCGTTTTGTCGTTTTACAGTTTTGTAAAACGGTCAAACGGTATTAGGTCACAAAAAACAATGACCTTTTTGTTGTTTTTCTTAATTGTTGAAAGCGATAAACGGTTAGTTGCTTCATTTCAGAGTGTTGTTTTACAAGAACATGACAATGAAAAACGGTCAATAGTCCTGTCGACCATTTTTTGAATTAGGTTCGGCAATTAAGCAATTAATGCACTTAGGAATGTTTATGCGTCCTCATGGGATCGAGTCATTGCCTGGGACCCAAATTACCCTCCTCACATTTCGTTCTCACGACATAGTTTTCGAACTGGCTATTGAAGAGCCGCGCCGAACTCCAATTTCCTTCGAATATCTGCAACTTCTTCAAACGTATTACCATCCTGTATCCATTGTAAAAAGTAATGTCCTCCCTTGAAGTTTTCCAGCGCCATTTTTGCTTGCAACTCTTAAGCCCCACCAACTGAATCGCGTGAGAAGGGGGTCAGGGTCACGCCAGGAATCATCACACCACGCATTATGCCGAGGTAACACTTTTTCATGTAAAGCATGGTCCCCCTCCATCCCCCTAATTGCCCAGCACCACAAAATGCACCACGGACTGTTCACTATGACACTGAAATAAAAAAACAGTCTGTATTCAATACTGACCGTTTTGCTGTTTTTCAAAGTTATTTGTGTAAAACTGTAAAACAAAAATCATTGATCGTTATGCTTTAATGAATTTTATTAAACTTATAAAACAGAGAAACCGCATTTATCTTAATACCGTTTGACCGTTTTACAAAACTGTAAAACGACAAAACGGTCAATGGTTTGTTTACTGTTTTTGTTTTGAGGAAATGCAAAACGGTAAAACGAAATAACGGTATGTCCCGGGATTATTACGCTGTGCATAGATTGGAATGGATTGGTTGGGAAAGAAGTAAACTACGCAATTTGCGGGAACGCAACAATATGATTCCGTTCTCCAAGAAAAATATTTCCATGGCGCATGCGCATCAGCTGAAATTCCACGTCCAGACCACGTGTTAGCTCATTTGAATCACTCTGCTCAGTCGGCGAGTCAGCGATATAGCAGCAGCAGCTCACTGTAACGGTCGCCGACTCGCCGTCCAGTTGATGTGAATAAGCCGTGGTCGCAAAGCAAGTTCTTTTCACTCCAGCATTTCTTACAAGGAAGGAATGATTTGTTCTGTATCTGGTCCTTATACTTATGTCGAACACATTGCTAAAAATCTGATCAGAAGATCAAAAGTAAAACAACTTTTCGAACAAAGATTTTTTTATCATCTTTGTTTTTGTTTTAAGTGTTGAAAATGTTCTTCAGACTCGATCAGAATTTATGTAGATTAAGAGTGAAAATCTGTACCTCAATTGGAATTGGTAGCAACGTCCATAGCAACGTGCATTAGTTTGCATTTCAGTCCCAAGGGTCAGGCCAAAAGTTCACGTACCAGGACCGTACACGTAAAACGGTTATCTGGCTTTCATTTGGCATGTACATAACAAGTGTATACAATTTCAATCTGGGCTTGCGGGCTGGCTCCCAGGGTTTGATTCATGGGAGTTTGACCATATAGTGTATATGGAGTAGACCATATAGTGTATATGGAGTAGGGTTCAGGGTCAGATCAGCACTGTCACAAGATGAATGAAAAATACGCTAACTTTAAAAGGAAAGCCTTTTAGAGCAGCAGCCCAGAGCATTTTGGTCAAACGAACAAGGTACCAATGTCCGAGCACAGAAACATTTATTGTGTAACCTAACATATTCAGATATGGATGTCTGCCGGAACCCCCTGCTGCATGTGGCCCCTGGGGCCCAAATGAAGGGGGCAAATAATGGGCTGGATCAAATATTCGAGGTACCACATAAAACAATTTTAAATAAACAGTTACACCCTACTAGGTATAAAATATCCATTGTCAGACAAATTGTCTGCTGCATAGGGCCCGCCGGACACAGCCAAAGTGGATGGAGAAGGGGCGTGGCCGTCACCTCCTCCTTTTCATTTTAGCTGATACGGTTACAACGTGATGATTACGAAAAAAATGAAACTAGTTTATATTGATGCCTTAGCACTTGTAGACAATGAAAATGTAACTTAAGAGTGATTTCAGGTCAGGCTAATTAGTTTAAGAGTGGGGCAGAAAGCGCGAAGGGGGCGTGGCCGCCACCCCCTCCGTGTACATTTCCGCTTATATCGTCGCAATGCAATTTTGAAATAATGCCAAATTTCTCTGACAGGTGTGCTAATGTCTTGCAGTTATTTTGACACCAGTTGTATGAAATTAGGGCATACCTTCGTCAACAAATGTTCATTTTCCAGAACAGGTAGGCCTCAGTTAACTTTTCCCATTGAAAATGTACACGTATGCACATATGCATGGAAGTGCACATGAGAGTGGCTCAGGCAAACAGATCGAATGAAAACTTCCCAGATGCATTACAAATTTAAGAGTATGAAAGTAAAACCATGTTTTATTGGTGCCTTGGTAGTTTTAGAAAATTACATCGTAAGAATGATTTCAGGTTATAGACAAAATTAACTTAAGAAAAGAGTGGAGGGGTTGTGGCCGCCACCCCCTCCATGTGCATTTTCGTCCATATCGTCACAATGTGTTTGTTTTTAATCCTGCCAAGTTTCTCTGACATATTTACTGATGTATTTCAGTTGCTTTGAAACCAATATTATGAAAATAGAGCACACCTTCGTCGCCAAACGTCCGTTTTCCAAAACAGGGAAGCATAATGTTAACTTTTCCATGATCGTGTTTAATGTCTATGACAGTGCGCATGAGAGTGCCGACTTTAGGTGACCATGGCAACTAAATATTTTGAGAGGTTCAATTGAAAGTTCACATATGTACTACAGATGTCCGGTGGTGTTTTTTTTTATCTAAGTACCGGTAATTACATTGAAACACACAGGACTAGCAGGAGATGACTAGTCGTAGAAAGGTAACGACTTTGCGGATTGGGCTGAAGATGGAATTGAATCTTAATGGGCAGCAGTGCAAGGAGGTTAATGTCAAATATTTTGTACAAAATTGAGCACATTTTAACACATTTTTCAATGGAATATATAGCAGTATTCACTATTACACCAGTTGTATCCATATCGACTTGGGTAAACCACGTGTTAACTCTTTATCAATCCAACTTATCACCGTCTGATGTGCCTGTTGTAAATATTCATTTGCACCTGCTTCGGCATTAAAAAAAGGGGCGGATGGAGACCAGAGGTTGTGAGAAAATTGCCTCTGGGATCTAAATTCTAAACAAGAAAATGGTCGCATTTTGAAGTAAAGTGGGTATACAAAGTTCACTCAGTGACCTCTCAAAGGTCACCAGAGGTCAGACATGAACTGTCCATATAGCCTATGTGGAAATTCATATCATGGCAAGAAGACTAGAAGTTTAGATGTGGGTCGTGAAAAAGTAGGGTTTACTTAGTTAATACATAGTCTACCCGATGTTCCCCAATACCGATGTTTCCCGAGATCCTTAGGATAGAGGGCTAGGGTTATAGGCGTAGGATTAAGGTTAGCCGGTTAGAATAAGGGTAAGGGTTATAGGGTAAGGATTTCGGGGAACATTGGTATTGGGGAACATCGGTATTGGGGAACATAAGTATGCACCTGCTCCATGGTTAATATCACCATTGAGGTTTTTCTACCCTCATGATATCACCAAAAACCTTGGGCATTAAGTTCATTGATCTCTTGAAGCACACCAGAGGTCAGAGATGGAATGCCCTTCACGAAAATTCTTTTCATAGCATAAACAACTGTAATTAGAATTGTTCTGAAAAAAATTGCGCAAGTTAACTACTTGTAGTTGTTGAATAAATAGCCTATAAATGTACACAAAAGCCATGACCTCTGCCAATTATGAATTTGTCCATATCGGATCATTACTTATATTGTATATAGATCCATACGAATTGTTTGATCTCAAAGTAAACAACTGTTTAAGATTTTTGACTTCAACAGTCGATACTGCTCAATAAGATTCAATTCCATCTTCAGACTCAAGTCCCAAAACCACTTTGACTAGTCATCTGCTACCTCTGTGTTGTAATTACTTATAAAGTTTTATAATAAGAGGACCACTTGACATCTGTAGTGTAAGTTTTAACTCAACCTTTTATAATGCATAGCAAACATGTCAGAGAAACTTGATACGATCAAAACATGCATTGTGACAATATATAAATGTAGGCACAAATGCACATGGCGGCCAACTCTTTTTGCACCACTCTTAAGTTAGTTTGTCTACTCTAAAACCGGCACATTGTAATTTTCTAAAACTACCAATTAAGGCATAACAAAAACTGGTTGTATTTTCGTACTCTTAATTTTAATGCATCTGGGAAGTTTCAAATGAATTTGATCTGCCACTCTCATGCGCACTACTGGTACCATGCACATGTGCATGTGTGTATATTATCAATGGGAACAGTTGTTCAATTATGAATGGGAGCTCTGTTTTCATGGTTTCAAAACAACTAAAATACATCAGTAAACATGTCAGAGGAACTTGGCGCCATTAAAAACAAACACATTGTGACGATATAGATGAAAATACACATGGAGGGGTGGCGACCACGCCCCCTTCATTCTTTTCTTAAGTTAATTTGTCTAACCTAAAATCATTATTAAGATGTAATTTTCTAAAGCCCTGTCCGCACTGGACTTTTTTTGGTCAAACTAACCGAGACTATGGGTACTTTTCCCATTTTAAGTCCAGTGCGGACAGCCTAGGACGTTTTCCTCTCGGTTAATTTTCCTGAGTCCAGCGGTTACTTTTACTGGCCAACTGCTGCCCAGGAAAACTTCCCACGCGCCCAGGAAAACTGACCAGGTCACTTTTCCCGAGACGATAAGTCCAGTGCGGACAGTGCGAGTCGGTAAAAGCGGCTCAGGAAAGCGTACATCCGGCCCGAGCGCCCTGTTATGCATACAGAGACCGCACGAACCTGCACGTGCAGTGGCCGAACATTATGTAGAAACACGCTGCGCGCGGTGTATCATCAAGTCCGAGCGGTAAAATCTCGTTAAAATATATATTTCAATGGACAAATACATACACAGAGAAGAGAGATACGCTACTGTAGTCATGCACGGAACATCATGGTCCGGTACCGTACGTAGGCCGTAGTCACTGGTTCCTGCCCACATCATAGCTTCGATTATGTAAGCATGCGATGGGAACCAACGAATACTGATGGCACTGCTGCCGCACGGAACATCGTACAGCGGCATGGCTTCGACGACGTGCATCACAAATGCGTCAGAATTATAGGCCTTTTCCGTCAAGATTTAGCGTGTCAAGATGAAATAATATCGTGTAAACGATTATGTTGTGCATGTTAATGGCGTGTGTAATATTACTGTGCGTATTGGCGGCTGAAAATGTGATCGGCAATTTGTTTTCTGTGTACGGTGAGTCATTTTACTGACACTGTGACAGCTCGGTTACTTCTCCCACGCGGTCTGGGTAAATTTTCCCGTGTCGAAAGTCCGAATGCGGACAGTGGTCACATTTGACCATTTCTCATTTTACCATCGTCTCGGTAAAACCTTCCAAAAAAAAAGTCCAGTGCGGACACGGCTTAAAACTACCAAGGCACCAATAAAACATGGGTTTATTTTCATACTCTTAAATTTGTAATGCATCTGGGAAGTTTTCATTCGATCTGTTAGTAGCCACTCTCGTGTGCACTTCCATGCATATGTGCACTTGTACATTATCAATGGGAAATGTTAACTGAGGCCTACCTGTTCTGGAAAATGAACATTTGTTGACGAAGGTATGCCCTAATGGCATACAACTGGTGTCAAAATAACTGCAAGACATTAGCCCACCTGTCAGAGAAATTTGGCATTATTTCAAAATTGCATTGCGACGATATAAGCGGAAATGTACACGAAGGGGGTGGCGGCCACGCCCCCTTCGCGCTTTCTGCCCCACTCTTAAACTAATTAGTCTGACCTGAAATCACTCTTAAGTTACATTTTCATTGTCTACAAGTGCTAAGGCATCAACATAAACTAGTTTCATTTTTTTCGTAATCATCACGTTGTTACCGTATCAGCGAAAATAAAAAGGAGGGGGTGACGGCCACGCCCCTCCTCCATCCATTTTGGGTGTGTATGGCGGGCCCTATGCAGCAGACAATTTGTCTGGCAATTGATATTTTATACCTAGTAGGGTGTAATTGTTCCTTCAAACTTGGTTTTATGTGGTACCTCCAATGTTTGACCGGCACATTATTTGCCCCCTTCTTTTGGGACTTAGGGGCCACATGCAGCAGGGGGTCCCCGGCAGACGTCCATATCTGAATATGTTACGTTACACAATCAATGTTTCTGTGCTCGGATATTGGTACCTTGTTTGTTTGATCAAAATGCTCTGGGCTGCTGCTCTATTTTCTAAAATGGGGCATTTGTAGACTAGTTTTTTTCGTGGAAATAAGACATATTTGGGTTGAAGCGCACGGGGACATCAGTTTTATACTGTGTTCAAACTCGATTAGTTTTATATATTTCTCAACCTTCAAAAAACCGTTATTTTCCCAAGGTAGGCCTACACAGGTATCCTATACCCGAGTGCACTGGTTGCAGGATGTGCCATGTTGAAACTTTTAACTCATTAGTCTTCAAGGGAAGAAGTTTCTAATTATTTTTGAAGACCATCCCATACATCTCTTCAATGTTGTTGCCGTAAGTAATACAACATACACTGGCCTTTTGTGCATGTATCTCTGTAAGATAGTGAAATTAACTTTTGAAATGTGTTAAAAATACACCTTGGTCGAAATGTGTTAAGTGATTACCCCATGTTCACCAGATACTTATATTCATTCCATTTATGTTTTCATGAAATTTATCTATACTGTAAAATTCAAGACCGTGGACCCAATGTATGCATAGCCAAATCCATCCGACTCCGCATTTTATATCACAGTACCACTTCCGCCTTAACAAAGTCATTCTTGTCGAGTCATGCGCCAAAAAAAGATGCGTGCCCTGTGCTTTCTAAAAAAAAAAAAAAAAAACACCCCAAATTTACGTGAACCTCCCTGGCGAGAGCCTAATAAAATAATTGAATGACGTTTATGGTTTTTATCGTTAGATGTCTCATTCAAAAATGAATGTATTTCGCAGGAAAATAGCAATTGAAAAAAAGTAAATAAACTTTCGGGGTGAAACTCAAAAGAAGCGTGGGCAACCGATCTTTTATCAAAATAATTATGCAAATATCGAAACTGCTACTAGACGATTCTTTCACGTACCAGGACTGACACGTGAAACGATGATCTGGCTTTCATTTCGCATGTACATAACAAGTGCATACAATTTCAATCCGGGCTTGCGGGCTGGCTCCCAGGGTTTGATTCATGGGAGTTTGACCATAGTGTATATGAAGTAGCCGATTGTGCTTGGTAATCCAGAAGGGTCAAGATTCAAGGTACGTGTATTAAGAAACTAACCATTAACTTTACTTTACTGAATTATTTCATCTCAAGGCATAAAAGAATACAATTTGTACTTAGAATTTATTATGATTTATGCATTTTTTAGAATATAAAGGTAAGAATAATAATATTTGAATAACACCACCTAGAAGATACAGGATGACAAGAACGATTATAAACAAAGACAGTATGAAACCCAAACACAAAACACACATACACAAAAATAACGTAACATAATAGTTAATTGAGGTGAATTTTAAATGAAAATGAATATGATAATAAGCTACGCGAAAGTCACAATATGACAAACAATAACAAACGGGTGAATTTTACAGGGAAATAAACGAATGTATAAAATAAAATAAAAGGTTCCAAAACAAGCAAAAGTAATACAAAAGGAGCATGCAAGAAAGCCACACAAAGATATAAATTAATACAAAATAACACAAAACTATGATCTATGAAGATAAACAGGTAGTACGAAGGATTTAGAAGAAATATTGCAGAACAGTATTGACAAGAAAAGACAATTTGATAAGCGATTAAATTCTGACCATGAATTCGAGTACTTGTTGAGAAGAATCTGTTTTAAGTTGGTTTTGAAAGTAGAAATAGATAACGATTTTTTTATTGTATTGTCTAGGGAGTTCCACAATTCCATCGCAGTCACCAAATTGATTGGTCCACAGATATCAGCGACAAACACCTTAAATACACTTCTGAAACGAGCACCATAGACCTAATGCAATCCTGACTTACATGCATTTGAACATGAAGTTGTTTTAATCATAAAAATGCGTAAAACAGGCTGGCGCTTTAACTCTCAATCAGGGTTTTTTGTTACCCTTTAAATTTGAGAAATATCCTTGAATCCTTGACTTAAGGGTCAACTTGAAACAGGAGGCTCGTTTATTGTATCCCTGTTTCTCATGGGTTAAAGATTGTAGAAACACAGGCATAGCTCTGCTTGAAGTATAATAAGAAGACAGACACTATCTGGATAGTTTTAAATTTCGCATCTAGTGAGCCAGCGTGACACGCAGTGAATGTTTTAAGCGTAAGGCAGCAAACAGTAAATAGTTCATACTGTTTAATTGATACCTTTTTTCGCTTTCCTTATTTTCTTGTAAGGTTCGTGTCATTGGGGAAGTGCCATATTGACAACCTTGCTGATCAAGGAATCCACTTACTTCTACATCTGGATAATCTACTGTTAAAGGTTTCATTAAATGAATGTTACTCTAAAACATAGATTGGGCAAATATCCAATCTGATGTGATTCAGTAGATTAAAAGTTGTCGCATCTATTTTATTTGTTTGTTTGATGTAAAACTCGCCTTCCTATACTTCATATCTCGTCACGGACAGTGGAAAATACTAATGTTCAAATACTATTTGACACCATATTTCTGCTTGAATGTACGTTACGTATAGCACTGTGTATTTTGTGTGGAACGAATTTTGTCAACATACGTGCCGACTCCTCATGAATTGATCCAATACATGAATAGGAATAGGTAGTGTGGGTAACCTTGTGTTATGGAGCCCTTTTAAAGGTGATGTTTTAAACCAGTTAGTGGCTAGGTCGCCGATAATAGCCCTTGCATTCCGGCTCTGGCTATATTATTGGCGACCAGACCCTTAACATATTTTGTTATATCTTCTAATCGCTCCAAAACAACGTTATTGCCTTATTTAAAAGTCGGTCCATACTCGGTGCGATAGCCATTGCGAATTTGTGAAGTTACGGCAATGATTAACGCCTTCGCTACAAATTTGAAGAAGAAAAAGAGTTAACCACATTTAACTCTGTGGAATTTCGAGTCAAATGTTTTCGACGTCAACATTTCAAAATTTGCTTTCACTTGAAGTATTAACCGATCTTTAGAGCTCAGCCCAGTCACTAAGGCGTGAATTCCATTCATTAAATGTAAATTTATACCATTCACGAAATGGACACTGTAGAAATATGTGCATATTGATGTGTCCAAATATTCGCAGTGAGCATTAATTACACTCGCCGTTTTAGTGATCGCATTTTAGTAATGTTTTTACATGCTGTTGTTTCTGCTGAACACTCTTTGTAATAAAATTAAAGAAAAGTTAATTACATGTATGTTAAATTGTTTTAATTATCGTTTTCAGAAACATTTCTCCGTATATGCCCAGTAGGTTGCAGCAAGGTGACCACCATGTTGCAGCAACATGTTCATTAAGCTCGAACTTTCAATCTTCTTCCTTAAGGAAGTCGGCAATCATCGACCTCGAACTCACTCGACTAGGCATCAGTGTCTCTGCTCTCAGTGAGACGTGGCTCACTGGTAGTGGCTCGATTCGGGAGGCGAACTTCACCTTCTGTTGGAGCGGCTACCCAGACACTGAAAGACCTATGCATGGAGTTGGCCTTGCAGTAAAAAAAATCCTTGCTCCCATGTATCCAGCATCCCATCTCCATTTCGCCTCGCCCCATGTCCTTGCGCTTGGGTCTCAGAAGCGGATTTATTACCATCATCTCCGCCTGCGCCCCTACTTTGACGTCTACCTCAGAGTCCAAGGATGTGTTCTACCTACAGCTCAGCGAGACGTTACTTAGCATACCAGCTGGCGACAGTATTGCTCTCATTGGAGACTTCAAAGCTCGTATTGGCTCTGACTGCAATGCTTGGAGAGGTGTGCTGGGCCCCTGATGCATCCCCGCTCACGCCGCTGGCATCAACTTGATCACATCATCATCAGAAAGAGGCAGCTATGTGATGTCCTTCATTGCCGTAGCATGCACTCTGCCGACTGCAGCACAGACCATGCACTTGTTCGCTGTAAGCGTAAAATGCTTCCTAAGCGGTTTCACTTTGCACAGCCGAGGCCTTCTCCTGCAATTGACACTGCCGCTACAAAGGACACTCTCTGTATCGCCCAGTTCCAGAAGCTGCTCACTGGTAATTTAAACTCTTCCCCTGTGCCAAACAACTCTGTAGATGCATGGTCCGGGTTCCGCTCTACAGTCATGGACAGTGCTCGAAGTGCCTTTGGTCATCGCCCTCGGTTGCAACCAGACTGGTTCCACTACAGTGCCAACGTACTACTTCCGGCTCTCGAGGCTAAGCGCACAGCCAGAGCAAAGGTCAGCGTTCGCAACACCCGTTCCTCGTTGGCAGAACTCCGAGCTGCAGAGGCTAATGTTCAACGCCTAACCCGTACAGCCCTCCGTCGCTATTGGACTAATCTCAGCGAACGTATCCAACATTGTGCCGACTCTGGTGACCTTCGTGGCTTGTACAAAGGCATCAAAGAAGCCATCGGAACCACACCACAGAAGTCCTCTCCGTTGCTGTCTACGAGTGGCGATATCCTCACTGACCCGTCAGCGCAGCTCGACCGCTGGGCAGGGCACTACAGCTCATTGTATGCTAGTGATGCTGAAGTGGACATTGCTGCCATAACTTTCCTGCTAAAACTTCCGACCCTACATGACCTTGACAGTGTCATTACCTTAGATGACCTGAAGTGCTGAAGACGGGCGGTGAGCCCCTTGCTGTTGAACTTCACAACGTTATTATACTTTGCTTGCACAATCTCTGCATCCCACCAGGAGCTAAAAGACGCCAATATAATCACTCTGTACAAAAACAAAGGCAATCGACAAGACTGCAGTAATTACAGGGGTATCTCTCTACTGAGCTTAGCTGGCAAGGTCTTCTGCCGAGTGCTACTGCCTAGACTGCAAATCATTGCCAACAAGATCCTTCCTGAGAGCCAATGTGGCTTCCGTTCGTCTCGCTCTACCGCTGATAAGATATTTACTCTGCGTCAGCTCCAGGAGAAATGTGCAGACAGCAGCGCCCACTTTTTGCTGTGTTTGTTGACCTGACAAAAGCTTTCGACCTCGTGAGCCGGTCAGGCTTGTTTGTCATCTTGAAGCACTTAGGCTGCCCAGACACCCTACTTGCCATTTTGATGGGATTTCAACACAATGGCTCCAAATCCAGGAAGTTTGACATTCACCGAGGCGTTTGGAATCTACTTCTCTGCATTACTTCACCTTGCATTTCCTGACCCCTCAGGAGTAGTGCTCCACACCCGCAGCTCTGGGAAGTTTTTTAACCTCTCACGCCAACGTGCAAGAACAAAGATCAGAAAGGTTCTCATCAGAGAGCTCCTGTATGCAGACGACGCTGCCTCTGTTGCACACTCCGAAGCTGAACTTCAAGACCTCTGCAATTCTTTTGCCAAAGCGTGTTCGGAGTTTGGCATGAAGATTAGCCTCAACAAAACAGTAGTTCTCTCTCAGGGGACACCAGCTCCACCCAACATCTACATCAATGGTTCAGCACTAAGTGTGGTAAACAAGTTCTGCTACCTTGGTTCCACGATCACTAACAACAACTCTCTGGATGCGGAGATCGACACTCGCATTGGAAAGGCATCAACCACCTTTGGTCAGCTTCGTTCCCGCGTGTGGGACAACCGGGACCTCTCCATTAATCTTAAAATCCGTGTGTACACAGCTTGCGTTCTGAGTGTCCTACTCTACTGCAGCGAGACTTGGGCCACATACAGCCGCCAGGAGCGACGCTTAAATTCATTTCACTTCCGTTGCCTTCGTTCCATACTTGGCGTCACCTAGAAAGACTGCGCTCCGAATTCATCCATCCTTGCTCTCACTGATGCAACTGATATGTTCATCATGCCGAGAGTACGTCACCTTCGATGGACCGGTCCTGTTCGCAGAATGGATGACGGTCGCCTGCCTAAGGACATCTTCTACGGTGAACTGGCTGATGCCCCACGTTCTCGTGGTCGCCCTAGGCTGCGCTTCAAGGACGTCCTTAAGCGAGACTTGTCTGCCTTTGACATTCCGCATGAAACCTGGGAGTCTGTTGCACTAGGTCGCTCCTCCTGGCGCTCTGCTATCCACTCAGGGCATTCAGTCTCTTCACAGATCCACATTGACGATTGTGAAAGACGTCGAACTCATCGTCGTTTCAGACGGGACAGGCCAAGATGATGATGATGAACGTGGCGCCAAGGTGGTAATCATGTACAAATCGCGTCCAAAAAAAAGTTGTGATGTGTGTTGCTTTTACGTTGTGGTAACGTCATTGTAACGTTGTGTGATAACGTTGTGGCAACGCACACGCGAGTCGACATTTTTACGTTCCCGCAACGTCATTTTCCTCACGTGGCAGCAACGAAAACCTGACCTTCTGGCAACGTTGTCACAACGTGAATGTGTTAGCTGGGAAGGACTCCACGAACGTCGTACGAACTTATTGGACACCATGAGGACGCAGCGAGGACGCAAAGCACGCAGCGCAGACTTCTAATTGGTCTTCAATGAAACTCATAGAGAACGCCGCAAGGACGCTATAGAACGCCACAGGGACGTCTTAGACTTTCGGTGGACTTCACAGAGACACATTGCAAGCCACTGGTCTTGCGTCTTCATGGCGTTTGTTACATTTTTAAGAATCTAAACAACGCAATATGACCGCCATGAATGGACGTGACAGTGTGACAGGTCCTTTACCGTCAATTTGGGCGATATGCTTCTGCCTCCCTTGTGCCTCCCTTGTGCTTTTTTTGGCCGACCAATAGCGTGCATTGAACGATGACTGTGGCGACCACTGTGCCTCCATTCGGCGTTGGTTGCCAAAGGTTGTACAGGGGAAGCACAGGGGAGGCAGGCAAGTGGCTCAGTGGACGCACAGGTCGCTCGTAGCTCGACATGAAAATACCCGAAATTGCAGTTTTGGTGGTTCAAGGGAGGCACAAGGATCGCTGGAGCAGTTACATAGAAACAGGATTTTCTGGGCTTAGGCGACCATGAGCATTCGGCCATTTTTTGGTCGCTCACAGGTGGTACAACGGTCGCAGCCCTGTGTAAAGGGGGCCTAAGGGTTTGTGCTGGGGAATTAGAGGCGATAAGGTAAAAATACACAGCGCTGACACTAAGGGTATAGAAGACTGGAAACTGGAACTTTCTGCCTGAGGCAAGACTCCTGTAGTACACTTAACCCCAAAAGAAAGTCCCCCCTTAATACTTTTTTGTCTTACTCACAAACTACTGGGCACATATTGCTCAAACTACGACTAATCAGTAAAAAAATTACATACTCTTATTTGGCCCCAAACAATGATAGTGTGTACAAACGTATGCAATTTACTCCCTCATATCTAAAACATGAAAAGTCACTCCAATCAGGGGAAAATCCACTCCATCCGACCATGGAGCTACACTCAACCCAAAAAGAAAGTCCCCGCCCCCTTCCAATACTTTTTTTGTCTAACTCAAAAACTACTGGACACATTTTGCTCAAATAACCACCAATCAGTACAGAAATTCCTTAGCAATCCAGCCATACTCTTTATTTGGCCCCAAACAGTGATAATGTGTACAAAATTATGCAATTTATGACAAAATGGTACCGAAAAAAGTTGCAATTTTGTATACTTGCAAGGTATAAAAAAAAAAAAAAAATTCATACGCATTATCACTGTTTTGGGCCGAATAAAGAGTATGGCTGGATTGCTAAAAAAATTCTGTACTGATTAGTCGTTATTTGAGCAACATGTGCTCAGTAGTTTTGAGAAAGACTTTGTATTGGAAGGGGGATTTTCTTTTTTGGTTGAGAGTATGTTGAGACTTTGGCATGTATACCTCGGTGCTAAGAATACGCAGCTTATTCCCGCAGGCTATCCACAGCTCATCTCTCTCAGGGACTGGCTCCAGCAGATTACAGCGCTTATTCTCAAAGGTTAATGTCTTCACCCGGGACCAAACTGGCTCCTGCTGCCTGTTGCTGCAGTCGGTTGCTGCTGGATTGTGCTTCCAGATAACCACGTGACCATCAGCCAAACCAGCGAACAGGAGCCCCTGCGTGTCCTGGATACAAATATTTCACGACACACTGATTACATCGTGCTTCATTTAAAATAAAAACTTGGCACAATTTATCTGTATTACCTTACCCAGTTTTGTAAATCCTTTATGGTATTGTTGTATATGTAGTCAGTTTCTTTTTGAGGTTTCTTTGAAGATTTTTTTTTTGTTAATTTAATGTAATTTTATTAATTAAATTTAATTCAATTCATTTTTTGTTTGTGAACCTTTTAAGTCAGGAGTGCCCCTCAACAGAGACTTTTTCTGTTTTGGGCAATCCTCCGGGAGCTGTTTTGCTTTCTCTTGTTTTCCTTTAATTTGTATCTGTTGGTTTCTTATTGTTTATCCCGAGAAATAAAGTAAATGTAAATATGTACCCTATGTTTGCATGAGATAAATTAATTATCTTGTGCGCACCAGATAATTGGCTGAGAAAAAAAACACCGAATACAACACCCCATGATTGGCCGAGAGCAAAACACATGGCATTCGCTATTTTTGCTATCTTGCTGTGCACAGCTATTATAAAAGTGCAAGTAATTTTCAACTAATTTTGTGTTAAAAAAAAAAGTACATTTTAAACGTTTTTAGATCAAATTAATCAGTTACCGCTTACAATCCAGCAGAATATGTGGACGAGGCCTTTTAAAATAAACACTGCATGCTCCTATACTCGTGGTGTATAGTAAAACTAGCCTCCCACGGAGATGACGCTTCATGGTCACCTGGGGAGGATAGTTTTACTACACTACTCGAAACATGAAGTCAACATTTGTTATACAATACGCAAAATGTGAGTTATTTAGGAATCCGTTCAATTGCGTCATGTGTCATACCAACTTTATGTAATGATCAGGCTTTTCGGAAAATCTCAGTTGATTATCTCCTGTGCGCAGATCTCTTGTACATGCATTGAGACGAATTTACGGTTGGAACTATACGTACATATGCCACAAAATATCGCCACGTCAGAAGTAATTAAACAACCGGGTTTTTGTCCTCTTTTCTAAGGAACTATAAAGGAGATTAGGTTCCTCAACCAGACCATTGAAACAGAATACGTAAACAATCTAAAACATACAACATTCTGCGGTTTCAGGACGATTAATTCACCTTGTCTTTGATGGGTAGGTAACAGAGGGAGAGAACCTCAGCATCCACGTTGAAGTCCTGCTGATCGACGGCTTGTGGTCCAAAGAGCTGAATGCGGTTGTTCTTTAAAACATAAATATAAATAAAATCTGTCTTCCCTTTGCCACTCAGGTAAAACTTGTCACATGGCTGATTTTGACCTCTTCCATAGAGGCAAGTTGATTGCCCATTCATGCATAACAATGACATACTCAACTTAATATCCTTGTACGGACTTTTTTTTTCTTGATCCCCCCCCCCCGGATCCGCGCCTGGAGTGGCTTATGCACTCTATGTCTAATATTCACTTATTGTTTCCATACCACTTGTCAAGTACCATAAATGTTTCGAACCATAAAAACAAACGAATAAATATTATCAAACGTTATTTGAATGACACATTTTCCACATAAAAAAATTCTGTATGCTTCATTTGACTTCAATTATCAACAAAAAATTCAAAAATTTGCAATTACAACACTCGTTATTGAAGCGATTGGCACAAAAAAAATCCCGTTGTGTCCCATGGTGTTTATCTAATTGTGTTCAATTGGTGAAAATCCACAAGGAGTTTCCCATGGTCAGCATAAAAAATACGATTCTTGTTAACATCTATGACCGCAAGGAAAACATTTTAATTAATTTCAAATTTTCGGGCGAATAAGTAATTAAATTAAGTTTGCCTATAACTTGGGAGTGCAATTGGGTCTATGATGGTTCCCATGGCATACTGCATGTTCTCCAGTATAACCCGGCGTACATAGTGTATCCATGTGTCTAAAATCCCTATGATGTTCCCATGGTGTCCAGTAAATCCCCATGGTGTTCCCATGGTGACATAAAATCCCCATGGTGTTCCCATGGGGTCCATAAAATACCCATGGTGTTCCCATGGTGTCCATAAAATCACCATGGTGTTTCCATGGTGTCCATTAAATCCCCATGGTGTTCCCATGGAGCTCATAAAATCCCCATGCCATGGTGTTCCCATGTAGTCCATGCAATCTCCATGGTGTTCCCATGGGTTTCCCATGATGAGCATAAAATCTCCCATGGTGAACATTTTAACTTACATGGTGTTCTTGATGACCCCATGGGTTTCCCATGGGGTCCCATGTGAGTCCCATGGGACCCATTGGGAATCCCATGGGATGCTCATGGGACATTTCTGTAAGGGAGTCGACATTCCTCTTTGCAACTATAAGTGACTGACTGCCTCGTTAACTCACTGACTATATATACCTACTCAAGATGACTACTTGCAGACAACTGAGACCAAACTGGTGTGGAACTACTTTTATAAGACTTGTTATTTTGTTGTTCTTATGGCCAGCCACAAGTGTGAAGTGTGACAAAAATTCAGACGAAGCGAACCAAGCATTTCCCGGCAATACTTTCAATGTGGTTTATATATACCTCTGTGCCTACAAGGTGGCAGTCTCCCACTTGCACCATACAGTTAGCCCGCGAGCCCGAGCTAGATACTTCCGTCTCACCATCTCCTTCGGTGAAAAACTTGACGTGGATTTTTGCAAACCGACGATTGGCACCCTCACCAGTCCAGAGCCACAAAGAATCCGAGTTCTGACAAAGTTAACCAAAGGTAGAGTCATTTTACCAATTCAAATTCGTTACATTTTCTGTCACTGACAAATCTGAAAGAATGGTACTATAAATTACGGCCACTGTCTGTTGACAACATGTACAGGGCACGCATTCTGCAAAGTTTGTGGTGAAAAGTTATAAACAACGACCTTAACTGAGAGTTATTTAAGACACTCCATAAATAAAGGAAATGAAATATCCTCACTTTGTCGCATTAAGGATTAATTAAGTTTTTAAAAGGAGAGTCTGCAGAATATATCCATAGTCAACAGAGTATGTCATTTAAATATTCTCGCTAGTCCGGGCAGTATTACTCGAGTAAATCCATATATTGTATGTCTTTCCTTTGATGAACTAGTGAGACTAATTATTCATAAACACTTCCACGAGACAAGTACTTACCAATCAGATCGCTCTTTACAAAAGCCGACCCAGAATTGACGTCCTATACAAATAAAATAGCGCTGCACTGTCCTGAAAAGCGCCTCCCTACATTAAAGTTGCCCTATAATTCCAGACCTGAATATTCAGCATGATTGTATAGGAAAACATAACGGGGTCTATGCAGATAATCTGATCGGAGTTGACAATGAGTTTCAATAAAAGATAGTCGGACTGGGTTTGCCAAAACGTCTTACGGCGTAAGACTGCCCTGGTTAGCGTGGATGAATAATGCATACCTCATTATTCTCGTCGGAACCAAGATGCGCACACGATATCTCCTCGCCGTTTAAACTGATGACATTTTCCAAGCAAGTGAAACTTCCGTTCTTCATGGCCTTGGAGATATCATCCCCACTGACCCTTTGTAGTGGGTTATCATTCCAACACGTCTTCATTAATCTCTCAAGGCATGGGAACATGGTGACGATCGCGTAGTCTCGGAACTGAAAGGTTGGCTTGGTGCCGGCGTTGACAGCGCTATGCACATCCATTTTAGTCTTGAGGTGGTCGTAGGGCCATGCACCGGACATCACGTGATATAGCAGCATACCGTAGGAGTACCAGTCCGCCTAGACAACAATGTAAATTAGTTAACGTGATTGGATTAGATGCACTCTCAATTATATAGCCTTATAAAAAAAAGTTTCATTCTTTGCCAGACTATGTGATTCCGTATAGCAGATTGAATCTTCCGGAACAACATTCCTGAACAAGAAGTTCACTTTCAATAATTTTCCCTCATCATATTAAACCTAAGGAAATGGTTTAATGTATCTAGTGCTTGATACAGGTTTTTCCGGCTATTTTAAAACGTTTTTCATTCGAATTCACCGTTTCTAATATTCAAATTCGTCCATCAACATCGATTAGGCCTAACATTTTTCTTATTGATTTATTTAAGACGTATTCGATCTATGAATGCTGACATTTAGCAACATCTTAGACGAATTTGATCTGTAATGACAAATATTCTCGACGCAGTGACTGCAGAGGGTGACCTAACTTTAAAACTGAATGGTAAATGACTAAATTGGTTTTGGTAAAAGCTTGTGAAATTTTTCGTGGACGAAATTGAATGTAAGAGCTAGTAAATCTAATGAAAAATGTTTAAAAAAAAAACGGGAATACATATACATTAAACAAAAATAGTCAGTTCAGGAAATAAAAGTTAAGATTTCATTTCACCTAATACAATTATATTGCATGACTTTCAAAAAGTGCACTCCTGTATTCATGGAGTATGCTTGAAAGAGTGGAGCACTGTTGCCTCGTTTAATGGCATTTGATTCGTGGTCTGCAGGTAAAGCTGCGGGTTGTGGGTTCGAGTCCAGCCAGGGGTCATGGAGCGTGTGTGCCCTTGAGCAAAGCACTTTGTCACGCATTGCTTCTCTCCACCCGGGAGTAAATGGGTACCTGTGAGGGCAGAGATGGTTACTGTAATTGACTTAGCTTCCTTGTGCCTAGGCTGCATCAAGCCGTATACTCCCCAGGGATCTGAGATGGTATTTGGAATGTTCAATTGGCCCAATGATCAGGGGTTATAATAATGTAAAGCGCTTTGATCTTAGTTAAAAGCGCTATATAAGAACCTGGTTTTTTATTAGAGTGCGGTTAGCAATTTTACACCTGTTCTGTGAACATTCTCCCTCGTAGTATCTCTGGTGCACAGAATTCCAGAGGACCAGTGCGCCCCTTGGCTCCCTGCAAATCCATGGTTCGAGATATCCCATAATCGGTCAGTTTAATGTTGACGTTAGCATCGACGTCCAAGGAATACACCAATACATTGTCAGTCTTCAGGTCAGAGTAGATTATCCTCTTGTTGTGAAGGTAGGAAACCCCACGGGCTACCTGCATGGCGATCTTAAAGGTCAGAACACGGTCTAGAATAGTCCCATAAACCTTCTCCTTTCTCACAAAACTCTTACGGCGGCTTTCGGATTCTCGACGGAGTAGACTTGCAAGGTCTCCCAGTGGAGCCAACTCCATGGCAAAGCAGAGATTCTGGATTGATATCCCAAGGAGCTGAATGATAAGGGGATGTCGCAGCTTGCACATGGTGGCCACTTCACTGCGCAGGTTGGAGAATCCCTCCATGACAAGCATCTCCTCAGGGGCGATACTCTCATCGTACGACTTTGGCGACAAGGATTGGTTGCCGCTGTCTCGTAGACTGCTACTGCTGCTGGACGTTTTGCTGTCCTCTTCACCCAAGGATGAATGCACCCCCGATTCCGGCCTGCCTCTCAAAATCTCTGTTTTAGCCAACACCTTGACGGCGACATCTTCCTGTTGATATCTCCCTTTAAAGACCTCACCGAATCCTCCTCTGCCAAGGGACTTACTGACCCGGGGATCGAAATCAAACTCCTTCTCATCAAGGATCCTGACTGGTAGGTCCATCAAAAAGAGATCGGGGAGGAGATTAGGTATAGCCACGCCCTCCTCTGGATGATTGGGACACTTCACCTCATCTGTAAGCTTCAAAGTGGCGTTCAAGGCGAGTTTGCTGACAGAGAACTTTGTAATGTTGCAGACCGGACAAGGGACAAATCTCTCAACCAGAGGTTTTCCAGTCATGCCGCTGCAAAGCAGGCCTAGCAAAAATTAAAACAGAAAAGTAAATTCATGCTTTTTAAAAGTTGTTTGAATATTTGTATGTACACATTTGCCAACCACGGGTGCCAAACTATGGAAGATCCAGCACTTCAAAAGTGAAGACTAGTTATTTAAAATTACCAAAAAAATTATTTGAATGTCGAAAATACAAAATTGTCAACAAAACTGCAAAGCACTTCCTAAACTTGCCCTTTTTCTACGTATTGAGGGCGCTATGATGACTTTTCTGAAAAAAAATATGTTACCTCGAATGCGATTGATAATGCGCTTGCGGAAGCCCATACAAAACGGCGCCAATGTTTACAAACATAAGAAAGGTACATTACAAAGCGATACTTTTAATTTGAATGAATCTTTTACAGGGACGAGTGAAGCTAAAAGACAATAGAATGCTCGGATAAGGAAAAGTGAATTGTTCTTTTTGATTGTCGACTGACGATCTGCGTGATCTTTCTATTTCAACCTCAACTGTATGAGCCAGGCGTTATATTGAATAAAAACTTGGTGTAATGGCCTGGGAAACCTACGCACATTAGAAATTCTGGGTCTGCAACACCTTTCTAAAACACCTTTGTAAAACCTGGCACGAATGGGATTCCATATAAAAGTGTTGCTGAACCGGACTTTCTAATATTTCATTCATTGTTTGAGCCACAAATGGCGATCGAACGAAAGCGGTTGACAAAGACAGGAAAAGCATTCAAGCAGTCCGAGCAATTAACGTAAATAGTGATTTTCTTATGCACAAGTCTATGGGCTAACTTAGGGCAACGGCTACGGCTACGGCGACGACGTCGCTCACGCAGCGTCGCCGTCGGCTCTTCAGAAGGCGACGCGATCTGTCGTATATAGAACACCTTAAGCATCCTGAACCGGGTTTTAGGAAGAAACATTCGCAATGTGGAAAGGACGACGAGACGGTACGACGTGACGGGCGACGGCACAAAGCGACGCCAGAATGTGAACAAAGAGTGATGGCAAGGACGCGACGGCACGAGGCGACGGCACGATGTACGCGACGGAGCCGTCGTGCCGTCGCGTCGTACAGTTGTGTCGCGCACGGAAGAGGCGACGCGGTGTGTTGTTGATGTAATACACCATACAAACTAGCACTTACCAGGGTACCAATCATGAATGAGGTGTTCAATCTGGTCCACTATGAACCCCATGGCTGTAAACTCGCCGACTTGACAATGAATCTGGACGCAGATGCCAGGCTTGTCTTCGAAGGTGGCTGGTTTCAACAAGATTTCACCAGATGCATGTTGGACAATGACACCCGTCTGCCAATACGTGATGTTGGTGCGTGTCAGCATCAGTCCCGCTTGCATTGATTGGCTCAGTCTAAGAATACAAAACAACGTGTCATTATTTATCGCCTGAAGCAACTTTAAAAAGCCTAACATTACCAAAAGAATATTGATCTATAATTGAAAGAAATTTTATTTCAAGCTACATCCAGTTTTTCTGTATTCATAGCACGCTATGCATTATTCAGAGAATCTCAAAATTAGCTTTCAAATGAACAAAAAATGCAGGTGGAATATTCCATCATCGCTCTTGCTTGCTATTATTTTCATATTTTTTGTAGACTAATGCCGGCCGCTTTATGCGCTTATCGATATATTGTGCTCGTCAAGGGTTCCATACCCAAATCAAAGCACCATGCACTGTTTTGTTTAAGTGACGTGGCAACAAAGGCAGCCAACCACCATCTTTTGCTAAAAACATTGGGTTAGATTTGTCGAAACTTGCCTCATATCGCACCACAGAATTCAAAAATTTCCGGCGGGCTCTCAATAAGTGGGTCCCGGACCCTACACTGTAAATGTAGTTCATTCTTTTTGGAAGAGGGAGCAATGTTTTGGCCCCCTTTCCCAAATTGTGCTCTGGAGGCACCCTTGACTTTCGCAAGAGTGAAATGTGGTGTACACGTGTACTGTATCGCCTCCAAACTTGGACGATCCCAAGTAGGGTTGGAACTGGTCCAACTTTACCTGGGATCGTTCCAACTATAGTTTGGGTCATTGCTATGGTTGGAGTGTACCACCTGTGTGGTCTTGATACTGACAAGCATTGAGAAGGTCGGAAGATTGGAGGATTATTTGCACATTAAATTACTCAAATTTAAGGAGCAGGTTGCAAACCTTCGGGACATCCCTAGCATTGCGCTTCTAACTCTCTCCTCGGGCCTCTTTCGGGCTTTAGTCCCCTTGCTTCCCTCCTCATCCAGTAACTTGAGGAACACGTAGACTCTGGACACCAGTCGACTCCAGAATCCTGGCGGATCGTAGGCTAGCCTATAATGGCGTTCTAGGGACTGAGAGAGTCTGTCCTCGGTAAGGAAATCCCGACCCGGCTTGTCTTTGGGAAGTCGACTGGGAATCAGGAAACTTTGCAGAATGGGAAAATGATTTACATTATTACAAAGAGAGTGGAAGAAGGTAGATTACTCTTTCAAGAACTTTAAGACTTTAGTTAAAAAGATCTCCTGTAAAATCCACAACAAAATGTCCTAGCCAAAGCCAACACCTAACACCAATACGGAATAAAAAAAAACTCACTCTTCTTTGCTGATCTGATGCACTATATCTAATCTCTGCAGAAGCTGTAGATATTCTTCAAACCGTCCCTTCCCAAAACCGCTATTCCGAAACAATTCCTGCTCCAAGATGGACCTGTGTATGCGTCCCTCCTTGACGAAGGACGAATTTACGTCGGCAACGTCGATGAGTATGTTGTACAGCCAGCTTGGGTCGATGAAGTACAGGCTTGTTAGACCGTGGAGGTGGTCATTGAAATGTACAAGGGTGCCACTGGTGCTCAGGAACTCAATCGCTTAAGAGACAGAAAGCGAATTTAGAACATGGATTTAACTGAAGGAATTTGACTGTTGTGCTACGCAGGGCATAGGCGAAGCAGAACTTTAATTGTCTACTTTATGTTCCAAGACCTTCTTGGTTTTGTATTTTGCTCAAGTGTGAAAACCGAAATTATTTCCCAACAAGCAAACGCTGAGTTTCTTATATGTTTCCAATACAGGGCGAGTAAAAAAAAAGCGAAACCCAAATGTCGGGATTATTGTTTTAGGGAATTTCTGCATGTAGCGCTTTCAAAAATCTTGAAACGGTGGTTGTGTTTAATTTTTTTTTTAACTAGAGAAGCACATAAGTGAGTTGAATGATTCTTGCACTAAATGAAAGTTTATAAATTGGGCTTTGATATACTAGATTTCGAAAGTGCTACATGCAGAACTTTCCTAAAACAGTGGTCCCGACAATTGGGTTTCATTTTTTTTACTACTCGCCCTGTATATTCAGATCTTTATAACTTTATCCCCGATTCTGACTTAAACTCGATCCCTGAAATACCACCGTGCGGTTAATCAAAATATTGCATAAAATATGCTGCCGTTCTGTCGATGAATCGTAAAACAAAAATGCATCGAGCCTATTTACAAACATCAAATTTATAGTGCCGTCTAGCACCAAGAGCACATGGGTAGAAGGCTATCCAAACAATTACGTAAGTGTCAATTTTTCCCCCTTCGTGGCAAAACTAAGCAATTACCTTCATTGATATCCTCTTGGGTTTCTATCTTACTGTATGGAATCGTTTTCATGTGATGTATCAGCTCCGCATCCTCCAAGACTTGTGGAAGAGAGGGCGTGCTTTGCTTACGATGCACACGCTCAATGTCTATGATCTCTTGGAGAGCAATGAACGAGCTGGGCACCTAGAAATCGATAAAAAAAATCACAACAATCTCACTTAATCGGTTTGTGAATCAGCTTTTTTTCAGTTCAGGAACCATCACTTGAAGAATTACATATTCGAGTGACTTTTTCCAACTTTCACTCGGGAGGTAACACACGGAGTACACAGTGTTTATACGTCGGTGAAAGGCAAAACCTAATTTAATTTATTCGGATTTTGTTCGCTGAAATTCTGTAACAAAATTTTGCTGCCGTATTACAATTCACAAAGAAAGTTCAGTAATGATTGTAATTGTCAAATCTGTAGTGGAAGCTTTGTCGGTTCTACCAGTGTGCTCCGTCCACAAGGAACCCCTTAACAAGAAGAAGGTGAATTAGCCCGATGGTCACTTGATTGAAAAATTGACGCGCGATCATAACACGCGGTTTATAGTTGTCGCTAATGCAGCGACTGTCGCTGAATGGAGGGTCATAGCGACGTCGCTACAGAGCTCAAATTCTTGACCTATCGCCGTTTGAGAGTTAGCCATGCCTCTTAGACAACCCACAAGAATAACATGTTGTCAACCTCGTTTTTATGGGTACGATCTTGCTGCGCCTTGTTGGTTCCCATCATGCATTGCACGAACGTAACCCCTAGAATTGTATAATAAAAATGTCCCACTATTTGGGACAAGGATTATACCTTTATACAAAATTTTGCGGCCAAATAATACACCATCGTGCAAACTGGTCTACCAATTTGTCATAGGCCTAAAATGATGCTTGAGTAAAAGAGGTCGAGTGTTTTTTTTTATTTTGTCCATTGGGCCTATTTTTATATGTACGATTTGTTCCATGTTCCCTCGTTGTGACCCAATGCATGAGACAACTATATACAGGGCCTATCTGAAAAAAAGCAAACAACTATAAACTTATTTCTTTAGACAAGTTGAATTCGGAGGACGGTACTGAGGTGTCATTTACCGTCAGAGATGTCACATATGAAAAGTGTCATGTTGTTATTGTACGTATGTGTTAACATTTTTATCAAAAGTGGTAAAAAAAATAGCGCCCTCTCTTGGGCGAGCACGGAGCCCACAGGTTCGCTGGTATTGGGCTGGGAGTCTATCTTTAGATGTTTATGAAATTCCCGAAGTCGGTAAATACTGCTCAAAACAGTTCAGGTAATTACGCAAGTTTGATCTCTGCAAAATGGGAGACTTTTGAGACGTTTGTGTGGCAGCAAACACACACCGTTCTTTTTTTTTTCATTGGTTGCGTCAGATTGAGCATTCACGATTTAACTTAAACATGACGCAAACAATTGAAAAAGTCCGGTGTGTTTGCTGCCACCAACGTCTCAAACACTCCCACTCCAGGTGAAACCCTTATTAATACCATTCTTCCAATCAGGGGAGTGTCTCTTATTGCAGCAGCAGCTCCTGTAGTCCACCTCTTCTTGATCTTCATTCCCAGAGATGTCTGATAAATGACACGCCGTAATTCTTCAATGCCTTTCCCGTCGGGGCTCGTTGCTGTGACCTCGACAATATCAGCGATGTCTGGAAAACCGTCTCTGCCACTGTATTTATTGATGATCTCAACGTTCTCTGCCTTGTCTAAATGGGTGGAGACAATGATGGTGGCACTCTCCGTTGTCCTCGACTAAATAAAATCACGATTTAAAACAAATCAAAAAGTTGTTTCCATATTTTAGGCTGTTTCCAATTCATTATTCCTACTTTTCTCTTTAATTTGCTGCGTATTGTGGGCTCGAGAAAACTATATGCAGTGGTCCTTTAAGGGGTTTGTAGAGCATTCATTTTCATTAATGGGCAAACACTATTTCACATGATTTTTTTTGTCACGCATCTTTTAAGACTATAATGCATGTCCGTATTCCTATAAAATTGTGTATTGTCTCACTGTATATCGTACCAGATAGAGTCTTCAATCCGTGTATGCACACCTGTGTTTCTTAACTAAGTTTTCAGACAAATAGAAACAGAATGACCTTTAGAAGTGGAGATGTGATCGTCTGATGGAAGTGGCCCAAACGAAATTGGAGAAATTACCGAAGATAAGTGTTCCCGATGGTACAACCATTACCAAATATACATGTACATGTACATACCCCGATGTCTTGCACATCGATGGGTGAATCAGCGATGAATATTTTTTTTTCAACATTTAAGATGCCCCTTATAGATATGTTAAAGCTTTTTAACAAGTACACTGAGCAACAGTGAACAAAATAAAAATCCTTAGCCCTATTAATTTCATTATTTCGTTACATCATCTGCAGCCATACATTATGAATTGTACAGTTACAAAGATCATGTGAAAAAAGTCGAAGAAAAATAAGAAAATGTATCAATAACAAAATCTTATTAAATTTGAATGACCAAACGCGTAAAATGATTGCCCATAAACGAATTGGAAATGAAAAGCATCACGGTGATAGGTCATGCGCAACAACGTTCGCTAATTTGGATGCGTCAACCGTCATAGGATGTCAAAAAATCTTCATTTAAGAATGCTACATTTAAGTCTTGACTGCACCAAAACGAAAACGAACGTTAGAGAAAAATCGTGGGTGCCAAAAATTGAAATTAATGCCCCAACAATGAAAAAGAAACACCAATTTGATAGATGTTTACAAATTACGCGAAATTGAGTGGCCAATTTCTTGGCACTGCTTACGTAAGTGAAAAATCCCTGCTTACCGTAGCAGAAAATTCCGCGCTTACGGTAAGCGTATTTCACGTGTTATCGATGAATGTTGGCTTCTGCGCATGCGTACATCCCGTAGCTAGGGATTCTGTTTCTTACAGGGTTTTAGCACAGAAAATGGTGATCGTACTTTACCGAATTCTTCCATTTTGTTTTGGTCAGTAGGAATGACTACCTGAATGTTAAGCAGCCAGGGTTTGAGCTTCTGATTGAAACCTCTTAAGCCGTCTCTGAGATCCCAGACCAACAGGTACAGCGTCCTGGGGGTAAAGAAACTCTGTTGGATAATAGTATCCAGTTCACCTCCCTTCAGATCCCACATCGAAAAATGTACCTCACCTCGGTCAGAAATACTCTGAAACAAAGGGGGAAAACATGTTTACGTTACATACCTAGTGTGGACAATCCTTTGTTTTCGTGTAGTAAAGAAAAACCGTGTGAACGAACTCATTTTACTCACACTGTAAAAACTCTTTCAACCCATTTTCTTTTTTCCAGTATGATTTCCTTGAGTGTTTCTCTTCAGTTTGCGATGGATAAACCTCACACAAAAATGCCTTTACACTTGTTTTTCAGAAAGGGGGGATTCTCTGACTGTTCCCATCCATTGTGTTACAATTCTGTTTTGTGTTCTTGCAAGCCCTTATTGGCGAGCTGCGAAGCTGATGCGAGCCTACGTAATACCGATTTCCATCTGTCCGGTCGCCTGGGTGGACGACTAAACGGATGAGACATGTGGGATGATGGCCGTGTGTTCCTTCTATCTCTTTTTATGAAGATTTCACATCTGGGGTGATGTTTGTCTATAGGTTTCACATGTAGGGTGATGGTCAGAACGTCCAGCCATCCGGCCGTCTGCATTCACATTAAAATGTTGAAGTGTTTGCTTCTAGCTCATTTGGTTAAAAAGCTCCTTATCAGCTCTACAATTTCCAATGGGGTTAATTTTATTGCAGTAAATTTGATGGAGGTAGGGGAGGGGACGGGGTTGGGGTAAGGACGGGCGGGGGAAGTCTGATGGCGGTTATGTGGTACAGGTACATGTGCACATGTGTAACGATATTTTGTTGACTTTATGTTGGCAATTTTTTGGCATAGAAAACTGACCTCTACAATTCGGCACATCATTCTGAATCCTGATCCCTTCAAACGTACCGCACTCATACCTTCAGCATCCATTCCCGCCTTCGACAGCGAGCCATTTAGGCTTAGCCGTTCTTTTTTTAATGAGAAAATGGATCAGAACAGAACAGAACATAGTTATCCTACCTGATCCGGTGGCTTAGAATTCCTCTTAAAAATGGGCTTATGTTGAGGGCCTTTGTCAGGGTTCTGAAGAGTCCAAGAGCAAACATTGATGCCCATATCAGGTAGAACTCCCCTCTTGGTCAAACAGGACATCACTGACGTTTTGCCGCTTTTCTGATAAGACAAAGCAATAATTACTATTCTTAAAATAAACGACAGGTGTAAGGCACAAGGAAAATACAATGTTGTCATCTGGGACAGTTCCTGTTATTAGTGACATTCGGTAACCGTCCATGAATAAACGCAAACTTGCTGGCACACGATGGGTCCTTCCTCAGCATCTCTATAAGATCACATCCCCTGCATCCTACACCTCTTGTAGCGACGCTTTTTTATAGGGTAGTACAGTTCCATGACCAGACAAGTAGTTCAGGAAAATAGAGCATGTCGCAGCAAAACCTGGCCCTCGTACTTTCAATTTCATATACTGGGCATCACGCTAGGCAGGCTTTTGGATTTATGAACTCACTTTTTTTTAGGACTGATAACAAGCATGACATGTATTTTGTGTGTATATAACAAACATATTTACCCCGACGCAAAATGCCATCTTATAAATAGTTCATGCGGTACCCGCTGCTATGTACATCAGATTCGAACCAGCCAACCGATCCCTCTGCTCCCTGACCGAGTAGTAAGACGTCTGCACCAGAAAGCAGGAGGTCCTAATTTGAATTATATCACCCCGACGCAAAATTCATCTTATAAATAGTATTTATGCGGTACCCGCTGCTATGTACATCAGATTTGAACTCAAGGGCGGATCTGGGGGGGGGCAAAGGGGGCCATGCCCCCCCCCCAAAAAAACCACCATTTTTTATGTGACGTCGCAGTAAAGGTAGGCAATGAGTACACCACCATCTTTTCCTCAAAAAAACATTGGTTAAAGAGGTCAGAAATTTTCTCAGATCGCACCACAGATCTAGCATGTAGAATCCAAAAGTTTTTCGGGGCCCTTAAGCGGGCCCCGAACCCCACGCAGTAATCTTTTGAACCACTTTTCTGGGGGACCAAAAAAAATTTGGCCCCGCAAAAAATTGTGTTCTGGATCCGCCCTTGATTAATTTTGAACCAGCCAACCGATCTCGTTAGCTCGGTGGTCGAGTGGTAAGACGTCTGCACTACAAAGCAGGAGGTCATGGGTTCGAGTCCTACCCGAGTAATTTTTCCAACTCTCCCACGAGAGGTAACACACTGAGTATACAGTGTTTTTAAACACGTTTAAAAACGTCGGTGAACGGCAAAACCTAATTTGATTTATATTACACTCAGAAATACCCGAGCTACCGCGAACATATCCGAGTGTCAGCGAAAACGTGTTTGGAAAACTTTGGATGTTTTCGGAAACGGGCGCAGGATTCTGTCCGTTTTGGTCACGTACCGTGGCACCGAGCTGACCTATAAAACTTTGTCAGAATAAAATTTGTTTGGTCTGGAAACAAGACTATATGATTGGTACAGAATGGTAAACTTATTAATTTGTCAATAGTGGTACATACCTCCGGCCCCATTAACACGAGTTTCATACCGCGGTAGGGGCTGCAATTCAAGTATCTTTCGTTGAGTTTCTCCAGGATTTCCCTTGTCTGAAATTGCCCAGCCTGAATGACGGGCACAAGCGTCTCTGGCTCCTTAATCTTCAAGTCGTCGAGTTTAAGGGACCACAGTCTTTTCAATTGCGCCAGGTTTTCTGGGAGTTTCTCCATGCCTGTATTACTGTACAACACAAACAATTGATTTTAGAACCATGCTTTTGTATTATGTGATGATGTAGTGGCTCTTTCGTTGAATCCCATGCATTTCCGAAAACCGCTGTTTGATTGATGCAAGGGTTACTGTGTACATTGGGTTTTTCATTCTCAATTTATGCTTCTACTCTTTTGGGGTTGAATACATCTCTTTAACCGTTTTGACTGTAATATTGAGGGTGATCTACATGTATGATGCTCATACCCACTGAGATCCAGTCTTTGTAGGCAAGCCAAATTGCAAAGACTAGGGGGCACGTCCCGTAGCTGGTTATTCCTCAGGTCAAGGGCCACCAGAGAATCGCTGAAGATCTCTGGGAAGACAACTGAGTAAGGTTTGCCATCTCCGATCATGGGTAGCTGTTCGAACCGGGCGTGTGGAGTTTTACCCCTTGAGATGGACCTGAAAAGGCCGGAAAAGTATGAGGTTTGGTGTAACATCGACTCTGTGGCAATAATTAGGCCTAATAATGGAAACAGTGATGTAAGACAACTGACGGCTGGTCGATTTTTTTTACAGTATTGAAAAGAGCACAATCTCAGAACTACTGATGTGAAAACCGCATGCAGTTAAAAAACTATGGAAGTCGGAACACCATGAGATGTGATGAAGAGATGTGATGAAGTGGCCCTATTTTGGCCTGTATCTCCAAATGAAAGTTCCCGACAAACGACTCATTTAGCTTGATCGCATTATCTCTGAGCTATACGAATCTTGTGTTCCATAAATAATAACCAACCAACCAACCCCCGAAAAACCAAACACTGTTCCTCATTCAAACCTTTTTTTCTTGGCAGTGGCAGGCGAGGACGGGGAGGACGGGTAGGACGGGGTCGCCATAAACCTGAGACGATTATCAGCCAGTAACAACTCTGTGAGGCTGTAGATGTTCCAGTAGTCAGCAGGAGGAAGCTCGGTGATCTGATTGCCAGACAGATTCAGCTTTACCAGCAGAGTCAGCTGACAGACAGTCCAAGGAATCTCCGTCAAGTGGTTACAGCTGAGGTTCAAGTCCATGAGGGAACGATTCCAGCACTCATGCATGTCGGGGACTTTCCCGATCTTATTGTTGGAGGCATCCAAGCGTTTCTGCAATGCGAACAGGTAAAAATCCTCTTTACATCTTTATACAGATCTAACACCCCCTCCCCTCCCAATTCGGGAACACAAAATACGAAAATCATTCAGGAAACAAAGTCCATTCCTGATTGTTTCCCCTCCCCATAAGCAAAACCTGGATCTTCTTATGTAAGGGACAATTATGGACGCCTGGTGCACTGAAAGAGGCATGCATTTAAAGATGCATTTCCCGCACTATTGTCGAGTTTGTACATTTTTAAAAATTATTTCAATGATAGGTTTCCTGGCTATTTTAAAACATTTTCCATTCAAATTTCCCTTCAAACATTAAATTGTGTCCATAAACACGCTTTTGCCGAAACCAAGTTAGTCATTTACCATTCATTTCCAAAGTTTGGTCACCCTTTGATAAACACTGCCCCGAGAACATTCGTCAATACAGATCAAATGTATGGGCGTTGCCAACATTTTTTGTCTAGAGGGGGTCAAAGCATATTTTTCACCCGAAACCCCTGTACTTTTCCAGCAAATTTTCGATTTATCATTTTTCGAGGGTGACAGGGACATTTGGCCCCCAACCCATTAAATTAACAGCAATATGACTTTGCGCCTGTTTTACTTCCCCCCCCCCTTGTTTCCTTTTTTGTGGCTTTTCCGGGAGGGGACTGTTATGTTGAATATAACATATTTGTGATGCGATCAAGCTAAATGAGTCGTTTGTCGGAATTTTTTATTTGGAGATACAGGCCCAAAAAAGAGTCACTTCATCACATCACTGCATCACATCTTTTGGTGTTACAACTTCCATAATTTTTGAACTAAAGATGGTATCAGCATGCGGTTTTCACAGAAGTAAGGCCGAGATTGTGCTCTTACAAAATCTGTAATAAAAAAAATTGACCAGGGTCGACAAACGACTCATGTAGCTTTATCGCATTACATATATTTAACTTTTTTTTAGGACAATAAAATCCAAAGAAAGACAATAAATTTATGAAGAGACAAGGGAAGAAAAAAGTACAAAATTATTCTGATATAAAGATATTTCATTCGAATTCTCTACTCTGACATACATTTTCGTCCTAGAAAAAAAATAACACGCTTTTACTAAAACCACTTTTACCATTAACCATTCAGTTTCAAAGCCATCCTTTGGGTCAGCATATTTGTCATTACAGATCAAATTCGTCTATAGCTGGGACCAAATGGCAGTATTCAGATATCAAGTTTGTCTTATATGATCAATCAATTTCAAACTTGTATTAAGTAAATTAATCTGGTTAATATGCCTAAAGTATTGAGTGTAACATATTTTAAGAGTTGAAAATCAAAAGAAATGACAAATTTATGAAAAAAATTAGGAAAGAAAAAAAATACAGACTTATTCTGAGTGGAGGTCTTTGTGCCCTTGAATATATTGGTAGGAAGTATGACGAAATTAAACAAAATTAGAATTAAATTGTGTAGTATCAGACGAATTCGATTTCCGAATAACAAGGTTTGGCGTAGACGAGACGAAATCTGGGACGAAAATGTATATCCTCATTGTTTAAATTTGTTTGCACTAAATTTTAAATTGTCTGACGAAAGACGATTGGAAGTGCTCTCAATCGATGTTACAAATGTTGAATTCGAATGACAAACGTTTTTTAATAGCCGGGAAAATCTATGTTTCCTTAAATTGTTTTGATACAAAATTAAATAAGGGGAGGGGCACATGGTGTTGGGGGGGGCGCACAGGCCTCAAGGGAGGGGTGTTTCTCTCCCCCGGCCCTTACCACACTTTACTCCTCACAATAGGTCTTTTCCAAAACTAAATGTCAGGACTACAATGACACATTTTAGCAATGGTTCGGATACTTACCAATGGGCAACCCGGGCAGCAGGAAGCTCTGATAGTCTGTTATTAGACACATTGAGTTTCTTCAAACTCTTGGCAGTGCTGATACCAGGAGGAATGTGGATGATCTTATTATCGGACAGATTTAACTCCGTCAGGCTGCTGCAATCCCAGACAATTTTATCCTCATCTGTGGGGAAAAATAGGATTTTGGATACTAAATTATTCCCAAGATATTTAAAGGAGTGACATTTCTGCTGTGGCCTTTAAGTAAAAAACACACCATGTTTTCCTTTAGCCTACCTGGCTTGACCAGCTTGAAGATGGAGCGCGTGTGATGACTAGCGATGCGATTGTGAGACAAATCCATGTTCTCAAGCAGAGGCAGCATAAAAATCTCCGGGATAGCATTATCCAGTTTATTGTAGGAAACCTTCAGATTTGTCAACCTGTAAGCATAACGATTTTCGCACATTTTAAAAAACTTTTGTTTTCTTTCAAATTCAAAAACGATTAACTTCAATTTCGTCTCTAGAAGACTGGAACACGCAAATGCTACAATGAACTTAGCCATTCAATTGGCAGGCCGTCGCCAGCCCTGAGCGTCGGGGGCAAGGTACCAACTAGGTGGGCCCACCACCGTAAAAATACAAAAATACAAATGTACGGCTTTTGCCATTGGGGGCCAATTGTTCGCCAAGGGGGGCCCGGCCCCACAGCCCCCCCCCCCCTTGACGACGGGCCTGGCCAATGGTCATTCCAAGGGATCAACGGGCAATCAATTTCAACGTTTCAACGTTCATTCGATGTCGTGAGATTTCAATGTAATTTCGTCTCACCTGATGATCATGTACATAATGAACGGCTTGAACTCGTCTTTGTTCAATCGATTTCAAGAATGTTTTGTCAACATCATCCACCGACTTTATACTTCGAACATCAGAAATCTGCGTTAACATATGTGGCTGCTATGGAAACATGGCCAGAGGGCCATACAACAGAGTGACACATCAGGACAGACATTATTGAAGAGTTTGAAATAATCGAGAGCAGAAGAGATCCGCCAGAACAGAAGAGATAGGGTGCCAAGAGGAGGTTCCGACAAGGTCAAAGTTGACCAAGATAATTATGAGGGATGCGCTGGGCCGAATGTTGGACGAAAATCCTCTTCCGACTCTGGAACAAATGAACAATGAGCTACCGAGAGTGCTGCTTAACAAACCAGTAATTTCTAGAAGCACTCTTGCACGTACATTGGATGGACAACTCAAACGGGCGGAAGATATTTCAAGCGGCAGGAACAAGTAGAGAGTTCTTGACCAAAGAGTTGAATAAGCCTATATGGTCAGGGGTTTTCACAAATGGTGTAGTTGGGCACTGCATTTACATTGATGAGTGCATTATTTTGTGTTGACTTTCAAAATGCAACTCAAACTGCAGCACCAGATCGTCAAATGACAGATATCATACACTCAGATATCCTAGTTTATTCATATTTTCAAAAGGTGTCTTTGACGTACCTGTCTAATGACTGAATATGCTCATAATATTTTACACAAACTGCCCTGGAGGGTTTCCATTATTTAAGACAATGGTGCTGAATGATGCATGATCAGAGGATCGCAATGCCTACAGTTTATAATAGAAACATAAAAATGGTCAATAATATATAAGCTCATAGCTTAATATTCATACAATCCCTTTGTTTATGGGTTACTTTTTAGGACACTCTGCATATGTTTTCCAGTCATGCTAGTCACAATATATTACTATTTTAATTTCAATTATGACTTACTATAGGTTTTCCCGGCGAATTTTCGAATTTTTCTAATCAGTTTCATTATCTGCCATTCAATTTCGCGTGAGTTTTGCACATGTGGTCCAATTGCAGTTTCTTTTTCATTTGGGGTTCATTCAATTTCATTTTAAGGCAGCCAAGATTTTGCTGTGAATGTTCGTTTTCGTTTTTGGGCAGCCTATCTCGTTTTGGTGCATTCGAGACTTAACTTGTAACAGTCTTAAATTAAGTCTTTGCAATTGAACCTTTTGACGGTTGACGCATTCAAAGTAGCGAACATCTGTGCGCTTATAACGTATAACCATGCTTTTCGTTTCTTATTCGTTTATGGGCAATCGCTTGCATCGCTTGGTCATTTAAATTAGTAAGATTTTTTAAAGTTTTTTTTTCCTATTTTTCTCCGAGGTTCATTCCCCCCCCCCAAAAAAAAATCTTGATGACTGCAAAATTTACAATGTTACAAATCAACTGATATGAGGGAAACAAGATGCAACGAAATAATGAATTGAAAGGGACTAAGATAATTTCTTATTCATTGTTGATCTTTTCTACTTGTTTAAACGTTTGATCAAGGGGCTTTTTTACGTTGACGATTTCTTGACGCGTAAGACATCGGGACACATATGTTTGGCAATGGTTGTACCGTCGGGAACACTTCTCTTGCGTTATTTCCTAAATGTTTTCTTGCGTATGTCTGACCGAACACTTACCATGTTCACAGGGCCCATGCAAAGATTTCAATGCAAACCTTTAAAATACATCTTTGTGTCACATTTAACCTTATTTGCAAGTTTTATTTTCCATTTTGATGGGTATTTTTGGTGCCTTCTCCGTTTTTATTCTAATGCAAAGTTTCATATTCATTAGAAAACACGGCTATTTCAGCAAAAAAAGTTGCTAGAATTTTGGACATTTTGCTGTCACAAATTTCTTTTATTTGGTGATTATATGATGTGTCAGTACATGGCAGTAAGCCAATTACCAACCCTTTCCCACAAACATTTTCAATTAGCAAATTTTGGAAGAATAATTTGAAAGAAAAACCCTAAACTGAACAGCGTCTTCCTGAAATGACATCACAGTAACTGCATTAGTCCGGAAAAACATGGAAACTTTTAAATTTTTGAAGAAGTGGACATTTCCAATAAGATAGATTTTCCTGGCGAATTTCCCATTTTTTTCTAATCAGTTTCATTATCAGCCATTCAATTTTTAATTTTTGGGCAGCCAAGATTTTGCTGTGAATGTTCGTATTCATTTTCGGGCAGCCTATTTCGTTTTGGTGCATTCACGACTTAAATTGTAGCAGTCTTAAATTAAGTCTTTGCAACCTTTTGACGGTTGAGGCATTCAAATTAGCAAACATCTGTGCGCTTATAACGTATAACCATGCTTTTCGTTTCTTATTCGTTTATGGGCAATCGCTTTCATCGTTTGGTCATTTAAATTAGTAACCTTTTTTAATCGATATCTTTCTATTTTCCTCCGAGGTTCATTTCCCCCACCCCTCCCCCCAAAAAAGTCTTGATGACTGTAAAATTTACAATGTTACAAATTAACTGATATGAGGAAAACAAGATGTAACGAAATAATTAACTGAAAAGGACTAAGATAATTTCTTTTTCACTGTTTATCTTTTCTACTTGTTTAAACATTTGAGCAAGACGTGCAAGACATCAGGACACGTGATATGTTTGGCAATAGTTGTACCATCGGGAACACTTCTCTTGTGTTATTTCTTAAATGTAGCGTATGTCTGACCGAACGCTTACTGTATTCAAAGGGCCCATGCAAAGTAAGTTTTCAATTTAAACATTGAAAATACACTTTTGTGTCACATTTAACCTTATTTGCAAGTTTTATTTTCCATTTTGAGGGGTGTTTTGGTGCCTTCTCTGTTTTTATGCTAATGCAAAGTTCCATATTCAATAAAAAATATATGATGGCATATCGGGCATGATTAATGTTACATAGCTATTTCAGCAAAAAAAGTTGCTAGAATTTTGGATATTTTACTGTCAGAGTTTGTTTTATTTTTGGTGATTCTATGATGTGTCAGGACATGGCAGTAAGCCAATAAGCAATCCTAGGCTCACAAATGTTTTCAATTAGCAAATTTTGGATGAATAATTTAAAAGACAAACCTCTCAACTGAACATTGTCTTCCTGAAATGACATCACAGTAACAATGCGCTCATACGTAGTCCGGAAAAGCATGGAAACTTTTAACTGTTTAAAGAAGTGCACTTTTGCAATGAGATTAAACAACAAAATGTTGTCACTAAATGTGTAGTTTCCTTACTTTTCACAGTAGTAAAGAGTTGCACAAAAAAAAATTCCTCAGAAAAATTCATTGCACATACCCTTTAATTAAGAAAGAAAAGTATCTATGGATTGAAGACGTCAAATATGATTTTAATACGCTAAGGAATACGGACACGTACATGAAGTCTTAAAAGACGTTTGACAAAATGTGAAATATGTTTGCCCATTAATGAAAACGAATGCCCGATCAACCCCTTACTGCTAGTTTAGACGAAATTGACTGAACAACGCGATACTTTTAATATGAATGCATCTTTGAGAGGGATGAGTGAAGCTAAAAGGCGATAGAATGCTCGGATAGTGAAATTGAATGATTCTTTTTGATTGTCGAATGCCCATCTGCGTGATCTTTCAATTTCAATCTCAATCGAATGAACCAGGCGTTAAATTGAATGAAAACTTGGTGAAAGTGGCCGGGAAAACCTATATTACTAAGGGAATAGATATGTGTTCGGGAGGTATTATAACACTCTGTTTAAGACTGGTTGGAGTCTGGATGGTTGATAATTACCCGAGGCGAAGAATTTTCTGATATCTTTTTCTCACCTCGATTCTGGAAGCGCCGCTGAAGAATCTGGGCAGGGAAGCTTCCATATTGAATTTTGGGATAGGTCCAGTGATTCCAAGCATGGCATTCCCCATAACAACGCTGCTGGGATCTTCTCGAGTGCATTGTGGGATAGGTTGATTTGAACCAGCGTTCGTAGGTCTTGATTAGCGAGCCAAGTACCGTCAAAGTGATGCAACAGACGATCGCTCCATTGGGCAACATACCAGTACTTCTGAGAAGAAAAACACAAAAAGGCCCAGATGTCTGAAATTGTTGATGTCTTTTGCATAAAAGCGTGAAACTTTGCACAGATGTTCATATTCATGCGAGAAAATGTTTAAGATGTTGAGCCATCGCAAATTTACCTGTGTAAGAGCGTGGCATCCATTTTTAAAAAGGGGGAGGGACTTGTCGTGACCGCAGTGAAAACGGTTGTTCCCACTTCCCACAAGCAGGAAACGTCACAAAGACATAACTGTATAGATTATAAGTGTTTTCAAGATACGGAGCCGCCACAAAAGTACCTTTTTGGGGGCATGGCAGCCATTTAAATATAGGGGGGGGGAGTAATTATGATGCCAACTTGGAAAAAATTGTGTCCATATTTCATGAACGAATAAAACGTCCCACAGACGTTTATATTCATGAGATGCAATTCCAGATGTAAAGCCATCTCGAACACACCCTTTTACAATTTAGGGGATATCAACCATATTAGGCAAAAAGGGGGGCAGGGTTTTCATTATGCCCACCATGGAAATATTGTTCCCACATTCACAGAGAAATGGAACTTTCCACAGACATTGACATTCATGAGAAAAAAAAATTCAAGATGTGGATCCATCGCGAATACACCCTTTTAGGGGCGTGGCAGCCATATTCAAAACAAAGGGCGAGGTTTTCATTATGCCCACCATGGGAAAAAATGTGCCCACATCTCATAAACGAATGAAGCTAATTCCCACTGACATTAATATTCAAGAGAAAAAAAAATTAGACGTGGATCCATCGCAAACAGACCCCTTTAGGGGCGTGGCAGCCATGGTAAAATGGGGGGGTAGTCATGATGCCCCTATAAAAAAGGTTATGCCTATCTTTCATAAACGGATTAAACTCCACCCAGAAAATATATTTATGAGAATCTTTCTCTTTTCGAATGTGAAGCCATCACAGACTTACCCGTTTAGAGGCATGGCATATATTTAACAAAAAAAGGGGGGGATGCTACTTATCATTTGCCCACCATCGAAACTTGTGCCTAACTTTCATAAATGAGTAAACTAAGAAATTAAATTCAGATGTGGAGCCACAGCAAACTCATCCTTTTAGAGGCGTGAGGGGCCTACTCACTGTGCCCACAATTGCAATTTTTATACTTTGTTGTTGATTTCTTATAATGTTGATTGGCCCTTAACCTATATGACATTATTTGGTAATACAATGACTTACACCAAAGAGCATGGGTAAGTACCGGAAGGCTAACCAGTTATTGGGTTCAACATGTGTACATGTACCTATATTATCATGCACATCTAAATTCCAGAGTGATTTCATAATTTTGAATACGCAACACACAATGGCAGCACTAAACTATAACATTTAACATTTAAGGGCCAAGGAAATTTTTTTTTTATGGGGATGGGGGAGGGGGTGGGTGTGTCCTATGACGCTTGGGGCGCTGTTTAAAACAATCACATTTCCTGGCCATTTCAATAGTCTTCAATACATGTACCGGTATACGTTAAATGTGAGTAAAATATTGACTTTCATTCCATTCTTTTTTTTCGTTATCTGTTCTCTTTTTCTCCTGGTGTGTGTGTGTGTGTGGGGGGGGGGTTGCAAAATCCCTCTACCCCCTACCCGTTGCGCCGCATTGACAGCAGGTTGGGTCACAAAACGATGTACTCTCTTCGCCGTGGCGGTCACGTTCACTATGAATTCACATTCAATGAATCTGTGTACCCCAACCATACATGTACAACCCCTCCGTTCTCTTAGAAATGGTATATCAAGCTCTGATGAGTGTTTTTTTTTTTACCCCAACCAAATCCATTACAAAAATCAGTAGCCCTGACTACATGTTATACTTTATACAGGTGCGACACTGCATATGCCTTTGGGTCTGTCACCAAAAAAGACATGGGAAACACAATGTATTTGAAGAAGTAACACTAGTCTTTCCAAGACTTACTGAGGTACCCCTTAGTTTATACCCCAATTCAGAAATAGCTGCAGTTGAGAGGTTAACAATAATTCTAGACGACAGAACCAGTAACTGGGTTAATATAGATGAGGCAAGAATGCATAGCGTAAGAAAAAAAAAGGTTTGCCAACAGTCTCTTCCAATTATACAGGCGGCCCAACTCCAACACATTAGAAGAGCTATCTGAGGTGGATTTTATTACATGAAAAGCGATCAAAATTTCCACGGTGGGCAAATTCAGCCCCCCCCCCCCCATTTTGAAAATGGATGCCGCGCCTCTAAAAGGGTAAGTTTGTGATGGCTTCACATTCGAAAAAAGAAAGATTTTTCATGAATGTATTGTCCGTGTGGGGTTTCATCCGTTTATGAAAGGTAGGCACAACTTTTTTATAGGGGCATAATGACTACCCCCCCCCCCCCCATTTTACTATGGCTGCAACGCTCCTAAAAGTGTGTGTGTGCGATGGCTCCACGTCTGAATTTTTTCTCTTGAATATAAATGTCCGTAGGAATTAGCTTCATTCGTTTATGAGACGTGGGCACATTTTTTCACATGGTGGGCATAATGAGAACCCCGCCCCTTTTTTGAATATGGCTGCCACGCCCCTAAAAGGGTGTGATCGGGATGGCTCCACGTCTTGAATTTTTTTTCTCATAAATGTCAATGTATGTGCAAAGTTCCATTTCTCTATGAATGTGGGAACAATATTTCCATGGTGGGCATAATAAAAAAAACGCCCCCTTTTTTTCTAAAATGGTTGCCACGCCCCTAAAAGGGTGTGTTCGAGATGGCTCCACATCTTGATTTTTGTTTTAATGAATACAATTGTCTGTGGGACGTTTATTACGTTTATTTTTTTCATGAAATATGGACACAATTTTTCCAATGTGGGCATAATAATTCCCCCCTTTTCTTTCAATGGCTACCACGCCCCCAAAAAGGTACCTTTTGTGATGGCTCCGAATCTTGCAAACACTTATATAATTATGTCTTTGTGAAGTTTCCTGCTTATGTCTTTGTGAAGTCCCACCCCCGTTTTTTAATGGATGCCACGCCCCTAAAAGGGTAAATTTGCGATGGCATCACATCTAAAACATTTTCTCGCATTATAAACATCTGTGCCAAGTTTTATGCTTTTATGCAAAAGTGCACAATTTTTTCACATATGCGCTGGACTTTAAATGTATACCGACATTAAATACCGGTTACATCACGAAACAAATCTGATTATCACAAACGTATAGGTTCACAATTTAATGTAACAAATATAAATGTATCTAAATAAAAAAAATAATAGTACCGGTAATAATAATTATACTTACAACCACATAAGGGCGACACGTCCATAGACTTGTGTACAAAATGACCCGATAGCCCCAACCCTAGCCCTTACCCTAACCCTAACCCCTAACACCAACCATAGCCCGAGCCCTCGCCCTAACCCTTGTCAAAATGGGTCAAAAGGCAACATTGTTGCCCTTATAAGGTGTGTCACCCTATTAGAGCAAATTTAACAACAAACTGCCGTCCTATTTTAATATCTCTTTAGACCCTATGTAGAGGCAACAAATTTGCTGTTGCAAAAAGACTAGATCGATTGCTCATAGTCCAAAATATAAATATTCCAAAATGCGTTGGGGTAGGTTCATAGCGTCCACATTAAGGCGACACGCCTTTTTTTTTATTGGAGTGAATTGGTGTCTCCTTTTTGTAAAAACGACCCTTAGGCGAGGGAATTGTTCTTGTCGCAATTCGTGAAGGCAGGATAAGGTAAACTTGGGGTAGGTGACTTTTAGGTTTGTGCACAAATCGATGGGAAAGTCGCGCTATTATAGCATTAAGTGAGATTATTATAAATACTGACAAAATGTCAATATAATAATAATAGGTTTTCCGGGCAATTTCCTGAAATGTTCATTCACTTCCAAAAATCGGTCATTCATTTACGTCAATATAATAATAATAGGTTTTCCGTTGAGAATCGCTCTGAATACGCCTTTCATTTTCGCTACCAGAGCATTCGATTCCATTTCAGTTCAATCAATTAAGTGATTGAGCAGCATATTTTGTTTATGCTAATTCATATTCGTTTACAATACTTCCTTTTCACTTTTAGAGGGCGATTTCAAACATTGGTCATTCTATTTCGCTTTTAGTTTAATGTTATGTGATGCAGTCTGCTATTTTGAATGAGAAAAACGTACTTTTGATTGCACATTCACGAAGTTGTATGCCAGAACTCTGTGCGAAAAGGTATGCTTGCGTAAAGGAATGCCCAGGTAACGTAATTGGCCGTCTGTTTCTCAAAACCGAATGCACGGACAATGAAAACGATTGAACGTTCATTGAATTGAAATGGTATTAAAGACGTGCATTCAAATTCTGACGAAAATGAATGACCGATTTTCAGTAGTTAATGAACATTTTAGGAAACTGGCCTGGAAAACCTATGGTTATGGTTATGGTTTACTTTTTCATATCATAGCACAAACAACATAATAAACAGGAAACTATATAAAGAATAATAAACAATGATACGAGGGATCTAGGTAAAAAACATATGCCTGAACAAGACCTGGAACCCGTAATTACAATTAAGCTTATAAATTAATATGTACATGCAGTAGGCTGAATTATATCAGGTAAGTACACTTATACTAATAAAATTGAAAAGAAATAAAATTAACAGCAAAAATATTCACATTCGTATGAATATACATAGGCCTAGACAGTACTTTCTTACGTCCGTACATTACAAGAAATATATCAATTAATTTATTACAAAACAGGTAAAAGAGGAAGGGGCAAAGAAGCAAAAAGTGGCCAAGGAATTATAAAACAATACTTGTCAATATTAAAGGTTTTCTCGGTCAATTTCGGCAAATGAGCAGCCAATTTAACAACTACACTATTCTATTTCGCACGAAATCAAATGCTACTGAAAAGGGTCATTCGATTTCGTTTTATGACCAGTTAAATGTACTGTTGCGTCATTCGATTTAACAAAATAATTATGCAATTTAACAATTCAACAAAGCAGCATTCAAATTCGCAGGAGCTTTTTGAGGCGTGTGTTTAGTCATTCAAATTCATTTTTGGGCAGTCATTTCTGGAATTTGTGCAATCTAAAAAACGCTTTGTTAAATTTTTGTTTCCTTAAGAATGTTGAAGGCATTAATAATTAGTTCACTTTTTGGCACTTGAGTCACTTTGCCGATGTACTCCGAAGACGAGCTTTCGCTACAGTTTTACACGCATATTTCTAGAAATGGCAGCTCGTGGTCGCTACGCTAGAGTGGCCCAGGTAGATCGAGAAAGGTTGATTAAGACCTTCGAGGGAAACGAGCAAGACTACCTTCAGCTTGCGGTCAATTTGAACATCAACAAGTCCACAGCCAGATCAATTGTTGCAACATATTTGAGGACTGGAAGGCGAGAGACGCTGGCAAGAGGAGGAGCAACCCACAGCAAGATGGATGATGACATGCGAAACCATCTGCAAGGCATCCTTGACGCTAATCCCGTCTTGACACTTCAACAAATGAAGGCTAGTTTGAGTGAGCATCTGCCAGAGAAGCCCCAGGTTTCTACTGCCACCATAGCCAGGGCCTTGGATGGGATGATGATTACACTGAAACTAGTGGAGGACGTCCCTGATGCAAGTAATTCCCCTGAAGTTCTTGATCAACGCGTCCAGTATGGTGAGTGGTTCCTGCAGCATGGTGTTCTGGCGCATCTAGTCTTCATTGACGAGACAGGTTATAACGTCTGGACTCGACGCTCCCAGGGTAGAGCTCCACGAGGGATCGCTGCAAGACGAGTCGTCGACAGACAACGAGGGAGAAATTGCAATGTCACCTTCGCTGTTTCTAGTGAAGTAGGCTTGGTACACCACCGAATCGCATTCGAAACTGTGACGCGAGAGAGATTCGAGGATTTTTCTTGCGGACACAATTCAAGAGTTTGATGCAGTTTTCCCAGACGACGAACCCATTTACCTCATATACGACAATGCGAGGCCTCACGTGCGAGCCCAACTCCCTGAAGGTGCCAACCCAATGATCCAGCTGAAGCGCCTCCCTCCCTACTCCCCATTCCTGAACAGCACGGAGATGGCACACTCTGCGTTCAAGGCTGCAGTTAAACGCATCCTTGGGTTGCCTGAGTGGCAACAACGTGTCGGAGACAGACAGGCTGCCCAGCAAGCAGGAATGAACATGCAGCAGTGGAGGTGCGATCTCCTTCAACAAGCAGCCATCCAGAGCGTTGTTGTCATCGCCCAAGTGAAGTGCATGCAGTGGTACAACCATACCCAAACATATATGCCAAGATGTCTGGCACGCCAACAGATTGATGGTTGAGGAAGAAACAACATAAACAATAAAAAACAGGAAAAACATAAAGAAACACCCCATTCAAACACAATACAAAAACCTCATTGGCCCCATGTAAAGTCTACTGGAAGCATAAATAAAGAAAACAAGGTTTGCCTGAATTAAAGTGAAGATACAGAAACAGTTGCCTAGTACAGTTTATCTGTTTATTCGTATTATTTCAACATTGACGTACTAAAACAGAAACACGAACAGCTTTCACAGAAATTATCATCAACGCTGTCACTCGATACATTCGATCGAGTAACCGAGTTCACCAGACATGCGCAGTTAACCCAACACGAGAAAACCAAAAGACGCCATCTTGAAAAATTCAAGTCCTTGAAAACCTCGCGAGCGGAACTGTACAAAAACTGGCGGGATACTGGAAGTTTTACCACCAATGCCAACGCAAAGAAGTGGGTCAAGAATCTATCCGCCCGTATCCTTTCACGGAATGAGTTGTCAGTTCTTGCAAAAGGATTAAACTACGCTGTTGTGCCGGAAAAACCGCTCATAGCTGAATTCATCACCGCTACGGAAACGGCCATCTCCCAAGCGCGTTTGAACCAATCCGAGGCGGAAGTACTACGCCACCAGGTATGCACCACGATAAGTAACACCAAGCTGCCCTCCCCGAATATCACCAAGGAGGAAAATAAGGCTCTGTCTGATCTATCCAAGGACAAGGATATAGTCATCGTCCCTGCCGATAAGGGCAAGTGTGTGGTGGTACTAAATAAGCAAGACTACGATGAAAAGTGCAAGGATCTACTGAAAGACAAGAACATTTACAAACCTGTGGGATGTGATCCAACCAGCGGCTACAGAAAGAAGGTATCTGCCTTTACCACTAAACTTTATACAGAAGAGACCTTATGTAGTAAACTTTACACAGAACAGTGGATCTCAAGAGAAAACTAGACCCTCCCACTGAACCCTGTATCCCAGCATTCTATGGGTTACCTAAGATCCATAAGCCGGACCCGATACCAGTTAGGCCGATTGTAAGCAGTATTGGATCGGTGACCTACAATCTCGCCAAATACGCAGCTCAAATACTAAGCCCTCGAGTGGGTCAGTCCCCACACCATATCAAAAACACCAAAGAATTTGCCAATCAGATCAAAGACATCTGTCTAAAAGGACGATGAGACAATCTTTGTAACATCTTTCGACGTCAAAGCATTGTTCACGTGTTTCCACCTGACGTTGCGATCCAAGCGGTCCAGGAATTTCTTCAGAAAGACACTATCCTGAAGGAACGTACAGCATTGAGCGTCGAGCAACTCATTGAATTGGTGGACATTTGTCTGAAGACTACATATTTCTCATACACTGGAAAATTCTACAAACAACAACATGGCTGTGCAATGGGTTCTCCAGTTTTTCCAATTGTAGTCAAGCTTTGCATGGAAATTTTCGAGCAAAGAGCACTCAACACCTACGAAGGAAAAACACCTAGACTATACGTGGACGACACTTTTGTCATCATCGAACACAACGAACAGGCGCCTTTCTTTGAACACATCAATAACATTGATGAACACATCAAGTTCACACAGGAGCCCTGCAAGGAGAACAAACTTGCTTTCCTAGATTGCCTGGTCACCCGCAATAGCGACGGTACCCTCTCTTCTGACATATACAGGAAACCCACACACACAGACCAGTACCTGCAGTTTGATTCTCACCACCCCCTGGTTCATAAACTAGGGGTCATTAGGACACTTCAATATAGGGCAGACACCATCATAAGTGACGAGGACCAGATCCCCAAGGAGAAGGACCACATCCAAACTTCACTCCATCAATGTGGATACCCCAACTGGGCTTTCCACAAAGTCAACAAGAACAAACAACAACGTTAAGACAAGGCGGGGCGAAGCCAGTAAAAGCCCGGGTCACCATCCCCTACGTTGCCGGACTGTCTGATCAAGAACTCTTTCAAGTCACGTGGCATTGCAGAAAAGAGTTGTTCGAATTATTACAAATTCACCATATAGGGCCCATAGTCAACCTCTCTTGAGTCAACTAAAATATTTAAGCATAACAAACCTAAATAAATACCAACAAGCTCTATTTATGTACAAGTTTAAAAACAATTTACTGCCCATTTCCTTTTCAAACATGTTTGTACTAAACTGCAATTTGCATAACTATAATACTCGTGTGTCTACTAACTTACATTTCCACATACCGCAACATAGAACATCTGCCTTTCAATATAACATTAAATACACCGGACCTAAAATATGGAACAATGTACCATTGTCTCTCAGATGTTTAAGGTCTTATAATATTTTCAAACGCAAACTTAAATTGTATCTCATGTAATGTAAAATATTTTATATGTTATATGCCTCTGCCATAATTGGACTCTGTATTCACGAAGATCCTACTCGTAGCCCATTATTAATTATTGATATTATTTTTATAACTTTTTCACAACTTTGCTAACTGCTTAGAATTACACATGTGTGTAATTGGTCTTTGTTTTTAATTGTGTTTTTTTCTGTTATTATTCGTCTGTTTTGTGTAATGGCATGCCTGATACAAGCTATGCTTTCAAGGTTTTGCCACCTCTAGTGGCCTTTATATGTTTAAGTACTTATATTAATTTTTCATTTCTGTCATGAAGAGGAAATAAATGTGATTTGATTTACCATTGCCACTTGCTTCAAACCGTGCAACACCTTACGGGGGAAAGTAGTTCAAGTGAAGGACAGACAGCCCAAAGATACACGTTCCAACGTGGTATACGGGATCATCTGCGGGGATAAAGACTGCTCGGAGTCGTACGTTGGGGAAACCAAATAATCCCTAAAATCCAGGACCTACCAACATCGGCGGCCTAGCACAAACGAGGCACAAAACTCTGCTGTCTTCTAACACCTACGAGACTCTGGTCACACTCTCAGAAATGTGGATGTTGTGATCCTTGATAAGGAAGAGCAGTGGCACAAAAGAGGCATCAAGGAAGCCATCTGGGAAAGGGTCGAACAATCAACACTCAACAAAAGAGGGGGGCTACGCTTCAACCTATCACATGCATGGGACCGGGCCATTCAAGGGATTCCTAGCCGTCTCTCACGTGACCAGTCCACCGGGTCACCAGTTGCCTGACAAAGTCCGATGGTTTCGGACGCAACGTTGCAAAAATTAAGTAAGTTCCAGTATTTGATTCAATTTAGAAAAATCACTTGTCAATATTATTCAACAATCTGTGCGATGACATGAATAAACAATTTATTGGGATACTTAATTATCAGCATAAGTTGTCAGTAGCAATGTTTACATGTAGTTTTTGAAGTTCGTCATTGATCTAAAGATAGGCATTGGTTTGAGGTCCTTGGTTTCTGACAGTCGATAAGTAAAGAGATGTTCTAGCTTTATGGAGATGAAAGTTAGAGGCTGACCTTGTATTATGAAAATGGATATCCGAGTTTTTGTTAAATAGCGAATGTATAGTTTTGGGTAGTTTGTTTGTTTCGAATTTATACATTAATCCCCCAAGATGGTATTTATACAAGTCAAAAACAGATAAGGTTTTGTATTTACTAAACAGTGGTGCTGAATTTTCTGTATATCTGGAGTTATTAATTATTCTTAGTGTTTTCTTTTGCATAATATACAATTTATTGATAAAGGTTGGGTAGGTGTTACCCCATGCTAAAATACCATATTGAGGGTGAGGCAGGGACAACGTATTATAAATTGAAAATAAGATATCTGAAGGTAATTCGTGTTTTAATTTTCTTCAGATACCCTGGTTCCGAGAAAGTGACTTTAGTACTTTTTGGCAATGTTGCATCCAAGAAAGTTTACTATCAATGATTACACCTAGAAATTTACATGTTTCAACTTGTTCTATTTGTGTGTCATTTAAGTAAACACCGATATTCCTGTCGAATTTACCATTGGATACGTGCGCTATATAAGTCTCCATTATTATTATTATTATTATTATTATTATTATTATTACATTTAAACCAATCAGAGATTTTGCATAGTTGTCGATTAACAGTGTCAACTGCCTTAAGTGTTACTGCTATAAAAAAAAAAACATTAGTGTCGTCTGTAAATAAAATGAAGGAGAGTATTTTGGAAGAGTTACAAATGTCATGTATGTACATCAGAAAAAGTATAGGGCCAAGTATTGAACCTTGAGGAACAATATTATTATAATAAAATCGACATGTCAAAATTGACTGTTGATTTGCGTAATCACCGTGAAAGATTGATTCTGCATTTATGTTATATAGGTTTCCCCGGACAATTTCGGAAAATGTGTACACAAATCTGAAAAAGAAGCTTTCGTTTTCGTGCGAAATAGAGTGAACGTTCCGCTGCTCTGCAATCCTGTATTCCTTTTAATTTATCATCAATCTATCTGGGAGGACCACGTAGCCAATGACGACCTCCTTAGGGGCCGAGACAAAATTGCAGCCCGTCGGATGCAGTTAGCAGGCCACTGTTACCGGCACCCGGAGCTGGAGGCACAAAAAGTCATTCTCTGGAAACCAGCCCACGGACACTGCAGGAGGCGAGGAAGACTGATTTTTTTTTTTTACACCGGGGTGCTGCAAAAGGACACTGGTGCATCGACAGACGAACTGGCCACCCTCATGCAAGACCGAATTGCTTGGAAAAGCCATACTCGAGCCCTCCTGTGGGCGACCGAGTGAGTGAGTGAGTGAGTGAGTGAATCTATTTCGTTAAATGTGCAGCCGATTTCCCGTGCAGTATCATTTAACGTCAAGCATTGGAATTAATTTATGTGTTCACAAAAGTAACATATGAGGAATGTTTGATTGAATGATTGAATTTTGAAAATGCATGATGATTGATCTAACCGACGTGTAGTCTTTCAAAACATACCAACTATTATAATAAATCCGATATAGGATCTAAGATGAAGACAATCCTTCTAGTTTTGCTCAGCATTTGCCACAATCGCATCATATAACCAAGCAACTGAACTGATCAAATGAGACAGAACCTAAAGAAATACAGAAAGACATTAAAATTAATACGAAGAAACAAAAGTCCCCCGGATGCCATGTAACATGACACGTGATGTTTCCCTATACCGTCCCAATAATATGCCTACAAGATTATTTTGATTGATTTTATTTTGGTAAGATTTATATCTTTTTCATATTTTATTTGCCTATTTCAAATAGGCCTTTATGTACATCAGAACAAACACATTAATGATCAATTAGGCCAACCATACATTGATTAATCAGTGAATCAATCAAAGCTGTGTCAAGATTTTTGTAACCTGTATACTTGCAGACTTGCTAATTTAAATGACAAATGAAAAAGAATGTTCACTTCAGCCCGTGTCACAATAACAAATCGATTTTCTGCAAATTGGATTGCACATTGATTCGTAATAATCGGCAACGCATCCGTCGAACCGAAAACCTAATCAGGTGTTTAATGAAAAGTTATGCACATTCATTTATTTGAATGATCCAAAATTAAATCAAATGCTAGTTACTGCCAAACTGAAACCTGGATAAACGTTCTCAAAATCAGCGCCAAATTGAATTTATGCTTTACAAATTCAAATGCACATTTTCCAAAATTGTCAGGGAAAACCTATATTATCTTTGTTATCAGTTTACCTCTTGTTGTCCTTCTATTGCATGTGCTTCTTTTTGACACCACAGCTGTAGAACATGAGAAAACTCCTGGCCAATGACAACAGCAGTTTCTATGTTGACGTTTGTCACTTTCCTCTCAAGAAGATAGACAGCGAGATGATAGTGCCCCCCTGTAAAGAAAGTACATTGTATATACGCTTTTACCCACCCCCCCCCCCCCAAACAAAAAAACCCAATCCACTAATAATACATGATTGTTACATGGGGCACCGTGTTTATCATTCCATCTTCCCTGTCACTTTCTATAACAAGAGCACACTTGGATATACATCATCTACATATCTTTTCTGAAGACAGTGGGCATCTCAATAAAAAAACAAGACCAACTCTCTGTTTTTAGTATTAAATATATTGATGCAGCATCACTTAATATTCCATTATAAAATAGCAAAAAAGTGATACTGGGTATGGTTAAGAAACACATTAGAGAACTACTTTCCACCACTCGGATTTTTTAAGACTTTTTTATATGTTATAGAGGAGATTTTTCTGAGTAATTCATTTTTAAGTGATTTCTGTTGCAATTTGTTTGAGGTTACCCCCTAATTTTTCACATAATGCCTGTACTATTTATGAATGGGTTCGCCTCGGGTAATTATCACCCATCCAGACTCCCACCGGTCTTAAACAGAGTGTTATAATACCTCCCGAACACACATTTATTCCTTTATTATATGTATAATATTGCACTCGCTATAACTATATTGCAATCGTCTTCGAGTCTTCGACTCTTGCAATATTGTTACAGCTCGTGCAATATATTCTTGTATCCCCCTTCGCTCGTACCCCCCGCCCTGCAAACAGGACGCTGGGAAGGGCTGACGAATTCACGCTCTGATTGGATAGATTTTGCGTGACCTGTGACCTGCAAGCCATCACGACCACGACCCTGCTTGCAGTGCGTTCGATTATTTCCCCCGCGCTTACTCGTGCAAGCGCGACAGCGTTCGATTTACTTCTCGCGCAACCTCGTACCCAGGGTGTCGAGCAGTACGCGCCCATCACTACCTGCTCTCTCACCCTGGTATTGGATCATTTGCATATGTGCAAGATTTTTGCACACGTATGCAAATGAGGAACAGTCTGGTGCCTGGATATGCGTTACACATTAGCGTTTGTTTTTGTATGCGGTGTCTGGGGTAAAAACAGAGTCAATTCGTAGCAGCGCGAGCACGGCGTGAGTTACGAAAACACGATTTTTGAAATCAAACTGTTACGATCTTATCGAGACAACATGCGGTATCATATTTTATATTAATAGGAGCAAATTGGAAAGGAAATTAGTATTTTCGAGAAGGCGTGGACGAATGATCGCCAAAACACGTACTGCACGTTGTGAATGAATAGCACCAAGTACACGATAAAAATCCATTACTAGCCAATTGCGGTATCCAATCAGGATACAGGAAGAAAGTTTCCTATCCAGGGTTTACTATTGGAAACCGTGTTGGAAATAAAGTAAGCACTGGGGACGAGGTTGCTTCTCACGTGAATTTTCGCGCTTACTCGAGCCTGGCCCAAATGACCGACTCGCTGAGCCGATTACTTGGGTAAGTATCCTATAAGGCCATACAACGGCCAGCGGCCGCCTCAGGCTGTGTCCTAATCGGGCTTCCACGGAGCATAGAGCTACAAACTCTATGTAGCTCTATGCGCGGAGCTACGGCTACGAATTATTGTCAGCGCGTCCCCGCGTATTTTCACTGGGCATGAACGTGCTCTAGACACTGATTCGGCGGATGCAGCTTGGGAAAAATGTTGCAACCTGACGCCACTTCTGCAATTGTGTACAAAGTCCATGAGTCAAGAATTTCTTTTCCGAACAAAATTGGAAATATTTCTCAGTCCCAGATTCATGTCTTATCATCATTCTTGAAATGAATGACCTTTATTGAGATGATATCTGAAGAAAAAAAAAACAAGAGAGAACAAAAGAAAAGAAAAGAGGCGAGAAGTCACATTGGTGTAAATTTAATGGGGGGGGGGGGCAAAATGTCCCTACCCCCCTCTAAAACTGATAAATCGAGAATCTTGTGTTGAGAAATACAGGAATTGTTTTTGGAAAGTATGTTTTGCCCCCCTCTAGAAAAAATCCTGGCGACGCCCATGTTTCCAGCTCTTGCACGAAACTTCACCCGCAACCGTTCGTTTATTTAGCTCAACTAGCGCATGTCTGTCATTACGCGAGGAGCCAGGCACGAGTAAGCTGGGGCAGGTAATCGAACGCACTCAAGGTTTGAAACGGCCGTTAAGGCTGAGTCATTCATCACTCTTTTATTCCCATTCATAAATGCGGCGCCCTTTTTTGGTTTAAAAGCATAATAATGTAAGGAAATCTGTAAAACTTATCTGTTTTGTAAGTTTTCAACTCCCGTCAGTTGATCAGGCTCCGTTTCGAATTCACGAAGGATCAAAATGCATATCATTCGACGCTCAAAATGTGTCCACATGGTCCGCAATGAAAAAGAAATCACATTCGGTACGGTGTGTATGCACTTCTACGGCAAACTTTTCGGATAGCATTTGCGCGCATTGGCTAACCGCGGTCTACAGCTGCAGCCAGATGCTTTATACATAGGTCATGATAAAGTACCCAGAATGCCACCCCACTTCCTTCACAATATTCTGTGAAGCTCATCTGTAAAATGAAATAGTGGGGGAGGGCGCTGTTCAAAATCATGGTTAATGTTACACAATAACTACCGCTATTCGCTTTCCACGGATGTTAAAAAAAAACAGACACTCGCTAACAGACATGGTCTTGGGGAATAATAAGCACAAAATCGTGAAAAAGGGGCTTCATGTTCTTCCATGCCGCTTATCATTGTAATTCGTACGGCTGTGCCTTTTTTTCTGGATGCCAAATTTTCAGTGGGGGCAAACGTTTTATTGGAGGGGGCGTGCGCCTCGTGCGCCCCCATGCTGAATATTGGATTGCTTTGAGGGAGATACAAGAAAATATATTGCACTTGCTAATAACAATATTAAAGTCGTCTTCGACTCTGGCAATATTGTTAAGCTCGTGCAATATACTCTTATAGCCCCCTTAAAGCCATCCAATATTCCGCGGCGTAGGTACGGGGGGGGGCGCACGTCCTCCATAAAACGTTCGGCCCCCCCCCCCTCGAAATTTTGCATCCGGAGAAAGGCACAGCCAAATGAGTTACCATGATTAGCTAGAAGAACATTAAGTCCCTTTTTTCGCGATGGTGTGCGCATTAATTATTTTAAAAAAACATGTCTTTTAGCCAGTGGTTGTTTATTTTAATGTCCGTGGAAAGCAAATAGTGGTAGTTATTTTCTAACATTAACCCTAAGTTATTATCAAACATTAACAACAACAACACCCCCGCCCCCTCCCCATTTGATTTTACGGAGGTCGACGGTGTCAGATGAGAAAAAATGTCTGTAACTTTCATAATTCAGCAAGCACAGCTCCAAATACCTTTGCAAGCAAAAATGAGCGGATCATTTGCCCCAACAAAGTCCTCCTTGCAAGGTGCTTCGCCCTTCTTGAGTTCAGTAAGTTTGTCCAGCCAGTAGTCAGTTATGTCTCGGTGTCCAGCGAAGCAAGCTATGGCCATTAAATCCTTCACGGTGTCTTCATCCTCGATGAGTTCTGCAATTTGTCAAAAAAAAACATAACTTTGATAATGCCCCTTTAAAAGATTTAGGTTAGCAAGAGATCCCGACCAACGGAATAGAAATGATCTCCTTCGCAAAACTATCATCAGACATTACTTACCTGGCGCCCACTCAATCAGCTTCTTCACGATGTCCAGTCTACCATGTCTGCTAGCTACTTCCAGTGCTGTCCCCTCCTGCGATAAATGATTTCTTTTTTACAATGTTAGTAATTCAAAGTTAAGTGAGATATGCCTTATCTGAATGATTGTATTCACGGATGATCTCACAGCTTTGAACATTGAGGCATTTCAATGTCCCAGTAATTCAGTATACTCACGAGACAGCCTAGTAAAGCCGGTCCCAGAGCGCACGAAAATATTTTCAATCGATCCCGAATGGCTACTAACTGTACTGTTTATTTATCTGGTCTGCACAGTGGGCCGGATTGAGCTCATCCATTGAGGCAATCATTCAATGGGCTATAGAGCGGACTAGGCTGACCCTCATGGACCAGATAAAATTCACTTTGTTTATCCCTGCCCACAACAAATTGAAAGACCGCTAGTCATGAAATATATATATCCAGGAAAGGGTATTTTTCTAAACATATGCCATACATTGTACCAAAATTACAGTTTCTGTAGCCTTCTCCTCTTTGACCGAATTCCGAAAACATTGTACAGGCATATGCTGGCCGCGTGATGGTCCTGCAATCTCGCCACATGAACTTTTACTTTCTGGCTCCATTTCAGCCACCGATTTGCGATTTCTAGGGTGGCTATCATCAGTGGCAATCTTAGACTTGAAATCAAGTCTGTAATGAGTGGTTTTAATCGCGTCCGCCGCGCGCGACTGCCAAGCTCTGTGACGGGGGTACGACGTACCGCATGCTGTCCTAGTAGCGGGGACGCTACGTACATTTTCGACCCCATGCGTGTGCGATCCCATGCGTGTGCTGCATTACAGACTTGAATAACTCGTTGTCAGTTTGTGCATAGGCAATGAGACTTGCTACCAAAATTGGACGGAGCAGTCTGATTGGTTAAGAATCAAGAAAATATGAATATTCAACAGGCATCTCTTAGCCGATGCGTTTTGGCTTGCACGACGACACACGTACACGTACACCCAAGTTTACATACACGTACACATTATCGCGGCTTGTTGGTGTAGTCTTCACCAAACATTCTCAATCGCTTACATCAAATTTCTTCGGATTTCCTATCGCCCAACGTTAAAATGGAGGTGTTAGAAGCTAGCACCGAAAGGTATAGAGGTTCCAGTGACCATCGGTTGCGAAAACTGGGGATTTCCAGTGCTCTGAAACCCTAACAAACTGAGGCAATCACAGTACATGTTTTTCTTGACGACAACGACACTTTCGCGAATCTACCCACCGGGTTCGGGAAATCCCTGATATACCAGCTAGCCCTTTTCTGTATCGACTTCATAAATATCACGTAATGTAGGCATACTTTCTTCACTCACTAAGCTTTTAAGCTTGAGTAGAATACCACCACAATATAATTTCACATGATTCAACTAATTAAACCAACATGATGAACTAGGACCATCGATCAGCCTAGTGCAATATTAACCGTGCGCGCGGGCAACTAAACGATCGTTACCCCGAATCTCCAAGTACAACTCCTTCTCCTATATAGTAAAGTAGTACAGTTCCATACAGTACTTGTGCATTTGATCATCATAATGGAGGGTATTCCTTACTCCTTGATAATGCAACAATATATTTCTTAACCTCATTTTGTGCATCGGGCATTTTGTCATTGCGGTTCTGTAACCCGGTGGGCACATACCGCGAACGAGTTCGTTTTCATGGTGACGAGTTAAACTACAACAAACCACATGGGCCGAAAGGAGCCTACGTTTACAGTCGGCGCGCACTTCATTTTTTGAAGGGGATTTACAATTATTCGTAACAGTTTCAACTTCAGTAATTACTTAAATATTACTCCTTTTATTCAAAGACAATTGCAAAAGTACTAATATTATCTACAATGAGATACTCTTTTTTACTGTAATTTTGAAAATAGGACTGCCAAATAAAATGGAAACTTGAAAATGATCGTGTAATAATTACCCCCCATATTTATAATGGATGTTTTTTTCGTAAGCCAGATGGGCTACTATTGGCCCTCGCTATGGACACGTCATGCATATGCATTGGAGTGGCTGCATAAATGAATATTCGCTTGAAAACGTCTTCGTCAAGTCGTTAGACACAGACTGACCATGCCGCGCGGTAGTGCATGACTTTTGCATGAATAGCGCTCACGTTGCATGAACGCCGGTGATATGCGGATTGGCGCTGATCGATGACGGACATAAACCACTATAGTCTAACGACTTTTCCTCAAGTCTATGGCAATCTGTGCTGGCGAGTGGGGGGATGACCGAAATCTAAAAAAATGCCCTGCCGTGGAAATTTGAAAAGCGGGGGGAGGGGGGGGGGGCTGGACAAAACACTAGGGGGCGCCCTCATAATAACTCAAAATGCGCATTTGGTTTTTCTCATCACAAAAAAGTGTTGGGGGATGATTGAATAGCCAATCCCGCGGGTCTAAAAGTGCGGGATATTTACCCCTATTCCCTATTACCCCTTCAGTTCTCCACTCCCATACATTAACAAGTCGTGTATGAGGGGGCGAAGTCTATATGATTTTTTTTTATCGAGGAACAGTGGACATTGAAGAATTTGAACTTACCTTTTTTGTGCGATGACTTGGGTCCACGCCAATATTCAACAAGGAGTGCACAACACTCATCTCTCCGCGCTCACAGGCCACTTGAAGGAAGGGATGGGGAAACCGCTCCCATAACTCACTTGGGTTCAGCTTCTTACGTGCGATCGTCCTGTTCTCATCCGTGAACGGGAAGAGACGATTCTTATTCTCTTGGGGGATTTTTTTTAAGAAGCGAACGACATCAAGCATGTCTTTTTCTCTAATGTTATCAAGGAGTTTCTCAGCAACCGCTATAACCACAGAAGAAATAACGAAAGAAATATTTACCGTGTTCCTTTTCTTGACAGAAATGTTACGGTATACTTGGGTTGTTTTTTTTAGATATTGAATAGACACCACTTGCAAATAATCAAAAACAAAAACGCCAACATTCAATGAAAAACACTGTTTACTTGGCTGTAGCTTAATTATGATCAAGCATCCTGTGAAATTACACGTACTACGCCATATGCTGTCGTTTCAGGAAAGTTTGAATAACCTAGTAATTTAATACAGGGTGAGTCAAAAAAAGCAAAACCCAAATGTCGGGACTATAACTGTTTTAGTGAAGCTCTGAATGCAGTACTTTGAAAATCTAGGATATGCAAGCCCAATTCATAATCTTCCTTTTAGTACAAGAATCATTCAAATCACTTATGTACTTTTCAAGTTACGGAATTTTAAACACAAACACCGTTTTAAAGTTCCGTCCACGGATCACAAAAAAAGTGTGCGTTCTTTCAGCAAAACGAAAACAATTCACGCACATCCCTATGTTATTTGTTTTCGTTTTGCTGAAAGCCAACACTTACCGCCTTGTGATCCGTGGGCAGAACTTAAAAACAGCGGTTGTGTTTAAAATTCCGTAACTTGAAAAGTACATGAGTGATTTGAATGGATTTGAATGATTCTTGTACTAAAAGAAAGCCTATGAATTGGGCTTTCGTATCCTAGATTTTAAAAGGGCTACATGTAGAACTTAACAAAAACAATGTTCCCGACATTTGGGTTTTGCTTTTTTTTTACTCACCCTGTGTAGCTCAATCCTATAGTTAAAATGGTCCCAAAGCACAATTTTACAATAAGATTGAAGATTGAAGGAACGTTCCCACAAAAGTTGAAACATTAGAAAAAAATACAATTGTAATATAAACGGCCGCAAAACGTAATAAACTACGGGGGAAAAAAACGTTATACCGGGGAAATGTTTATATTTACAACCTTAATTTGTAAAACACTTTCAGAACACGGTTAATTAACGAAAATGGTTTTTCCTCGGGGGAAAATCCGGTATTTTTCTGGGGGTTTTTTTAGTGCAGGGGATAAAACAATATCAGGATGCTATGAAGTCGTCGTCCAAAAGCTTTTGAAAAGCTGGATGTACAAATCAACCCTTCATCCCCAATTCACAAATTGATCACTGATTACTGATCCGTTATCGACTCTACCTTTATTATACCATAATTACCTTCATCATATTCTTTGTCCATTGCCAGGCCTGCTCTCTGCAGCTCTGAGGAGGACATCATACATTTCTGGACGTTAAACTGAAATGATCCAAACCACAAATAATTAAGGACCCCAGTTTGAACACATTGTTACGTGTGGACATACCAACCTAAAAGCCCAGTACGTCTCACACGGCAGCAAATGCAAATTAAATGGGAAGAACAAACAATAAGGCCAAAGACGGATCCCAAGGCCAAAGCCAACATTCTGAAGCGGCAATTCACATCGGTTTTCTCAACTGACAACGGAGCTCCACTACCAGACCTAGGCACCAGCAACCATCCTGAAATGGAAAACATCACTGTGAGCGAGAATGGAGTGATCAAACTAAAAATCTCAAGCCCTTCAATGCCTCTGGACCAGATGGGATACCTACCATGCTCCTAAAACAGACGGCTGTGGAGATCACTCCTGCAGCAACGTTACTTTTCCAGGCTTCAATCGACCAAGGGAGGGTACCATCACAATGGAAGATAGCGCAAGTAGTCCCATTGTTCAAAAAGGGAAGTCGTTCTGATGCCGCCAACTACAGACCGATTTCTCTAACATCTGTACTCTGCAAACTGTGCGAGCACATCATTCATTGTGCTGTGATCCAACACCTCACCGACAACAACATCCTGTCAGATGCGCAGCACGGTTTCCGCAAATACAGATCCTGCGAAACGCAACTGATCTGTATGCTGGATGACCTCACCAAGGGACTGGACAGCAAGTCACAAATCGACGTGGTCCTGCTCGATTACGAGAAAGCATTCGATAAAGTGCCACATCGACATCTACTGAAGAAAGTCCAGCACTATGGAGTTAGAGGCGCAACGCTGGCATGGATATCAGATTTCCTCCACTCTCGTTCCCTATCTCTACTCGTTGATGGGCAGAAGAGTAGTGAATCCATCGTCTCATCCGGGGTTCCACAGGGGAGTGTCCTTGGTCCCCTACTCTTCCTAATCTACATCAACGACCTGCCTGAATGCATCAGAAGCTCAACAACTACATGTAGGTTATTTGCCGATGACAGCGTTTTGTATAAACGTATCGCCTCAACCGATGACACAGCTAGCCTCCAGCAAGATCTAGACGCCCTCCAGGACTGGGAAGCTAAATGGCTGATGCACTTTAATGTTACAAAGTGCCAGGTTGTCCAAGTCACCCACAAGCGGAAGCCCTTCCCTGCCTCATACACCATCCATGGTCATGTCTTGGGGGTCTCCACCTCTGCCAGATACCTGGGAGTCCACATAGATTCCAGGCTGAGCTTCAATACTCATACCGACAACATCACCAGGAAAGCGACCGGCACCAAGGCCTTCTTCTCCCGTAATCTGAGCCACAGCAGCCAGAAAGTCAAAGAAGCTGTCTACACCACCTTCATTCGTCCATCTGTCGAATTTGCAGCAGCTTCATGGGATCCACATACCCAACGGAATACCAAGAAGCTTGAGCAAGTCCAACGAAGTTCGGCTCGTTTCGTCATGGGCGATTATAGAAGAACCAGCAGTGTTACATCCATGTTAGAACATCTTGACTGGCCCTCACTACAGGAACGTCGTCACCAAAATCGAAAAAAAGAACACAATTTATCATTCGAGTTGTGTACACTTTCGAACAGAGGATTAAAAAATGAAGTTGGGTTTTCTTCGGTTTCTTTGTCATTTTTTAAAGAATAAAAGAATAGAGATCTAAATTGATCAAAATCGACGAGGAGTATAGTCAAGGTGTGCGCAGCATTAGATTGCTGGAGTCGGAAAGTAAGGAGCGTTGAAGAATAGGACAATTATTAGCAAGTAATTTCTTTTTTTTTTACGAGGCCTTCACAACATGGCATGGGAGGAATATAAACATGGGAATGACAAAGCAAATTATAATATCTTTAATGTTGTTGCTTGGGGTTTGAGGGGATGGAGGCCTGTGTGGTAGCTAGCGAGATATTCTGTTCAAATTCCATGCGATCTAGGCCTGTCATGCTGGTCGGCATCATTTTTTTTTAAGACATAGGCCTAAACGTGCATGACTGACCCGGCAATGGCAATCAACAAAAGTTGACTCGTTTAAAATAGTTTATTCGAATAACTTGTATAACTTTTATATGCAAAATCTGATTGAATTATGTCTGCCTTGGCTTAACGCCTACCGAAATGTCTCTATTATTTTTCTTTCTGCATCTGCTTCAATACTGCTCAACACTTCTTGTTGCGTTGCAGTTGGAGTAAACCGAGCAGGGTTGTGAGTGCGCATGGATGATTCTAGTTTCTTAAGTGCTTGTACAGTTGTTGCTTGAATGGTAGTTTGTCAGTGATCAATGTAATATATTCACAGGTAATTGATTCCACTCAGTTACAGTCCTTGGAAAAAAGGAATATTTATAACAGTCCTTTCTTGCTTGTAGTCTGAGGAAGGTGTTAGCGTTTGAGAATCTAGATGAGCGTAAGATGGTTCTTGCCGGGAGGGCCAGGTGACCGTGTAATCCATTGTTGAAGACGTTGAGGCGGTGCTCCTTTCTTCTCAATGAGAGAGTATCCCATTTCAGTGCTGAGATCATAGCAGATGGGCTGCTCTTGTAGTCATAGTCTCTGAACACAAATCTTGCTTCTCTACGTTGGACAGCTTCAATCTGCGTTATCTGATCTTGTGTATATGGATTCCAAGCAGCCGAGCTGTACTCTAAGTGAGGTCTAACAAATGTGGTATAGGCCTTGGTCTTGGCTCTTTTTGAGCAGATGGAGATGTTGCGACGTAGAAAGCCTAGGCTGCGGTTTGCAGTGGAAGTGATCTTGTTGATGTGTTGATTCCATCTGAGGTTGCTTGTGATGTCAACGCCTAAGTATGTATGACTGTCAGTTTCCTGGAGGGTAGTGGTGCCTAGTCTATATTTGTAGGTCGATGGGTTATTGGAGTGAGTAACTTTCATATTAAGCACTTCTCTGTGTTGAACTCCATTTTCCAGGTCTTCTCCCATTCTTTGAAGGTATCAAGGTCCTGTTGTAAACGGTCGGCGTCTTCTGGTTTCTCGATTGTGTTGTAAAGGATGCAGTCATCTGCGAAGAGTCGAACAGATGAGGAGATGTTGCACGGCAAGTCGTTAATAAACAGCAGGAAGAGCAAGGGGCCGAGGACGGTGCCCTGGGGGACTCCCGAGTCTACGTGTACCCACTCCGAGTGACTTCCATCGATGACAACTCGTTGGTGACGGTCTTTTAAGAAGGATGAAATCCATTTGTAGGTGTCCCCCCTGATGCCATAGTGGTTGATTTTGAGAAGTAGTCTGTTGTGTGCCACTTTGTCGAATGCTTTCGAGAAATCCATTATTACTACGTCTGTTTGTTTTCTGTTGTCGAGAGCGAGAGCCAGGTCGTGTATTGTCTGGATGAGCTGGGATTCACAGGAGTGTTTGCTGCGGAATCCGTGCTGTTCCTCGCACAAGATATTGTACTGATCAAGATGATCTGATATGTTGGAGTGCAAAATATGTTCCAGGACCTTGCTGCATATAGACGTCAGCGATACTGGGCGGTAGTTGAATGCCTTTGTTCGATCTCCTTTTTTGAAGATAGGGCTGATGTTAGCTCTTCTCCAGTCTTCTGGCAGAATACCCGAGTCTAACGATCTCTGAAATATGCAGGTGAGGGCTGGAGCGATTTCAGATGCGTACTCCTTCAGTATGCGGGCAGGTAGGTCGTCCGGACCAGCTGCTTTGTTGGGCAGTAATTTGGAAAGTTGTTTCCAGATTCCCTGTGTGTTTATGACGAGTTCCGGCATAGATGGAAAAGAATTATTGTCCATTGGCTGCATATTGACTGTATCCTTCTGAGTGAAGACTTTCCTAAATTGGTCGTTTAGGACTTCAGCTTTCTCCGTGCTTCCAGAGATCAGGTCTCCCTTATCCCTGAGAGAGCAGATCCCGAAAGTGTCTTGCTTGACGCTCTTGATGAAGCTCCAGAAGCTCTTGGAAGTTGATTCACAGGATCGTTTCACGTAACTTCTGTGTTGTCTCCTCGTCATCTTTGAGACTTCCTTTCTGAGGGTTTGAAATCTCTCTTTGTCCTCTAGGTTTTTTGTCTTCTTGTACCGGTTGTAAGCTCGTTGCTTACGTTTGTGCAGTCTCTTGATGTCCTGGTTAATCCATGGTGATTGTTTACCCTTAGTGACAAATTTTGAAGGTATGAACTTATTCATGGCTTCAAACAAGCCCACTTTGAAGTCAGACCACAAACTGTCCGCTGGGCAATCCTGGTTGTCGTAATTGCCGATGATGTTACTAGCAAGATTTGTAATCGCTTCCTTTGGACAGATCAATTTTGTCCATTGACTGGCGTAATTGTTTTAAATATTCATACTCTGGAAGGTCAGTAGACTGTGGTCTGTAGAAAGCGCCGATAAGTAGGGGTTTTGATCCTACTATCTCTAACTGGATCCATAATATTTCAGAGTTACTGTCAAGATCTGTTCGGTGAGATCCAACAAGGTCTCCCTTGAGCGCTATAAGAACTCCACCTTCTTTGGCGTTGCGATCTTTCCTGGTAACTTTGTAGTTAGGGGGAAAAATTTCGCTTGAGAGAACCGAGCTGTCAATATGGGTCTCCGTGCCGATAACGACATCTGGCTGGTTGATTTCCAAAAATACTTGGAGAGCTGCTTTTTTTGCTACGCAAACCTTGAAAGTTAACAACAACAATCTTCAAGTGGTGTCGCATGGTGGCTTTGTGTTTATTTTGACTGGTGTTGTTTGGAGGTCCTTCTTTGGGTCTACTGCTACTAGTAGCTGCCGGCAATGAGAAGGCAAGAGGTGGTGGAATGTTTGCTTCATCGTCAAGACTGCTTAAACTATCTGACATGTTAGCAGAGTCCAAAGTACAGGCTGATTTGGAAAAGTTAGGCATGTTGCAACTGCAGCAAATCCATGACACATTACTGTTTCCCAATGCCTCATACACCAGGGTATTTATGTTCATGCAGCTAGCGTGATACCATTCCTCACATTCGTCGCATTGAACGGCCTTCTCTTCCCATGTGCAAGGGGTTTTCACTGGAGTTACTTAGACTGCCTTGAGTATTCGGTCCCGGGTTTAGTTCTGTATCCCCTGATTTGGTGATGATTATGATGCAGTAGTACACTAGGTACAGTTTATAATTGTTCCCCTTCAACTTCATGTTACCTGATGTAGCAAATTTCTTTCTTGTATGTTGGCCTAACATGGTTGGCAGAGCTGGCCGATGTCAGCAGAGCTGTCGGTCACCAAGTCCAACCCGGCAATACTAGACCTCACGCCCGACGAGCTGCCGTAGTAACTACGCCGTCGCCGATTTCACGTAGGTCGCCATGTTGAATCGATGAAGCAAAATGAAGGTGTAGAAAACGAGTGGTGAAACTCAATATAAGTTCACGATGGAATCCTCCAACTTGTCCAAGTGCAATCCTTGATGTTCTAAAAAACACTTTTCTGGTAGATGGAATGAAACTACTGGATGAAAAAGGTGGAATTTTCCTTGAAAAGCAGAGCGATGTGAAGAGAGAACTGATCACATTCGCGCATGCGCACTCACCCCTTTATAAAGAGAGGAGACGGTTTATGCTAACTTACTGCACAACCGGCCGATTGAGCTTCATATCAAACAAAGAACTTCAGCAAAGCCATAGCAAAAACCACCAGCTGCAGGACGATATCCGCCGGACGGATGAAAATGGAGAACTTCACGGAGGGATGGAATCGACTGTATCATCCACTGAATGAAACATGCGATGTGATAGGCATCTCAGAGTTTGCCTTAATCAATTTTTAAGATGTGGAACTGTTAACATTGATTGATTTTGTTTTTGGAAAGAAGCTGTGGAGTTCAACGCAAGTATTTTTTATGAGCTCCCAAGATGACTGTCACATTATTGACAGTCTGTATGGTGAAAGCAATGAGAACGTTTACGGTTTGAAATTATATTGTGTACGCCGTTATATAATATTATTATTTTATTATTATTAATCATTTCTGGTAATGAAACCAAGGATTCCTCAAAAGCGCCCTAGGCACTGTAGCTCGCAAGCCTGAAGAAACCTGTGGAGAGAAGACAATGTGAAGAACTTACAGTTTTAGAGGTGGGAGGAAAAGCCCAGAAGAATATTTTGTGGAAAACCCACGGAATCAGGCAGGGACTGAAAACCCAATCCACATATTGGCCAAGGCCGGATTCGAACCTGGGTCACAGCGGTGGAAGGCGAGGAAAGTACCGCTACGCCAACCTGACTCCCCTATCAGATTACTAGCTATAGCCATTAATACACCGTCATATTCGCTCACAAAAACGATTGCCATTACACTTACAAGTAATTATATTTATTTTCAGAAGTATAGCTAAACATTAAATTATAAACAAGACCGTGCGTAGCTTGGATTATTCTTTGACAAATTAAATTGGTGTACTATTTTGATTAGTGATTCATATCCTTTCACACAATACCACAAGAGGTGAACGATGTCATTCCCTGATCAATCTAGGGACGGGAAGAAGTTTTTACTGATTACTTTGTAAAATTAATGTTTTTTTACCTTTTAGATAATTGGCTTATGTTCGTGTTTTAATAAATATATCAATCATTTCGAATGAATCTCCATACAATTTCTCGTGTGAGTGTTCGGTTACAAAAAATAATATGATGTCATTTCACCATATTATTAATACAATTATTCATTTCATTGATGGAATAATTCAGTGTGTTCTAATGACCAATGTGCCAAAAATGAAATGGCAATTTACTTACAATCATTTTTGGGAGGAGGAGGGATTTAAAAAAAAAATAAGGGAAAAGGAAATGGGGGGTTCTTTGAATTTCGAAAATGCATAATAAGAAAGTGTATATCAAGAAAGTGTGGACAAGCTGTTTGGAGGGATTGAGGGTAACTCTTCATCGTTCAGTTATTTCATTTTTTAAAGATTTGTTTTGGAGGAGCGCTTGAACTCCCTCCTAAAAATTTCACTCGATAATCCATTTTCCAAAGTAAACAAAGTGAAAGCACAATGCGCGTTTACCCGTCTGACAGTAAACGCGCCGCCATTGTATATGGAGATCAATGGTCTTAAGACGCACTGTTGGAAAGGCCTTCTTCACGTATGTTTCAGCCGCTCATTTAGCATGCGCGCATGCGCACTCAAAATATGAAATACTGATAATAAGCAAACATGGATGTCTGCAGTCGCAGTTTGACCCACTGAAGTATCGGTCCACATCACGCTCGAAGTACTTTGATAAATTTTTCTTTCCACGTGGACAGGAATTTAAGGCAACCAAAGTCACTTTTGCAAACATTTGCGTAAAAAACAGAGAGTATTTGATGCAATTTTTTTGGTTTTTTTCCGTGTCGTGTAGTACAAAAGTATTGGGTCACAAATTCAAAACAGGCGACAGTTTAGGGGATAATTTTTCAGTTTTGCCGAGTAATTGTAAACTTGTCTTCACTGACAAATGGTAAAGGATGCTACGGAAAAGTGCTATGTATAAATATTAAGTCGGAACATTACAAGCAGTTCAGTCGCATCTTCCATAGACGACCACGCGCGTGCACTTGTAGTGGCATGAACACGACGCGCTCTACCCCATAGCGATTCTACACAAAGCAAAGAAAAAGACGGCCTCGCGGCTGTTTCCAAGACTTTCAGATTAATGCACACCGAGTTTAAACTAGAAGATATATTACTTGAACATTCTGGAGGAAAAGATTTACAAAATGAACAACTAAACATCCGTACCTGGTACATTTCCCTACTTGTGACAACACACACATTTTGACTAACAGCGGAATGAGCTACGGAGATTTGCACGTAATTGACAGTGTGACCGGCGGGCTAACGCAGTGTGCGTACTGCACTGAAAGTTCCCGCATTCATGACGCGCCGTTACTTCAAGTAATAAATGCACACTTGGCACTGTAAAGAGGATTTTGTAAGCTTCATTTTGACCGGTTATTCAATGCAGTTGATAAAACTAATACCCCGTACCAAGGACCAAACAAATTTGTCTACTCAACAGTCCTTTGGCCGCCATAAAATACGGCGAACACCATTTTGCTACACTCCACCACTGTGTTGTTACAAAGTAACAACTCAACGCGCGCGCGCTCGCGCGATCAGGCGATGATAGACCATAGATATAGAACTTAAAAAACTAGATCGGACGCGCGTACGAACGCGCCATTCACTGTGCACAATACTTTTGGGTTCTTCATGGACGCGCTGCTAAGTCATAGGGCCACGCGCAAAGGACAGCTGCTGAATGTTGGACGGAAAAATGTCGCCAACACCTAATTCAGCTATTCGTTCAAGATCTTAACTACAGATTGACATTTTACATTCCATTGAAAAGTTACACATGGGTTTGCATCTCTGTCTTATTTGGGACCAAATTAGCGACTGTGTTGAAGATATTGATTTTCAGCCAGGAATTCTAATTTTTACCAAAAAGTAGCCGCATTGTGCTCTTATATTATATCTTTACAAAGGCAAAAAAATCGTTGTTAAATATCAACTTTTTTAATGAGATTTTTCCCTCCTCTTTCAAAATGTGCAATAAATATTAACCGTTATTTGCCTATCAGACAAAACATAAACTTGTTATTTTACCAACATCAAAATGAAATAACTGCAAAATAATGTGTAACTGAGCAACAATACAAACGTGAACTCAAAATATTACAAGATTCAAGATTTTTTTTATTCCATACTCTTTTTCGAAATACATCAATATTTAAAACAAATAGGAAAATAACAAAATTACTACATATCGAACATAAACATATAATGTACGCTTTGAACTAATAATAAAAACGAATTATGATCCGTGTACAACAGAAAAGAAAGAGCATAAGGCTGCTTAAGTAAGCCGAGGCTTGTGAGAAAAATACAGCCCGTACAGACTTAAGCTGACGGCAAACTATACAAAGAAGGAATGTAATATCTGATGACGACTAAAAACTGAAATAAATAAGGAGAAAATAAAGCTATCATGTTACATTGTGGGAGAGGAGGACTCTTTTGTAAGAGATCTTAAATACCTGCAACATGGAGACATTTTCATCATTATAGCAATGCAAAACCTGAAGAAAAAACGAAACCTAGGCCCATACTAAAAGGACATCTTTAAAACTGAAAAAAAAAATAGTTTGTTATAATTGAACAGTTTAAATCCATAGGCCTTCTATTTTAACCATTTTAACAAGGATTTGTTTCGGCCGTACCCTACAAAATGCGATCCGTCGAATTCCACTTGCTTTCGAATACTCATTCCATCTATCATAAGACAGACCAGCGTCTGGTGACTCGAAGCGGATCCCTTATCGACCCTTGAGTGTATCTAGTGCCTCTTGCGTAAATCCCTGAGAGCCAGCGGAAGTGGCCAGCCATCTTCTTATACTGCACGCACGGTCGACAGTGCAATCTTCTTTCTGACGAAGTCGTACGCTTTCGTCGAGCAGTAATACAGGTAGATAGCAAACTTCTTCATCTGTTCACTGTTATTGTGATTCGTTGAGCTAGGTGCAGTTTGCCCAGCTCCAGCAGCTTCCAAGTGCAGATGAGGAAACTGTGTTTCCATCTGGTCGGCCGTCTCTGGAGTAACAAGTTGCTCCTCTTTCAGGCCTTTAACCACCTCTCTGACAGATAAAATCGTCGATTTGCATGCCGGAGTTGTCTGTTTTCCTGTTCAAGCTTGAATAGCCTTCCTGCTACTGCCGGGGAATATCCATTTCTGGTGGTAGACTGTGTGCATGCTCTACCGCTGTTTGTTTTGCCGATACAGCATGCACTGAAGCAATATCTTCGACGGGGGCTTGAGTCGGTTCTTTCCTTGCCGTTGGCAGCTTTTCTCTTGAGTGTTGAAGTCCATAGGACATGAGACTGTAGTCTTTCTGCGAAATAAAAAAAATAAAGCACATGATATGCCTTTAAATACATGACAATAATAGCCCATCCTGACCCCAAGTCTCATTGTAATACTTAGAGGCTTCAAATGCGTCGAGTAGTCTTCAAAGATTGACGGTACGGCATCGTCACGCAGACGTGTTCTCCCCCATTCCACCTTGAAGCACTCTGCAGGGAAATGGTCGCTGCAAAGACATCGTGCTTTGTTGGATTACATTTGCTACCATTTGGATTGTTTCGCTTAGTCTGCTGCAGCCGAACTTTTAACCTCTTTGGATCGCTGTGGGGGAACCTGGGAAATAAAGATAATAAGCCTCGATTGGATGACTTTTGTAGTTTTAGTGAAAACATTTGTAGCAAGTCTTTATTAACAATGGACAGATTAAAGTAAATTAATATGCCATAAATCTGGAACGCCTTCATGTTTGAAGAAATATGAGCACGGTTTTCTTCTGGTCTTCTCAGTGGAAATGTTAAATCTGGGCTGAACATCCTGTACCTTACTCGTACAAATATATAGCCCTAATTTAGCCCAAAGCTACAAGTTTAGGCAAGTATGCCAAACATCAATACAATTTCTACAGAAAAGAACAACTGGCGTGTTCGTTGATTTGAAAGGATATTTCCACCCATTCCACACACCCATTCCTGTGATTTATGCCCATTGGCATTGCGTAACGTAGCCTATAATATATTATTATTGAGTTATATTTTTTAAAAGCTGCCTTTTTCGAAATACAGTCTCAACGGAAACATTCTATGTATTAAGTTACTCACACATAATAGGTTAACTTCTTGAGAGACTGTCCTCTAGGACCCTTTCTCCGTCTTCTGTTGTCGCATTTTTCTGCCGCACAGTTTGCCACCATTTTCAAGTCCAGCATACCACGGCAAGCAGTGATGGAGAAGTTATCGTCACGCCGAAGAAATGCGCGTTTGAAATGTTGGCCCTATTCACGTGACCAATGGCTGCGCCCTGTCAAAACGCGCGTATTATACGCGCGTCCGATCTAGTTTTTTAAGTTTTATATCTATGTGATAGACTTGTACTGACACACACGGCGTATACACACATGCAAGGGATAAACGCAATTGCTGCGACAAAAACCGTTCCACACGCACTTCAAGTAATCAATAACTGACTTATTAAAGATTAATACTGCTGTTCATGTTGCGACTCGCCGTGTACAAACTGTTTGTAATGAACCGTTTCAATGAGAAAAGTAAGGTCTCACGTTATACGTTGTTTTCGTTGAATGTAACGTTATTGAGCACGCACACTGTACACAGACCCTTGATCTGACCCGTAAACATGGCTAGCCACGCGCGCTCCGTTTGTAATCTCTGGACTGGACTTTGGACGCGTTGGAAATGTATACATTTAAAGGGAATGTACATCACTGGCTTTTGCTGTAATTTTCAGAAATGAACTATTTGAGGGGTTAGTATAATAGATAAAATATTGTTACACTGACATGTTTGAAGTTTTGTGTTCGAACATGCTGGAAAAAGCAAGAAAAACAAAAATGTTCATGTAGTCTGATTCCCTGACTTCACTAAAGATGAAATGGATCAATTTATAGATGCCGGAAAATTGTAAGGTAAGGGAACCTGTCTAGCTGGCCTGCACTCGTTCATGAACATGTAACCAATAGCAAACAAAATTTGGACTGAAAAAAAAAGTAAATTAATTGGAGCAGTAGTTGAAAAATAGTTAGGTTTTTCCAACGGTGGTCGGCCGACCACCGTTGGATATGTATACAAAACTACCATTTACTTGAAAATGACTTCACACCAGGTGCCATAATTTTACAGGATGCTTAAGAATGTCATTAACCAACATCCTAGGAAGGCATTTCGTAAAAACTTTGTAGTTTTATTTTTGGATGTTTGTAAATGTTGTATATTCCCTTTAACTGAAACGATTTTTACAACTGACTGGTTCCCGCCCCTGAAATGCAGTTAAGTACGATCATAGAGGGCAATACACACCAGTCTATTTGTGCACGAAGCTTTCAAAAGGGGTTTACTCGAAAAATGACGATTTTTTTATAAGCTACAGGTTTGCTTATTACATCAAATTACCTGTGAAATGAAGATAATCTATCATCCTTTGAGATGGTACTACGGCTGATCTAAGGTAAAACCCGGCAAATTTACCAAATGTGTAAACCAAACTCAAAAGCGAACGATGTTTTTCCGTTTCAATTAGTACGATTTTTGTCAATATTTTTTATATATATATATATATAAATATATTTGAAAAAGTTTTTAGCGCCGCAACCACACTGTAAAGACAATTTATATCTTTGTTCACTTGGCCTACTGATACTTTTTTGTATGAATCATCCTTTAAGTACGTTTGAGAAGGATACATTTTAAGACATGAAAACCAGACAATCGTTCAGTGCGTCGTCTGCTACTGCTGTTTGCATGCCGACGACGCGGAGGAAACCATTGCGCATGCGTGAGAAGACAACTAAATGCACGCACGGTCTATGGGGCTGAAACATACGTGTCTTTCGTTGATTACTTCAAAATGACAGCTTGTCAGGAAGAATAATTTCACAGGGAGTTTAGTTCCCTTAATATCTTTCAACCAAGTTTGTTTTTCAACAATAATTACGCCAGTTACTTTTCGGATGGCTGCAAATGATGGACTATAGCTTTAACAAGGCGGGAAACGAGGATGTAAATTCATAGAAATTAAGGTGCACGACTTTTAATTATGCTTCAAAGTCAATCCAAATCAGAGTGAGATAAAGTAAATGAATAAATGAATATAATACAAATTTTATTCAATCATAAATTAAGTATCGGCCGATTCTTACTCAGAATGAATGAATGAATGCCCTGTGAGCTGAAGAAAACGTCAGAGGCCGGTTGCGCTGTTAACCGATGAGGGGGCGGCGTGACGAACGGCGTCTTGTCACCTCGGAATTCCAAAGTGTGGTCCACGTCCAACGAGGGAGAGCTTGGCTGACTTGAGTGAAGAGACCGCAGGACTTGACTGGCGACGAGGGCTCTCAAGGATAGGGGGTCATACCCGTGCCAATAGTTCGTGCTGTTGTAGTGAAACTCGGTGTGGAGTCGAGGTTCAGGGGTGATGATTCAATCACATCAAATTTATTAGTCGTCTATCTCCCATTCATCACAAAAACCTAGTAATTAAATACATTAAAAATAAACCAATATAAACTTCCACAATTTCACATACATGTGCACGTATCCCATTAATCACAATACATGTGTGTACAATTAATAAATTAATCCTAGAAAATTACATAGTCCATGCCAGATACGAAGTGCTTCATTGCAAATACAACAGCCTTCCCACAACAATGAACATTATATAGTCCCAATGTTAGACCCAATGGTACGAGTACAGATATGTGAACATAATGGTACACTAGGGGCACTACACACAATAGTCCCTCCATTTACGTATGACATTTTACATCTGACCCGGTCGGTATCATGAAGGTACACTTTCGTTGCTAGTAAAACCCCCCAAAATAACATGAAAATAATTCAGTCCATCCCATACCAGCCAGTGCACGGGCTCCAGGGCTGTCTCTCCTTCCTCTGGTGTCTAGCAATACATTCCAGCCATCGGCTGTAGGACTAAATCGGTCCGATATTGATAAAACAAACAAGATAATCTGCCGCTGTCACAAGTGCAGTGAAACGTAGACCTCGGAGGGAGTGCCCACCAAACCCGCTAACGTAAACAGTTGTTTAGTATTAAGGCGCACACGATAAAAACATCATCTGCTCTATCCTACATTCACGTATTTTACAATAAAACAAATGAACTTTTGAGAATACAGCACTTCATGAGAGATAGAACCCCTTAGTCATATCTATTATCGTCAAAATATCCCCTTACCTAGCTGATGAACGTACTATTTCTATTTCCTCATAACCCCCAACAAATTCGCGGAAGTTTAACCGGTTAACTTAAACAGCGCCCTCATACGGGCAAAGTAAATAAATTATTTCTAAACACTAAATCTCCCCCTTCTTTGGGTGATCTACTCCTGGAGATCAATTTTATAGGAAAACACTTTTCAAAAACAGCAATAAAATGGGGTCAGTTAAAAAGATAACATAATGCAACCAATCCGGCTCTGTTTACATTGTTATAACTCTGAAAACATACTATTGAACTGTCTGAACCCATTATTTTAAGGCTTATTACATTCTCTTTCATTAAAGCACAAGAATGTTAATTTTGGTAGGGTATGATATTAACGCCCCCCCCCCCCCCCGTCGTAACGGGTCTCATATACAATATAAATATATCCTTCTTTCTAAAATCTTAACTGAACTTTTATAGCAATACTCAAACTTTGAGTTAGGACAAACACATCGTCATTAATAGCAACGTCAAACAAGTTACTATAAGCCTCAGGCTTTATATTCCACCTAGGAAATTCGTTAATAAGATTGCATAAGAAGGCATGCACCATCTCAGGTTGATTTTCTCTCGCACAGAGATCATTAGTTTCCAAGTCGAGAACCAGTGCCTTTGATGATATCATACTGTGACGTCACGCCCTTCGCGCGGAGCGGTGCTCGAAAGAGGGCGTCCTCTCCACAAGGCATGGCGCGGACGGCACGTACCGGAGAGTCCCTGAGCGGCTAGAGACGAGTCCGTTGGGATAGAAATATACCGTCCCGGCCGGCTAGCTGGTTGTTTATTTGAGTGTGTGTGACCGGGCAGTTTGCTCTACTCTGATTGGCCTAATGCTTAATGACGTACTAAACTGAGAGAGACAACCAATGAACAGCCTTGTGACATCAGTTTCATTTACCAAAGAATAATGACAACTGTTTTATTCACACCTTCTGTAATCACAAAGAGGCCTACTCTTCCGGATATCGGATCGCAAGAAATCAATAGAGGGTGCTCTATAATTCAAACATGAGTTCAAGGGTGCAACGTACTTATGAGACACACAAATGTAATGATAAGAACCTCCCTGTGTAGATTGAATGGAGAGCTATGTGATGTGACTGGACGTTGACTTAGAGCAGTGAACCCCACAATTATTTGTGTGCATCCAGTGCCACCGCGGGAACCTAAATAAGTCTTAGGGCTACGCCCCTCGCAACTACCGCTGCAACTTATAAGCGATCTATCCTCATCGACCGTAAGCTCCTATAAGCAACTCTACCGCACCACCAATAGACCGTTCGATCCACCAAGCTCCCGAGCGACACAGGCACTACTCAAGACTCTGGCCTAGTCACGCTAAGCTAGGTGGCATGCATTCAACCCTACACAGGATTGATTATGATCCTTACCATCAGGACCTGGCCATGCAAAACAAGACCGTCTAAACTCGATTTGCGCTCGCCTTTTATAGCCTCATGGGCCAGCCAACGTCACCAGCAGTGACTCATTTGCCCAATGAATGTACGCGCAAGGCGGGGCCTAAGCGCTGCCTATGCTTTTACTACACGCATTACTCGCTCACACAAAGTGCATTAACCAATATAGCGCGCTAGCATGCACTATTTAAACAGCGCCCTCTGTCGCGACACATTGCCTCCTGACAGGCCTAAATGTCCCCCATTTAGATTAAGCCGATAATTGATTTAAGACGCGACAGAGCATTTCCATAACCTGTAAAACAAGATAAACATTATTAATAACACCTTTAAAATACTTACCACAGTACATAATTATTTTAGCTTTAAACAATTTAACTCTCTGTCAACACACTTGTTTTGCTTCTTTAAGAACCTGAACATCTCATTTGCATAGTGATGTAACTTACATTTCTTCTTAAAATCACAGAATACACAGTTATTAGTTCCATGTCATGTTTGGCTTGGCCGGCTGTGGTTGCTTTGAAGATGCCGATTTTGGTTTGGGAGGTACATCTGCCTTCTCTGAAGATGTAGCCAGTTCCTCCTTCGTAGCCGGTGGATCCCTGGGAGTCGAGTCTTCCACGTCGGTGTCGACCTCTAGTGGCGGCATCGATCCGATGCTGATTGCATCGTCTTCTTCATCGATGCTGGCTCCTGTATCAGGTGCGATACTGGCCCCTGTATCAGGTGCCGTCTTGATCTCCCTAGTCGGTGATGCTCTTAATGGCGAGAGTGGCTTTGTAACGGTGATAAGCCGCTCCCAAGGGATGGCTAGCTTGGCCTCCTGACTTACTGAATCCGTCTCCGGCTTCTTCCTCTCAACTATGAGCCTCCTGGCATCCATGCCAGGCCTGAGCGTGGACTTCTTCAAGTCCTCCTCAGGACGACTGTCCACCTTCTTCGGTGCTGCTCCTCCTTGGTTCTTCCGTGGTTTGGGTCGGATGTCGGCCAGATCCTTCAAGTGCTCCTTGTGGTTCACTTTGTAGTGCCGTCTCATATTATCTTTACGTCTGTCTAGCTACGAAGCTGCACTGCATGCAGTGGAAGAACATGCAGTCCTTCCCATGACTCTTCTTGTGCCTTATCAACTAATCCTTAGATTCCCGAACTTCTTAGTACACTGGTAGCAACGGAACTCCATCTTTGCTCCAACCTCCATTTTTAGTTATGCTCTGGTACTTGCTCAATTAGCTCTGTAATAGATAAACAATCAACAATTTATCATTAGTTTTCATGGTAACGGTAATCAAATTTAATACTTTAACGGTATCTTAAGGGCAATTTCTGCTGCCTCTTTGGCTTTCTTCTTGTCTATACGGGACTTTGTACATGACTCCTTGCACTGGTTCACCTGACTGTTTAGTGCTTATATTCATCTCTGTGCCCTTATTCTGTAAAGGCTCAAGACAACTGGTTTAGTCCTCATCATTGGACGTTTCAAGAAGACTGTTCCCTCCATGCGCATCGTACAGGGGTTCAAGAGGATTGTTGTCTTCACCCTTATCACCCAGGGTTTCAAGAAGAATGTTTTCTCCACCCTGAGATTGTCTTCTACTCCATCTTCATCTGAAGGTTCCAACTCCCCCAGATTGCCTTGTGCGTTCTCAGCGCATGCACAGATCTCGGTGTCGCTAGAGCTAGCTTTACTGGGGGCACTCCATGGATCGATCGGATTCCCTGGTTGGGTTTCAGCCTGTCCACATGAACTACACGTGGCCCTTTGATTTTTGTATGCGAACTATTACGTCTGACAGCTTCTTCAGGACAAGGTACGGCCCCTCCCACTTCATCTAAAGTTTGGGGCTATAACTCCTTTCTTCTTCGCAGTGTTAAATATCCAGACGAACTCATTCTCCTGGATGCAAGGGTCATGTGCCCCCCGGTCATAGTTCACTTTTTGGCGTCTCATGCTCTTTCCTAAGCATTTTTGCGCCCTCTCGTGAGCCCTGGTTTCTTAGTTCAAACGCTTAATCCGTCGTCGTTTCCTCATCACTTGGTGGGGGATGTTCTACTGTTAAGTCTACCGGTAGAGTAACTTCTCGTCCCAACATCATCATGTTTGGGGATTTCCCTAAATTTTCCTGCGGCGTACATCGGTACACATTTGTTGCGAACGGGAGGCATTTGTCCCAATCGCGCTGATCTTTGTGTGGGTAGAGCATCATGGAGACTATAGCCACGAGGGTCTTGTTGAATCTTTCTACGAGCCCATCCGACTTCGGATTATACGCAGTAGTCCTCGTCTTATTAATCCCGAGGACCTGACACATTTCTCGGAATAGTTCGGCTTCCAAATTAGTCCCTTGGTCCGTATGGACCTCTCTCGGCACTCCGAACCGACATACAAATTCGCTAACAAATTTAGCGGCGACTGTCTCGGCTTTCGCATCCGGAAGTGCATATGCCTTCATCCATCTTGTAGTGTACTCTCCTACTACAAGGATCCACTGGTTCCCATCCTCCGTCTTTGGTAGGGGGCCAACCAGATCCATGGCAACCCTATCCGTGGTTCCCCTTACATTATATTGTTGCAAGGGCGCCCTTCGTTTCTTAGGGGGCGGCTTCTTTCTGGCACACTGGTTGCACTGGCGCAGGCACGTCCTTACATCGGCACTCATGCCTGACCAGAAGTATCTTTGTTTAACACGGGCCAACGTCTTCTTCAGGCCAAGATGGCCACCAAGTTTCCTACCATGCAATTCCTCTATAAACTTGTGTCTGACGATCTGAGGAGCCACAAGCCTCCACCGGAAGGAACTACCATCTCCAGACTCCCAACGTTGATACAACACTCCGTCTTTAACTGATATTTGATCCCAGTAAGCCCAATACGTCTTACTGGCCGGGAATAGGCTAGCTATGTCCGCCCAGGGAGGGCGCTCTTTTCCCTCGCTCTTGGCGACTAGCAACCACTTCATGGACTCATCTACCATTTGGCCATCTCTAAGATCTGAGGTGCTTAGCGACGGTTGCAAGATGGCAATCCTCACTACTGCCTCACTACTACTTGGCATATTCGACTGTTCTCCTTGAACACCATCGTCATCATTACCTTCACTACCACAATGACTACACTGCTTACATGGCCGCCTCGATAATCCATTAGCATTCCTATGCTTTACAAACATATTCTGCATATTCTATATGCATATTCTCCCATGCATATTCTGACACAACCTCTAGCCAACGAGCAAGTTGGCCTTCCGGGTCTTTCATGTTTGTCAACCATCTTAAGGAAGAATGGTCTGTCCTCACCAGTATCTTCTGACCGTATAAGTACTGGCGGAAGTATTTCAGATAGGCAACCACTGCTAGCAACTCCTTCCGGGTGACGCAGTAATTCCTTTCGGGTTTACTTGACTTTCGGCTTGCATAGGCAACAACCTTTTCAACACCGTCATGAACCTGAGACAGTACTGCTCCTATGCCCTCTGAACTTGCATCCGTGTCAAGGATGAATTCTTGGCCTGGCAATGGGTATGCTAAGATTGTACCGGTCATTAACTCCTCCTTAAGTCTGACGAACGCCTCCTTAGGCTTAGTGACCATTCAACCCCTGTTTGTAAAGGGCCCCCCGGTAAGCTCGCCCCCTTCCAAAAAGCCCTTTCTTACCGGCCCAGCTACCGCCCCAGATGGCTAGTCCTGTAGCTAATCAAGAACTCTCCCATCCAGGGGTCTATTGTTTGCAAGTGTTGACGCATGTAATCTATCCCAGAAAACGCCCGCTTGTGGTTTTCATCCCCCAACGCGAAACAAAAGAGCCCCTTTGCTGGCACAGATCAAAACCCCTGCCATGCGGTTTGGCACACAATGGGACTGTAAATTACTTACACACTTGAAAGCATTAATCTCCTGAGCGAAACAATAGATTCCCCATACCAGCGCAGGAAGGCTCTGTAATCCGATAAGCCGTCTTTTGTTCTGCTCTGGACGTTCCCCAAGGGGAAATAAACTGATGCGCCTGACTGACTTCAAAGCTTCAGGCCCGACAGACCTACATACCGGACTGAAGACCGGACGAGCTATAGACAGGCCGAGGTACCGGGGGGCGCTTTACCAACCAGGGATAATTGGTCATTATTCCTTACAAGACTAATCCCAAGTGAACACTTTCGATTTCGAAGTTAAGGCATGCAACAGGATAGCGATGCTTGCAAAGCCCTGTATGAATCGTCTGTAGTAGGCCAAGGAAGCTCCTCACTTCTTTAACGTTCTTCGGGACTGGCCAATCAGCAAGGGATTTGATTTTGGCGAGATCCGTTGCAACGCCCTCTGCCGACACAATGTGGCCCAAGTAAGTTACTGACTTCTGAAACAGGTTGCTCCTACTGGGCTTAAGCTTAAGCCCAGCACTTCTCAGACGTTCGAACACCTTGCGCAGGCGTACTAACTCTTCTTCAACTGTTTTCCCGAAGACGATGACGTCATCTAGATAAACCAGTAACATCTCCCACTGCAGCCCTGCCAATACCTTCATAAGGCGTTCAAACGTGGCGGGCGCGTTCGCCAAGCCGAATGGCATAACTTTCCAACGATACAACCCGTTGCGCACAACGAAAGTTGACTTCTGCTGAGCATCTTCATCTAGGGCTACTTGCCAGTACCCGGATGCGAGATCAAGGGTTGAGAACCACTGAGCGCCCTCAAGCGCATCGAGTGTCTACCTGGGAACAGGATAGGCGTCCTTGATTGTCATTGCTTTCAAACCTCAATAATCAAGGCATAGACGTTTCGTGCCATCTTTCTTTTTCACCAATACTACGGTAGCCGCCCATGGGCTTCCCGATGGCTCTTTTAAGCCACGCCTCTTCAAGTCATCCACCTGTCGATTTATCTCCTGCTGATTACTGATACGGTGTTTCCGGGGTCTCTGCTTGACTTTTCTAGCGCCACCAGTGTTGATGCTGTTTTTAACTTGATCAGTTTGCCCGATATCACCATCACCCCGCAAAACCACATCTTGAAACTCAATTAGGCATTCATTCAACTTTTCATCGTCCTTGGGACTCAAATTCTTCTAGCTTCTTTCGAAATGATCACTCAGATGACTGGGAAGCGACTGTACCTTCGCTTCAGTCTTATCACCACGAGAGGGCGGTGTTTCCACTTCGACAGAAGAAACCGTTGCAGCCACGGTTCCGGCCCGAAGGACACGCCTATCTCTATTTGGGTTCAGTACCCGAATGGGCACAATGTTATCCGATACCTCAATCACAGACTTGGTCATGACCAATCCCTTCTCATCAAGCCGTCCACCAGCCTCGACTAGCTCCATAATCAGTGGCCCTTTTAGCCCATCACAGCGTCCGACAATCGTTCCCGCAACAATGCTTTCATGGCCCGCCGGTATCTCTGTAGATTCTGCTACGACTGCTCGGCCTACAAATGGCTCGCAAGCAATGCTCTTACATTTGATCCTTTCCCCATTAAGACATAGTTCCAGTTTGCGAAAGTCCAGACTGCCTTCTGCTGCCATTAACCAATCCATCCCCAACATCGCTGGAACACTAAAAATCCGCGAATACCGCCGAATAATCCGAATAATCTACGAATAATCCATGACACGGTCCAATATCAGGCCTTAAAACCGGGTGAATCCCGTCGTCACTCTCTGCCTTTCTTTTTATTGGTCTGGTTCCTGTTTCGGTGGGCCCTGTACATTGCTCAGCCTTTCCGCGGACCCTCCGGTCGGCTGGTTCCCGTTTCCCTGGTAGCGGGTGTACTTGCGTTTGGGCTGTGTACATTCTCTGGCAAAGTGACCAAGTGCACCGCAGTTATTGCAGTTCAATTTGGACTTGGGCCGCCTCCTTATAGGCGGTGACGAACCACCCGATACTGCTTGCGTCGCAGGGGCTGCCTGCGCATGCACCATTGGTTGAAACAACACTCTACCCATCAATTGCTCTAACTACTTAGTCATATTGTTTACACACTTCGCCTGTAAGCTTGCTCAATAGACTGGACCTTTGCCTCCACCTCTCGGTCTAAACCTTTTACTAACTTTAGGGCCTTTCTTCAAGCCTCCTCTGTGCTTCTACTTTGTGAAAACTGTCTGTCTCAAGAGCGGCTTGCAATGCCTCAGACAAGTTCTTCGGCCTTGCTCGGAAGATACCTTCCCGCACCTGCTGATCAGAAACAGAATCTACAAAGTGATTCTCCTCCAACCGATTTCTTGCCTCTTCGGGAATCTCCGGATATGCCTTAACAGTCAATTCATGTATTGCCTGACATAACTCCTGCAGAGTTTCCTTCGGCTTTTGTCGGCGATGACGTAATTCTACTAGAAAATTCTCAGCCCAAACCTCCTTGCCAAGAGTTTAACTAACTCTTTATAATTCTGCTTTCCTCCCTCGTAAGAACCTTCTCCAAGGATGCGGACGGCATCTCCTTGAAGACTTGCAGCCAAATACTCGGCGGCTTGCACATCATCCCATCGGTTTACGAACCGACAACTCTCGAAGTGCCCGTAGTACTCATTCCACGGCACTTTACCATTATAGCGGTCAGGAACTATACTTGGGCGGCGAGGCGCCTGACTAACTCGCTCTTTCAGCCCATATTTCCCGACAAATCTTGCATCTCTTCTCAGCTGACAAGGCCCTGCCTTGTCTGCACTTAAACCATCAGCCACTCCCTCAGCCTTACTACTAGGCAACCGTGTAGAAAAACTCATCAACCCGCTATGGAGCTTCTTCTCAGCATCAGGTACCCTTGGCATGTGAACACTTGAACTCCCATTCACATTCTTCTCATGTACCGCAGAGACAACCGGACTGGACACCCTATCATGTCTTGGAGGTGTCCAATCAATCAAACTGCACCCACCATCTCGTTCCTTGAGATGGACTTTCGGCGTCTTGAACTCAGTCAGTGGCTGCACCTCGTATGAAGCGTACCCTGACGTCTCTTCCCTGTTCTCAGGCAATCCCTGGCCAGGGAGCCGGAATACAACATCCGAATCAATTCTGTCATGCGCACTACCACGAGACTGTGGCGTGTTACCTCGAGCTTCGCCAATTGGGCTCGTCACAGCTGCTCTAGCTTCTTGTAAAGCTGCCTCTAACTTCGCAATTCTGTCCAATTGCTGAGCTTTCTCCCACTGAAACAACTGGACCTCCATATGGGATCTGTGCAGATCCCCTTCCACATGGCTACCATTTGCACGCATACTGTTGTTTCAAACTCGTTCTCAACCGGCGGATCAAATCTCGCAGATCTCACCCAACGGAAATATCTCCTATCTCTTCGTTGAATAAGCCACACGTAACAAAAGAAAATGATGAGAAGCAATATACAGACTACAGAATCCCACTTCTGACACCAATTTGTGACGTCACGCCCTTCGCAGAGCGGTGCTCGAAAGAGGGCGTCCTCTCCGGCACGTACCGGAGAGTCCCTGAGCGGCTAGAGACGAGTCCGTTGGGATGGAAATATACCGTCCCGTCCGGATAGCTGGTTGTTTATTTGAGTGTGTGTGACCGGGCAGTTTGCTCTACTCTGATTGGCCTAATGCTTAATGACGTAACTGAGAAAGACAACCAATGAACAGCCTTGGGACACCAGTTTCATTTACCAACGAATAATGACAACTGTTTTATTCACACCTTCTGTAATCACAAAGAGGCCTACTCTTCCGGATATCGGATCGCAAGAAATCAATAGAGGGCGCTCTATAATTCAAACATGAGTTCAAGGGTGCAACGTACTTATGAGATACACAAATGTAATGATAAGAACCTCCCTGTGTGGATTGAATGAAGAGCTATGTGATGTGACTGGACGTTGACTTAGAGCAGTGAGCCCCACAATTATTTGTGTGCATCCAGTGCCACCACGGGAACTTAAATACGTCTTAGGGCTATCTTAGGGCTACGCCCCTCGCAACTACCGCTGCAAGATAAGCGATCTACCCTCATCGACCGTAAGCTCCTATGAGGAACTCCACTGCACCCCCAATAGCCCGTTTGACCCACCAAGCTCCCGAGCGACACACGCACTACTCAAGACTCTGGCCCAGTCACGCTAAGCTAGGTGGCATGCATTCAACCCTACACAGGATTGATTATGATCCTTACCATCAGGACCTGGCCATGCAAAACAAGACCGTCTAAACTCGCTTTGCGCTCGCCTTTTATAGCCTCACGGGCCAGCCAACGACCCATACGCGCCTGCGCGCGCTTTACATGGCACCGAGCAGTGACTCATTTGCCCAATGGATGTACGCGCAAGGCGGGGCCTAAGCGCCTTCTATGCTTTTTCTACACGCATTACTCGCGCACACAAAGTGCAATAACCATTATCGCGCGCTAGCGTGCGCTATTTAAACAGCGCCCTCTGTCGCGTCACAATACCAAGTGGTCTCAAATATCGTCAAGAGTTTTTCCCTATTCGGTCTATAGTGAGACTCCCTTTCCCCAGACACTTAATCTCGTACGTTCCACCTGACAAAGCTACATAAAAAGATCCTCTCCTTTTATTAAGGCGTTTAACAAAATTATGTCCAAATAGCACAAAACTCATAGTAAATACAACATGAATAAAAAGGAGAGCCAACCTGGGCCCCTACATATAGGAAAATATACCATTTAACTAACTTAACTCTGTCATCTGACATTGTAAAAATTAAGCTGCGACGACATCGTACAAATGAGCAGCGCTGAATCCGGTCGGTCTTTAGAGAACTGGATACCCCAGCCTTCTCCCAAAAACGTTCCAGGCTCCCAACAACACCCATCCACCAACTGATGTCGTCACATCACAATCAACACAAGATACCATGATGACTTCCCCTCGCCTGCGAAACCGGATGCCCCAGTATTTCGTCTCGAGGAAATCATCATGTTTACATCAAATCATGTTTACATCAAATTCAAAGCAATGCTGACCGGGGAAGTCCGTATGGGTTTCGGTGTACCCCCTTTGTCACCCTTTCGGATCTTCTCAGTGGAACAGAAGAACTTGAGCCAGTGACTTGAGCTGGCCCCCCTACTTTTCCACTCCCCAATTCCCTAGAGCCATTAGCTGGAGGCTGGCCTGGCAAGCCACATGTGTCAGACACGACAACATCACATAATGAATCCTCCTCGGACTCATCCCCACTTTCAGACTCCGGTTCAGCTAAAGGGTCTAGCAGTAAATATTTCCTATTTACTGTCTTCTGCTCGCCTCCCTTAGCCGGTCGAATGGAACACACATCCCCTTGCTGATCTACCCATACCACGATATACGGATCGCTCTCCTATTTATTTTGAATTTTGTGACGGCCCCCAAATGCGCATCTGCGCATGAGTACCTGCGAGCCTGGTACAACTGGTTTCACTGCTGTGCGCCCCCTAGCATCGTATGCTGCCTTGTTTTGACTTGCCCTCTTAGCAACTTTATCCCTCACAATTTCCGGGGCACGGTTCAACATCTGAGATTGCTCCCTAACAAATTCTTGTCCCCAATCTGAGTCAGTTCTCCCCAACATTTGATCCAGAGGGATCAGAAGTTCTCTTCCGAACATCAGGGTATACGGTTCAATGCCAGTTGCTGTATGGGGGTAGCATTATATACAAAAAATAAATGGGAAACAAGGCCAGGCCATTTGTGCCTGTCTTGCTCATCGAGGGATTTAATCAATCCAAACAGGGTACGATTAAAACGCTCTGCTTGCGCGTTTCCCTCCGGATGATAGGGTGTGAAACGAGATTTTCTAATCCCACACAATGAACATAATTCCCTCACGATTTCCCCCTCAAAATTGCTTCCCTGATCGCTGTGAAGTCTACTGGGTATCCCAAATTTGGTGAACCACTGGTCCCTAAGGACTTTTGCTACAGTAACAGCCAACTGGTCCTACAGGGTGCAGCCTGTGCAAACTTGGTATAAACATCCGTCATGATGAGGATGTCTTCGTAACCCCCACGGCCCCTGTCCACTTTGACAAAATCCACCGCCAATATTTCGAGTAGTTGGAATGCCACTAAATGCCTCATTGGGACTCTAGGTTGCGGATGTGAAGCCTTAAGAATTATACACAGTTTGCAGCGGTTTACATGACGACGGACATCCGCCGTCATTCGAGGCCAGTACACTCTCCTCCTCCTTAGTAAAGAACAGGTACGGGTCACCCCTTGGTGACCCCAGCCATCATGACAACCCTTCATTATCCTAAGCTGCAGACATTATTTTGGGTAGGAGAATTTGGAAAATCTCCCCAAGTACAGGGTCCATCACCCTCCGGCACAGAACACCATTTCTTTCAACAAACCTAGGCCACTGTCCAAGCCACAGGTTTAACTCTGGTAAAGTAGTAAACTCACAAGGCATTACCTCTCCATGGATTCCACCTTTTGCCCCACAGTTCCCACACCAACCCCAGCTCCGGGTCATCCCTTTGGAGGGATGCCATTTGTTCCGATGACCACAACGGAAACAACACTGGGGGGCCAGCAGTTGCTGGAGGAACGTGCATTTGCAGCAACATGGATTGGAACTGCACAAGAGTGGACCTTGCTCTGCATGATTGTCTCTACGTACCTCTGCAGTGCTCTGCCTAGAATAGCGACTAAGCGCGTCCGCGCAACGGTTACTACGACCCGAGCGAAATTTCATATCGGAATTGAATGCAGCTAATTGCGCCACCCAGCGCAATTCACTTGCTCCTAGCTTGGCGGTTTGCAGATGTGCGAGCGGATTATTGTCTGTGAGTATGGTAAAGGGCACCCCTACGAGATGGTCCCTAAACTTATCCACGACAGCCCACTTTAGAGCCAGTAATTCTAATTTGAATGAGCGGTAGTCTGGGTAATTAGCCTCCGCCCCCCTCAGACCACGGCTGGTATATGCAACAGGGTGTCTATTTCCTTCTAAATCGTCTTGTGCCAAACATATGCACCCAAACCCTGTAGAGAAGCATCAACTTCGAGAACAAATGCACGCGAGAAATCTGGATATGCAAGCACTGGAGCCTGAGTGAGGGCCAACTTGAGCGAGTCAAAGGCTCTTTGTGCTTCAGTGCTCCACTCAAACTTTCAGACATTTTTCTGCACTTTCCCCTTACACTGAACTGGAGGTATTATTGCATGTAGCGGCGCTGCCAAATGGGAGGAGTTTAGGACGAATCTCATATAGTACCATGCAAGCCCCAAAAAGGATCGCAACTGCTCTGCATTATGTGGCACAGGCCAGTCCCTAATCTTTTGGATTTTGTCATTGTCCACCGATATTCCCTGACTGTTTACCACATGGCCCAAATATGAAACATGATCCTGGAGAAACTGACATTTCTTCCCCTTTATTTTCAACCCAAATTCCCCAATGCGCGTGAACACCTTGTCCAACCTTTGAAAGTGCTCTTCAAAAGTGGACGAGTACACAAGTATATCATCCAAGTAAATGAGGAGCTCTGACAAGTTCATGTCCCCACGACATCTCCATTACTCGTTGGAACGTTCCAGGGGCATTGACCAGCCCGAATGGCATACGGGTAAACTTGAACAGTCCGAAAGGTACCCTGAATGCAGTCTTCTCCACGGACCTGGGATAAACTACCTGGTGGTAGCCATGAGCCAAATCCATGGAGGAGAAATACTTGGCACTTTAAGCGCCAGTAATCAATGCATAATCGCAGGCTCCCATCTTCTTCTTTTTCGAACGAGTACAATTGGGCTTGCATATGGGCTCGCGCTGCGCTTTATGATGCCCTGATCTAGTAGTCGTTGCAGGAGTTCCCCCATCTCTGCAAATCCCTGGTTGGGATCCTACGGTAAGGCTGGCCAATGGATATGTTGTTTACAGTACGAACTACATGAGGTACCGCATCACAACAGCCTACATCATACTGGTGTTTAGAGAATTTTGTGTCATGTTTCTGCACTAGCCGCACCAACTGCTCTTTCTGATTGTCATCCAAACTACAAGAAGAAAAGGTTAATCCTGGGGGTAACTGGTATTGGGTCCCATCGCTAAACACTAAAGTTTCTTGTGAGGAAGGTTCTGATGTGTCCACTGACACATCAGACTTGGGCTTGGGTCCGACCTCAACATGGTCACTACCTACGTCTTCAACCAAAACTTCATGCCCAGATACCTGTAATGCACTTATCTCTTCCTCCAACCCAATTTGTTCAGAGGATACCACAGTAGCTTGTGCCAACTTTGTGTGGGGAGGAATAACCAATGCCTGGGTCCCAAGATTACAAAGCGACCATCAGCAATCCCACAAGAATTGTATACCCTAAGGGTCGGGGAAACGTTTGTTGTTCCTTTGCTCCCCTCATTTATTTCTCCACCCTATGTCAAATGACTATCCACAAGAATCATTTTGTCTCTGAAATCCTCCACTGGGGCTCTAATCTGGCATTTAATGGTTTGCACCAGCCTGGGAGGGACAGTCATTCATACCCACGAGTGCGCACAGACACCGGTTTCTTTGACCCCTAATTAGATTTGTGTCGATCTTGATCATGTGGTTCTCTTGCGAGACGGTACCACTGCAGAGCACCACTCAGAGCTTCTGCATCTTGCACTTTTGAGTCAATCGCTATGCCCTTCAACAGCTCTAGAACATTACGACCGATTAGTGCGGGGCTCTCCCGGCCCCCACCCCACACTGTGACGGGTCTCTCACAACTAGAAAATGTGCCATTACTGTGTGGTTATGCACCACCATTGGGACCTCCACATATCCCTCCACAGGCAGCTCTTAGTGACCTACCCCATATACCCGCAGGTACCGGCCCACTGGTTCGGGCCCACTCATCTTATCCGACAAATGTTTGCTAAAAAAAGATGAGCTCATAAGGGAGGTTTCAGATCCTGTATCTAGTATACAAGTTACCGGAACTCCAGCCAAAGTCACATCAACTGAAGGGCTTTTATGTACCAGGCGAGTAAGAAGTTCATTTACCGAACGCTCAGACAATTCCCCCCTTTCACAATGCACATTGTCCCCAGGTGAGGCCATTTCAGAGACTCCCTCCATCACTTGGCCTACAGTGATGGAGGACTTGCGTTTAACTCACCACTAACCGTGGATTTATTAGATGGTGACCCCACACCATCCGATTGCCCCTGTCCCCTAGAGGACTTACTGCTAGCTGTCGAACTTTGGCCACTACCACCGAATCTACAATTAGCCTTGATATGCCCCGGGCGCTTACATCTGAAACACGCCACGCGCCGTCCCCCCTGACCAACATTAAACGGTTTTGGATCTGACTCTTTGATCACATGTTCCATCAAGGTTGTGAGCTGTTCTTGTTGTTTTAGAATCTGTTCCTGTTGATCCCTAATGCACTTCATCATTTCTGCTTGCTGTTGCATCTCTTTTTGAAACTGCCCCCCACTAGGAGTACGAGCGGCCACGCCCTCCACTGATACCTCAACTACATCATTACCACAATTTCTCATCAGGATCATCACACGGTGCCACGCCCACTTGGCGTACTTGGCTTCGTTTGACCTTTGGCCTATCGATATCCCTGAATAGGTCTAAAGCAGCATCTCGCAGCGCACTGAAACTTTGCCCTGGTGTGGCCAACTCAAGACGTCGTAGCTCTAAGCGCATGCTTTGGTTCTTGGCCCCAGCTACAAACTAATTAATGAGGACTTTATCCTAAAGTCCCTTCAATCCTTCTTTTTCTCCATCACTCCCAGCCTCGATTATACGATCATATAGCCTAATAAGAGACCGTGAATAGTCCATGAAGGATTCATCCTGAAGTTGATGACGCTCATATAGTGACTTCTGCAACGACTGTACAGTTTCGTCTGCCCCAAATTGTCTGTTAAGTAGCCTTATCAAGGCCTTATAATCGCCTTTCACTGACGGGTTACACTTAACCTCATCCTGGGCCAACCCCCCTAAGTGATTATAGACAACCTGCGCTTTTTCTTTGTCAGGGATATGGCATTGTTGACAATATATATCAACCTCATCAATCCACTCAAGAATGGTAGGATCCCCTGCCCTACCTCTCTCTCTCTTCCGGTGAAGTACAGTCCACCATCTGGTGTATTACGTACTGCGGTTGTTGTGTGCATGCAAGGTGAGGATATATACAGTGCAGGTGATCAGCTTAAACATAAGGTGCGGCTAAAAACAACTCAGGCTGACTTAGCGGAGCTGGACTGACTGCACACCCTGCTTGAAGCTTGCAAGCGATGTGCAGTTGACGAGATCTTGTGGAAGGGTGTTCCAAATTCTGATGCTATCCGGGAAGAATGACTGCCGATATACCCCAGTCCTGGTGAATGGTACTAGGTATCTGAGGGAGTGACCTCTCAGGGCAACTGTTGGTATCAGGTAGGTATGTGGGACATCAACCAGGTTGTTGACAATTCGGTACATCATCACTGCCTTGGCCTGTGCACGCCGTTCTTGAAGGGTGGGCCACTGGAGCTGATTGATCATGGCAGTGACACTGCTGGTGGTCCTGTAGTCCCCAAACACGAAGCGTGCATAACGCCGTTGCACCATCTCCAGCTTTTGGATGTTGCTTGCTGTCAGGGGGTCCCAAATGATGCAAGAGTATTCAACTATAGGGCGTACTAAGGTCTTGTAGCACAGCTCCTTAGTTTTTCTAGGACACTGATGGATATTACGTTGCAAGAAAGCCCTGGTAGAATTTGCTTTGTTGGTAATGCTATTGATGTGATGGTTCCAGTTCAGGTTTTTGTGGATGTTGACGCCGAGGTATTTTGCAGAGTCAACCTCTTCTAGTACGTGGTTGTGAATGATGTACGGCTGTTTGATGAGTTTCCTTTTGTTGGTTATGTGGATGACCTGACACTTCTGTGGATGAAACTCCATCTGCCAATCCTTCTCCCATTGCTGAAGGTGGTCCAAGTCCTGCTGCAATGAACTTGCATCTTCCTCTGTCTTGATGGTGCGATACAGGACACAGTCGTCCGCAAATAATCTGGCTGTTGTGCCCACTGAAGTGCAGTCAGGAAGATCGTTTATGAAAAGCAGGAACAGCAGTGGGCCCAGAACACTCCCTTGAGGAACCCCTGATAGGACTGGTGCAGATTTGGATGTAGTTCCATCCAGGATGACTTGTTGAGTGCGGTTCTCTAGGAATGCGCTTACCCATATGTTGATATTACCATCAATACCGTAGTAGTTGAGCTTGTGGAGTAACCTTTGATGTGGCACCTTATCAAAGGCCTTTGAGAAGTCTAATAGTATGACATCTACTTGGCCTTTGCAATCTACAGTGTTGGCAAGATCTTGTAGGGTGAGCAACAATTGGGTATCACAAGAGCGACGTTTTCTGAAACCGAACTGTGCATCGGTGAGGATGTTATTCTTGTCGAGATGATTCAGGATTTGGCTACACAACACATGCTCGAGCATCTTGCAGATGACGGAGGTCAGTGATATTGGTCTATAATTCACAGCCTTATTTCGTTCCCCCTTTTAAAGACGGGAACGACGTTCGCTTCCTTCCATTCTTGTGGCAAGATGCCTTGGTTGATGGAGGCTTGGTAGAATAAGGCAAGTACTGGAGCTAGTTCGTTTGATAACTCCTTCAATAGCCTGGGAGGAATACCGTCTGGGCCTGATGCCTTGTGGATGTTTAGGCCATTGAGCAACTTTCTGACACCATCAATTGACACCGTGATAGAGTCCATAGATGGAAATGGGCAAGGACCTTTATCCTTGATGGTTGACTTATCCTCATTTCTGTTGAAGACTGATGAGAATTGATCATTGAGTATGTTTGCTTTGGTTGCACTGTCCGTGTATGTTACTCCATTTCTCGCCTTCAGTGGAGAAACGCCAGAGTTATCACATTTCTTGCTGTTGATGAACCCCCAAAATCTCTTGGGGTTTGTTGTTGACTCAGGGGAAATAATGTTGTTGATGTACTCACTATAGGCATGTTTACAGGCTGATCTTGTCGTCTTCTTCAGTTGGTGATAACGCTGAAAATCTCTGGCTTTCTGTGTTTTCTTGGCCTTGGTGAAGCTACGCTTTTACGTCTTGTCAAACGCTTTACTTTCCTTGTGATCCATGGTTGGTTTAACCTGGTGGATGACATCTTGGAGGGCACACCATTGTCAAGGATCTTCAATAATGATGACTTAATGTCTGCCCACATCTGGGGAATTGGGCTGTTGACATTGTACTTGCTCACAAACTCACGCTGGAAATTGTGACACTCCTCCTTCATGCCATCAACACTGGCCTTATTCCACAGATGGATTTTCCGCCTCACTGGAATGTTCCTCTTTGGTGTAATGCTAGATTCTGTGTATACAATGTCATGATCGCCGAGACCTGGCAGAGGAGCACATTTATTAACCAAGGAGGGGCGGTTGGTAAGAAAGACATCCAGTGTCTTATCTCCTCTAGTTGAAAATGTGACCATTTGCTGTAATCCACAGTTTTGGATGAACTCAAGAAATCTCTCATTCAGTCGACAAGAATATTGGTTGCGATCGACAGCCAGCAGATCCCAGTTGATATCCGGAAGATTGACATCTCCACCAATCCAGAGCACCGCATTTTTGAATTTGCGGGCAAGTTCTTCAACACAGGAGCACAATGCGTTCAGATATTGGGCATCACTGCTGGGGGGACGGCCATTAAACCTAGCTAACTTAATCGCTCGTTGCGTGGTTGGCTTATGATTTGACTTGATGGCCTCAGTCAGGCCTGCCACAAGGCGCTCAACAAGGCCAGCCTCCGCCTCAGCCATAGCACAAGAAACGCTGTACACAAAACCCCACGCGAAAATCAAAGGTCAGCCTAAAATATTTCTACAATCAAAACGGCTAAATTAACTAGGTCCAATTAACTGGCAGATTATCCAATATTTTCGACTGATAATGCACTGGCTGGTTTTTGTTTTTGTTTCTTCAGTTATCACGACCACTTACTGCTGCAAACCTAATCTACAATGTAACTACTGATTTACATTTAAACTGTACGAGTAAACATGACACAGTCCATGCGTATGACTCCAAACTGCCTACCGCAACCAGTCTGTAGTTCCCTTGCAGACTCCCTGGTAGTGGTACTGTTACGGCATCCGTCCACGTTTCCTCCCCAGCAAACGCATGTAATTCCCCGCAGTTCTCCTACGCTAGGCTCAGGTCACCGTCCACCCGTTCAGTCAGGTCATTAAGTCAGCACTCAGCACCCCATACGTGTTACCAATTTTGTAGTGAAACTCGGTGTGGAGTCGAGGTTCAGGGGTGATGATTCAATCACATCAAATTTATTAGTCGTCAATCTCCCATTCATCACAAAAAAAACCTAGTAATAAAATACATTAAAAATAAATCAATAAAAACATAACTTCACATACATGTGCATGTATCCCATTAATCACAATACATGTGTGTACAAGTAATAAATTAACCCTAGAAAATTACATAGTCCACCAACCCAGATACAAAGAACTCCATTGCAAATACAACAGCCTTCCCACATTAACGTACATGTATGACATGTGACCTCTGACCCGGGCGGCGCCTTGGAAGTTACACTTTCGTTGATAGTAAAACCCAAAAAATAACATGAAAATAATTCAATTCATCCCATACCAGCCAGTGCACGGGCTCCAGGGCTGTCTCTCCTTCCTCTGATGTCTAAATATACATCCCAGCCATCGGCTGTCAGACTAAATTGATCATGTAATACTAAAGAAAGCTTTCTGCAGCTGTCAGAAACGCAGGGGTGCGTTTTGGTGGTCATAACCAAGAATTGGTTCGGTGGTTTCTTGTCGGTGAATTTCTTCGGCAATTCTAATTGGGTTAGAATTACGCATGATCATGTAGTACTCAAATCCCCAAAACAATTAACCAAACAGAAACCACCGAACCGATTCTTGGTTAAGACCGCCAAAACGCACCCCAGACCTCGGAGACAGTGCCCGCCAAACCCGCTTACGTAAACAGTTGTTTAGTATTAAGGCGCACACGATAAAAACATCATCTGCTCTATCCTACATTCACATATTTTACAATAACAGAAATTAACGTTTGAGTATATAGCAATTCATGAGAGATAAAACCCCTTAGTTATCTTTTATCGTCAAAATATCCCCTTACTTAGCTGATGAACGTACTATTTCTATATCCTCATAACCCCTCAACAACTTCGCGGAAGTTTGACCAGTTAACTTAAACAGCGCCCTCATTTGACCTTATGGGCAAAGCAAATAAATTATTTCTAATCACTACAATAAAGCTTCTTTTCTCGGTGGCTCATGCGTTATCCTGCTTTGAAATCTCACGTGGTCTTGAGGTGAATATCGAGAACGAGGTAGAATCCTAAAACTAAACGAATTGAAATTGAAGTTTAATTGGGATTCTGTCGAGTGATCAATAGAACCGAGGGATCACGTGCGTGCCCTCCGCAAACAAGGGCGGATCCAGGGGGCAAGGGGCCATGCCCCCAACGAAACCAATTTTTTTTATGTGACATCACAATAAAGGCAGGCAATGAGTGCACCACCATCTTTTCCTCAAAAAAACATTGGTTAAAGTGGTCAGAAATTGCCTCAGATCGCACCACAGAGCATCTAGAACGCAAAAAAAATTTCGGGGCCCTTCTGCGGACCCCGAACCCCACGCCGTAATTTTTTGACCAACTTTTTGGGGGAACCAAAAAATTTTGTGGGCCCCCCGAAAAATTGTGTTCTGGATCCGCCCTTGTTCCCTAGACGGCAATTTATGAGTGCAATGAGAGATCTCTGCTTATAAACTATACGTTTCCTTCCATAATTTGCATAAATTGTTCAAACAGAACAAAATAGGATTTGAAAGATTAACATTAATTGAAAAAAAAACATTGCACAAATGTTACAAATGCTTGCTTATTCGCGAAGTTGAATGCCCAAAATGCTTACTGCGACGGAAGAGTCCGCGCCAAGTTGAACGTGTTTTTCCAAATTGAATGCGGACTCGTCGATTCTGTATAACAAATGCGTGCAATCGAGATAGCTCATGAAATCGACGTCTCATTTAAATTGAATAATCATTTTTTGCTCTTTGAATGGTGATCTAGTCCGTCAACCAATCAAGTATTTTTCGATCGATGTCTCATTTAGAAGTGCATCAATTTTGTTAAGCTGGAAAAAAAGCAAATAAAAACCCATACATTTTCGGGGTGAAACTCGAAAAAAAAAACTCAAGGACAGTACATAATATAGGTAATTTTATTCTATCATAAATAAATATCATGAATAACTTATTTAGAGACAGCAATTATAAAGGAATCTGTTTGGAGAGGACGGGTTTGGACTACAGAAAATGGCAGAGCAATGTGAATTCCACTGATTTCATCATCGATCCATTGGAGGCCATATCTGTTGCATTATTATTGATGATATGTTACATGACTGTGAACAACGATTTTTAGTGCGTGGCAGTCATTGTAATCATCTTTGTCGTCGGAGAACATGCAGACCCTCAGACAATAGAGGCGTGAAGTAGATCGAACATCCAGAATCATCTAAATCGTGTTCATTTTTAGGATTATTGGTAATAAGTGGACGCCGTTTGTCAACAATGGCTTGTCTGAGCATCCCAGTAAACAGCATGAAGCGATAAGTGGAATGTTCTGATGGTACTCTTCCCGCCTCCCGGTATATTCTGGATATTCATGAAACAACGGCGTTTTCTGTCGGATTTTTCTGTCGATATTTTACAAAGTGACGGTAAGGCCCGCTGAACACAAGTGGTTAAATGCATATCACAGCTGCAACGGAAATATGGCAGATGTTATAGCTCGACAACTAATTTTGTCTACACTGTATGGAATTAAGTCACATGACTGGCTGTATAGGGACATTTCTAACAGTTTTAGATTGGTTGGATTGTTGTTTACTGTAAGCTACAGGGCGAGATGCGATGTTTGGTAGTTTTCTTCATGGGTCTGGCGACGCTGAGTTTCGTTAACTTACTCTTTCTCAGCATTTGGACATCTTATTACCGCCGAATAATAGTTGTCAGTACCTCGACGTCCGTGCAGACTCTCCGAGAGACAGATGCAGGCTCCTCGCCATCCGATCAAATTCGCCACAAGTTAGTTGCTGGCTCCTCACCATCCGACCAAACTCGCCGAATGATAGTTGCTAGTTTCTTCACTGCCAAGCAAACTCGCCAACCGACCGTTGCAAATTTCTACACATCCATCCAAACTCGCCAAAAGGCAGCGTCTAGTTCTTCCACATCCAACCCAAGTCGCCAAAAGACAGTGTCTAGTTTTTCCACATCCAACCCAACTCGCCAAAAGACAGTGCATAGTTCTTCCACATCTAACCCAACTCGCCAGAAGACAGTGCCTGGTTCTTCCACATCCGACCAAACTCGCCAAAAGACAGTGCCTAGTTCTTCCCCATCCAACCAAACTCGCCAAAAGACAGTGCCTAGTTCTTCCACATCCAACCAAACTCGCCAAAAGAAAGCGTCTAGTTCCTCCACGTCAAATCAGACTTATCAACCGCCGGTCTTTAGTGCTACTCGACATTATAAATCGCTTAAGGATGGTGGGGTAAATCGTTTGCATGTAGAACTTTTTCAAAAAAACACCCATTTTGAACTTTAATTTCGTAATATTATTACCGACTGTATTTTTCGGGGCGGGAGTGGCCGGTCCGTCGGCCGTTGTAATTCGAAAAGCGAAGACGGAGGGCCAGACCTCATTTGTTCATATAGGGCGCTCTTTTCCCCTTCTCTTTCTTTCCATTATAAAGGGCTCATGCAATGTATTTGTTTTTATTCAATCCTTGAAAATGTACTTTTGTGTTCTACTTTTTGTTTTGCCATTTTCGAGGGTATTTTGGTGCCTTTTTTTGTTTTTAATGCCATGCGAATTTCCATAATCATGAACAAAAGTGTGATGTCGTTTCAGGCACAAACCTCTTTTTCAGTACCCAAATTTGTCATCATGATTTTGAATGTTTTGCTGCTGTAAATGATGTTTTCATATATCGGACCTTATTGTCGATTCGGATTATCGGACCTATAGTCTTTTTGCACTATCGAACATTATTGTCAGTTCGGAATAATGAACCTTCGGACTATTGAACCTTATTCTAAATTCGGACCACCGAACCTTCGGATATTAAAATAAAGCTTCGGATTATCGGACCTTCGGACTAATGAACCTTCGGACTATTGCATCAAATGTTCGGATTAAAGAACCTTATTTCATTTTTGGGCTGACGAGCCCCCTCTTATGAGAAATTTGTGCATTCGGACTAAAGAACCTTCGGACCAAAGAACCGTTGGACTATCGGGCGGAATATTTTACGAATTTTCCTGCGTTAACCGATTATATTTTGGTATTTGTTTGTATTGGTATAGCCGTTTACTTTGAGATGCTCATCGTGTGCTGTGGTGTCAAGCTCTGGAACTCTGCTTGGCCAGGGGGCGGGCAAAGAAATCGACCGTCACTCCTGCGTCATCAGGATGAATATGGCTCCTGTCGAAGGCTACCAGAACGACGTGGGCGAAAGGACCAGTTTAAGAGTCATGAATTTTTTCATGTTCAACGTGAAACCCTATGAGCTACCGCCTGACAGTCAGATTATGGTTTGGGGGTTGTTGCCAAGGAAATCTCATTTGGAGAATGCCCAGAATTTGATGAGGAGCCTGAGTGCGGGATCTACAATTTACGGTCAGACCATGCAAGGCGAGATAGAAGCAGACCAGTTGTTTGCGGAGGAAACCGGGCGTAAGCGGTAAGTAATCATTACGGCTTTCAACGCGTGGTGTCCCAATAATATTGATCCCATGGATAACAGTGATGAAAGGACATAAGACGAGAGTTGTAATCGGCCCAATCATAGTTGAATCTCAAGTTAGGGCCTAATCATAATTCAATCACAATCAGGTCACAATTAACCAGGGATGAACACTGACAAAACACCTTTCCACATCATAAACACTTTAATACAACTTGACTTAGGAATGTTTATGATTTACCTGTGTTTATGGTGAAGCCGATGAAATCGTATTAGTAACGATTGTGGTGAAGATGAAGGCGATGGCAGTGTTGTCCAGTTCAATACCTTTGTCATCAGTATAAGTACGAGTACAACGCAATTTTTACGTGAATACGAGTATATGAGTGCGAGTAAAAGTTCTTTTCACATGTATACAAATTATGAGCAAATTTGAATGTGTCACGTGATTTCAACCTGGCTTTTTGCTGTCGAACTATAAGCATTAAACAAAATGCGGAAGCCCCCCAAAAATTAAAAAAAAACTGATCCTTTTCTTGCATGTGGCTCTTAGAAATTTTTTAATCTAATATTTCAAATTTAATATCCGTTCTCCTTTAATTCTGTACAGGGAGATGACGAATTCTTGGCTATCCACTGGTTGGTTCACTCTAATGATTGCCCTGGAAATCTGCCAGGAGACCCATGTATATGGCATGGTTCCTTCGTATTACTGCACGTAGGTATCTAATTTTAAGGCTCCATGCAAGTGTTTAAACATGTTGGGCCTGAAATGAATTCTGGAGACAAAACACGGGAGGGTTGATAAAATGAAAGAATCTGGAAGGCTGCCAAAAGTGTCTCTTGTCCTAGGAATGAACAGACTTTTGGAAGCAGGAAGGATTGGGCTCAGCACGTGTCCCTTAATTCATGCATCAATTGATTTTACATTGCTTTTTTTCTTTCTTTTGGTAAGGATGAATGAAACAGCAGATGTCCCCTACCACTATTATAATAAACCTGGGAATAAGCAGTGCGCGACATACAAGGATTCAGAGACGAACTCCAAGGGTGCTCACCGATTTATGACGGAGAAAGCAGTCTTTGCCCGCTGGGCTGTGAAACATAACCTCTCATTCCACCACCCCGAGTGGACAATAGACAGAGAAAACCTCACCAAAAGGCTCGACACTCCTTTTGTGAGGAGTACTTTGCGACGGAAATAAACTTGGCCTCACTGCAGTTCAAAGAATGCGTCAGCCGTGATTTGAGTTTAGCCACGACGAGTCCAGCCGATATGTGCGAAGATTTTGCACTTTGTGGTAAAAGCATGAAACATGGTACACATGTTTTTAAACCAGGGGCAATATTCATGAAACCTTACTAAGGCCCAAAAAAAAGTCTCCGGTTTCTGGTATGCGCGCGCGTCGCCGTAGCCATGCGCGTCGGCAAAATGAAAAAGTTTTTTTTTCAATACAAGATGATGTTTCAAAACTACGGAAGCGTAGAAGGGCCAAAAGAAATTAAGAATTTTTTTTCCTATCTCGCCGCGGCGAGTTACTATCTCGCCGCGGCGAGTTACTATCTCGCCGCGGCGAGTTACTATCTCGCCGCGGCGAGTTAGTATCTCGCCGCGGTTTCATCTCGCCTTTGTCCGGCAATTTAAATTCGCCGCGGCGAGTTACTAACTCGCCGCAGATAGTAACTCGCCGCGGCGAGATAGTATTTCGTCTCGTCTACGCCAAACCTTGTTATTCAGAAATCAAATTCGTCTAATTGATTTATACAGGGCGTCCCAAAAATAATGTTTCTCTGGAGGGTGTATCAGAATTCTCGTAATTTATGGGGGGGGGGAAATCAATTTCAATTATAGAATTGATGAGCGCAAACATTGTTCTTTCTTGCGTTAAGTTTTTGTTGGATTCGGTTCAGTGGTTGCATTCCAAGTTCGACATCACATACACTGAGAGCGTACACAATGTGTTTCTCTATTTTCTCAAGCCCAACCCTGCCTGAATGACCTGAATCACTTTGAACTGTTATAACAGGTGTTTGAGACACTCCTTTGCTAATTAGCCACAGTCAACAATGAGAAGTGTCAACAATAGTATTCCTCCTGTTATAGTTTAGTAATTTAATCAAAAAGCCAGTTTAAGCTAAATGTTCAACTTGGAATGGTGCAAAATAGTACTGTGTAACATAATAACCTTTATTTGGAAAACCGGTGACCCGAATCCGGCGGAAATTTTACAGAAAACAGTACAATAAATATGCTTCACCAGTATGTAAGAAAAGTAGAAAATAACATTTCATTTTTTCGAATTCTGCTACAAACCCTGAGAGGGACATTTTTTGGGCACACCCTGTATAAAGACGAGTGCGATCTCTGAATGCTGCCATTCGGCAACAGCTTAGACGAATTTGATGTGTAATGATGAATATTCTCGACCACGGTGACTAAAGAGGGTGACCAAACTTTATACTTGAATGGTAAATGACTATACCTTCGTTTTATTAAAAGTGTGTGGAAAAAAAAATTCGTGGACGAAATTGAATGATAGAGTTGGTAAATTTGAATGAACGATCTTTTAAAATAGCCGTGAAAACCTATATTTAGATATAGTGCCATCTCCGATGCACTTCCTTGGAGAGATTCTTTTTATAAAAATGGCCGCAAAGGCCACTGAAGGCCAAATAAGTGATGGCGCTTTATCTAATTGGTTTCATGTTTTGGTATAGAACATTGGGTCGTATAAATAAACACTAGCATTTGCTTAACTACCATTTTTTAAGCATTTACTCGTATGTTTAAGTTCTGAGATTATTTACTTGTGTTACTTTTTAGGTTTTGCCAGATAGCGTTTGCTTTGTTTCGTTTGTTTACAAAGGAGTAAATGCTTCAGATTTCAAATATCTACTTGTCATTTTTCAAGGTTGGGTCAGTGCACCTAAAATATATATACATGTATTAAGCAAGTACGTCTGTGCAAAAATTGCTGCATTTACTAATATTAAACATGTAAAATTAATTTTTAAAAATCATAAAGTACATGTATAATATATACTATGGGTCGTATGCATTAAAACTAGCATTTGCTTTGATTACTAATTTGGTAAGCATTTGCTCGTGTCTGTATTATATTAATAAAATGAAGCATTTCTCAAGGCCGGGTCTGGGCTACCTTGAACATGTAAAGAATATAAGTTTGTGCACAAATTGCTGCATTTATTAATGTTAATCACGTAAAATTAATATTAAAAACATCATAAAGTACATGTACATATCCATGAGTCGTATGAATAAAAACTAGCAGTTGCTTTGACTAGCATTCTGTTCGTTTATGAATAAAACGAATTGAACGAAGTATTACTGTGAAATTTCGATGCAAGGATTTAGTAAGGAGAAACTTTATCCAACGGCAATCTGGGGACTGAATGAAATGAAATAATCGTCCAGTTTATTCAAACGTTTAATATTTTTTTTATAATATTTTAATATAAAAAAAAAAACTTTGTATAAGCCTATTGAATTTTTGTATGACTTTACAGGCTGAAATATGTGTCTGTATTTTTTATGCAACTGTGGCTTCGTGTACAGGACACTGTGGAGCTTCACAATTTTCATGAAAGTACAATAGTTTCTGCATTTTGCAAGGGGGGAGGGGGGAGCTGATACCATATTTCAATAGGGGCGCTGTTCAAATTCGACGATTATCAACACTAAATTACAGAATGGTGTACCGTATTTTGAACAGGCGGACATTATACCAGTATAATTTTTGGGGGTGTCAGGGGGGGGGGGGTTCGACTTATATTTTAGGAATTTGTATGATATTCTTTCTTTTTTTGACAGAGCTGGGGGGGTTGACCCCCCCCCCCCCCCTCTGGATCCGCGCCTGTTCAGGATTAAATCATATTACATGGACCGTAATTGGTCATGCCTCTAAACAAAGTCGTCAACTGACAAGATACTTGCATGACTATTATTTTTCCGCCGATTGACGATTTTTATCCCCGAGTTTGACTAAATAATAATTTTCAGTGTTTTACCCGTTATCCGAGTTTTATTCGGCCTAACACTTTAAGGGTCACAATTTATCCTTTTCCGGCTCAGAATAACACTTTGGACAAGGTTTGGCCCGAAAATTACACTTCTGTCTGGATCGTTTAGTGGGGTCTTTTTGATATGAACCTTGACAAACTAGTCATTTTGTTCCAGAAAAGAGTCAATTTCAACCCCAAAAGGTGTCAGGCCAAAAAAACCACCTGGAATTTTTGGGTCAATAGGGCCAGGAACCTTTTAAAGTGAAATAGCATATCTTCTCCAATTAACCCCCCCCCCAAAAAAAAACGGAACAAAACGCCAGAGAAATATTATACGCTTGAAAATCAAGTAAAAGGTTCACACCTGCCCAATTATTGACCTGATGAGATTTATTTAGGGTACCAACGAGGGACATCCAAATGTACTACGCAAAAAGTGAGCATTATATAATTTTGTCAAAAGCTACAGACATTTCACCACCTTAATATCAAAGTAGGCCTACATAAAGAATACATATATTGGCGGGTCGGGGAGGTGTGGGGCGGGTTGGCCAGCGTGGCTATGCCCCTTCCAACTATTAACCTTTCTTAAAAATACATTGTAATTAAACCAAGGGCCGGGAGCGAAGACGAATGTTTTTTTTAATCCCTCTGTCTTTATTACGGAATGGTGATTTATAAGGAAGGAAAGGGGAAAATGAAGTCCACCCTGGCCTCCGAAAATGTGCCGGGTTCTGGATCTGCCGGTGAGAATACCGGGTTATTTTGACCATCTCTCAGCCGGGGCGGGAAAAGTTAAGGGGCGGAGGGGGGGGGGGGGCCCGCCGGCCCTTTTAGGGTTAAAGGGATCACGACATGAATTTTAATTAGGAAAATATTTGTGCAACTTTCTACTCCTCTGAAAATGTATGAAAAAATAAAAACATCCTTTTTTTCGTTGATTTTTAATGAAAAGTGCACTTCTTTAAACATTTTTTTTAAGACATGTTTTTACTGACAACCGAGGGCGCTGTTGCTATGATGTCATTTTAGGAAGACACTGTTCAGTTTGTCTGTCCCAAAATTTACTCCTTGGAAAACATTTGTGAGAAAACTTTGCTAGGTACTACTGAAACAACAACGATCACCAAATTCTGGCAACTTTTAGTGCCGAAGTAACTGAAAATAAGGTTGGAACATGAGGCGCACTTTCAAAGATTGCATTAAAGTAGGCCTACGTACTTTAATTCTGATCATCCATTCACTGACTCCGATCTGTGGGATCACGGGTAAAGATAAATAATTATATAAAATTAAATAAAATAAGAAATGTCATTAGAAATCAGCCGGGATAATTTTGTTAATCTTTTCTCCATTTTTGGTCCGTAACAATTTGTATGCGTGTAAGGCATATCCTGATCGGCCATATTTCGTGATTGGTTGGTCTGTCGTCTCGTTGAGTAATCGAAAGAACATGGATGCACTTACATCGTTGGCGGCAGCAGATCAATTTAACGGTTGGCAAGACTAAGGGAGGTTTTCCAAACCAAGGCTTTGTGTACATATCGACTTCATATCGATGATTTTGTGAATCTTTTCTCCATTTTTGGTCCGTAACAATTTGTATGCGTGTAAGGCATATCCTGATCGGCCATATTTCGTGATTGGTTGGTCTGTGGTCGCGTTGAGTAATCGAAAGAACATGGATGCTTTTCCAACCAAGGCTTTGTGTACATATTAACTTCATGGATTTCACCCCTTAGGGAGTCTCCAGCTAAAAATATAGGACGGTATTCTTTTACATATATAGGTACTTCAGACCAAAGTATTGCGGTGTATTTTTGTTATTATTAAGGCTTCTGAGTGACTCTGGGTCCATTAATCAAGCCAGTAGTGGAACGAAGCCGAGGTTTAGCAAACTCTCATACAGACATGCGCTTTGATGACGTAGAGGGCGTACGTAGGACTTTTTAGTTTATAATTATACTCATCGGAGGGCTGTCAGTGGTTGTTTACCGATTGTCCCATGAAGGTTTTGGAACAAATTTTCGATATTTTTCTCACGCGGTTTTGAAAGAAACTACCTGGTAAGTTGTTACAAATTGGCCGTTCTTTCCTCGTGTTTAAGTACTGTTGTGTAATCCTTTTTCTGAGTTAATGAAATTGAACATATATTTTTGGCGATTACGGTCCCATGTCATGACCGTGACGACCAGGATGACTGTGTTTAATACAATTAAGATTAGGCCTACTTGGCATGCTTAGGGCAGGCCTCCTTGCTTTATTAATTCTAGTAGGCCTAAGGCTATGCTATGGTTAGACTGGTAAGTATTAACTTTACAATTATTTTTGGTTATCAATACTATTATTATTTATTAAACAAAACGAATCAGGACAGGCATGACAGGTAGAGACTAGAGTGGGAAAAGTGCAAGAAGTTGCGTTTACAGCAACCCCCACACGCCTGAAGCGTCGGTGAAGAAAATAAAATCAAGAGACAACAATAAAAAATAAAAAACTTGATAAAACAAGAACACGTGATCAAAAAAAAAGAAAAAGATAGTGGATATTTTGCCGGAGGTAATGACGGCAAACTAACGATTACTAAAGGTTTGCCGGCGGCAATCCATATCAACAGAGGGCGCTGTACTCTTTAAAGTAGGGCTGAATTATAAGATGTATTAAATTCCCACCAAAAGTTGTGTAGCACGTTTGGTGTAATGGTTAAGCAAAGGCTCTAGTAAGCGGGATGACTCGCGATCGATTCCGACCGCACCACATTTTAAAGTTTTTTTTTCTCATCCCAAAATAAATAAGAATATTCTTCTTTTATTATTTTAACATGTCTCAAACATTTTTTGCAGAGTATTACATTTTCTTTTTCAGATTTGTGGCTCTGGAGGATTTTTTTTTAAAAGGGAAATAAAGTCCGAAATTATAAAATGGTCTGAATCCCATCTTGTGAATACGAGGTAACAACGATAATTTTGGCATGGAGCCAGACTAAAATTTGTCACCGGAAAATGTTTAAGTACAAAAAAACCAGTAACTGCGCATGTTCAGTGCATATCCGGCAAACTAACGTTTACTAAAGGTTTGCCGTCTCCGGCAAAATATACACTGCCAAAAAAAAATGGACAATAATGAGCAACACTTGAAAAAAAAATCAACCTGAAACAGCTTTGCAGTTTCTCGTTTAATATCTTTAGGACCCCGTTCCTATATAACTTATAAGGTTAAAATACTCACCAAAACAGCTGACTAAATGACACTCAAAAGTGACATTCTGATATTTCTTGACACATCCGAACAGCTGGTAATTATCCTTCTTGAATTTCAGCAGCTTGAATTTTGTGGAAAGAGGGCAGGGCTTTGATTTAATCATATGAGGGAAATTACCGGACAGTCAACTGCAAAAGTAGGTTTTGACTGGAACTTGTAAAAAATAGAAGTGTCCCAAAGAAAATGACTAGCCAACCGTTATGTTTATGTCTTATAATGTTATGGTAATCTACATGTACAAACATGTATAGGCTTAGTTATGGTAATCGTATAGTTTATAGTTCTCAATAATGATGCAAGACGGGCCTTAGCCCTGGCGACGGTATTGCGCTGTACCTGTCGCCACACAGCCCGCATTCCAACCTACTGAGGAAATCGTCATCTACTCGCGCACGAAACTTCACTGACAGTTGTAAAGCTTATTAGCCTTTGGCTTTTGTGCTATTTTTGTCTGTTTGTTTGTCTGTTTCAAAACCCTCATATATTCATTCATTTTCTTTTAAAGTTCACCTTCAATTTAATTGTCTTGTTAGCTTTTTTGTTTGTTTATTTTTTTTGGCTTTTATACAGGGTGGTCCAAAAGAAACAGAATGACATACTTCCACCATTAATACCAATGCATGGAGAATTTGTTCAGAAGAAAAATTAAACCAAGATCGCCCGATTCGGTCCAGTGTAGTTTTTGTTGTAGAGCCTATTTTGTGAAGCAAGGTGGGGGTCATTTTTGTCCTGATAAATTACAAACCGTGCCCGGGAATTTGACTTGCATTGTAATTGATAGAGGGATTATGTAATAGTACCCACATTAAAGAAGTGTGCTTCACAAAACAAGCTCTGCAGCAAAAGCTGCTGGACTGAATCGGTAGATTTGGGCATCATAATTCTTCTAAAACTGGATTCTCCATTAAAATCATATTTAAGTACAAATTGCTTTTCTATGCCTTGAGATGAAATAAAGTAAAGCAAAGAAAAACAAAATTAAGAGAATGAAAACCCACTTTTAGGTTATGGGACTCACCCATGTACATGTACATGTAGTCAGCGTAGTGTAAAACCAACGGGAATGTCCGTGGATAGAGGGCAGGGATTGTCGACTGCGCATATCTGTATTTACAGACCCTATGCATGGATCCTTAAAGGTAAGATACAACATTTGCAAACATCACAAAACGAAATGATCAAATTATCACAAAATACCTTACTGGATTGTTAGGGAATGACAGTCTAAAGCATCCTGTAAAAGCGTGGCTCCTGGTGTGCTGACATTTTCAAGAAAAACTGTATTTTTCCAACGCTGGTCGGCTGACCAGCATTGGAGAAAACTGGCTTTTTTCAAAAAGTGCTTGCAAACCCTTTGCTGCAAAAACTACAAGAAGTCTTTGCAATCGATTACACACCTGTGAAGGGGTACAAACTAGCCCTGGTGGACTCCCTTTCCTCCCTACGTTACGGAGGGAGTCGTATTGCAATGAAGACTTCGTCCAACCTGGGCTAGGGTACAAACCTGCTAGACTGATTCTCTGACCTTACAATTCGAGCGATTCACAATGCAGTGCGCGCCACCAAGAGTTTGCCATGGAGAGTTCATTTTTCCCAGTACATCGTGGGAGATGGTCGACAAATTTGCAGCGCAGAACATTTGAAATTGTTCATTTCTCCAGTCAGATACTTTGTTAGCGTGTGAGTGGAGTATCTATTTGCCCCTTTCTTTGCTTTTTATCAATATGGTGGTTTTTTTTTTGGAAGGCGGCAGAAGGCTATGCCCAAATCTTTAACAAAATAGCTCAAGTTGTTTGACACTCATTCAAATGGGCCATGTTTTGTCGACCGTAAACTTGAAAAATGGACTCTCCATGGCAAACTCTTGGTGGCGCACTGGATTGTGAATCACCCGAATTCCCCAAAGTCTATAAATTCTCCGTTTCATCTTAAGTGTGGTCAGGGAACCAGACTACAAGAACATGAATGGTTTTCTTGGTTTTTCCAGCATATATATACAAGCCCAAAACATGAAACAAGTCAATTTAACAATATTCGATACATAACATGCTAATCCTCCAAATCCATTTATTTCTGAAAATTTAAGCAAAAGCAAATGTTGTACATAACGTGTACATTCCCTTTCAGTGCGCACTTTATACATAATATCATAACTAGCAGCTGACTTACGATGGGTGAGTAGACAACTACGAATTTGGCTGTTGCTCGTGAATATGTACATATGTACCAATGTTTGAGGTATAGTAACATTAGTCAAACTCTCGGCCACGGGGACCACCCTCCTCCGTCCCACCCCCTCCCCCCCCCCCCAAAAAAAACCCAAACTTTTTTTGAATTTGCACCGGTTGGCTTGCTAGCGCTAGCCTGGAGGGGTTCATTTGTCATTGTGGTCCGCCTCATTCGACAGGATAACCTTCACAGATGAAAAACTACACTACACAGGCTTGACAAAAGATGATCAAACATCATTTTGTGCATCATAAATATCAGATATTATCATGCTCTTGTTGGCCAAGTTGTACAATGTACAAATGTACACTGCATAGTGAGCAGTGGTAATATTCCTATTTTGCGATACGCCACATATTTGGGTTGCGCAGCGTCTGATATTTACACAGGAACCAGCGGGCCTTGTTTGTATTGCAAAACCGACAGACCCGCCACTGTAAAAGATGCAGCAATCGGCCATTGGAAATCTGGACCTTTGGACCTGCTTTCACGCCTACAAATACTTATCACATCACGTCACAAAGATCACCTTCATTTGCATTGGCACTAAATTTGGCAGAAACGCAGCGTTTGGGTCGGGGATTGCATACATGGCAGAGCATCTGAGTTTGCCGAAACTAAACTGATTATCTAGTCTGATTATGATTGTAAGTTTTTTTGTTTTGTTTCACTCTCTGTACTGGTACATTTATAAACCCATTAAACTAGTTTACTGGGTCTTTATACAGGTATGTAGACTCAATGCAAAACTGTTATGGCCGGGGTTTATTTAAACAGGGTCTCTATTACTTTGTCGTTTATTTCAATGACTTTGTAAACAGTATTACAAGTATAAATTTGTAATGATGTACATGTACTCGTACCGTTAATCCTAACCAAACTCGACCCATCAAAGTTTCAGCAGGTTTTGTTTAAATCTGTTGGGATAGGTACAGTACCCCTAAATTGATGGTCTTTTACACTGGGGTTGGCAAACATGTACCTCCAGAAACTAAGTCCAACGGTGTGTGTGTACAATTTCCCATGTGGGTGTTGGAATTTGCCAGAATGGGTATGGTTCCTAGTAAATTAGGCTGGGGAGTTAGGGTTAATGAGTTAAGATTTTGAACAGCTAAGTGTACATGTAAATGTACATCATGTATGTACTGTACATGTAGTTCTAGGAGGGAGATTCTAGTTAGTTTGTAGCCCTAAAATCTGACAGATTTATTGGCTTCCCCTATCTTGTTTCTCCTATCTCCCTCCCCCCCCCCCACCCCACAAAAAAGATCTTCAGCAACAACCTCATACAAAGCTGCATCGATTTTTCAGAAATCTGCTTTTAATGTAAATCTATACAAGGCATCAGTTAGAATGTCTGAAACTTTATGAAGTTTATTTTAAAGTTGAACAAAGAAATTTACTGTACATGTACGTGCGCATACTGGTACATGTACTGCATGGGTGGCTTGTGCGTAAAGCGCTCGCCTCTCACCAAGGTGACCACGGTTCGAATCCTGGCCGCGGATCGCATGTGAGTAGAGTTGTGCGTTGGTTCTCTCCTGTGCCACGAGGGTTTCTCTCAGGGCCCTCCGGTTTTCCTCCCTCTGGAAAAATCAAACACTTTCGATCTCAGGCTGTGCTCCGTGGTCATATATGGGTCGATGTCATGGATGTGGCCGGCAGCCATAGGCGCCTTCACGTGCCAGCAGCCCAACCTCGTTGTAGCCGCGTCCTTCGCAATTCAGCATAACCAGCTGCGAGTAAGGATGATTAGCCTCCGAAATTATTATTATTATATCTATCTAGCGGGATTTGAACCTGCGACTTCCTGAATGTTATTCCGGCACTCTACAAACCAAGCTAAATGTACGTACCAAGCCGTGTGTTGGTGGTTTCCCATTTTGTCAATGTCTTTGTGAACAACGGCATTAGTCAAAATCCATAAACCATTATGTACATGGAGCAAACCTGGGCAATAGCAGACGCGGATCACACACAGAGTATACAGCATGTTATTACAGATTTTTAAATAAACTACAAAGGGATCCAACCTGACTAGGTGAATTTTGTGCACCTAGCCGGTGTCCCGTTGTGGTTTATTTGAAAACTTTCTGAAAAGTACTCATATGGGATATTACCCACATATTGTACAAACTTTCCACTTTATTTCTTTTCAAATGTAAGGCCCCCCCCCTCCCCCATTTTACATTTTATTTTTTGCGATAACGGTACCAGATAGACTGAAATGCTTTAACAAATCACCGAGGGTATGAAGTGAAGTGATTCAGCAATAGGAAGTCATTCAAATCTCCACTAATATTGTTCAGGCAATATACGAGCACTTAATCACTTCCTTTATACATCAATTGTTTTGTAACTGGATTGTGGACATAAGCGGATTAACGTTAATGGGAGTAGTACATTCCCATACATACAGTGTACACTAATGATACTGGGCAAGCCCTCACCGCGTTATGGGGGAGTTTTTTTAATTGTTATGTTAGGCAAATTAGGACCGAGTGATGGGGACTTTCTGCTGTCCCCACAGCGTCTTCGGTCCTCATAGTACCATGGGACAACTCGTGTGTGGTCCCCACAACTACGGTAGTACATGTACTACCGAACAAGTAAATTTTTGTACATGTTGTATGTACATGTATGTTTGTGTGTACATACACGTGTACTATGTGCACTAATGATACGTGTACCTAAAAATACTTGTGTTGTACACTCTCCGAGGTGTTCAAAACATACATTACATGTAACTTGAAGCTTGCATTATTTTCAAATTAATTTATGGTCAATTTTTTTTGGGGGGGGCATAATCACTAACTTTTCGTGATATTTTTACCTCCAAAGATGATTATTCCTACCGGTAATCCTGAACCCCATCATCATGTTGAATACTCATCCCCCATTTCATTGCAAAATACAGTAACATTTGAGCCAATTTCATCCCGAGTTTCACAAAAAAAAGACTTTGAAAGCCTGGTTCAAAGATGGGACCCTTCGCACTACAGACTTTCAAGAGCAGGGTCACAAAACTTGTCGTTGAGAGAGAAATGGACAAAAATGTAATGCAAACGTGGCAAATCAGAGCAGGCATTGGGGGGGGGGGGCCTGTTTACCAGTCTGCAACCAGATGCAGAAGCAGTACACACACACATGGTGCAGTAAACGTCAGGTGAATTCAGACCTACATCATGTATTTTCAAAATTACACCGGACACACTTAATAGCAAGAGATTTACGTACATACATGTACATGTATCAAGGATAAATATATTATTCCAAATTAATTTTTTTTTTACCGCGGAATTATTATGTGACCATGGGTTTTAGATGAAACAAATACTGGGCTACAATCGGAATCGATCAAGCCGATATATCCGATCACGCAGGCAACTCCAGCGGACATTTTGAGCTGCGGAATGAAATTTTTAAATTTAATTTGACTCGCATGTTCATCTACATGATTATGTACAGGTACATTGTGCATGTGTGCACATCTAGTGAGAGCATTACCACTAAATGGATGTCTATAGCAGGCCATCCTTTTGTGATTCAAATTACGCAACTAACTGCAGGAGGAATTGATTGCAGTTTTATTCACTTCTGACAATGCTTGTGTATGTATGCATCCAGGAGGGTACATTGTACCTTGCACATGTTCAATGTACATGTTATCATGCCTGAACAAAATAACACACATGCACTGAGATAAAACTGCACCGAGATAAAAACTGCACCATTACCAGCGGGATTTTTATTCTACATGTCATGCATGTAGCAATGTCCATACATCTATAATGTATTGCAAAGTCGATCCTGATTTGAATTTGTCTTTATATTGTACTCTTGGATAGTATGCAAATCAAATGCAACCACGTTTGAGGGATAGGCCCTACATATGAGCATGGAGGAAGGAACCGCCATGATGTGAGAGATGGGAAGATGAGGAATAAAAGCATAAATTTGTCATTTTTCATCTTCAAATAAAAGAGACCTACATTTAGCAATTTCTTTAAGTTTAATTATAAAACTTGTTGGTTTTACATATTTACTATAATTTAGTCAGCATGAAGAAATACATGTAAATGACTAAACAAATATAATTTTTTTTTGTTAAAGTATAAAAAAAGAGGCACACACAATAGTTTTCCGCATTTTAACTTGAAAAAAAAAGAGGTTGTATTGTACATCATGTACATTATGCAAGTAAAGTATGGTGTTTGTACATGTACATGTACATGTAACACACTTTGATATTTGAAATAACATGTACATGTACATACTTTACCTTATGTGTAATTTTTTAAATGTACATAGTACATGTACATATATCCCCAACTACATCTTGTTCGTTTTGAAATTTTGTTGGAAACCATCCTGAATCCTTCATTGTGGTGGAGGAAAATCAGTGAAACTTTCCAAACGTTTACATTTTTTTCTCCATTATTTTCATTTATTTTGGTCATTGGGACCTGTGTTCTTGGCTGGGTTCGACGTTCTCCTCTAAAATTGTGCAAAAGTCTTGATCGATTTATTCTGCCAGAGTTACTCAGGGTTAGATATATACAAACAGATGTACAGTCTAAGGGGTGGAAATGATTACAAACACAGAGAAAAATAACTAGGTAGGAATATCATACATGAAATACAACTTGAGAAAGGAACATAATTATATGCTTTGCGTATGATTGAGTTCACTCACGCTTGAACAATGATACAAATGTACAAACTGATTAGGATACAATATGAAATCAGAACAAACCAACCTTGAAGCTCGCGCAGATGTAATTTCATGTCATTGATTTTTTCAGAATCTTGTAATTAAATTTCCTCTTATTTGTATTCAGCTCATATTGGCCTAAGGAAAAAAATGAAATCCACAAAAAGATGCATTGTGTACCATTGGGCTTTTGAAAGAAGGGCGCTGGATTATGGATGACACATACATGCATACATACATGTACATGTAAATGATTTATTCTAGACAATTGTGTAAAGAACTTATACATGTACATGTACATGTAAATGATTTATTCTACACAATTGTGTAAAGAACTTTTAATGCAACAAATAAGAACAAGATTCTAATTAGAACCAAATCAAAGAACACATATAAATGCTAGAAAAAAGTATCACAATTCCAATATTAAGGTTGGCAGTTCTAGTAATTTTGTTAAAGGGAAAATACAACAATTGCAAACATCAAAAAATTAAACTACCAAATAATTTTGAAATACCTTGTGCTGGCGTATACTGTCATTTTCACGAAAGTGTGGTTTTTGTATCAAATTTCCAACGCTGATCGGCGACCAGCGTTGTAAAACTCTTTTTTTTTTACTGGCCCGGTTGACCATCGCTTGTGCTTGTTTGCAATACACACCACCTATGAACGGGGGGCCAGGCCAGCTAGACTGTTTCTGACCCCCAAATTATGTAAAATGCTGTGTTTCTTCTTTTCTGGAGTCAATGAGAGTCAGGGAAGACTACAGAAAAAAAATTTTTTTTTTTTTTTTTTTTTAATTTTCGAACCAAAAAAAAAAAGTCAAAGTATATATTATATATATATTTCCCCATTCCCCCCACCCCCATCCATTTCAAAAAAAGCAAAAAAGCTTTAATTTCAGCGAAAAACATTTGTCACCGAGGTAAGGAACAAATTTGGTGTAAATAACAAAATAGGTTCAATTTAACTCATTTGTACAGTGAATATAATTATGTTTAGAGTATCAAATAAGGTTTACATTGTAGGCCTAATAATGGGGGTAAATAACGGTATATTTGTGGTTTGTCTAGCACTTACATGTATGTGTATGTGTGCGGTACCTGCATAAAGTTATTAAAATATTAATAAATAACTGAGGTATTATAATTGATGACAGGACAGTTATTGATAGGAAGGGCACAAGTATTTCTGTAGCTTTTAGCTCACATTGTTTCAATAAAGTGCTGCTTTTTCACTGCAAATGCCATAGGTTAACTGGTTGTCGATGGCAGAGGGCCATTGACATTAAGTACAGTGGGATTCACGGAGAGGTGGTTTTTTTCCCCAAGTTGTTGTGATCTAGCAAGACATTGAGAAAACCAGTGTATTTTGTTGGCATCTTTAGTGGGAACATACCAGTAGCCTACAGCATGTAATAAGCTATTTTAAAAAATGAGGAAAAAATGGCAGTTTCAATGCACCAAACAAGCAGTTTTTTAAAATGTGGTACAAACGTACATGTATGTAGCTCATGTATTTTCATATTTCCAATGCGATGTTGCACTGCAAGCTTTTGCATTTCAGATAGTGTTTACAGTGAGATACAGTGTACGTGTACATTCCAACTGCTCATGTTCTGCACTAGTGCAGTATATTTTCATCTTTTGGTTACATAGAAAAAAAGCGGATTATTTGATTACAGTACCTTTGTCTTGACTATTAACTAGTGTTTAATATGCTGTGTTGATCCGAACATAAAATCACACTTTTGTGTATGTACATTGTACATGCTGTTGGTGAACTAAACTGGCTTACACTGAACGTGTATGGAGTCATCTCACTGAAAATCTGAGGAAAATTGCGGATAAGTTGATCTGCAACATGCCCGCTGTATTGGGTAAAGTTGCAGAATTCTGAACCGGTTCCCAAGAGTTTTCCCGCAATGACGTTACCAGTTTGCTAAGCAGTGCTTACAACTTCCTTCCAGGAGAAGGTACCGGTATCAGAGTCCTGCAACTAATACAGTGGGCATATGGGGGTTGATGTAGTCCGCAATAAACACACCCTGGGTGTTTATTGACTTATAGGCCTATAGTCATATTTATGACCCTGCCTAGTGCCTATACCATCGCAACTAACTGTTCAAGTTCATGTCGCTGAAATCTCTGATATTTGTGGACTTTGTTTGGTACAATGTAAATTGCATAAATGTACGGATCTACATTCAAAGGTCAGAGCATACTGATCAGAGCGTCAAGTTTCACAACCAACTGGTTCTTTTCAGAATCACACATATCTTTTCAAACGAGATTCTTCCTCATGGTGTTACCGCAAACCCCCACCAGTATGCATTAGCACCATGCAAATTTCCAAGCTTTATTTTTGTTTTAAACGCAATTGTCTTTCTCTATCTTTCAGATTCCAATGTGTGAATCTGTGGAGCTTCCCTAAGAATACTGCTGGAAATACGCGCTCCTTACATGCACCTCCATTGTAGGACAACATGAGCCAGAACGGACCGATGCAAGTCGAGATGAACTTTGACCTGACCCCTACCAATGGGCCAATGAGTACGTTCACCCCCCTGAACCACTCCCCCGGTGGAGGCATTGGGGAGGACAACTTGAACGATAACTTTGCCATACAGGATGGTGACGATGATGATAATAATCAGGTAAGAATTTTCAAGAGAGCTTTTATACTCAGTCTCACATGTGGAACATTTTCTTGAGTTTGTTTCAGAATGACATTTGTTAATTTTGAGTTCTGAAATTTAAGGTATGTTTCCTCCCTAAAAATGCAATTTCAGTTTAGATTTTTTAATCAAATACTTGAATCCATTGATAATTGCTACTTGTTTTCCTTAAAAAGATAAAAATTTGCATGCACCTGTACTCTATACATTACCCGTAGTTAAAAAAAAAAACATTTCTAAGTGGTATTATCAATGTGCATATATGTACAAGAACTGACTGAACAGGTTGATACTTCAGTTTGAAATGAGGCACAGATGGCTTTCATGAATTTATAGTGTTTCTGAGGAGACTGAAGCTATTACCTGATTACGGACCAACTATAGAAAGTGGCACCAACTGTGGTTGGGACAGCACATGTACCGGTGCATGTACTGGGATGATGCTTTACATAGAGCATAGATGGTTGGGGCAAACACATTCATTGCATTGACTGGATTGTGGTCTGACAATAATACATTATCCCTATTAATTAAGGAATAAGAACAGTGAATACGAGTATATGTATTTGCATGAGAATGCCTTATTTAGTCACAGACTCCTGTCTTTGAATAAATTTACCAAATTGTTATCTACATGAACCGGTACATGTATGTGTGTGTGTGTGTGTTATCAATTTAGAAGTTAAAGTCAAAATGTTTAATGATATTCATCGAATTGCAATAATTTCAGTATGTTGTAAATCGTGATGTATTTTCCACACTCCAAAGAGACCATCTATTGCCCTTGATTGGAAGCCTTAGTCGGGACACTATTAAATGCAAAAATAATGTAGGACGTTACACACGCTGTAGAGCCCGGTTGTGCTGTATTCTTGTAAAAACTTACAGGTTCTAGAGGGTAACTTGCATGCTCTATTGTACAAACTCTAATGAAAGTATAATTCTCAGATCGTAAACAAATCTCAAAAGCCAGGATAAATTATGAATCAAACACATACAAGTTACCACAGGACAAAAAATGTGAAATGGCCCCCGTAGCTCCTCATTTTGTGAGAAGACTTAGATCTTTCTTTCCTAACCACCCATGTGAATGTTACAACGTCATTTTATTCCTTTCTGTTTTGGTAACATTTCCCCTGTATCCAGGAGGCATCTGTTGTGCTTGAAATGCTGGATGATGATGACAGGTTTGGCTTCTCCGTTATGGGGGGAATCGAGGAGGGATTCCTACCAAAGGTGGATGAGATCTTACCAGGTAAGAGTTGTCTGAATTTGTAGAGATACCGGTACCTTGAACATTGTTGTCTGCTGTGATGTAGTCCATGGTATTTTGCCAAGGGCGCCATTTGCTCCCAAGATTGTTCAGAACTTATGACAGTATCACAACAGACACTTGTCTAATACATGTACCATTGTAGTAATTTTTTTTATAACATTTTGAATCTTAACACCAACTCCCTAGGCCTTTTTGCTAGGATGTAGCCTCAATCATGCGAAATCCTCCAATTGGCCTCACGGAAAAATAGCATATAGCCTCAATCCTTCAAATTCCTCCATTATTTCTTGAATATGGTCTGTGGAGGGGTGACCACTGCCTGAATTTGGCAAAATCCTGTGGCAGTGACTGTCAATATATTGAGGCTTGGCCAGTGACGTCCTGGAGCAGTACGGAGGATTTCAAGCATGGGCGTATATTTATGCATGGCTGAGCAAAAACAACACAAGGTCTACTTTGGCAAAGAGGATTTTGAAGAATTTAGGGCGACTAGGGTTAAAAAATAACAAATGATAATTAAAAGTAAGTAAAACAGCCCAACACTTTTTGACACGCCTGGGCGCATCACCTACAATGTACCTTGTGCACAGGGTCTGTTCTAGCTGTGCTGTACAAAGCAGGGGGGACGGAAATATTCAATAAAAAATTGAGAATAATGTACTCCACAAAGTCCATTCAGGCATGCAACTTTTCCTCAGATCCGCTGATTTCCTCAGATCCGCTGATTTCCTCATTGTTTACTTCTCATGAATGCCATTACAAATTGAAAAACACTGTACAAAGTCTTGTGTGGTTTGGAGTTTCCTCTTTTTTTTTTTTTTAATTCCCAGTTGCATGCCTGTCCATTTGGTCGTCGTCTTCTTATTATATGAATTTCTGAAATGTGTCACATGAGCAATTTTCAACCAATTTAATTTCAGAATTTAATACCATGGTATAACAGTGTATTTTGATTACAGTGAGCACTTTAGAGAGTTTTAGATGTTGAAATTGATCATTCGAGATATGTCCATAAACTGTCCGCTTTGCATCTGCGAAACAAGGGTGTTGCAGAGTGTCTTTGGTACCCACAATAATGATCGTTCATCAGGTATGTGGTTCCTTCACAACTACAGAACAAGTATGAGTGATCTGATACACTGTGCCCTCTGGAGACATGCACACAATAGGAACAAAAAATTCTATACGTCTCCACTGGGCAATTTCTATAGATGAATACGTCTCCACAAGGTTTTCACGAAATAGATATACATGGATTTTACTAAAAAACTAGGAATTTTCAAGGTACGTTGATCCGGCGCAAATGGTAGAGTTTTAGAAAAGGGATATTAAGTCCGAATTTCAGCCAAGGAAGTTACTTCTGGTTTGAATAAGAGCATTTTGAAACTGACCTTTCAAACTCGAAAACTTTAGTACATGAGAACAAAGAAATGTCTCCACAAGGATACAAATTTCAGTATTGATGTACAATGTGTGCATTAGAGTCTTTGACACAGAGCTTGATTACAGTTATAAAACTTTACATGGTATGCATACTGTACATTCCATTAAAAAAATGTTCCCCCCTTTAATTATAATACAGGTAAGAAGCTTCTTGCACTGTAAATACAGGTGTAAAAAACAAAATACATGTTTTAACATGAAATAATAATGGAAGACTCATTCATGTTCATGGTTTTTTTTCAGTTACGCAATCATAAACTGCATCCATAAATGTACAATAAACAAGGGTGTGTCATGAACAGTATGTGCCAGCGTATTCTTCTAATGGAAACCATAATCAGTGCTGGAAAAAATCTAAGGCATTTGGTTGAAATGTCCAAAGTTCAAGTGACGGTCCATGGACTTGTTGCCAAGTTACAGTATAAAAGCATGCTGTTGCTGATGATTGTTTATCATATGTAGCGCCCTCTAGCGTTTAAATACAGGTATTAAAGTAGCTGCCTGTTGACACGTGTGAGTTCTACTGTGTGTTTGGAATGCTGCCCTCTTGTGGTAATCATTGACACGGAGGCCTGAGGGATGCATACCTGCAAATAAACTCCCATAGACACTAGTGCTAAATGCCCATACTTCAAAATTATTTTAAAAATACTCAAAACTCTCACAGGTATTCAAGCTGCACAGAAAAATGATGATCAATGTGTCATCTTTCATTTTCTTTTCAATTTTTGGTGGGTTGGCCATTGACTTTTCGAGATATTTTCACGCAAAGAAGACGACCCCTATTTTCCCCAAAGCGGAAAAGTAGCCATCTTGAAAAACGATCCCTCCACAGCATGGCAAAATAGCGCCACTTTCGAGCCCAATAGCATCCAAAATGCTCAGAATTGAAGCCCAAGTCCGGGCCAGAGGTTCATTACCATATCTCTTCAATTCCCCAATTTTACGGCGCTCAGAACTCTAATATAGAATATTTTGAGGGTATAACTTTTATTCATGAGCTTGGCGGATCGATTTACCGGTGTGCACCCTGAGAGTTGTTGTTGCACTTAGGTTGCAAATTGGTGATACATGTAATTGACTGATTGAACTCTTGGCCAAGAGAGAGGGAGAAGAATTGGCATCACATGTAGTATTGAGACACAACGATTCTTGCTGAATTGATTGCCTCACTTAGCCGGATTTAAAACAAGGCTGTTGCTAATTTTACGGAAGTCAGTGATATAGTGCGCATCATCAGTTGTCAACCAAATGGTTCTCGGTCTTCCATTACAAGAATCCTTCAGAAGGGAAGAACCAGTCTTAAACGGACTTGTTTAAAAACGGCCAAGCACATATTTAATTCCATTCATACCTTTCCGGTGAAAAAGTAAAAACAAGTCAACAATTATAACTTTCTGATGACTTTGTTCAAAGGTTTTTACTTCATTTTTTTTCTCCAAAATACCCCTCTAGCCACCGGTATGTTATGGTACGTCCCTCTCGCGAGTAGTCGGAAACAACTCCTTTATATATGGAGATTGGCGGGCGCGTGGTGTGTACTGTGCGATGTGGCACAGAATGCAGCAGTGCTGGTGTAGTTTAAATTGAGAACACTCGAAATACGGACTCTTTGGTAGTATTGTGCATGCCTATGTGAAGATTGTGAACGTTCAATCAACAAAAGGGAAAAAGGGACCAGACTTCATAGGAGTCAAAATTTCATGTGACACCAGAAAGTGTTTAAGACCAGCCAGCCGGTGTTTTATCAACTGTTTATGACGGGCCATGTGACAGGCTCTTGACCAATACTGTCTTAGGTAGGCATATAAACTTGTATAAATTGAAACAGTGTTGGTTCTATGATGAGGTGATATTATACAGTGTAAAGGCTGTACGGGCAGGTGCTACCGGTAATTTTAAACCAATCTACATGTATTGGATTGCTGTGATAAAAAAAAACATTTAAATTGCATTTTTTTGGAAGGGGAATGAAATTTTGGCTTCATCTTTGTTTCAGCTCCCATCTTGGTGATTTTAGTCCTCTAACTTGACAGACTCCAGTACAGTTCTTGGTGCTTTTGGTGGGTTTTTTTTTTGGGGGGGGGAGTGTGGAGACAAAGCCGAAGCTAGAGAAAATGCCAGGTTTTTATTACAGCCTCCCCCCATAAACTGTATCAAACGAACAAGAATAGGCATTAGGCAAGCCTGGATCACAAACGTCCACATGCCAAAACAACGTGTACTATAGACGGAGAGCCAATCACATATTGACATTCCATCAGACTCTTGGCTGTTGATACCTGCTGATCCCAGTTGAGTCTGCATGAAATTCTATTCAACTGATTCAGAACATGCTGTTAACAGAAGTCTCTTCCTATGTGATCTACTTCATACAGTGGTGCAGATTAAGCCAAAGATATTTTAAAAATAAGAGAGCACACTTGCTTTTTGTGGCCCGCTCCACAAAAAAGGGTATTATGTCGCGAAAAAGTGAAATTGAGCAACGTACCGTATGCTTTCATTTGGTATACAATAGAGCTCCATAGCCCCTCCCGTTCTGGAGATATGACGTATTTGCGTAATAATTACTTCCTTGGAGGAGTTCGAATTATATAACTGAGAAAACAGGCTTTGAAATACACATGTAGCTGGCTCTGTTGTAGAACAACAGAACGATGCACATAAAATGGTTGTTTTTTTCTACTTTATTCATCAAAGTCAACATTTCTGTGAATGAAACCTGAAACTGTAGGTATTAAAGATGTCATGCATAACAAAAAATGAAAATCACATTTTTACAAGATTTTCACCTACTCAACATTGAGCGGGCCATTACACAATAATGCTCAGCGTGACTTCATACCCATTTTTGTGGAGCCGGTCACATTTTACCAGGAACCAGTATTGACGTTTCAACATCAATGACGGCGATTTTTTTCACTGACATGAATTTTACTGAGAATTTCTTCTCCCATTATAATTTAACATAATTTCAATCATACTGAACATATTTTTTTTAAAAACACAACGTTCAAAAGGCCATGCTTTTTGGGGTGCATAAATTTCACTGCTCTGTCTGTGGCGTCCAATAAGTATGAAATCGGATTAACTTTGTCTAACAACAGTGACACTAAGGCCTTCGCAGCCACATAGCAGCATCTATCAGATCATAGGTCTACATGTATTTGAGTAAGCTACCGGTAAAAGCCCTTGAATCTTTAGGGTACATGTGAAGGATATATGTCTGATGGAAATTACTTTTTTTTTTGTAAATCTACATACAATATTCTCTTAGTGATACAGTACATGTAAATGTATGTGTCCCTCCAGAGTTGGCAAACACTCTCACGCATCTGCAAATTTGATAACAGTAGCCCAACGACCATGATATGCCTTGCGATTTCCCCCGCAATAGTGCTGCCCACTTGTGGCACAGATTTGCATAGATGCCAGAAGAGCTGCCCCTTTGAGACCACCTTGAGATTGGAGCCAATTTTCAGCACTGTTTCCAATCTTAAAGGCTTGTGAAATATGGATTTGTTCGCGGGAAATGTCCCCAAGGCAGTGGGTGACTGACTGACTGTGAGCGGTGTGATGCTCTGTGTCCTTTTCAACTGTCATTAACGTGTGGCGTTGAAGGTTTAATGCTTTGCTGAAGGTGATGTATTGGGTGTCAATCTTCATTGCCGGTGTGTGCGATCTGCCGAAGAAATCCATTCTGCCTTTAAAAAGGACTTGTGAACTGCGCTTTTAAAAATGTCCTTTTGGGATTTTGCAGTACAGGTTGTTTTTACTGTACACATGTACCTGTACATACAGTTCTTCAAACCCTTTTTTTCTTTTTTTTACTTCACACATTTTTACTTCAAACCTTTCTTCAAAAAAACTTAAACTAGCTAATTCATGAATCTCAATGGTTTTTCTTTGGTAAGACGTAAAAATTAAAATTGTGTGTTTACGGTAATGTCTAAATATTATCCAGGTACTTGTAGGTGCACCGTAGTTGTGACTTTTTGTTCGTCTGTCCGTCGGTCATTTATATTTGTTTATTTTTAGCAGCATTTTGTCTAAGTGACCTGTTTAATTGTTTAAACTTTTTAATTTCAAAATATACTTTATTGTTTATTTTTGGCCAAATGTGGCAATAAAAAGTTTGCGGTTGGTAATTCGGCCTAAAAAAAATGTCCAGGTACAATGTACATAGGTTGGATTACTGTGCACACATAGTTACTCATAAATTACATTTAAATGTCTTTTCTTTATAAATAGTAAAAATGAACATACAATTTAGAAATATATATACTGTACAATTTGTACAGTATATTTCTAAATTGTGCTACCAATGTAGTACAGTCTTTAAATTATGTACTTAGATGAAATTACGGTTGCTGAATACCGGTACATGCTAATGTAAGCATTGAAGTTCGCATGATTCAAATGGTTTCATGTTTTTGGCCGACAATTCAACAAGGAGGCCTACGTATGCAAAACATTTCATCAGCCATAATTTATTCATCATTTCTTTATCCCCGGAATTCTCGTGATCACTACCATTTTTAATTGTAATGGCCAACATCTTGGCTTTTAACGAGCAGTTACGGTACATGGTTGCCAAGGCCGTTTCATCAGGGTTTTAGTTTCATTAGCTGAAATAATTCCTGGGTGGATAATATCTTTCCAAGTTGCCATAATTATTGCTCTTTTTTTTCTTTTGTGCGTAGACAAATTATCCATTGATACATTTGAGACCTTTAAAACAATTTATACTCGTATATTGGTTGAATATGATAGAAAGAACCTTGGTGTTGTTTTGCTCTGTACATGTAATTTTTTTTTTCAATTTTCTTTTGGGGGGTTGGTCTTTTTGCTGGGGGGGGGGGGGGAAGCTGCATGCCTTCATTGGGAAACAAACAGATCTGTTGGGCCTAATTGGAAATTTATCAATAAATTCTACTTGATGTTCAAATCTGTACACTACCAGGTACATGTACATGTATGCTTAAAGCAAAGAAGCAAAATATGGCCAGTCTTTATGGTGATAAATTCTTCTGGCATTTTTTTTTTTCAGGGAGAAATTTTGTGGGTTTTACGGCTTCATCATAATTACCAGTTTAAATGGTACCAGTACATTTTCATTCACATAAAATATTCTGTCTTCATAGTTTTGCTTAAAAATAATGCAAAACAATTTGTTCCACAAGCGTCTACATAATTTACGTGTACATGTACATGTGTTGAGTGTCATTTTGTACTGTATCTGTCTTGTTACTAAAAGCATCGTGATTTGAGCCTGTTTTGTTCTCACTCAAAATTTGTGTAGGATGAGATCAAATCAAGTTTCTTAGATAAAATCATGAGTAAACTACCGGTTCATACCAGTACATGTGCTTTTATGTATCATGTACAATGCACAGGTGTTTCAGCCCACGTAAAAATATATGAACGTAAACTGCATGTAAATCATGTTGTTGTTCTTTATCCAGACAGTTAAAAAATAACATTCTTTACTCTACATGTGCATGGCAACAGTTCTATTTTCAAAACTTATCAAAGAAAAAAAATAGCGTGAAGAAATAAAACAACAACAATGGAAAACGTTTACACACAAGTGAATACCCATCTTCGATTGCAATGCCCCATGTATATTTAGCGTCCAAAAATATACAGTACCGGTGTCATATGAAAATCGGACTCGTATGAAAATCGGACTCTTTTTCCCTTTTATTGGTTAAACCCTCTCACGTGACCGGTCCCTCTCCTAATTATCTATGCATGAGCATGCGCAATACCACCAATGAGTCCGTATTTCATAAAACCTAAATTCATGCTACACCATGTACACCGGTACATCTACGTGTGCATGTATATGAAGGTGCACACTGTACTGGTACTTGCAACTGGTATGCATTGCTTGATGTTTAATACACAAGAACATTATAATTGGTAATGAACCCAAATAACATGGCTGTGTGTAGTGAAGTACATGTATACATTGTACATGAAAGTGTAAAGATGATCGGCACATGGAAATACCGGTAGTCAAATTTTAAATTTATCTATACACCCCTATTTTACTTTCACTCAAATATAAATGTGGTGTCTAAATTTACATACTGTAAATTTTTTTGCTGATTCCCAGCCAATTTAAGAATTTAAATTAACAGCAGCACCACTTTTAATTTCATGTGAAATGGTGAGCTCGAGTCATTTTTGTTAACCGCAACAAAATCATAAAACTCGACATCCTTGGATGGAAATGCAGCACATTGCTGTGAACTGCATCTGCAGTGAACCATGTTCTTCTTTATTTTAATATTACGGTAATTAATGTGCATATTTAGATTGGATGTTATTCTTCCATGAATCAACCACATCCAAGATTGGTGCCTGGAAGATAATTACTGCCCCTGGCTGTTGTGGTATACCTAGAGCCTGTAATTCCTCACGCAGCAACATTGCAACCTGTGGACTTGTGGCAGTTAGGGACAGCCAATAGCAAAGTCTCTCTGACCTGTCAGATAGCATGTGTACACTGAGCCAATCAACCTGTTGTGTGTGTGTTGGTTGGATCATCAAGCACAGTGCTGGGTTATTCCACACAGCAAGTACATCATGGTCTCACACCTGCACACGCACACACCAAAGAGCCAGGATTACTATACACCGTGCAAGCAGTCAGGCCCAAAGCAAGTGAGGGATTTGTCTTGCTCCAGTGTTTCTGTGGGTGTTTACACATCTGTCAACGTGAATGGACACATCATTCAGCGAATGGTCTCGATCGAGGGCTGTCGGCCGAGGGCTGTCGAGTGTGAGTGCTGGGTGATGAGGTACAAAGCCTGCCACCGCGCCGTGCTGCATGTGGACAGCTCCAAGCATGCTTGAAGTAACCTGGTGTCTCATCATATTTCTACTTGATTGAATCATAGAGCATGCTGCTATCAAACCTTGCCTAAACATTAACGTTGCCTTATCACCATGATCACTGTTGCTTCAACCGCCATGAGGCTGCCACCTGTACCAGAAATATAGCAATATTTGTTTTATACGTTCTTATGGATATATCTCTTGAGCAACCGACATGACTGACATTGGGGGATATGTCATACTACTCGTAGAAACCAAGGATCAGCAGATAAAACTCTTCGGTAAGCTAACTCGTTTTTTAAGCTTTTTAAAAAAAAAAATTATTTGACAATCGAGTTTAAAATGGATACAAAAGATTCTTGCAAAATGTATAGCTATAGTTCTTCTCAAGAAGATATTAAAATAATGAACAAACACATGTTCAAAGAACAGGTACATGTACATAGTTACATGTATTTTTCTGTCCAGTAACATATTCAAGTTTCAAGAATCAAGATTCAAATTTTTATGAGTACAAGTGTTCTCGAGTTAAAATCAAACATGAAATTCATTTCCTGGTGTAAAACCATAAAACATCAAAAAACAGCAAATTTGCTACCTATTACGATGAACCACACAGTCAGGACAGTTAGCACTAGTTGGCTTAAAAAAAGAAAAACTGAAGATTACTTAAACTGCATTTATGAACTTAATTAATAGTAATAGCAAAAAGATAAGAACAATTTGATGAAGAGCAATTTGATGGAGAACAATTTGATGGAGAACAACTTCAAAAGAAGACATTTGAAACAATTCACAAAACCAGACACAGACTACATTTACCACAATTAACAATCAAAATACCCTAAAACAAAATACTATCTCAAAAACATGCAAGACCATCTCAATAGACGTAACAATTCATAAGACCAGACACAGTGGAACAGTTACTACAACTCACAATCAAAACACTAAAAAAAAAATCACTATTTCGTTAGACAAACCTCAACCACTGTACTTAACCCCGCTACGACCAGAGCTACCTTACAAACTGTTTGTTAAAAAGGTTACGACAACTCACAATCAAAACACTAAAAAAAAAATCACTATTTCGTTAGACAAACCTCTAGCACTGTACTTAACCCCCGCTACTAGGAGCAGCGACCAGAGCTACCTTACAAACTGTTTGTTAAAAAGGTGTATTGCACTAGGTATAAATGAAAACCTGTGACGGTTGGTTCTTTTCAAAAGAAGTCCAACAAGCCACAAGTGCATGCTAAAGTGACATAATGAATTCAGCCTGGAAAACGAGAGTGTTGTCTAAAAAAAAATTGGTCTTGATTGTGGTTGCTTAATAGAATCGGAGAAAAATACTTAATTAATGCACATGGGTCAGAAATTTGGAGTCCGCTGTTACACCTCCGATTATATACATACATGTACATTTGTACATCTCGATGCATTCATTAATGCAGTCATCCTCCCAGAGTGATTATGAATAGTAAACTATGGTACCTATTCAACAAAGTCATTCTTTATGATACTTGAATGGCAATCTATACATTTCTGAGGTACTGGTGTAGTAGGACAGGAAAAATGTCCCCAAATTTATCGAATGACCCGCATGTACCAGTATAATTGTAAATGGTCTTGGAAGTGAGGCCGATTCCCTTTTGGAAACAAAGTACATTTCTTGGAAGGCTGTGTTTGAAGATTTGTGTGGAAACTATTTCAAATTCAAACATCTTTGTCAATTAATGTACATGTAGGTCATGAATACATGGTCAAACAGAAAAGGACTGAACTACAACTTTGCTGATAAGTTATCTATTAATTGATTAGTTGTTATATTCACATTGTTGACTTAATCGGATCTGGTTTTGCTGTACTTGTACATGTACTAATCTGCTGTTTGGCATACATGTAGTGTAACTTTATCATTTTCCTCCCAATGTAAACCCAGGCCTAGAGTCAGGTTATACATGTCCCTGTACATTATGTATTCGGTTTGTGTCAATTAAAACCTCCTGTAAAAGCATTAAAAACTGTGCAGTCTGATAATGGCTTTGCAGTGTATAGTCAGCTGCACGAGACTGATACCTGTACACAGTTCAGGGCTATTAATGGCTTGGATTGCTCTGACAGTCAAAAAAAAAAAGGCTGCTTCACACTGTCGGTCCTTTTATAATATTATTTAGTACGTATAAATATTAAAAGGTTACTATAATAACAGCTGAATTATGTACAGAACAGAATGAGGATCGTATGCACGCCAAGATACATTTAGATTGAAACTTAATTGCAAAATGTCCTTAATATACATGGCATTCACGGTACATTGGGAAAATTGCTTCATGTACATATTACAGACAATGATTTTGAGAATAAGGGTTTGTATTTGAAAATACCGGTATGTACCGGTACTACTAGAACCAGTGTTCATGTTAAGTGGGGTATTATGTGTACATGAATTAGACACTGCTACAAAATTTTGCAAATTATGGAAGTTACATACTGTATGTATAAAGAAAAGAAACAGATAAGAATTGTCATCAATTCTATAATTGGACACTGAGTAACGAAAACACCTGTGACGCGACTGCTCTCATCATTCTGCGGGTTGATTCCCCTTGAGCCTCTGGCTGTTTACTCCCGGAGGTGAGATGAAAGAGGCAGTCTCATCCATCAAGCGCCAAGAGATGGACTGTAAATTGTCATTTTCCCTTCAGGTTGCCATGGTGATAAATAACTGAAGATGAGGCACTGAGAATTGTGTATCCGATGTACAAGTGTTCATTGTGGGTTCGGGCAGTGTCTCGATGTCAGTTGTCAGTTTGGAAAGATGAAAAATATATTTGAAAGTAATTCTCTGAATTATTTAAAGTGTACATTACTATTGCGTATGCATGATGAGCAATGCTAACAACAAAGTTGTTATTTTTCTTATACACACACACAAAGCCCAGCCCAGACTAAGTGTTCATGCTCAACAAGAAAAGCTTCCATGTACATGTAAACTGAAACAATAGAAGCACAGAGAATTATGAAACCCAAAAAGCCAAATTATATCGCTTGAATTTCCAATTTTCCATTATACTTGAGTATTACATCAGCCACAGTTTAAAGGGAATATACATCATTTGCTTTTGCTGTAATTTTCAGAAATGGATGGAATTGGGGGGGTTGGAAATATATAGCAAATATAGTTACACTGACTGACTTTTCTTTTGGGTTCGTTTCAAAAAATAAAAAAAAAAAAAAAAATCACATGTTTGTGTAGTCTGGTTCCCTGACTCCATTTGAGAAGAAACAGAGCAGTTTACAATCTATTGGGAATTGTAGGTCAGGGAACAGCTGGCTTGTACCTGGCATGTACCGTGTGTGTGTGTGCAAACGAGTCAAAACAATGTCAACTGACTGGGGCCAAAAAAAAAAAAAAGTTTTCCAACGCTGATTGGCCGATCAGCGTTGGAAATTGATACAAAAATACCACTTTTTCTGAAAAAATGACAGTAAGGTGGTGCCACGATTGTACAGGATGCTTTACACTGTCATTCACTAACAGTCCAGCAAGGTATTTCAAAATGATTTGGTAGTTTTATTTTTTGATGTTTGCAAATGTTGTATTTTCCCTTTAAGTCACATTTCAAATTGAATTGACTGTTTTCTTCTTTTTTCCCCCAAGCTTTTGCACCCCATGAAACCAAATAAGTGAAATTTGAACCACAACATTAGACAAAGCACATGTTATTTGTTTTTAAATAATGGATTATTCGTACTAATGGAATGACTTTTTTAAGCCAAATTTAGAAATGGAGACTTGGTACCGGACTAGTTACATGTACATGTAGCTTTAAATGACTTTATTTGTGCAATACTGAGGAAGTGTGCGACTCATGATGCATCTAATTCCACAGAATTGTAAAACTCAATACACAAATTTCAAAATGGTCCAAGCACCACAAATGAAACATGCATACATGTACATGTACAGTAAGCATGCCATTTTCAAGCTTATTCTCTGTATTTTATTGAAATATAATTTATTTCAAACAATGTTCAACAGTTTGGCTGTTTCATGCAATACTTGCAACTGAAAAACTAATGAATGGGTTGAGAAAAAATCAATTTGCCTGAGTACCGGTACATGTACGTCTGACACCATGGTGTTTTGAGCCGATTTCCACTACATGTCTACAGCAAAAAAGCTGGATGAATGAACGATTTCTTTTTTTAAATGATTGTACAATGTTTCTATGTTTTATCAGAATAACACTTTACGATTACAGTATGCGTAAGTTTGCACAATGTTGAATTGTCCACAATGTACTTGTACGTCCGACACTGCGGATCTGCCCCCTTTTTTGGGCATGTTTTCACAACCTAGCTCAAGTTTTAGAATTATTGACATATTGATGAGTGTCCCACATTTTGCAGCAGACTTTGAACCAAAAACTTTTCCTGCAGGTCTAGTACATGTATACATGTACATGTACATTTACATAGCTGGTACAGTACTTGTAGTTGTACATGTTCATTGTATTTCTTACATGTTTACAGAAATCCATGTAACTTCCCCCTCAGACCACGCCCTTAAGGTTCTGGTCATTTGTTTCCTAATGGAATGCCAATTATGGCAAATTAACTGCCCACTCCTTCTGGAGAAGATCACCTTAATCCCCGCTGGGATTATTCTCAGCCAGACGTCAACAATTGGAGGTTAATTTATTGTTTCCATTACATTTGGGTGTGACCCAAATGATTCATTGTCCTTAAGTTTGCAAATTAAAAGTCGGCCACAGAAGTACAGACGTTGGATAGTGTGATGATGCACAGAACAGTAATCCGAACAAATCCAGTTGAACTCCTCCGCCCAAATTTACAAAGCCAAAAGATTTTGACACATTTCACAGGAAATTGTTAGCCAGTTCCTTGACTGTGTACAGTACTGACAAGTGTTCGAAAGAGCTTCCTGCAGTTAATACATGTAAGTGTATAGGGCCCCGTGAACCATGGAGGTAGAATTCCCCCTGGGTGCATGAACAAAAATACATTGACTTGACTCACCTAAATAGCTGGCAGTGTTGAAAAGCAACAGAAATGTCGTGGACAGAGGGCAGGGTTTTGATTTTTTTAAAGAGAAATTTAGGGTAAAATGCAGATAACGACAAAACGTACATGTACCGGTATGTATGTAACACCACAGCATGGCATGAACTGGAACTTTGTGTAAAACAACATTTCTTGCCCAAAATACAGTGTGGGGATAAAGAAAAAATTCCTGGGGTCACAAGAATTCACAGAAGATTGCCGAAGGTTGCTGAACTTGCTGAAGTGATTTTGAACTGATAAAAAGCTTCTGAGAAACGAAAAAGGTTATCTTCACTTCACAATCGCCGAGTTTCCAGTGCAGAGTGCAGACCAACTCAGTTTATGCTCTCTGACTAATTTGCACTTCAAGAGTTAGGTGTTAGATATACAGGTCTGTTTCTTTAATAGTGGGGATTTTGTCCTTGACATTGCATACATACCAGTATCTCTGTTTGGCTGTGAAAGGACTTGTTATTGGTTTGCCCTTTGTTACTCAATGAAACCGTGAAATAGATAATTTAGTTTTCAGCCAGAATTGTAAAATTGGTTGTGTCAAAAGGCATACCATACATTCAACCAAGGTACGTGCAGGACTTTGATATCACCTTATTTGTAATTTGAATTTTGAATTCTGAATTTGAAATGAACTGAAGTTATTTTCCAACATGTTGTTTTTGAGAAACCAGAGCCACCTACTTCGTTATCTCATTACTGATTAGCAAGGTTCCCAGCCACTCTGGATATCAGGGAAACCTTGTAAATAGTTTCCATTTCTCTACAGTCAGGGAAAACTCAGGGAATTTGGGGAAGAACACTACAAAAATCAGGGAAAACTCTGGAAGGGAAAGGTTATCACCAGTTTGGCGTACCGGTGTGTGCCATGCGTCCAAGTTGTGTCCATTGACTGCAACTTGACTTCACAGCAACCCAAAGTGACAATATTTCTCAGGGAAATATCGAGGAAAACTCGGGGAATATTTTGTTTTCATAGAGTGCTGGGAACCCTGTAGCAATAATTCTCAAGTGTTTGTTCCTCCTCTCTGTATACATCTGATACTTGTTTTTGTGGGTAGGCCTACACCTCGTTATGGGGAAGTGTTTTATTGTTAGGCAAATTAGGACCGAGTTAAGGGGACTTTGTGCTCTCCCCACAGCGTTTTTGGTCCCCACAAATACCTCGTACATGTACCGGCCCCACAACTACGGAACAAGAACGTGTTTCCACTTAGTGTAGTCTGTTCTACAAGTCAGATGTTCATTTTTTTTTAAATTGCACTCTTTTGTTTCCCATATGCCATTTATTTGCAGAAGTGAAAGAGATTTTTTTTATGATTTGACTGAATGTATTGCTTTGAACCTTTTCAAGTACGCATCTTTTTAATGATTACCTCAATTGCAGCTGCACACGTGCCTACAAGTTAGAATTTGTGACTGTACATCAACTTGCCCTGTACTAAATCTGAACCCCAGCAGCCAAACTACTGTGCATGCTCTATCTATGGTTAAAGCAAATGCCCTGTACGGACAGTGTACTGAGTTGTAATCTGTTGGAAGCTTTTCAGAGCGACTGCCCAGGGAAGGCAACTCTACAAAACTGCAAATGCTCGAGGGGCAGCTTGAGCCCCTCCAACAATTTGCAGTTAACGGTATGCCAGGATTTGAATAGCTCATTGCAAGCCGGGCTTTTCACCTCTTTGATGTTTGAACTGATTCTTCAGGATAACAGTGCCCTGGGGTTGTGCTTCTACTGATGAAAAGTTCCTCTATTCATTGAGCTTACAATAAGCTGATTGTAGTGAGGGATTTCCTTATATTACCTTCGCCTTTTTTCGAAAGTCTTGTTGTGCCCGGCTTTCTTACATTCTGGATTTCCGGAGACTTTGAGAGTATACAGTACACATACATGTCCATTTGTGTTGGTTTGTTCTTGTCGTCTGTACAGTGTACGTGTTCAATACATGTTTCTTTCCAAGCTTCATGTGTGTGGCTGTTTTTGTTGTTATTATGAATCATAATGATATGACTATCATAAATCATACCATTTGGGAGACACTTTAGCGTCAAAGTTATACCTTTGGGAGACGTGGAATTAGGGAGACATTTCAGTGTCTCTCTGAATGCCTCAGCTCCTATTTAGAGGCAAAATTTTACCATCGCAAATAGGCTTGATCGATTGTTCAGGTCCAATTAGTAAAAATACCAACTTGAATTTGTGGGGGTAGGATTATAAGGTAAAATTGGGGTTACGGGTCCTGAAGGAAAGTCGGACAAAATGTTGTGTACAAGTTTGTGGGAAAGTCTCCCTAATGGTTTATTTTTCGGTAATATATTTTTTTTCCATTTCATACCAAGTTTGTATTATTACAGTCTATTATTAAATCAATTTCATGTAACAAATTGTTTTTCTCTGTATGCTGCTTTTGACTAAACTTTGCCTGAGTGAGAAAACTAAGCTTTCGAGGAAAATTTAATCTTGACTGTGCTTGACTGTGCTGATTTTGTATGGTATACTAATTAATTACTTGTATGCTGACATGCGTAAAATAGAGTGGTCATGATCAATAGCTGAAAAACGTTAATAAATCTGCAGCTATGGTAGAGAATAAATGTCTGCACGTACACGTATATTCGTGTACAAGGACATATGTCTAGGCCAGGAACATAATTATGGCCTTGCCAACAGCAAATGTGAAAATCTTACTTTCCAAAACTCTGAATATTAATTAGTAGGCAAGAAAATTCTTGTACATGTACATGAATGCTGTTCGGATTTTCGGTTGGTTATCCAATATTCAAGTTTTCGGGATATTCAGCAGTCGGCACAGCCCAGGTACAAAAATCCATTTCACACTGTCCAAAATTTCTCTGTAGGACCCAGGTTGCACCTTGAGATTTCAGGAACCCCTTTTCAGTTACCATTAGAATCCAATACAGCTTCTACACCGATATTACACAGGTCCAGCCGTCTACACATTCAACCCTGGTCAGAACCAGGGTTGAGAGGCTCTGCCTAGGAAGAGAATCCTAAATCTATGGCAGATCCGCCTAACATAACACCTGGGCCCAATTTCACGGCGCTGCTAAGCACAAAAATGTGCTTAGCACAAAAAAAGTCTGGCTTATAAAAGCAGGTTACCAGCCAAAACTCCTTGTGATTTTCATGCTAAGTAAACAACAGCTGAATACTAATCACGAGCAGTATGTTATATCACATGGAGTTTTGGCTGGTAAGCTGCTTTTATAAGCCAGACTTTTTTGTGGTAAGCAAATTTGTGTGCTTAGCATCGTCGTGAAAGTGGCCCCTGGTGAGTCTGAACTGCATGCCTTGTCAACCCATGTTCAATCGCACCCAGTTCGTTCACTGTGGACCAATGTTGATTTCAATGTGGGTAAGCCTTAAAGCTACGGTATAGTCCATCACTTGCAGCCATCCGAAAAAGTAACTGGCGTATTATTGTTGAAAAACATACTTGGTTGAAAGATAATAAAGGGACTAAACTCCCTGTGAAATTAATCTTTCTGGCAAGCTATCATTTTGAAGTAATCAACGAAAGAAGGTCTTTCCAACGGGGCGTCTTAAGACGCACCGTGGGAAAATTTAAATTAGTAGTTCGTTTTGTTATTTGGCGCAGCGCGCGCAAGCATTGGCACGACGCACAGGGGCGCGCGGTTGCTATAATTTGTCGGATCAGTGTGCGACATCGCGTATAGCTGCAATTCAAAACAATTCAAAACATGATTCAGCAACTTTTGATTTGAATTTGAAATCCTAGAATGCTGTTTTTAATTTGAGATCCTAGAATGCTGTTTTTCTCGGAATATACAGCTGAAGCTGAGCTGAAGCTGAGCTGAAACTTCATCAGGTTAGTTGTTCAGCACCCTTCTTTAGATTTTAAGCACTTTTGTTGCTTCAAACGAACAAAATGCACAAATTACAAATGATGGATTATATCTTTAAGAGCATCTGTGGACCGTGCTTGTCACGGAGGAAAACTTGCCAGGAAGAAGATAAATAAATCCTTTCTGATTGATTTGCCTCGATTTGCAACATGAATCAGCCTAGCATGAACACCTGCGGTGTATTAATACGGTTATCAGAGCAAAGTCACGTATTTAGGAAATGAGTTTCAATGAAAGTGGACAGCTCCTGCTACTGTAGGTTAATGTCAGAAATCCATACGTGTTATTTTTGCTCTATTTTGATAGAAGCTTTGTAAATTTATTTTCCAAATTGAAAAGTGATAATAAGATTTTGTGAAATTTTACATGATAATGGAAAAAAAAATCATAGTTGCACTATTTTTTTTTAATAAAACTTGTTTTTCATTTTCCAAATTAAAAATAGGAAATCTTCACGATTGTGTGTGCACAGTGATGGTTGTAAATTATAATAATGAATCTGGTCAGTTTACCTTTGTGCCTTGATTTGAAAATTTGATTGAAAATTGTTTACTGATTGTTTGTAATATTTTCTGAAATTTTCATCATTTTTTTCCAGTCACCTGAGTGTAAGGCAAATTTTAAAAAAGTGGAGGTGAAAGGGAATGAAGAGTGTGATGGATTGATGATGATAAATGTATGTCACATTGGCATTCGCTTATAAAAATGGCCTTCATGTATTGCTGACACAGACTCTGCAGCATTTTTACATGGAAGAGCAAGTTCGGGCACAAACTATAGTTTAGGCTTGGGCGAATCCAGCATTTTTGGAATCGATTCCAATTCCGTCTTGGAATCATGATTCCATTCGTAATCGATTTCATAATTTTTGCAAAAAAATAATATAAAAAAAAATCAAACAAAAAAATTCAAAAAAGAAATTAATAAAAATCAAAACTCAGAAAAACCCAACAAAATCGTCGAGCGTAGACTGGAATCAACGCTTGGGGAACTGGAATCGGCTACATCAGAGAATCGATTCCTCATAAAAGTGGAATCGTGATTCCGATTCCGAATTTGGAGTCGATTCTATTCGATTCCGGCGTGGATTCGCCCAAGCCTGCTATAGTTAACCATTGTTTGACTAACTTCGTTCATACGCAGGATGGTTGGACTACTCCAGTTGACTATTTGGAACTGGAGCATGGAGCACGGTTCCATCACTGGTTACCAATAGCCACGAGCATCATAAAGCACAGTGGAAGCAAGGACTTTTGACCATCGCTTGACTAGTAGAGGCTTTCACACATTGCTTCTAGTGCATAGGCTTAAGTGACATGTACGTCAAAAATCAACCACCTTTTGACCAAATGGTCCTCACCTGAAATTGTTCTGTGGCATACTCCCGGTTCTTCTGAAATTTGCTTTTGTTTGGCAAACAAGTCACCAACCAAACTGAATATTGCTTGTTTGCTTGTTCTCAAGTGATAGGCCCACATGCTCATAAATTCAGTAAGCGTTATTTTCTTCTCAGCCGTTGCCCCTGAACTGTAATAAGAGAGGTTAAGTTAGGATTTTTCGTGACAACGTGTATGCCTAGAACCGGCGTTGTATCATGGATGCGTTGGCAAACCACAATACGCGTTGACAACACACAACTGCTGGCTTGTTGTACGTGAGGCCAAACAAGTGATTTTGGCGTTCCTCCTAACGTGAAGGAAGGGAGGTACATTTGTAAAACCTCTTTTATTTCTCACACATGCAAAATGTTTAGTAAGATTGTAAGGAAGTACTTAATAGGAGGTCAATTAAACAACTGTTACAATCAATAGGCTTGAGAATATCATCTCATTTAACAGAAGTAGCTTTAAATCAACTTTAAAAAAAAAAGAAGTTTTAAATGTTTTTAAACAAGGTTAGTGTACAGGGATTCTTTGAAATGCCTGCTTAGGCCCTAATAGTATTTTTTCCGTAAACATGATCGGGAATGCAAAACTTCCAGTGCGCATTACACACAGTTACATATAGCAAAACGTGTAACTTAACCTCTAAAATATCAAGCCTAAAGAGACTGGATTACATAGCGACAAGTACGGTATGTCTGATTTTTGTCTGTATCAAATTTCAGAAAATCCTAGATCTGACCAACATATTTATTTAGAGATTCTCGGAGTCGCATAAGGAAAGCACAAATGGACTTTTCGAAAGCACAAATGGACTTTGTGAGAGCTTTTTTTGTAGGCACTCCAAATTATCAGCTGAGCCAGAAGGAGGTCATGCGTTGTGTGTATAGGTGGCAGGAAGCCACGCACTACCTAGCCTGTTTACTGAAAACACAAACTACGTTCCTCCCAACATGTTTATACAGTCACCGGTCTGTGGGTTTTCCTTTTATCTTTAAAGATGAACTGTTCACGCTTCTCGGCTTACTGGATGTTTTCTCCTCACAAATTTTGACCTTTGAGTATGCAAACCCTCTGAAAAAAAGCTTTTATTTTGGATTGCTTATAAATGTAAACAAAGAGATCTGCCCTGCAAGTAGACTGGTTCTCAGTCCCCAAATTTTTTTGATTTGGAAATGGGGATAATAATAATAATAGTAATAATAAATATCCAAAAATGGTACCCTTATGGAGACATGCCCATAGACCTGTGCACAGTGTTTTTCCCCAACTTTTCTGACCCCTAACCCCTACCTCATCTGACCTCCACAAATTTTGGTATTTTTTACCATCTGGACCAAGAGCATTCGATTTTGCCTATTTGCGATGGTAAAATTGTGCCGCCTAATTAGGAGCTGAGGCACTAGGGAGACATTTCAATCTCTCCCTTATTCCACATTTCTCCCAAGGTATTTACTTCTGACGCTAAGGTGTCTCCCAAATGGTAATATTTACAATAGTAATAACTAATAATACAAAATATATATTGCGTTTTGAAAAAAAATTGGTTTATGGAATATTGCCCCAAGCAAGGTTGTAAAAGCCACTCTTGGCAAAGGGCTACAGAGAAGAAAAATATGATAAAAAGAGAAAAAAATTAATCAGGAGAGCTGAAGGTAGGAATTGATATTCCTCTTAAAAGAGGCCAGATCATAGAATGAAGGGAAACATGCACTAGGCAAGGAGTTCCAAAGAGATGCAGAACGTGGGAACAAGCTATTAGAGTAGCTCTTTGTTCTACATCTCGGCACAGCTACAATCCCGGCCAAAATGGTTGGGACACTTCCTGAGCCTGCCACGGTCACCCACTCCCCCACTCCCCCGGTCAATGTTGTTCTCTCCAGCTGATGGAGCACACACCACGCAATGAGAGACAACATTGAACGGGGGCCGGGGGCTTGGGGGCCCAGTGAGATTTGGCCAGGATCGTAGAGTGTACATGTATTGGTGAGAGGAAGCAGAGAGCCTGGTTGCGCGCTCAAACACCCTGACAGGACTCACAGGAGGAATCAAGTCAGACAAACTGGTGGAACCATTTCCATGGAAATATCTGTATTACGATAATGATCAAAAGCACATGACAAGTGACTAGTTTTAAAATTAGCACACACATGTAAGAGAAAAGACATATAGGCTTAGAGATCAGGAACCAGTCTGCCCTGAAAGAACTGAATTATTGTCGGCTACAGATAATCTAAGATTTTTAGAAACGCGGGCACATTCTTTACGGCAATTTAAAAAAATAAAATTAGGAGCGAGACTTGATAATAGCATGGACAGTGTAACATCTCATTCTTTCAATTAATTTTTCTCATCCAAGTCTTTGTAAACAAGCAATGGAACGGTCGGATATCTGACATATTTCTGGCCGACCAATTCGTAATGATAATCACATTTTTTTCTCTCGCCTAGAGGATGTCAGAAAGAAGGAAAAAAAGACAAATTCTTTGTCGTGAGAGCATGAGAGAAATGACATGGACAGCAGGTGATTTGCTGACAGAATATTCAAACCAATGCTGATTAAACCCTCAGGCATGCTTGTGAATTGTATACAATGCCATTCAGTCCTCATTATCTGACCTGTGATTAAAATGGGAGATATTTTGAAATTTTAGACGATGGAATCTTCAAAGAAAACAAGCTTGCTGATCTTGCTGAGATAGATGATTATCTTCCTTTTTGGAGCGAGGTGTTTGTGTCGGCTATAGGGCAGTTTTTATTATAATGTACGCACACTTTTGACCAACCGTATAATTGCATAGGATTCACGTTCAAAGCGTTCCGTATAGGATCGTATCCCAAAAGTAAGGCCAAATTATTATCAAAAGCTTACTTGGATATTCAAGATCATACTGGTACAGTGTATTAAACACCCCATGAAATTGGTCCGTCTGGCTTGCTTTCATTTAGAAGAAATCAAGAAATGTACATGTACATGTATGTACCGGGTAGGTGATTTGCAAATGACTGACTTTTGGTTTTTTACTGTTTTCTCAAAAGTGTAATATACATGTACACTGAGCTGAAACTTCAACAGGTTTGGTTATGAATATTCTTCTGAGTGGTGTTATTATTGGAAACAAATAAAATGCATGAACAGCAAATTATCACATACATGTACATGCCTTTCAGATGCATGTACATACATGTAGCAACTGTTTAACCAGTTTGCGCCGGAGGCCGTGTAAATACACGCAAAAGTTTTGCGTTATTCAGAACGGATGACAGATAAACACGCAGGGCGAGCAAATATGAGTGTGCTGCCCGAGGGTGATGGCTTCAACCCGCCTGGCTTGAGGTCCAGTGAAAAGTAATCCCGCGCCTCTTTCCGTTCTTGTCAAAATAATCCCAGCATGAAGTGGTTAAAAGGAAAACAAAATTGAGTGATGCTGTGTAGTTGAATGAAATACGTTACATCTGAAGCAGAGCTTGCCAAAATGTTGTGTTTTATATTACCCGTACTTAATACCAGTTGTTACATTTTACGGAGAAAATGTTGAAAAAATGACCTGTGTTAATTGTCCATGATCTGACACAGCAGCGATTTGTTGCCTTGCCTGTAGATATTTCCAGCAGGGGATAAAGCCATTACATTTTTAGCTAAATTGTCATCATAAGACTGGTGTCACATAGAATGCATGTCACTTGACAATTCACTGTGTCATGCCAGGTACCACTCTAGTTCTGACTTCTACATGTATCATGGTGTTCTTTGTTTAACCCTTAAATTCTAGAGGCATTTTTGCTCGGATGTAACCTCAATCCTGCAAAATCCTCCAGCTGCCTGCATGCAGCCTTTAATTAATTAATAATCCTCCAAAATTCTCTGTTATTTCTTGATTGTGGTCTTTGGAGGGGTGACTACTGCCCCAATCCGGCAAAATCCTCTGACAATCACTGTCAATATGTTGATCCTGGAGTGCGGAGGATTTCAAGTATAATATAGGCCTAAATTTATGCATGGCTGAGCATAAACAACAGAAGGTCCGGCGTAAGACCTTCACAAAGTCATGACAGTGCATCCTCCGAAATCAGCCACACACTCTGCAATGTAGCCTCAATCCTGCATGAAAATTCTCCATTTTGCAAAGAGGATTTTGGGAAGGTCAGGGTTAAAGAATGTGTGAATTGAATGACAGTTGCATGTAGTGTTCTGAGGCTCGATATTTGGAGATCAAACTTTTGTACCCCGAAATTCATTTGTGGAATGATTTTTTTTTTAATTTTTCAATTCAATATTACATTTATTTCCATACTGAACAATAACAATAGAAATCAAAATACAATATTGTGGAGGCACAATCCTAATAAGCCAAGGCTTGTAGCGGAGTGCCTTTAGAAGAGAAAACAAAGACATGAAATAATCAAATAGTTAGTTAATTAAGTCAAAGACAAAGATAAACAAGAGGACAAAGTAACCTGACCAGAAATAGATTTTGAAAAATGAATGGGGAAAAAAACATAAAAACTGCGAGGGGCCTTGCTATGAAAGGAATAACCGACTGTACAACTGAAGGGCTGATCTCATCAAAACCACAGCTGGCTCCTCCTTTAAGTTGCTGAGCAATGAGATTTATTTCAAGAAAATCAGTTGGTGTCATAAAGAAGGAGTTATTGTTAGCGTGGTGCAAATAATCAGTGAATTGTGCAGTAGTGGATGTGATGTTATTAGCAAGAGAAGAGCCAATGCTGGCCGGAGAAATATGTATTGAAAGCTTCAGCAATATCAGAAGCGATGTTATAGACCTGCTGGCCATCAGAGAGGTCAGACGGAGGTTCAGCTTTCTTAGGTTTGCCAATAATGTTGTTAATCTCACGCCAGGTACCTTTAATATTGTTTTCATTGGCATTGAACTTCCAAATATAGTGACTCTTTGTTGCTGCACGAATGATTGTAGTGAGACGATTACGAAACTCTTTGTACTTGCGTTCGTTCGACACTATTGGATTGTGCAAAAATGTACCGTTTATAGAGTTTGTTCTTGTGATTACAAGAATTCACTATTGCTGGAGAAATTCATGGCTGGTTCTTCCTAGATTTGCTGATAGTTCTGGTAGTAAATGGGAAGTTGTAAAGGTCAGTAAAAATAGAAAGGAAGGTATTGTAAGCGGATTCTGTGTCATCTGAAGCAAAGCCATCACTCCAATCTGTTATATGGATAGCCTCAAGAAAAGATGGTATTGTGTTATCATTGATAATCCTTGAGGAAACTGTGTGTGAAGGAGAATGAGATTGCTGAAGACAGTTCGTGGTAATCTGAAAAAGGGGAAAATGATCAGTGATGCCAGAATAAAGTATTCCTGAAGAAATGTTACTGCAATTGTTGTTAGTAAGAATGTTATCAAATTAGGTTTTGCCCTTCACCGACGTTTTTAAACATTGTATACTCAGTGTTACGACGTTTAAAAACGTCGGTGAAGGGCAAAACCTAATTTGATTTATATCACCCCGACGCAAAAATTCCATCTTATAATAGTTAAATGCGGTACCCGCTGCTACATGTATGTACATCAGATTCGAACCGGCCAACCGATCCCGTTAGTTCGGTGGTCGAGTGGTAAGACATCTGCACTAGAAAGCAGGAGGTCGTGGGTTCGAGTCCCACCCGAGTGATTTTTCCAACTTTCACTCGGGAGGTAACACACTGAGTATACAGTGTTTAAAAACGTCGGTGAAAGGCAAAACCTAATTTGATTTGTATCACCCCGACGCAAAAATTCCATCTTATAAGAATGTTATCAATAACGGTGGCTGTGTTAAGAGTGATACATGTTGGTTTATCAATCAATGGACGCAGACGGTACGAATAAAAAGTGTTCACAAAATCCTCCGTGGGCTGATGAGTGGAACAACTGATTATGTTTAGATTAAAATCAACCGACATGTAGCACAATTTCTTTTCCTGTGAAATTAAATTCGGACAAGCGTTAAAAGAAATAAGAAAAGTGTTGACAGGTGTTCCTGGGGCCCTGTAAACATTACAAACAATGATTGGCAGCGTGATCACGCTCAATCTCAATAAAAAAATACTCTCAAAGTCGGTACATGTGGGCATGAGATCGTCACGAACATGATAATTCAAGGAATCACTGATGAACATCGCCACTCCTTCGGTTTTTATTGATCTGGAAGAGTGAACAAGATGGTAGCCATCCATTTTAGTACAGAGAGGAGGAGTGCTTTTGAACCATGTTTCAGTATACTATACACAGAAAAACAGTGGTTTAGAAAACAAAGATAATCTTGGATGTTATAAAAGTGTTTACACAAACTCCTAGAATTCATATAAAAAAAACGAAAAATGACCTGCAGAATTAAGGGAAAGGTTATTAAAATCATTATTCTCAAAATAAGAACAGTCGGGCTCAATTGGAACATTACTGAGGTTTTGGTCAGAGAACAACACAGCAAAACAAAGACAAACAAAAAGAAGATGAACCAGAAGTATAAATTACTTACATGTAGACTAACAGACAAAAACAAAACAAAAACAAACAAAAACAAACAACAAAACACCCCAACGGGAACTTAAGTTAGAAAAAAGGCTAAAACAATGCCGTGAGACAATGTGGGAAAGGCAACAAAAAAAATTGAAAAAAAATTAGTAAACCATAGATTTGCAGGGTTTTTTTGTGTGAATGTTTGTATTATGATCAGCTTGATCTTTCTGTCCTACAATTTCATGTATCATAACGCATGAGAAATGCATTTTCTAGCCCCAAAGGACGCATTACATCCCTTTAATGTCTGAACAAGTTACATGTAGAATTCATGTCCATGTACCCGTACAATACATGTATGTAAATGTATACATGTGCATGTACTACGGGCCTCTTCTGACATCCATATTCAAACCACTCAACAATGTTGACAGTGGTTGGCTGACTTAAGACACAGATCAATAGAATACAGGGCATCACAGGATAATGGAATATCAGATTACATACATGTATTTCAGGATGAAGTGTTTTGGGAAAAACTCAAGATTCCGCATGCAACTGGGAAATCATACACTTCAAATCTTGTGCTTACATTTTGTAAAAATGCATTTACAATGTACACACGTTTACATGTACATGTACACTGTATGTCAAATCTCTGATGTGTGTAGGCGTACACTGTATGCTTCCTGAGCCCCTGGGGACATTGGTATACATGTATGTACCGGTACATGCGGCAGATACTTGAGGCCATAGTTATCATGTTATGGTCCACAATACACATTGTTACATCGTGTGCTTGGAAACTGTTATGTCATTGGTCTAGGACGGCCATGCGTGTCTGGAGAATAACCATGCGTGAAGGTGGTATCGCACTGCGCTCATTGCGCGTGGTGTGCGCACGTGTGGAACCCGCCAGCACGCTAACTTTGCGCAATGAGAACTGCAATGTCAAACGCTTAGCCTCATGTCCAGCAGGACGTCAAAACCTTCAGTTATCAAAGGTTACATCGCAGTGATTTAATTTCTCACACAGTAAGTTACAACCATTTATCTTTTTGAGCTATTGGCACCATATAACAAAACAATTGAAAACTGGGACCTCAGGGCGCAAACCGTAGCTATGCGCCCCTCGGGTGTTAAAAACGTCATATCCCACATCACACCAGTCAACAAGTGTTAACTGTTCACACTTGTTTCACTTTGCACATGGGCCAGCCCTAGATTTTGGATTTTCTACCCAGGCAGAGCCTCTCAACCCTGGTCCCGACCTGGGCAGACTTTTACCCATGAAGAGTGTTTGATCCATAAGCCATTTTGGATTCTTGCTAGTGTGAAAGGGGTTCCTGAAATTTCAGGTTTGACAGTGGCTAACATTGAGATTTGAGTGTTGAAAGGGCCTCCTGTATTGTCAACTTTTCAACTCTCTTGCTCCATTCAGTTTCAGTGCACCTGGCAGACACCAACAACAATCCATCAAATGGGCCATGTAATTTTGTGACAAGAAAATACCTTTCAACTTCACTCTGGAATGTACAGTAAGCCAGGTCACAATTCTGGGCCACCATTTGGGTGGAAAAGAAGAATAGTAAAATATGCATCGATCACGTTTGTATGCACTCCATGAAGATACACAGTAAATGGTCTCGCCAATAGCATAAATTAATGTAGCTCGTACATGTAGACACCTTTGGACTTGCTTTTGGAAAGTGGGTGGGGGGGGGGGGGGGGGGGAAGGGGTTGTATTCGTTCATTGACCAATTTGAGTGCAGTACAGACAAGGTGACTACATGTAGATTCTGCCTATAAGGATGATGAAATCTCCCCACATGTACAGTACATTTACAAGCATTTGAAGTCCAACCAATTTCTACCCGGAAATCTTGACTTGGACAATATTTACCAGGTCCGAATGGTAAAACACAACTTTCACAGATATCTCAAATCAGAGCCGTACCCGGTATTTGTCTTTCAGCAAACCAGTAGTGATTAGATAAATCTGACACAAATGAGATTTGTGATACTGTAAAATGGTACGTTATCTCAGTTTAGAGCCACACATTTTATAAAAAAGAGGGGTATAACTTTTTTCTACCCGGGCAGAGCCTCTCAACCCTGGTCCCGACCTGGGCAGACTTTTACCCGTGAAGAATGTTTGATCCATAAGCCATTTTGGATTCTTGCTGGTGTGAAAGGGGTTCCTGAAATTTCAGGTTTGACAGTGGCCAACATTGAGATTTGAGTGTTGAAAGGGCCTCCTGTATTGTCAACTTTTCAACTCTCTTGCCCCATTCAATTTCAGTGCACCTGGCAGACACCAACAACAATCCATCAAATGGGCCATGTAATTTTGTGACAGGAAAATACCTTTCAACTTCACTCTGGAATGTACTGTAAGCCAGGTCACAATTCTGGGCCACCATTTGGGTGGAAAAGAAGAATAGTAAAATATGCAACGATCACGTTTTTATGCACTCCATGAAGATACACAGTAAATGGTCTCGCCAATAGCATAAATTTATGTAGCTCGTACATGTAGACACCTTTGGACTTGCTTTTGGGAAGTGGGTGGTGGAGAAGGGGTTGTATTCGTTCATTTACCAATTTGAGTGCAGTACAGACAAGTTGACTACATGTAGATTCTGCCCATTTATAAGGATGATGAAATCTCCCCACATGTACAGTACATTTACAAGCATTTGAAGTCCAACCAATTTCTACCCGGAAATCTTGACTTGGACAATATTTACCAGGTCCGAATGGTAAAACACAACTTTCACAGATATCTCAAATCAGAGCCATACCCGGTATTTGTCTTGCAATAAACCAGTAGTGATTAGATAAATCGGGCACAAATGAGATTTGTGATACTGTAAAATGATACGTTATCTCAGTTTAGAGCCACACATTTTATAAAAAAGAGGGGTATAATTTTTTCTTTGAACAAGTAGTGATTTGATAAATCAAGCACAAATAAGATTTGTGATACTTAAAATGATCAATATTAGGAAATGCTGAGTCTAATTAGGGTGATTCACCAGTGCATTAGAAGAGTTACTGGTATGTAGAAGACACTAGTACATGTATTTTGTATCAAATGTGATGGAATTTGATGAGATATAAAGTTTATTATTTTTTCATGGAAATGTTGTGTTATGTGCACTATATGCGTAGTGCTAATTGAGAGCTCTTGACTTTTGAACATTTGCTTTTGCTGATATTTTCAAAAATGAATGGATTTGGGGGTTAGTATTTTATAGCCAATATTGTTACACTGACTTTTTTAAAGTTTGTGTTCATACATGTACACGTAGATGCTGGAAAAACCAAGAGAAAAATGTTTGTTCTTGTAGTCTGGTTCCTGACCCTACTTCAGATGAAACAGAGCAATCGAGGAATTGTCAGGTGAAGGAACCAGACTAGCTGGCTTGCACAGGTCTGCATGTTCACGGATGTGTAACCGATTGCAAACAAAATGTGGACTAGATTTGGTAAATTGGGGGCAGTACAAATTTGACAGAAGTCAGGTTTTTTTTCCGATAGTCAGCCAACCATCGTAACAAATTGATAGAAAAATTCCCCTTTTCTTGAAAATGACAGCACACTAGGTATCATGATTTCAATGAGACTTTATGTACTGATACAGTCAATTCAAGTGAGGTATTTCATCATAATTTGGTACGGTAGTTTTTATTTTTTCGATGTTTCCAAATGTTATACCTTTAAATGCATACTCAATGTTTTCAAATGGAGCATTTTTATTTTAAATTAATATTGAAAAACTCTTACAACAGTAAAGCTAGGATCATACAAGCCTGGGACGATAGATTTTGTCAGGTTGCATAAGTATCCTTGGAACTGGAATATTAGCACTGCTAATACCCTTCCGGAGAATCTGTAGGATGCCAATCGCATGGCCAGGAAATTAAGTCTTAAAAGATTTAGTTGCTTAGGAAGGATGACCTTTTAAAAGACTAACTCCCGTTTGAGTGATAGATTTGAGGTATTATTAGATCAGAAAACTGCAATTTGAGCTGAAACCATACATGTTAAAAGTTAAACTAAGTGTTCATGCTGTAAGTGTGTTAGAATTATTATTTAATTAATCTCATACATGTAAGATTAATTGCAAGATTTTTCCGAAGGAGAGGAAAGTCTTCGAAACACAATATAAAAACAAAAACATCACAAAGAATATACTCCCAAAAAATATATATAAAAATGAAAAGAATCTCATTATCTCAACAAGCAAGCCAGACAGGAGAAATAAAGAATTAAGAAAAGGAAAAAAAAAATCTGAAAATCACTTGTCAAAGAGTGAGTGATTTAATGTACAATGTATCTTGCTTTTTTTTTCTCTGTAATTAAATTCTGCAGGGAAGCTATGCAGGCATGACATTTTTCAGACTTTTGTCTGAGTCTGAAATCAGACTTTTTCAATCTGAGAGAAAGGCATTAGTAATATGGATGCATTTTTCAGACATTTCATCAATTTTCAGACAAACGGTGCTCACTATAGTGCAGAGCTTTCAAAGATAATAGGGAGGTTTTCGCAAGCGAATGGATACGCTTACACTTACGTTTAGCTATCCGTATCCGTTTTTTTCTTACGTGTAGCGAGCGAGATATGGGCGTATGACGTCATACGCAGACGACACGATATCTATCTCTCTACACGTTAAAAAAAGATAAACGGGATATAGCTAGTAAGTGTAAGTGTGTAGCTTAAACATGAACCTCCCTATTTTTGCCCTTTGATGACGGTATAAGGTTGAGCAAGAAACTGATTCCAAATATGCTTCGCCATATGCACTGCAGTCAGTAATTTGTTGATATTGCAATTTTTCAACTGATGCCTGAAGATGGATTGCTATACTGGTATTATATTCATTATTTTGTCTGAACGTTATATCAAAGGGCAGAACATTGATATAAATTGATTATCTGCATGTAACAACAGTCGTAGAAACAGTGAATGACTTTACATGTACTGTACATGTACCCGTACAGGTAGTTCAGCAGTGGTGATACTTCGTTAATCTTCGCATTTTACACAGTAGTGACAATTAGAAATGATGGGAGTGGGGGAGAATTTACCTGTCACGTCACCATTTTGTACGGTTGTTTCTATGTATAATGAGGCATCTCACATTACAATTTGGAGAGACAGGTACCGGTACATGTAATACACGTGGATGCGTACGTGCATCGGTATGTGGGCATGTGGAATAACCACATTACACGCTGGTGATGTGATTGGCAACTTTTTTAAGCCACATGACTTCTAATAGTATGAAGTGGGCATGATGAAAAAAATAGCAATGTCTGTTCACTACCAACAAGCCCCAGTGTATTGTCCCAAATCTGAATATATCCAGGGTTCGAAATTAGCGGTAGCCCGCTAGCCAAATGCTTGTCAAAACAGTGGCGGGCTAGTCAAACTATTCCTTAAGTAGCCCGGCTGGCGAGTCAAAAACTTAATCGGATACGGCAAAGATGAAAGGACAGGAAGAAATAAATCATTGATCATTATTAGATCTGTTTTTGAAAACAATGACCAAATTGCCTCAGAATTGAGCCTGAAAGTACGCCAGTTTGTATTCGAGCTAAAAAAAACCCCACACATACATGCGGGCTGTAGTGAAAATGCCCGCGGGCTAGTTAAGAGTCTGTTTCAGTAGCCTGGCTGGCTAGTGAAAAAAAGTGGTCGAACCCTGATATCGTCTTATTTCTTCCATGACCGTGACTGCAGACTATGCTGACAATGCCACGGTCACTAGTATTGCACTTTTTTGCATCCGTTTATATTCTTACTGCTGTGGTCTTCATACTAGTTGCATTATCTCTTTTCTTTTTAGCACAAACATACCCAATATTCAAGGCTTTTCCTTGATGACAACAAACAAATTGTATGTTCCCTCATTTGGAAATGTGGTTGCTCGGCGCTCGCATTACACCAAAAAAACATGCCAAAAGTTGCCTTTCTCTTAATAAATACAGTAGATTCCTAAAAGTGGAACTGCAATAACCAGATGAGTATTTTTACAAGATCCCCACGTAGAAAAAATTCAGTTGTAGTACAGGTCTAGATCTTGAAAGACAAAAAGGCTGGTTAACCGCATCTGCCTATCTTTTTCACAAGTTAAAACACATAAGATACTAAATAATTTATAAAAAAAAGTCATTCTGCCCTAAAAACAAAACAAAAAACAACTTAATCATACTCCGTCTTTCTGAAACACCACTGAAATGGAAGGTCTTGTCCTCTTTTATAAATTTCATACCTCTTTTTTGAGTTGGTCATGCTTGAAGTTCTGCAGATTTCTCGATTTTTTTTCTGTTCGGCCATGTTTACAGTTGCGCTGAATTGCCAATGTATTGTTCTGTTAATAAACTGGTCATCAACGTCATCCAGGATGAAAGAAAAACCTGTTGGTAGTTGCTAGGCAACTTGCTCAGTTATTAGATGGCATTCATACAGGTACTGTAGGTGACATGATGACATCAGTAAATGCACGGAGTTGACCGGTAAAAATCATTATGCACCTTTTTCCCACAAAGTTAATGCATCATTATGCAGGGTTGCATTCGAGCCCCTGCAAGACCATGCGAGTCCATCACAAGTCCATCACAAGTCCCTGCAAGTCCATCACAAGTCCCTGCAAGTCCATCACAAGTCCATCACAAGTCCTTCAGTCTCAAGTCAAATCATTAGCTATTCAGATTGTAGTAAGAAAGCATGTGGTTCTAAGCAACCATGTTTTGCGTTGTAACTAGAGAGTAGGGTTTACATTGTATATTTAGGGCTTATATAGGCCCTAGGTGTAAAATAAATGCAAATTCTTTATCAAATGGCATGTCACTTCCAGCTAGCACTGGTGATGGCTCCTCGATATTCTCACGGTTTTTGCCATCTATCACAGATTTGAAGGCTTGCCTACCGGTACTACCCAACATGGTGCGCTAAACAATCTTTGCCTACTATATACAATTATAGCGATGCTGAGTTTCCGGTACCTACATGTACCGCATTGCCCTGCTCAGCTTTGATTTTGGGCTACAGGGGCAAGCAACCCTTGTGTTCGAGGGATTAAGTTAGCGTTTGAAAATTGGGTGTCTAACTTTGCCATGGCTTGAAATCATTATCAGGGTGCATGCAAATACATAACTGGCACTCTACACTTACAAATTTGCATTTTTTTTTTGAACAAACTCGGGTGTACAAAATAGCCCACAGGTGTCCAGTTAGATACCCCTCTGGCTGAAACCTTGTTGTGCCTGTCTTCACTCTTTAGTTTTGAAGCCTTTTGTTTTTGTGGTTTTCAACTGTGTATTAAGCACTGTAAGTGTTTATGCAACGGGCAACTTATTAAAGGAAAAAAAGTACATTCATGAATATGTGTATGTATGTGCAATGTGTATGTAACACAGGCCAACCAAAAGCCTGAGTTACTGAACAGAGGTACTGGCATCCCACCTCATCTACATGTGTTACCGATACCGTCCCCAGGTATTATACAGCTCTACTGGTAGGGCCTAATTGACCAAAGCTTTCAAGCGAACCATCACAGCTTCCTTGATGTTGTCATTAGTGGTCGGGGTATCCATTTAGTCATTTGTAATGCCTGAACAACGAGTCAATTTACTAGTATGTATCCTTGTGTGACCATTATTCGCGCACTTAGTACTTTGACCGATCTTTTTACTGAATAAACTAAACCCTACACAGTCTTGGACTTAAATGTTGTAAGCATTACTACGGTATATTGTACATGGAAAACTTTGGATAATATCGAACATAACTGAAGTACTGAGAACGTTGTCGTCTGCAGATGAGTCGAATTGGCTGCCACGAAAGTTACGTGACCACAATTTGAGCACAAATAATGGTGGAACATCATTCTTTGGAGTCTCCATTGTGTCTTACTTCTGAAAACAGTGTGGATCGACGTTTGTTGAATCAAGGAAAACTTTATGTGCAGAAGTTGGGTCTGTGGTTTGATATACTAACTTTTTGTTTGTTTTACACATTTGTTAAAATATGAAATAAATAAATTTCTTGTGATTTAGGTAGACAAAATTGCATGCAAAATATAATTACAAATTTGAAGTAAAATATATTAAATCCACTAAGGCTTCATATTTATAATTGATTTTTTTTTTTCGAAAAATCGAAAAAGTAAAATCAGACACATGGAAAGATGCGAGAAGAAAATCTTGATGGAAAATCAACCATGTGCTGATGATTGCATTACATTTGACAAACACAGACTTTCCAAAAATAGCAATGCCCTGTAATGCAATAGAACTTTGAGTTTTAGTAGGCCTGTACTGTGACTACATTGTATATAAGTACAATGAAAAGAAAAATCTATTTGAAATGACCTTTCCAGCAAAAATATAACAAAATCAACCGTCTGTGACACTGTTCTCTGACTGTTGTTGCACAGCTCTTTCTAATTCACCTGCGATACTCAATTAATTAATTATATAGGTGGTTGACCATGCAGCGTGCATCATTGCATATACCTCATATCGCACTGATTTTATCTGAAGCCAATGGAACAAAAACCTAGATATCAGCCTAATGCATACTGCATGTATTTTTGGATACTTGAAACAGTACGATTCGGTCTTATTCCTACAGATGAGATATGAAAAAAAGCATATTCATTCCAACAAATAACAGTGTGCCGAGATTGGCATCTTGGCAAAACAGATCGTAAAATAATAACATGATTTATGGCGCACGTCAATTTTCGTGCTCTGTAGTTCTGACTACACCCTCTGTTAGTTTAGTGAAAGTCGACCGAAGTTGTCTTTTAAGTTTCGGGGTTGGACGGCGACGCTGATCAGAAACTCATAGTGATTTAGTTTTTAGTTTTCTGGGCCATTCAATGATGTTAAGTTTGTATATAAATCTATACGGCAATAATTTACTCTCTGTTTGATTTTTTTTCAAAATACTTTCTGGAAAAGCTTTTAATTTCCACGTAACTGCATTGAATAGAACGGCGATGTGACGATCGATCATGGACGGTGAATTGACGTCATTGTGTGTTGCGTGCAAAAAGATACGAGCCGAGAAAGTTGGTTGCGCAAATGTACATGTACTTCATGTGTGTCACATGTTGCCATCGCAAATGATTATACGTTCAGTAGGGCTGTCATGCAACTGTCGACTCCACGGACGTTTGCACAAAGTAAACAGGCATGCAACTTTTCCTCGGATCTGCTGATTTCCTCGTGTTTTACTTCTCATGAATGCCATTTCAAATAGAAAAATACTGTGCAAAGTCTTGTGTGGTTTGGAATTTCCTCATTTTTCTAAATTCCCAGTTGCATGCCTGTGTAAAGCTACATGTATGTAAGCTTGTACATGTATGGCCCTTTTTACTAGATTCGACACATAGTTACATAACATGTCAAGTTGGACCACTATGAAGCAGTTTGTGCCGGTATTACTTTGACAAGGAAGGAACGAGGAGGGGGAATTCATTTTCACTTGACCTCAAGCCAGGTGGGATGAAGCCATCACCCTCGGGCAGCACACTCATATTTCCAGCCTCGCTCGCTGCGGCCGGGTCACTGACAGATATTTTTGGCCTTGCTCCCTGCACGTTTATCCGTCATCCGTTCCGAATACCGCAAAAGCTTTACCTAAACTGGTTAAAGTGTAATTCTTTAATATAACATCACATTGTTTTACAGAACAAACAGGCTTGCAACTTTTCCTCGGATCTGCTGATTTCCTCGTTTTTTACTTCTCATGAAAATGCCACATATTGAAAATTATTGTACAAAATGGTTCGGAGTTTCCTCGTTTTTCCTCAATTCCCAGTTGCATGCCTGAACAAACTGCCAGAGGCGTACCAAGGGGGTGGGGGGGGGGAAGATAAAAAAAAATGACAAAAAAGGGGAAAAGGAAGGTGAAGAAGGGAGGGGTATAGCAGTGCATCTGATCAACGCACTAATTGCGCTGTCTTCTCATGGCCCGCTTGTCCGTGGCACACCGTATGCGATGTGATGTAAACCATCAGTACAGCCATCAGCCAAATTGAAATTTCAGGCAATAAATTTGATTAACCTCCCCATTGAAAAATGTCTCATTACGATTCTGCAGACAGCAGTATGAAAAAAATAAGTTGGCATCAAGTTGAATTGAATTGAATGTACACTGAATCACAAATTTGCTGAGAACGGGCCTAAAAAATTTACTGTAATGTATGTACTGGTAATTGGTACTATTTGGCAAATGTGATATTTAAATCTATAGAACATTTCTCCGGGATTGAATTTTTTTGTTAAATTGTATATATCAATTACATAAATTACCTGTACAGTACCTGTACAGTTTCCGCAACCTTTCATTATTTAGTATCTCCACCATGCAAAGCCTCAAATCTTACTTAAAAAAAAACAAAAACAAACAGACAAGCAAACAAACAACAACAACAACAACAAACAAAAATGTGAACTGCCATCCATATCACTAATTGAAGTGTATTTTAACAACAACAAAATTGTTAAAATTACAAGAAACCCTACTCCGTGTCTTGTAATGTGTAATCTATTTGAAAACGTACAATTTAACAAGTGCTTGTTCAATAGGCTTTTGCTGAGGTGAGGGAAAGATCAGGTCAACTACAGAACTCTGTAAGTACTGGCCTAGCGCTGACATCTTGAAGATCACTTGAAAACCCCTTTTAAGAGGCCCAAAACATGCTAAGTACAATATACCTGTAAACTAATACATGTATCGTGATGTTCAAGTTAATAATTTGCGGTCAACAAAGAAAGGAAAAAAGCCTGGTGTTCTTTTTAAAACGTACATGTGCTCACAAATTGTGTAGCACAATGGCGTATTGAGGAGCTGCATCCCCTCCCCCCCCCCCCACAAATTTTTTTTATATAAAAAATGAACACACCAGCATCTACAATGTACGTGTACACGTCCAATGTTATGTAACAATATTTAAATACCCTCCCCCGCTGTAAACCATGTTTACGAATTAAAAAAATAAATAAAGTGGGACCCCTTTTTCAAAACAAATACCAAATTGTGCCCCCTCTGGACCCAAAACCCGGATACGCTACTACATGTACATACTGTACATTCATGTATGCAGACTTTGTCATGTGTTGGATGATGGAGCCTTGCTTTGCTGAGATAGGCGACTAGCTGATATTTGACAGATTTTTAAGATGCAGATTATGGCTTACATGTACATGTACATCCCTAAGGGAAGCTCTCACATAATGCGTTTAAAGTGGCTGCCCACAAAAAAAAATGTCACATTTGACAAACAATGAAACCTCACAACTTTGAAATGAATCTTCGCAGATTTTTTTCTTAATCTGGTTGAGAAAGCTCACATTTTTAGAATATTCTATTTGGTAACATGCTGATTCGGATATTCGGCAGATATGATCCAATATTCGGTATAATCGGCACATAGCCTTGCTCTGTGATGGAAGCACCTTGATTGTCCACCTTGATTGTCCACGTCAAGAGTTGCCGCTATTAAACGAACCATGGGATAATCTCAGCGCTGGTTGGCAGACTGGGTAGCATTGACTCCATCATGTGTCTGCGTATCACTTCCAGTGAAATATCGACCGCCTCAGTGAAACCTCCTTGCTTCATGATGACAATGCAGACGGTGGTTTGCATTGGAGTCATTTTCTGCAGAGTTTAGTATAAATGTTACATGTTTACATGTACTTGTAGATTCCATTTAAAGGTGTACATTTGGCCAGATTTTGCAAAAATTGTATTTAAAAAAAAATAAAAATATTGTTTAATTATTTTTTACAAAGGTGTGGAACACAAGAAATTGACAAAATGTATTTATGTTTGTGGTAAACACATTTTTTTAACACCTAAAAGGGGAGAATCCTCTTGAAACATGCTCTTTTAAAGGTATGTAATATACATGTACAACACTTGCAAGCATCAAAAACTTGTACCAAATTATTGTGAAATTTCCCTGCGAAATCACTGTGCCCAGTGTGCTGTCATTTTCAGGAAAAGTAAAAAAAAACTGACTTTGTTTCAAATACTGCACTCAATTTACCAATTTTAGTAACATGTAGTCCACAATTTGTTTGCAATTGGTTCCCTAACCTGACAATTCATCTGATGTTTATTAATTTATCTGTTTCATCTTAAGTATGGTCAGGGAACACTTACAAGAACAGCATTTTTTCTTAGTTTTTCCACCATCTATGAACACAAAACTTCAAACATGTCAGTGTAACAATATTTGCTATAAACTACTAATCCTCAAATCCATCCATTTCTGAATATTACAGCAAAAGCAAATGGTGTATTACATTTAAATATAACTACTTAATTCTGGCATTTTGCCAGACTTTTTAAAATCCTGCAGTGGTAGCACATAAACATGTACATTGATCAGGCCCAGCAACACCCTGCAGATCTTGCCCTGAGTTACACGATACATGTGTAGATATGTATGTGTAGATGCATGCGTGGGTTAAAATTCATTGCCAATTCGCGATCAAGTTTACACCATCTTGTTTTCAGTCAGCTTTGAGTCTTTTGCATATTTAGGCTGTTTATGTTGGCCAAAGTGGGAATACGCTACCGGTACAAACAAGAAACTGATTTTATGAGACACAACTTGGCAAAGTTGGCTTTGTACTTTATTATCATACTATGACATCTTCTTGGACAAATCTTTGCTTAACATTTTTAAAAACATGTTTTTGAGGGAAAACTGATTGACGTCACTCATACATCGGGCTGGGACTCATTTACATCAGGGAGGTAGGAAACGTGTAGATTGATGTGAACGATTCTGTTGAATTCCCCTATTGCACAACAAGGGTTGTTTACATCATACACTGGAATAAGCGTGCAGGTGTTTTTGTAATTCCAGGGCTTCAGGTATCACAGGTTGCATCTGATTGACCCTGGTGATATCAAGCTGATATTCCAATTGATCCTAGGACCTCAATAAGCCTTCAGGGCAGAAATTTTAGTTAGTTTATTTTATTGACTTTTAAATATTTTTTTTGGGGGGGGGGTATTGTAAGGTGCCCATTAGGCTGAGTAGAAAGATAAGTAGTTCTCGTCAGGCCTTTTTTTTTAAATGAAGGAGGCGGGCGCTTCCCCTCCCTCCCCCCCCCAAGATGGCAGATTTTCCAAGATGAGGGATGGATTCTTCAATTTTCTTGACTATTTCTCTGATACAAATGTGTGTCCAAAGGAGCCGTAACCCTTTCTACATACCGGTACATGTAGGTACACTTTTGTTGGAAACAAATTAAAAAATATACTACATGTATACATAGACATATGTATGAATTAAAAATAAAAGGCAGCCAGGATTAAAAGAAAGTGGTCGGGGATGAGAAACCGTTGTTTTTTTTTACTTGGCCTTAAGGCTGAAAGCTACTTAATGTTAGCTAATTTGCTACAGAGAAAAGTGTAGGCGGATGGAACAAAAGAAATGAAAAGAAAACAAAAAAAGAAATGAGATTCAGAAGAAAGGAATTAACAATTTTGTTATGAAGGAGAGGAGATCATAGGATGAAGAAAAGCAAGCCTCAGGCAACGAGTTCCACAAAGATCCCACACATGGAGGGGAGGGGGGGGGGGAACCCACTTGGGTATGGATGGCAAGGTCTTATGGAGCCAGGAAATGACTTTGACATTGACCACTCATTCTAAAAGTGGAATTTCCTGAAATTTCACATCATGAAATTAGTTTCCGCAGCACTTTACCAAACAAAAACAAAGCAAAATCACCACCCCCAAAACGACTTTCTAAATAAACTAAATGAGAAGACACATGAGATATTTAAGTATGCAAGGACATGTACCCTACATGTACACATGTGTACTTCCCATTCACCTGTGTACATGCAAATAAAAACGTACTTTACATGTAAAATTAAAAATCTGTAATAGTAATTAAGAAAATCTGCAAAAAAAAGTTGCACGTTACGAAAGATTACAATGGAAATTGCTCACGGACCATGTTTTACGATCTTTGCACAAACACGTGTACTGTGTTGAATTTGAGTGAAAAAAAAAAGATAAAGTGGGTGCATCACAACAATGTTATATAGGCTATTGTATGTACATGTACCTGGCCATAAGTTGATAGAAAAACTCATTAATTCTCATCCTACCTGCACGTTTTGTATACATTAACTTAATTGAGGGTTCTGACAGGAGACAGCTTTGTGTATTGGATTTCTACCTGTATAAACCTCATCTAACCGTGCTCGATACAACAAGATTCTGCATACAGGTACAGGAATAATGTCACACTTTGGACCCTGAATGTATAAAATGAACCTTTTTCATACACTGTTGTGCCACTGAACTCTTACTCGGGCAGGGGAAAGCCTTTGTAAAGTCTAGGATTAAATATTTAAACGTTCCAACTTTCCGAAATGCCAACCAAATTATTGAGTAGGATAGTGCAGTCTGCATGTGCTTGTTTATTAATCTACGTGCATCATGTGCATTTTCTCCATAAGCTGTATGAACATGGTATTAGGTACCTGTATGTTAAGTGCTTTTTTGGCGTATGCTAAAAAAGAATTAATGGCCTCGGAGCGAGTACATGTGGAAATTGAATATGACTTTAATGCATATCTCCAGTCAAGTTGTGTAACCCCTTAATATCTGGTTCAGGAATCAATATTGGAGTGATTACCCATTAAGAAGATCAACAATTGATTCAATTAGCGCATCAGCTGCGTCCAAGAGCATTGCGATGCCCTTGACTACATGTACCGGTACGTGATGATAGCGAGGTACGTTGTATGTGGGGCAGCGGAGTGGATCTAAAATGTCTGTTTTTACCCGATGTGTGTTTTACATGTAGCACATTTTAAAGGGAAGATACAACATTTGCAAACATCAAAAAATGAAATGATCAAATTATCACGAAATACCCTACTGGATTGTTAAGGAATGACAGTCTGAAGCATCCTGTAAAATCGTGGCTCCTGGTGTGCTGACATTTTCAAGAAAAACTGTGTTTTTCTAACGTCGGTCGAAAAAACTGGCTTTTTTCAAAAACTGCTCCTAATTTTTTATATTTAGTTATTCTGCATTTTCTTTGCAGTTGATTACACACCTGCGAAAGGGTACAAGCCAGCTAAACTGATTCTCTGAACTTACAATTCCCCAAAGTCTATAAATTGCTCAGTTTCATCTTAAGTGGAGTCAGGGAACCAGACGACAAGAACATGATTGGTTTTCTTGGTTTTTCCAGCATTTACAACCCCAAAACGTGAAACAAGTCATTTTAACAATATTTGCTATAACATACTAATCCTCTAAATCCATTTATTTCTGAAAATTTCAGCAAAAGCAAATGTTGTACATTCCCTTTAAGCTCTGGCAACAGAGCTTCTACAAGTCACTATGGTGTCGGTCGGTCGGTCCAAAAAAAATTGACTAAAAACGAACCCCCTAAGTGTCCCATAAAACTGTAAGTACCAAACTGTCCACAAAAAGCAAGCAAAATACATTAAATAGTTGACAATAATCATAATTGTTTGTAACAATTTGTGACGTTGTTTATGAACTTTTTGTACACGGAGGCAAGATAATGTGCTCATGTTATAGTCACGTGGTAGTAATGCGCTGAGAAACTTAAGGGGCAGTAATGCGCTGAGAAACTTAAAGCTATAGTCCATCATTTGCAGCTATCCGAAAAGTAACCGGCGTAATTATTGTTGAAAAACATACTGGTTGAAAGATAGTAAGGGGACTAAACTCCCTGTGAAATTATCCTTTCTGGCAAGCTCTCATTTTGAAGAAGAAAGAAAGAAGGCATTTTTTTTTCTGCTTCAGCAGAAAGCAAGCAAGGACATTTAATTTAAATTAGTTGTTCGTTTTTCAGCAGCACGCGCGCAAGCATTGGAACACGACAGCGGCAGGGCGTTGCTATTGCTATAATGATCTCATCAAACATCACAGAAAAGCTGCATTCAAAACAAAAAAAAACATGATTTAGCAACTTTTGATTTTTTATTGAGATCCTAGATGCTGTTTTTTTTTTTTTTTGAAGCTGAAAGCTGAAGCTGAGCTGAAACTTCATCAAGTAAGTTGTTTAGTATCCTTCATTAGATTTTGAACACTTTTGTTACTTCAAACGAACAAAATGCACTAATTACAAATGATGGACTATAGCTTTAAAGGGCTTCCACACACCTGTGACTATACATCACCCCTGCCTCTGTTCCTGTGTCAGTTTTATAAGTCTTGAGGGCGTATACAGGTGAGGAGAGAGTTGCGTCATGAAAGTAAACTATTATTTTGCATTGTGACTTTCCAAGATGGCCAGAGCTTATTGTGCGGTCGCACTTGTTTTTTTTTTTTTTACCATCACCTGTAACTTTAGTGACTTCCATGTAAACTACTGTTTTTTTTATAAGGGATGCGTTATGCAAATCACCTAGCAACGATATACTTTTAGGACACACTTCGCTGCACTTCAATGTTTAACATGCACGCAGTTCATTTATATGCAATTTACATACATGTACACATTTACCAGGAGAGTGCGTTTAATTGTTGTTGTCCTCCATCAACGTGTGTAGTGGTGTTGCAGTGAGTCAATGGTGTGTTGCGTTCGTTTGGTGCATGATTGCCGTCTTTCACATGTCCAACTGTTCAGGCCCTGGAGCAAAAACCCACTGGCATCCCTGATCTTCCATCCTTCTTACTTTAAGTTCTTACAAGCACTTTTTTAAAATGAAGTTCGATGCTATTTTTTTAATATATAGCCCCCAAAAATATTTTATTTTAAGTTGCTTTTTTTCCAGTTATTCTTTTGAATGAGACACCAGAATGAAAAACAGATCTGCCCAAGTTTAGTTTTGGAATAATAACCTTACAAATTTTGAATTAATACTTCACTTCTGATACTCTTGGTCATTTTGGTGTCTGCTTGTGCTGAACACAAACGATCTCTTCTCAAGATTTGTTGCTCATGAGTTCTCAGACTAAATCAGGACTAAATCAGTAGCGACTTTCAGGCTTTTTACCACTTAACCCCAGGACAATGGCAAAAGACAGTAGTGTGGATATCTTGTCCATCAATCGTCATCTTGTTTTTCCGGCTGATGTGCTGCTACACAATACCACTACATGAACAGAGTGTGCCCCAAAAAAGTGCAACATTCAGAAAACAAAAAAGTACAACTCAGTTTAATGTCTTGTTTTCTTCAATGAAATTATATATTACATTAAGCCTGACTATTTCTCAAGAAATACAATCTACGTGAAAGGGTGTGAATTTTACTTGGGCCACTCTCACCTGGACATGCTGAATGTGGGATAAGCACTGAATAGGCATTGAAGTTGGTGACATCACATACATTGTAAGTTGAACACATTTCAACTCGGGCGAATTTCGCAGCAAATGCGTCGTGACGTCAAATTCGCATCACATTCGCATGGAGTGTGAACCAGCCTTGAAGCAGCCAAACTTCTGGCTAAGTTTGAGTTAGATTAACAGCGCAAATATAAGATTATCTAGGAGTCGCCTGTTAAGGCGGGGGTTAAATGAACCACTGTTTAACGATATATGGAGCACTGTGAATTCTTATTGTCCTACGATTGAGTGAGTGTACGTAGAAGGTGAGTGTGAGAATGTGTTTGTCTCTGGTATACTGTGGTGCCTGGGGGTACACTTCCTCCAAACAGAGTTATCACATCCCACGTTTTGCGATTGCCGTTCATCGGGAAGGGGGAATCAGCCAATCAGCAACCGGGTGGCATAGAAGGCCGGCTTGGGGCAGCTACATGTAGGGTCGGAAGGATTGTCGGACCGGTCCTCGAGCTCAATCCGCTCCGTTCACAAGTTCCCCCTCACCAGCAAAGAAAGTACAGTTGGGGGTGACCGACCGACGCCATCTTACCTGACTGCAATTTTTCCGCGACGCGCGGCCGCACCGCTGCGTGTACATAGTACAAATCCCCTGGTGTACGTGCGTCACACACAATGAACGGTGTGTGTCAACCAGCTAACTGTCTCGCCCATGCTAGGTAAAAGGGCACCCTCTTTCGTTGGCGCACGGAGCCCATAGTCGGACTGCTACACGATAAATTTTGGGGATTATGTATCCCCTCCCTGAAGATGACGTTACCTCTTGAAG